>CM043017.1:189436537-190110334 GCA_023690525.1 Holotrichia oblita
CAAAAGGGGCGGCTGAAAAAAATTATTTCATTTCAAAACCTAGAACGACATCGAACAACATTAAAAAAAATATTTTTAAAGAGGAATGTGAAGGGGGAAGGGTGAAGTGGTGGCGGCAGTTTTATTTTTCTGAATTATTTCATAGCAGAAGATAAAAACTCTGGAACAATATCGAAAAAGCTGGAATAATTTTGAATAAAAATGGGGAGGGAAGGGGGCAGCAGCTTGTGTTTATCTTGATGCTTGTCCTAACGATTTCTGCAACTCTTAAGCCTAATTTTTAAAACTTTACAACAATATTCAGTACAACTAGAGTAACCTTCAAATTTTTTAATATGGTGGAAAGGAGGGGGTGGCAAACTTTTGCTTAGAATAATGTTCAGAAGGGAGAAATCTTCAAAAGTTAGATTTCCCAAAAGGGGCGGCTGAAAAAAATAATTTCATTTCAAAACCTAGAACGACATCGAACAACATTAAAAAAAATTTTTTTAAAGAGGAATGTGAAGGGGGAAGGGTCAAGTGGTGGCGGCAGTTTTATTTTCTGAATTATTTCTGTGAAGATAAAAACTCTGGACCAATATCGAAAAAGCTGGAATAATTTTGAATAAAAATGGGGGAGGAAAGGGAGGCAGCTTGTGTTCATCTTGATGCTTACATCCTAACGATTTCTGCAACTCTTAAGCCTAATTTTAAAACTTTACAACTTAATATTCAGTACAACTAGAGTAACCTTCAAATTTTTTTAATATGGTGGAAAGGAGGGGGTGGCAAACTTTTTGTAAGAATAAAATGTTCAGAAGGAGAAATCTTCAAAAGTTGATTCCCAAAAGGAGCTGACTGAAAAAATAATTTCATTTCAAAACCTAGAACGACATCGAACAACATTAAAAAAGAAATATTTTTAAAAGAGGAATGTGAAGCGGGAAGGGTGAAGTGGTGGCTGCAGTTTTATTTTTCTGAATTATTTCATAGCAGAAGATAAAAACTCTGGACCAATATCGAAAAGGAATAATTTTGAATAAAAATGGGGATCGGTAGTAAAAGCTCGTGTTCATCTTGATGCTTGTCCTAACGATTTATAAACTTTTAATGTTGTTGCCTAATTTTTAAAACTTTACAACAATATTCATGTACAACTAGAGTAACCAAAAATTTTTTTAATATGGTGGAAAGGAAGGTGGCAAACTTTTGCTTAGGATAATGTTCAGAAGGGAGAAATCTTCAAAAGTTAGATTTCCCAAAAGGGACGATGAAAAATATAATTTCATTTCAAAACCTAGAACGACATCGAACATTAAAAAAATATTTCTAAAGAGGAATTTGAAGGGGGAAATAAGTAGTGGCGGCAGTTTTATTTTCTGAATTATTAAATAGCAGAAGATAAAAACTCTGGACCAATATCGAAACAGCTGGAATAATTTTGAATAAAAATGGGGAGGAAGGAGGGCAGCTTGATGCTTGTCCTAACGATTTCTGCAACTCTTAAGCCTAATTTTTAAAACTTTGCAACAATATTCAATACAACTAGAGTGACTTTCGACATTTTTTAATATGGTGGTAGGCGAGAGGGGAGGAGGGTGGCACACTTTTGCTTAGAACAATGTTCAGAACAACTGCAAGCTGGGGAGAAATCTTCAAAAGTTGATTTCCCAAAAAAGGGCGGCTGAAAAATAATTTCATGGGGGAAGGTTGCGTCAGTTTTATTTTTTCTGAATTATTTCATGAACTAATCAGGACAGAAGACAAAATAAGCTGGAACAATCCTGAAAAGATTGAATAGAAAAGTGGGGATCGGTAGTAAAAATTAGAGTAATTTTCATTGACAAAACAAGTTATAAACTTTTAATGTTGTTGTTTAATTTTTAATATTCAATGGCGTTGTTAATTCGATGTCACTATAGAGCTAACAAGATAAACCGATCATTCAAAAATACATTTTAATTTGCTCTTCTTGCACGTGGCCATTAAGTAATTCAGTCCAAACGTGACTTTAATCCGATAATGATCCATATCCTGTTTCACACGAGAGAAAAAGAGTTAACTACCTATACATAAATAGATCTATTTCTAGACACGATCATTTTGAAATTAAATCTTTATAGCCTACTATATCATCTTTATTAAATACAACATTTTAATTGTATTAAATAATACTTGAAAAAAATCATTATAAACGATCACAATACTCCTTCAAATCCAACATCGATTCCTTAAGTCTCTCTGCATAATTGGGATTACCCTCCATATTATCCAAAATCAAAGCGGTCCTATCTTCAAACACGGTCTCCTCATTACCTTCAATATCCCCGAAGAGTTCCTCCAATTTCTCATCATCGATCAGAATCAATTGGAAATAAGTCGCCGTCTGGAAGATCGCGAAAAGCTTCTGCTCCTCACAGCTAATCAAAAATCCTGTATCGTTAAGATACCATCAATATTTATCTTGGAAAGTTTGAGATATTTTTCCAAGTTAGTGTAATACAAGCCTATGACTTCGTAGAGATGCTTCTGTCGAAATTCCCTGTTTGTCGTTAAGTATAATAAAGCCATGACGTCGTGGGATGGTGGGAGGTACCTCCCGCATTGGAAATCGACCAATTTACAATCGAACGCTCGATCGTTTTCGTCGAATTTTACCATGATGTTTGAAGACCACAAATCCCCGTGCGAAATGACGTTCCTAAATTTTTCACTGCGTTTTACCAGGTGGTAAACTCGATTGCACTCTTCTCTGAGGACTTGTTTAAAATTCTTTCCCGATTGCAAAATTTCCGGGAATTCGAAAATATCTACTTCCGAGCATAGAGCGTTAATGGAAGCTTGAACGCCTTTGAGGTTGATGAAACCTTCCCTATCGTTGTAGAAAGTATCTTCGAAATCGTCCCCGTGATCATCGGATAAACGATAAATCTTATTCGAATCACTCGATATCGTTTCCTCGTAAATAATACTGCTGGCGTGTAATTTGGCTAAACTCCTCAAAACTACCATAACCGTATCATAATCTAAAATCGTCCTCTTATCTAAAATCCTATAACCTGTCTCGATGAGATTTTCCAAGACCAGGACATAGTTTGTTTTGGAGAAATAACATTTAGGCACGGATTCGATGTAATTAATATTTGCAGCTCTTATGGTTTCGAATAGATCGAACATGAATACTTCTTTCTTAAAGGCTCCAGTTTCCCTGCAGAACATCGATTGCATCTCGGTGGTCGGGAAGAATTTCACGAAGAATGTGAAATCTTTGAGGATCTTCTGTTGGGATTCTTTGTTGAGGAATATATTGACTGTCGTGGATAATATGGCGTTGTCGCATAGTAAGCCGCCTTTCGTATTCGGCTTGTTCAGATCGTAGTTGATCAGTTCGAAATTCGAGTTGCCTATTTTCGCTACTAATATCGAGAAAATTTCTTCGGTTGAGAGTTTCGTCAGATCTTTCGTCATATCGTTTATCTGTAAATAAAATTAGAATTAATATTCTTCTTTTTTCTACTATGATAGGGTTAGTCGAAATTTGAATAGAAAAATTGATCAAAATTACTTCAAAATTGGTATTAATATTTTATGACATTTTTTGTGAAAGACAATCGCCCTAAGGGGGTGAAAGAGGGTATTAATGCTCTTTCACACAAAGAGGGAAACTCATATTACAGCTTTACTTTAAATTCAATCTTGATGATGTCTTGATGTCTTCTGCTTCTTGTTATATAGCCAGTCCCTGTTCCCCCTGAAAAAAAATCTACTCATTACTTAATTGCGTGTGTTGGTTTCGACCTTCTAAGTCTCCTCAGTACAACTACGAATGCAAGATCTAATTTCATCACCCTTCAGATGCAGCGTACTCGCTGTCCCTTAGATATCATTCAAGCCAATTATTTATCTAACAACGAGACGAACTTAGTGACTTTCATTTTAGAGATGGTAGGCCAAAATGTCAACTGTCTCTGTCTCTGACGACTCCATTTGGAAACTTGCAAAATCCGCTTAAGCGGAGCAAAACACCGTCCATTAAAAAGGTTGGAGAGAGAGGGCGACACACTTTTGCTATTTTGAATTGGTTCATGAATGGTGTGGTGAACGATTAAAACTTTGGAACCATGTTAAGGACAAGCAAAAGCTGTAACAATCTTCAAAGGTACAGGGCTGCCAGAAAAATATAATTTCATGTAGGTAGTATGCTAAAACTTTGGAACAAGATCCAATAAATCTAGAACGACGTTGAAATTTTATTTTTCTGAATTATTTCATGCCAGAAGATGAAAACTCTGGAACAATATCGAACAAGCTGGAATAATTTTCAATAAAAAGGGAGCGGTAGCGAGGGGGTGGGAGGGGAGGAGCAGCTTGTGCTCATCTTTATGTTTGTCCTAACGATTT
This sequence comes from Holotrichia oblita, assembly GCA_023690525.1. Lineage (NCBI taxonomy): Eukaryota > Metazoa > Arthropoda > Insecta > Coleoptera > Scarabaeidae > Holotrichia > Holotrichia oblita. The sequence goes on from CM043017.1 coordinate 189,440,918, forward strand.
CTGCAATTCTTAAGCCTAATTTTTAAAACTTTACAACAATATTCAGTACAACTAGAGTAAAGGAGGGGGTGGCAAACTTTAGAATAATGTTCAGAACAACTGCAAGTTGGGGAGAAATCTTCAAAAGTTACATTTCCCAAAAAGGGCGGCTGAAAAAAATAATTTCATTTCAAAACCTAGAACGACATCGAACAACATTAAAAAAAAAATTTTTTAAAGAGGAATGTGAAGGGGGAAGGGTGAAGTAGTGGCGGCAGTTTTATTTTTCTGAATTATTTCATAGCAGAAGATAAAAACTCTGAACCAATATCGAAAAAGCTGGAATAAGTTTGAATAAAAATGGGGAGGGAAGCAGGGCAGCTTGTGTTCATCTTGATGCTTGTCCTAACGATTTCTGCAACTCTTAAGCCTAATTTTTAAAACTTTACAACAATATTCAGTACAACTAGAGTAACCTTCAAATTTTTTTAATATGGTGGAAAGGAGGGGGTGGCAAACTTTTGCTTAGAATAATGTTCAGAAGGGAGAAATCTTCAAAAGTTAGATTTCCCAAAAGGGGCGGCTGAAAAAAATAATTTCATTTCAAAACCTAGAACGACATCGAACAACATAAAAAAAAATATTTTTTAAAGACGAATGTGAAGGGGAGGAAGGGTGAAGTGGTGGCGGCAGTTTTATTTTTCTGAATTATTTCATAGCGGAAGATAAAAACTCTGAACCAATATCGAAAAAGCTGGAATAAGTTTGAATAAAAATGGGGAGGGAAGGAGGGCAGCTTGTGTTCATCTTGATGCTAACTATGCCAACTATTTATCTAACAGCGAGCCGAACTTAGACACTTTCATAGTGAGAGATGGTCGGCCAAAATGTCATCTGTCTCTGTCTCTGACGACTCCATTTGGAAATTTGCAAAATCCGCTTAAGCGGAATAAAACACGGTCCTATTCATAGTTCGAAGGCACACCAACTGACATTGTTGTGTGACGTGATAAAGTTCCCCTAAAATGTGGCAAGACTTTAAATTATGATGCTATCCCGAACACTGCCTTAAAGAAGCTGCCTGACAGGATTGTTGTGTGCCTCGCGAATGTTATCAACGCCATGTTGAAGTTAAGACACTTCCCGACTATCTGAAAGCATGCACACGTCCGAGGATTTCCAACAAAGGGCAAAGACAGAACTACAGACCAATAACCTTGCTCTTAAAGATCTCCAACATTGCGGAGGTCATCCTTCCAAATCGCCTCAGAGAGGAAATTATTGACTCCAACTTATTTGCAAGATGAGCAGTTCGGTTTTAGGAAGGATTGTCAATAGAATTCCAACTCCTCAGAGTTCCCAGAAAAGCGCGAAAAAGTCGATTTTGTTTGGCACTCTGTGTTTCTCTTTAAAATGCATACGACAGGGATTAATCCAAACCTAATAGGCCTTACAGGACGATCGTTCGACTTGGCGGTTGATTCCTCAGTCTCGTCCAAAAGGCCCATTCAAGCTGGGGTTCCACAGGGGTCTCTTCTCGGTCCGGAGTTGTTCCTTATTCTTATGTCTGACGTACCAAAGGCAGCAGGCACTAGATTCTTTCCTGGTGTACTAAATCGCGATGGCAAATGCGTAGCCATTCGATTCTCGAGGAACAGAACTGCCTCTCCAGAAAATCATCTTTGTCGAGGAAGCCCGTCTTCCCTGGAGCTTCACCGTTAAATACCTTTGTATGACGCTGGACTCAGGCTTACCCTAGAGCACCGTTTTGCAGAAACAGTGGCTAAATTTATAACAGCGAGGTCTGCTGTTTTTGTGCAGCAAAAATCAACTTGGCATAAAAATAAAACGACCTTTTTCAGGCAAATTCTAATTTAGGGCTCTCTTCAGTTTGGCCCATCGCAAAAGATTTAACACCTTACAAAATAAGATCCTCAGTTACATTATTGACTCGCCTTGGTATGTTAGGAATGTACAAATCCACGAGGACTTAAATATGCTAGCTCTTCTCCAACACCCTACTTAATTGGCCGAGAAAACTTTGACAAGGGTCTCTCGCTCTGATAACCGCCTGGTTAGGGAAGTGGCCCACCTCGACCACGATAGCTGCCGCCCCCTCCGCGACGGGTGGAGGAGGGTGAAGGTCCCATTTACATTTCCGCCCGGTTTATTTTTATCTACAGGGTGTCCGGATTTCGCAGGGACAACATGGGTAGCTCGCTAAGGGATCCATTTTCAAATTTGACTTGTCATGCTTCATTTGTTTAATATTGAAGAAAAACTGAAATCTTCTAATTTCTTTTATTTGCCGAAACTTTTTTATTACCTGATCTATCACCTGATCTAACTCCTTTAGATTTTTTATGTTTGGTTATTTAAAAAATACTGTCCACAAAATCTAGAGGAGTTGCAAGAGATTATAATTAATGCGGCGAATCAAATTACGCACGATATGTTAATAAATGTGTTCGATAATATGAAAAGAAGAGTTGCTTTATGTACTTTAGAACTTAGGGAACATTTTCAATATTTAAATTAATTTCAAACTGAAGGCGATAATAAAACTCAGTTAGTTCAACTCAACTAGTTTTATTATCGCCTTGATAATGACAGCATTGCTGTTAAAACGCGTCGGTGTTTTAGTTCAAACTTGTTTGGTGTTCAGTGGGTTAAAGTGTTTAGTGTTCTACTTCTGCACCAAGAGATCCAGTGAAGAACTATGTAAAATTGTATTTAGTATTGCGGGTCCAACACCAAGAGTTGCTTCTATAACTTGCTAAATACATCTTGGATCTTCGTCGAACATTACCTCTCATTCTCTCGATGTTTCCAGCGGTAACTGAAGAACGTTCCTCATCACCAAGCGAGAACCGTCCACCTTTCATCACCAAATGCGAATTGCAATCGTTCAAGACTTTGTTGTTCACTTGAACTGACCTTAAAAATATTGCGTCCATGTTTCGCTAGTCATGAAGAAAAGCACGTTTTCCAATTGCCCCATATGTTCAGAAAATATTGCTTCGGTAACCCCGCAAAGTTTTTTTTTTGTGGATGATAAGAATGCCATCGTTTTTCCTCTAGAACAGTTTTTAACTGCCTCTCTCTTCGGCCTCTCCATTTATGACATATATTCAATAAGCAAAACTCCTTCAACATCTCAGAAAACAATTGCCATCAGTGTATTTTTTCCAAAAAACTGTGTCTTGGCCTTTTTTGGGGGGTGGAGAGCCTTTAGGAACCCACTGCATGGACTCTTGTTTAGTAGGAGGGTCCCCAAGATGATGTACCCAAGTCTCATCCCCATCATTTTTTTGAGAAACTTCCTTTCGGTACAGTTTTTGTTCAGATATAAGCAATCTGGGTACGCCTTCTTCATACCCAAATCGTCATGCAAAATGACATTTCGATTTTTCGTACAATGTCTTCAGTTCGAGCTTCAACAAGTCGTGCAGACTCATCACCGGGTCAACATTGATTGACTCTCGGCTCCATCGAAAGAGTTTCGACCAATACTTTACTTGAAGATAAGATGGTGAATCTTCCCCGTGCGCAGCTACCATTCTTTCGTGAATTGCTTTTGGACCGTTGCCTTCTTCTCCCGAGCAGGAACTTTATTACGTTGCAATGTTCAACGTTAGTTTCAGTCATTTTATCGAGAAGTAAACCCCGTCTCAAAGTACTCAATGTACTTCTAACAGTGGCAGCAATTCTTCAATAATTTGTTTGACGTCGTCGCTCTTTTGTTTCACAACTAGGTAGATAAGATAAAAATACGACGTCATACCATGTTTGCTCAATGACAGTCAGAGTTTACTATTTAAGTCTGGTGATATTTCGAAATACAATGTTGCCAGCTCTAAGCTTCTCTAGTTTCGTTGCATCTCAAAATATATAGCGTGACCCTCGTATGATATTAAATGATGAAAACAATAATGCTGAGGTAGAAGAAAAAATTATAGCAGCAAATAGAGCTTCTTATAGAAATAAAAAATTGTTAAAGAACATTAATCTTTCTATAAAGAACAAAGTAATAATATGCAAGACTCGAAAAAAAATGAAAGTTAACCTAAAAAAACAACAAGAACAGAAAAGATTTAGGAACAGTTAACCTAACAAACTAAATTTCAATTTAGAAAAGTTATATTTTAATGATCCAATCTTACACAATTAATTACTCGAGGAACCAAAATATAAATCTCTAAATTTTGATAGATGATTAATTTTTATTAATTATATATTGTGATTAGATCATACTTACCACTCGTAATATAGTTAGAAACATGAATCTTTCCTATCCGGTACTAGATTTGGAACTCCCACTATCGTGGAATTTAAATATGATTCAGCAAGGTGATGATGTTCTGAAAATAAATTGTAATTGAAGAAACGCTAATACCCACTTTTAAAATCAGACAAAATGTACTTACCGTTTTCGTTATCAAAAAACAAACTAATGCACGCCTTAAGTAGTTATGCATGACAAATATAATACGAGCGTTAAGGCACTATTAACGTTTGTAGCGAAAGCGTACGCAAATGAGCGGCCAGGTTAGTAAATAAAGCAAGAGGGATCTAATATCAATAGACGCTAAGTAGATAACTTTGTTTAAAAATATTCAACATTTATTATCTCTCGACTCGACCTCTAGGCGCGAATTAATTACCGTTTATTTATAAATTTAATACTGCCGTCGTTACGCCACGCAGATAAATTTTAATTATACATACATATACAGGGTGTCCCAGCTGACGCGGTTTCTTTGATAATTTGTTTATTTTACAGTACATAGAGAAAAAAGTTTCAAATAAAAGTTGTCCCTTTTCAAACGAGGCATACCCAGAAAATATTTCCAAATATACAGGGTTATATACGTTTTTTTTTTTATAATTGGGACACCCTGTATATTTGAAAATATTTCCTAGCTATGCATCGTATAAATAGGGACAACTTTTATTTGAAACTTTTTTCTCTATACTGTAAAATAAACAAATTATCAAAGAAACCGCGTCAGCTGGGACATCCTCTGTACCGGGTGTCCAATTTTCGATGGTTTTGGGGGATATCTCACTTGTTCGTAAAGATAGAGAGTTGCGGTTTTCGCATTACTCTTTTTGTGAAACGAAAGATGCCGTGAACAAAATTTTCAGAGCTCACTTCGTTTTCGAGATACAGGGTGATTTTGAAAATTATAATAACACTAGATATATTTGCATTTGAATGAAAATTCTAATTAATAACTACATTCTGACACTATTCTGATATAAACCACCTAAAACTCGTAAATTGACATAAGACGCAGTAGTTTTTTTTTTTATTCGCCATGGCCTACTAACAAAAAAATTATATTTTTAATTTAAAATGCAAATATATCTAAAGTATTATATATTTTTGAAAAGCTTGTAAAAAGCTTAACCAAACCGACAAAAAATATATAGGGTGTCCCATTAAAAAAAACAACTTTGACTAATATCTAAAAAATTACAGTCTTCAGTGCAAATCTATCTACGCCACTGGAGTCTACGTAAAAAACTGCATAAAAAACATTTTTAACCTTTTCGATAAGTTAAACGATAACTGAGATACGAGGGAGGTTCCAAAATGCAATATTTTCAAAATCACCCTGTATCTCGAAAACGAAGTGAGCTATGAAAATTTTGTTCGCGGCATCTTTCGTTTCACAAAAAAGTAGCAAAGTAATGCGAAAACCGCAACTCTCTAGCTTTACGAATAGGTGAGATACCCCCCAAAACCATCGAAAATTGGACACCCAGTACATACAGGGTATTCCACGAGAGCCGTTCGTTAGAAGTTTTCGTGGTTAGAAAAAAATTAGAATTCCGAAATTTTGGATTCCAAAGTTATTCAAGATTCCCTTTCATTTCAAAATATTTTCAAGATCATACTACTTCCGGTTATACCGGAAGTCGCCATTAACTTCCTTATTTTAAATGGAACACCCCGTATATTATTTAATTTTTGGATTCCTGAGAAAATTTCACAATGAGTTTCATCAGGTTTCCTATATCTATTTTCAATTTTTTCTTAGATATCTTGATTTTTTTGAAAATTTTGACAGATGTAGTCCTGTTTTGAGAATTTCGCCCTTTAAGCAATTTCGATTGGTGGGGTAGACGGAAGCACAGGAATGATACTTTCGAATGCCATATTGACAACTGATTTATCGCATACAGGGTATTCAAAATTTAATGACCAATTACATTATTTTAAAAGTTGAAAAAGTTTGTTTTTTCAAATGGGATACCTTGTATTTTATTGGATGGTCGGATGCAGAATTTGATTCTGCATCGATTTGCTATAACATTCCCTATACCTATTTCCAGTGGTTTTCTTGTTAATTCATATTTTTTATTTTAATGTGGTTTTTTTGGCAGAAACCGAAACATCGCTTGCCTTTTGAAGCCAAATAAACATCAATGAAACGGTAAAAAATTTACTTTAATTAGAACATGACATTAGTACATAACATTTAGAACGAAATATAAAATAAAAACAAAAAATTGGAACATAATGACAAAAAATAATAAGAGAATGTAAAAAATCATCATCATTAAATTTTGAATACCCTGTATGTGATAAATCAGTTGTCAATATGGCATTCGAAAGTATCGTTCCTGTGTTTCCGTCTACCCCAGAAGCGCTTTCCACCAATCGAAATTGGTTAAAAGGCGCAATGCTCAAAACAGGGCTACATCTGTCAAAATTTTCAAAAATATCAAGATATCTAAGAAAAAATTGAAAATAGGTATAGGGAAACCCGATAAAACTCATTGTGAAATTTTCTCGGGAATCCAAAAATGAAATAATATACCGGGTGTTCCATTTAAAATAAGGAAGTTAATGGCGACTTCCGGTATAACCGGAAGTAGTATGATCTTGAAAATATTTTAAAATGAAAGTGAATCTTGAATAACTTTGGAATCCAACATTTCAGAATTCTAATTTTTTTTCTAACCACGAAAACTTACGAACTAACGAACGGCTCTCGTGGAATACCCTGTATGTACAGAGGATGTCCCAGCTGACGCGGTTTCTTTGATAATTTGTTTATTTTACAGTATAGAGAAAAAAGTTTCAAATAACAGTTGTCCCTATTTATACGATGCATACAGCTAGAAAATGTTTTCAAATATACAGGGTGTCCCAATTATAAAAAAATGTATATAACTTTATTATTTCAAATGGATTATTCCTAGATCTATGTGCTTTTGTTTTCGAGAAAATAAATTCCATATAATTATTTTTAATTCCATTTAAAATAATAAAGTTACATACGATTTTTCTAGACTTGGGACACCCTGTATATCTGAAAATATTTTCTAGCTATGCGTCGTATAAATAGGGACAACTTTTATTTGAAACTTTTTCCTCTATACTGTAAAATAAACAAATTATCAAAGAAACCACGTCAGCTGGGACACCCTGTATATGTATGTATAATGAAAAATATCAAGATATCTAAGAAAAAATTGAAAATAGGTATAGGAAAACCTGATGAAATCCATTGTGAAATTTTCTCAGGAATCCAAAAATGAAATAATATACCGGGTGTTCCATTTATAATAAGAAAGTTAATGGCGACTTCCGGTATAACCAATCTTGAAAATATTTTGAAATGAAAGGGAATCTTGAATTCCGGTATAACCGGAAGTTGGCCATATCTTTTTTAAACGTTAACTACGATCATTTAAATTTCAGGTGGATCTCAACATGCGTATCGGGATACATTCCGGATCCGTCCTCTGCGGCGTCCTCGGCCTGAGGAAGTGGCAGTTCGATATCTGGTCCTACGATGTCATCCTAGCCAACCACATGGAATCCGGGGGGATCCCCGGGTAAATTTTAACACGTCCGTTTCGAAAATTTTACGAAATTAATTTCGATTTAATCTTCTTTCATTAGACGCGTTCATATTTCCGAAGCTACCTACCAATGTTTGAACGGCGCTTACGAAGTGGAGGTGGGCAACGGACACGAGAGGGATTCCTACTTGAAAGATCACGAGATAAAGACGTATTTGATCAAACAGGTGGAGCCGATCAGGACTAGGAAGAGGATAACGTCTAGACCGAGGTAGGTATCTAAATTGGAAATGTTGTTCGTTGTGTTCACTTCACGCTACGATCGATTCCCAGCATCTTCTCGAATAAAATATGGCCGGAAGAGGAATCCCCTAGCGCCGTCAGTTCGCCGCGAACTCCCACGACGCCGGTAATGCCACCCCCGTCACGCGAACGCAGCGACAGCGGTATACAGCACAGTACTGTCGACGAGGAGAACACCACCGATTGGACGCCGGAAATACCTTTCGAAAACGTAAGTCTCGTTCTTCAACCATCGACCGAATTACAAAGAAAGTCCGAATACGACAGGAGGAAATCATTCACCTAAAATGATCTATAAATAAAATTTGTAAAGAAGTTCTTTCGCTTAAAGATGTTTTTCTTTTTTTTTTTATATCTACAGCTGCATCATTCTGATTTAGACGATGATGCCGATTCGATAAATTTCCCCCTGAACAAGAACGATACGTACAGGGAGAATAAGAAGAGCTCTACTATGGAGGAAGTTGACGAGATTATCGATCATAATATCGAGATCGAAAGCAACAAACGGATGAGGAACGCTAACGTGAACAATTGGTCGTTAAGGTTTAAGGATACGGATACTGAACATCAGGTATGTCTGCTGTTTATCGATTATAATGTAAAATATTTTTCACCAATTTAATTTTCAGTTTAGCCAAATTAGAGAGGACATGTTCAAGTCTAATATGCTGTGCTGCTTCGTCATTTGGATCTTTATCGTGTTAACGCACGTGGCGATAATACCATTGTAAGTAATAATAATAATAATCTGTGGTGGGTAATAATAATAATAATAATAATAATAATAATAATAATATTCTATGTCCTCGCTAGGTCGTCACAGTGGCACAAAAATGAACTGGAGTTTCTTCTTCCTCTTGATAGAATCTCCAGAAAGAATCATCTGGTAGGCCGATGTTAAACATATGCCTATTCAGTCTGCAGTGACCTACTATCATTTTGACAGTCTTCCTGTGTTTACTCAGTAGGTCTTCAGTAGACTCAGGCCTATTGTGTTCCCTTAGGAACTCCTTGGCCAGTCTTCATCCTGGTGATCTTTTCCACCATTCCTTGACTTATTTTATGACCATTCGTAGATGGACTTTTTAATTTGTGATTTGGTAATGCCGAAAGAAGGGCCCGATTTTCATGAAAGGCCTTGACGAACCTCGTCTGGCCAGCTCTATCTTGCCATGTTTCACCTTCACGCCTGTGCAGCTAGGGACCCAGGTTCCAGCAAAGTTATTTTCCTTAGGGTGCCCAGGAAGATTTAGGACTCTTGCACAATCCCAAACCAGCTTTGAGTCTTCCGGAACTGATCGCTCTAAGTGCTGCTTAACTGTCGGAGGTACAATAGCGAGCGCGTTTTACTTGGTTCGGTCCATCTATCTACTGTTCTGACACAGTGATGAATCGCTGCAACCTCAGCCTGGAAAATCGTCGAATACTTGCTGAAGCTCCGTGGAAGGGCCTTCCTAGGCTTGACTTTCTGTAAATGCCAACTCTGCTTCCGTGGGTTTTAGAGCCGGCGCTGTACCAGCTTGAGTCCGCTCTTACTGGGGGTGAAGGATGGGGGACCACATTTCCAGTCCCTCTTATTTGGTATTATATGATGATATTTTCCATTAGGTTGAGTTTCTGAACCATGGCGTCGCTTGGCGTCCCTTCTGTTAGGAACGCCGCCTTGAGTTCAGGTAGTTAGTATTTTTGTCTAAAGTCTTCGCACCTTATGGCCATCATGTTTAAATTCGTGCAAGCTATCATGACTTGAAAACACTCAACTGCTATACAGCCACAGAGTCATTTTGGGGCTGAGGGCCCAGTTTTTTCCCCATAACCTTCAGCACCTTGCCAAGGCAATAGTAGCTTTGTTGGATGTTTTTTGGATGTACAGTATTATCTACTTTGAGCCTTTGATCAAACCATTTTAAAAGGAATTTTGTCTCTTTGACCAGAGGATTTCTTCCCACCTACTTACTAGTGGTTGCAGATCCTCTAGCGATCTTTTTGACACAATTGTGAACGTGACAACTTGTGTTTTGTGATCATTGACTACTACTCATTATTGTTTACACCAGCTGTCTACCGTGATTTTTTTTCCATCAGAACTTTTAGAAACCGCTCTCTAACGACTATTGTTAGGTCCTCAGCATATCACAGGCTGTTATATAAGTAGCATTCCGGAACGGTAATCGCGAAAGACATCAAGGAAAAGGACTTACCCATAGAACAAAAAACTGTACGCATGAAGGGGAAAAATGGGCCAAATCGGCTCGTCTTGTCTGGTCGAGATATCTTCCAAACTGGGAATACAAATGTAACCCAGTGTTGTGGACTCTCCGTTAAAGTCGGGTCCAATTAAATGCCCATTAAAATCCCAAGTCATCCAATGATTCACAAGTGTCAAATGTTCAGACATCCACCTCAGGATTTTGGTTGGACCAAAACTACGTGTTATGTTTGAAACACCAAAGAGAAAGCGACGTTCGTCACATGCACAAAACCAATTAAATAATTTGTGTTTTAATGTAGCCAACTGCGACGGGGAACAGTCACTCGTTGTCAACATCGCTGAAATGCTGTATTTTAACAGCTAAAACAATCAAGCTGTCATAAAATGACAATTTGAAAGAAAGCATCCAACAGCTGTCAAAGGAATGAACCATAACCAAAAACTCAAAATCCAGACACTAATCGCAACAACAACGGAGACCAGCTGGCCCTCATTCTGGGAAGGATGATGCTGAAACTTTAATCAAACCAACGCGTCAACTGAGCAACGACTGGAATTCCTAAACCAGACCCTTTGTTCCTTACAAAACCTATACAAACAGAACCAAGAAGAGCTATCAAAAGAAAAGAAATTAAACAAGTCATACAAAGAGGCGAGGAAATGATGCTCCCACTTCATACACACAAAACAACACTGGAATAAATCAACTATGAGGAAGAGGAAATGGAGGCCACTCTGAACCTTATCAAAATACACCGGCACCGAATAATCGCGGAAGCGATTAATAAGAAAAAATAAAAAACAAAAAAAGAAGAAGCAGACAAGTAGCGGTTACCTTCTCGGGGGTGGGAGGAGGGGACCTACCTGGGTGAAGCTTAGACGACACTCCGCTTAGTCGGCTCGGTCAATGAAGATGGGAGTGGGTCGGTTAGATGTCCGGTAAAATACAGCGCCACTGATTTCACAAATAAATGGAAAGAACCTGAAATGTCATTTTATCTCGACGTTTTACCTTTTATTCGTTTAATTCTTTTAATTTATTCGATTTCGGGCATTGCTGGGAGAAATAATTAGGGAGATACGAAGTGAATATAAGTAATGAAGGATATGAACGAATTAATAACCGAGGAAATGCGGCAATACAAGGAGGTACTAAAAATAAACAAGGGAGATGACATCATATAGACCACCCTCTTCAATGACGTCAATTCCTCCAAAATCTTACATAATTTTTTCAAAAAAACCAACCAAAAACTAACACGATGCCTGTAATAGGCGGTCATGGTATATTGTTGGAATTCACCTTGCGGACGAATCTAATGAAAATAGATAAAGCATTAGAAGCGGACCACATGGTTTCGACCTTCCACGTCTCGTCATCTAATTTCATCGGTTTGCACCTCTCAACTTCTTAGTATAGATCCGACAATGGACTAATTCCAACCTCATGCCCTCTAATGAGCAAGGTGGGAAATAGCACACCGGAAGGCACTACACAACACAAGTCGGTACAGCAGATACCGATCTAGCTCGGACAAGTCGTGGATTGTCATTCCGGCTAGATGTCCCGATGTGCTAAGCAGTCAATGGTGAATTCCATAAATATACGGCTTACTATGACGTAACTTATTGGAAACATCCACAAATGCATTTTTTTTCATGTATTTTAATCAGTAGCCGTGAGTAGGTATCCTATGCCGTTATGGGACCACCCACTCGAAGTGGACACGCTGTATAAGCCGGGCACTATACATGGACCGCAGGTAAGCTGTTTTCAGAACCAGCTTTTGAACTTCAAAACTAGTTTTGGATCTGCTTCTGAAAATAGCTTAATTGGCGTCTTTATACAGGGTGTTCGCCGGCGATTGATGAGTCATTTAGCACCATCTTAGCAGCGCCATCTAGTGCGTGCATTATACAGCGTGTCTACTTACCGCCATGTTTAAAATTAATAAATTGTTACGATCGATATAAGGAATAGTCAAATCATAAATGTTGTTGAAGTTTCAAGCCAAACATTTCAATGTAAGCTGTCCCCTGTGTTTTAGCTTCAAATAGACAATATTTTCTCCTCTCCAAAAGCTGTATGGCCTGATTTACCTTTCGATCATCACAGAGACTATAATTTATATCAAGAAAATGAATGTTCGACACAAAGATTTGATAAAAAGATTTGAAACTTTTCCTCCGGAGATGTTTCCTTGTAAACTTGTGATATTATAAATGATTATAATTTTTTTTCCAGATCTACAGTGATCATTATTTGCCTCATCGTAGTCACCGTCCTATTATCAGCGACATCAGTCTTAGTTATGGCAGAAGAATTCCAACAGCTCCCAGCGGCGCTCCAGAACATCTCCAAAACCCTAGTCCATCACAGAACGAGCCGGACAGCTTTCATCTGCGGCGTCATCATCTTAATGTCGCTCGGCAGCTTGATGAGCTTGATCCTAACCCCGCCCGAATTATACGCGACCAGCGAAGAGAACACGACGATGGAATCGACGAGCACGTACAGCTCCCAAGCCCTACCCTACATGCAATCGGACGCGGCAGCTATCGCAACTAACGCCTCCGAAACGAACCTCGAGTCTAGATCGCAGGAGATAATTTTAAATTTGATTTTGACAGCGAACATACAACATAACCTCACTATAAACAGGGAGAGATTGGATGATGAGAGTTGTTTGGAGACTTGCGTTCGGAGTAATTGCACCGATGGTTGCATAAGATATTTTATTGATGTTATAGGATGGGAGAACATTTTAAAATATGCTAATCAATCTGAAGCTTCGACTAGCTCGGAAGGAATTGTCGTGAAGAACGTTAATAATTTTAATATAAATAATTTTATTGAGAACACAAACGGATCTGAACCGAATTTAATAATAAACAACAATATATTTCTGAATAATTTTCCTCAAACTGTAAATATTTCTAATCACATTAATACGAGGAATAATTCCCGAAAACGTCGTAGTATATCCTATGGGAATCCCTCGAATTCGACGCTGCTTAAAACCGTCGTAAGCGCTAATCAGATCACTAAAGTAATTAACGACAATGTTGATGATGGTGTTGATTCTGAAGGGTCTCTAAGTTTAGCGATAGCTATCGCCGCCTCGGATATAACGACTGATGTTGATCCTATTTATTCCTATTGCATACATCCGGAATATTTCGTGTTCAGCTGGGTGATGTGTTTGATCGCGTTAGCGACCGCGTTGAAGTTGTATTATATGATCAAGACTTTCCTGGCGTTGCTGATGGTCGGAATCTACACGATACTGATTATGTTGCCGTATCAGCAAGTTTTTAGCGACCTAAAATATAGAAATCCCGACGTGTGAGTATGAATTAAATCCTATTTATTCTCCTTGTTATTATAGTGATTGGTAACTGTAGATATTGTTTCAAGTTTTCTGACTCTTCGATGAGAATTTAGTTGGTTCAAACCTGACGGGGTCCTTGAGTGAGCGAGTCGAGACACGTGTGAACAAGTCTAAGCTTGCTTTTTCTCCCTAAACGAAAGCTGGATTAATATTTAATTATTTTATGAATATTTTTTTATTAGTAATCTAGAGAAAAGCCGAAATTTCGGGAAACGCTTTATTTTTGATCGAATTTCAAAACGCATTGCACATTTCCGTTGCCACTTTTTCCGCTTTATCCAACGGTGTCCAAATTTTTATAATCCGACGTTTCGTTTCTGAGTAATCGCCATCAACTTATTTTTTTTTAATATCCACTAAAATTGTTTTAGACATTTACGTCATTTATTCAACCTCCGATAATTTTTAACTTTTATTTATTTTTTTTATATTTTTTTTTTTATTTTTTTTGTTTTTGAATACATAGTTATCAACATAAATGTCTTTCTTATTAAAATAAATCTAGCATCTGATGGAGGCTCCATCAGATGCTAGATAACGCTTTTGGCCCTCCGAAGGCCTCCTCTAGACCCCCGGAGAGAAGGCTCGCTAGGCTCAAAACCAGGTCAAAACCAACTAAAACCAGCTCTAAAGCAGCTCAAAACCAGGTAAGCTGCTTTTAGTTGGTTTTGAGCTGGTTTTGACCTAGTTTTGATCTGGTTTTAGTTGCTTTTCAACTGCTTTTAGTTGATTTTGACCTAGTTTTGAGCTGGTTTTAGTTGATTTTAGCTGTTAGTTGATTTTGTCCTAGTTTTGAGCTGGTTTTCGTTGGTTTTGAGCTTGGTTTAGTTGGTTTTCATCTGGTTTTAGTTGATTTTAAGCTGGTTTTAGTTGTTAGTTCAGTTTGTCCTAGTTTTGAGCTGGTTTTAGTTGGTTTTGAGCTGGTTGTAGTTGGTTTTGAGCTTGGTTTAGTTGGTTTTCACCGGGTTTTAGTTGATTTTGAGCTGGTTTTAGTTGTTAGTTGATTTTGTCCTAGTTTTGAGCTGGTTTTAGTTGATTTCGAGCTGGTTTTAGCTGTTAGTTGATTTTGTCCAAGTTTTGAGCTGGTTTTAGTTGATTTTGACCTAGTTTTGAGCTGGCTTTAGTTGATTTTGAGCTGGTTTTAGCTGTTAGTTGGTTTTGTCCTAGTTTTGAGCTGGTTTTAGTTGGTTTTGAGCTTGGTTTAGTTGGTTTTCACCTGGTTTTAGTTGATTTTAAACTGGTTTTAATTGTTAGTTCAGTTTGACCTAGTTTTGAGCTGGTTTTAGTTGGCGTTGACCTTGTTTTGAGCTGGTTTTAGTTGATTTTGAGCTGATTTTAGCTGTTAGTTGATTTTGTCCTAGTTTTGAGCTGGTTTTAGTTGATTTTGACCTAGTTTTGAGCTGGTTTTAGCTGTTAGTTGATTTTGTCCTAGTTTTGAGCTGGTTTTAGTTGGCTTTGAGCGTGGTTTAGTTGGTTTTCACCTGGTTTTAGTTGATTTTAAACTGGTTTTAGTTGTTAGTTCAGTTTGACCTAGTTTTGAGCTGGTTTTAGTTGGCGTTGACCTTGTTTTGAGCTGGTTTTAGTTGATTTTGAGCTGATTTTAGCTGTTAGTTGATTTTGTCCTAGTTTTGAGCTGGTTTTAGTTGATTTTGACCTAGTTTTGAGCTGGTTTTAGCTGTTAGTTGATTTTGTCCTAGTTTTGAGCTGGTTTTAGTTGGCTTTGAGCGTGGTTTAGTTGGTTTTCACCTGGTTTTAGTTGATTTTAAGCTGGTTTTAGTTGTTAGTTCAGTTTGTCCTAGTTTTGAGCTGGTTTTAGTTGGTTTTGAGCTGGTTGTAGTTGGTTTTGAGCTTGGTTTAGTTGGTTTTCACCGGGTTTTAGTTGATTTTGAGTTGGTTTTAGTTGTTAGTTTAGTTTGACCTAGTTTTGAGCTGGTTTTAGTTGGTATTGACCTTGTTTTGAGCTGGTTTTAGTTGATTTTGAGCTGGTTTTAGCTGTTAGTTGATTTTGTCCTAGTTTTGAGCTGGTTTTAGTTGATTTTGACCTAGTTTTGAGCTGGTTTTAGTTGATTTTGAGCTGGTTTTAGTTGATTTTGAGCTGGTTTTAGCTGTTAGTTGATTTTGTCCTAGTTTTGAGCTGGTTTAGTTGGTTTTGAGCTTGGTTTAGTTGGTTTTCACATGGTTTTAGTTGATTTTGAGTTAGTTTTAGTTGTTAGTTCAGTTTGACGTAGTTTTGAGCTGGTTTTAGTTGGTTTTGAGCTGGTTTTAGTTGGTTTTGAGCTTTTTTTAGTTGGTTTTCACCGGGTTTTAGTTGATTTTGAGCTGGTTTTAGTTGTTAGTTGATTTTATCCTAGTTTTGAGCTGGTTTTAGTTAATTTTGAGTTGGTTTTAGATGTTAGTTGATTTTGCCCTAGTTTTTAGCTGATTTTAGTTGGTTTTGCGCTGGTTTTAATTAGTTTTGAGCTTGGTTTAGTTGGTTTTCACCTGGTTTTAGTTGATTTTGAGCTGGTTTTAGTTGTTAGTTTAGTTTGACCCAGTTTTGAGATGGTTTTAGTTGTTAGTTGATTTTGACCTAGTTTTGAGCTGGTTTTATTTGGTTACATCATCAGGGGACCTTCTCGCCAGAGGCCTAAGAAGCCTTCTATCCATCGATGAGCGTTCGGGACGTTCAAAAACTGTAAGCACTGACGATAACATCGCTAAGATTCACTAATTTTGTTCTCCATGTTAGCACAAGAAACATCCAATCTATGCAAATGATTGACAATTATTTGTTCTTTACACTTCTTTATTCTTTCATTCTAAAATAGTCGCTTACAAACTAAAACTCCACATCACACACATAGAAAATCTAACCTCTTTTCTGAAGTCTGGCTCTCAATTAAATGAAATCGGAATATTAACCAAACGACAAAACTAAAACAATCCTTAATTAATCGATCATCGTCGAACAGGAAACACCATTACAGGAGCATTCCACGCATCATTACTTGACAAGCTAAATGCAGAAATTGCTACACCTCAGCGGTTACCATAGCACCAGATCTACCCTCGAACGACTTCTTTGGACAAATGAGGAGGTCAAGCAGTTATTTTGCAGAGAAAGACTCCGAGTACTATTTGGACGAGTTGAACGGCTTGTGCCTTTGTTAGGTCGGAAACTTGTCAGACCACCCTCGTATATTACGGTAAAAGAATGCTTGTGGTATGTTGTTCGAAATCACCATGCAAACGAGTGCAATAAAAATAGATCCCAAGCATTAGAAGCGAACCACTCGGTTTCGAACTGTCCGATCTCGTCAGTGATCTTCTAAATCCAGAGCTAGTAGGCAAAGGTTGGGAATTATGGTTACATATATTATACGATCCCCTTTGTTAGTTAAAAAACATTGTTTTCTATTTTATTTGTTGAATAAGTTTATATTGATTCTTAAAAATTAATCAAAGCAAAGTAGGCCTTTCTTCATTGCACTAGTTCGCAAGGCGATTGCAACAATTGTAGGCATTTCTTGATTTAGACTGCCTAGCAGATCCAGACATCCAACGACACTGACTATTTGGGAATGTCTGCAAAACCTAACTGTTCTGGTCAGAAACAACGAGGTCACCTTGGTGTGGGTGGATTATAAAACAGCACCAACTAAATTGGAACCTTGTAGCTGGACAAAGACCCAGCAAACGGTGACAACAATTAACTGCTGACTTCGTTGCATTAAACAGGGCTCAGCTTACAGCACTAACATGTCTATTAACAGGACATGGTTGTCTAAGAGGTCACCTGCACAAGATGAGGATCTATAACGATGAACCCCTACGCAGACTCTGTAATGAGGAGGAGGAAACAGCCTCCGTTAGCCCGAGAAAGATTTACCAAATAGGCTTCTAAACCTGATCGAGGTAACTAACTTGTTTGAGTAAAATGGAATCAGGATAGGAATAACACTAAATAGACCCACTGGGCTGCAGTGTTAGGAATAATTAAAGACTACCCTGCCTTGATAGCAATCAATCAATGACCGTATTCACGAAGAAATCTCGACGTGGAAGGAGGTTGACTCTTCAATCTGCTTGCCGATTCCTTATATGCATCGTTGCCGGCGAGGCTTTTAGCTGTTTTTTTTTGAGTGGACAAAAATAAAAAATAAAATTGAAGCAATAATGTTATGTTTCCAATTTTAGCCAATTTCTCACTAAATTGCTGGCTTATTTAAAGTTTCTGATCAGGTCTAATTCCAGAGATCCCATTCCATTATCAGCACAGATGTTAATCCTATTATTCATCCTACTCGTAATGGTGGCTTACCACGCTCGATTAGTAGAAGTAACATCGAGACTGGATTTCCTCTGGAAGCAACAAGCGCAAAAAGAACTGCAAGAGATGCAAGAGATCCGACATTTCAACGCTCAACTCCTCAAGAACATCCTACCAGATCACGTAGCCAAACATTTTTTATACAGCGATAGGAATAGTGATGTAAGAAGCGATGTTTTCGTTTTTAAATTTAAACATCGAATCCCTTTTTTGTTTAATTTCAGGAATTATATTCCCAATATAGAGACGAAGTCGGCGTCTTATTCGCTAGCATTCCGAACTTTAGCGAGTTCTACTCGGAAGTCGTCAACAAGGGGATGGAATGTATCAGGGTACTAAACGAGATAATCGCCGACTTCGATCAATTACTCGACGAGGAACGATTCAGCAACATCGAGAAGATCAAGACGGTGAGCGCGACGGCCACTTACATGGCAGCATCAGGTCTAAATCCATCTCACGAGGTAATAATATCCCATTATAGCGATTCCTCAGATTTAACATCATCTTTTCCGGATAGGATTTTAGCAAAACTGAAAGTCCGGAACACCTATGCGCTTTAGTAGATTTCGCTATAGCTATGAAGCAACGGTTAGACGATATAAACACGCATTCCTTCAACAGTTTCGGGCTTCGAGTGGGCGTCTCTTGCGGGCCGTTGGTATGCGGCGTAATCGGCGCTCGAAAGCCAGTTTTCGATATATGGGGCAACACGGTTAACGAGGCGTCTAGGATGGATTCGACCGGATTAATCGGGCAGATACAGGTGCCTAAATATACAGCGCAGGTTAGTTTATACGAATACGAAATAAATGCGGTTAAACAAACCGTAAATGTTTATTTAAATAATAGCTACTGGGTGTTCGCGGGTACGAAGTGAAATACAGGGGTTTGATCGAAGTGAAAGGTAAAGGTGAGATGGAAACTTATTTCGTAATCGGCCGGCGAAGCGGAAGACCGCCTACATTCCAAAGACAACCGAGTCAGTGTAATAGTTTAGCAGCTGTTGTTTATGCGGTAGCTCAAACTAGAAAGAAACAATCGAATACTCGTAAGTCATTTTTAATTAATTAAGATTAATGTAGTCTTCAGGCTTTCACGGCCGCTGTTGATGGCTGTTCTTCGGTTCTCGGGTTCTCTGCCGTGTAGAAAAGATATGGTACTTAACGTTTCGACCATTTTGTCGTGATTTTCACTTCACACAACGTTAAGTACCACAACTTTTCTACACGGCAGAGAACCCGAGAACCTAAGAGCAGCCATCAATTAAGATTAATTTTATTTTAGCCGGTAGCGCTGCTTTAGGGAGGGCTAAAAGTCAGCAGAAGAATGAATCGTCTAGAAGGGCTTTTAGGTCGATGAGGTTGACTCAAAGACCGCAGTCTAATCCTGTGAGGAGGAATACTACAAGAGCTCACCAGAGGAATATGCATGCTAGGTAAAAAATTTATGATTATTTATATTATTTTTGGTGTAATTTTTAAGAAGGAAAATTAATTTAAAACTGATCTAATCCCTCGAAAAAAAAATTCTAAATAAACTGGTTTTTTTTTTAAATTAATTTTATATTTTAATTTTTAGCGAATGTTTCACAGGAGATGAGATCAACTTTATGTAAGGTTAGCAAAATAAAACAGAACAATTTTAGCTTCTCCGATCTTGCACATTTTGTTTTGCCTTAACTTGTAAATAATTCAAAGACGATAAAACACGCTTCTAATTTTTTGCATTAACCGATATGTTGTTCTTTTTTTTTGGTATTTAATACAAACAGAGAAAGCAATATTCCAATAGAACTAATTACGTGTATGAAGGCGACGTTTATAATTGGTAATTTGGCAACATCGTTGCTCCTTGGTGTTAAGGGTGCAAACAATATCATTTTTATCTTAGAACACTAAGCTATAAAGTTCCAGTTTGAAAAGTTCTTCATCTTCTCCTCTAGGGTTGAACTAAATGGATTAAATGTTCATCTAGTCTTCGTCTTCATCCATCGCCAGGACCCTTCTAACAATCACCATAGGGGAGGTTTGTTTGGATCTAAGTTTGCCAATCTACTGATTAGCGGATCCCCAAATCTTTCGATACGTTGCTGAGCGTTCCTGGCCAGCGTGATGACGTGCTCTTTGAGTGTGGGTACTCCTTGATCATCCCTCAGATGCTGGTTCCGAATTAACCACGGAGCACCAGTGATGAGTCGCAGAATCCTGTTTTGTAAGGCCTCGAGTTTTTCAAAATGAGGTTTTGCAAGACTAGACCAAGTTAAGGCGCCGTAGGTCTTAGAAAAGTAAAATAAATTTGGATTTTGATCCTGAGCGTCCTAAACTTTTCGATGGACCTATTTATATGGAATCGCAGGGTGAATCGAACAGTTTTCAGCTCGTTTATCTTCAGTCCCCACTTGAAGGCCGAAGATAGAATTTCGTCTAGAGAGTGCTGCAGCCTGTGACAATGATAAAATCAGTCGAAGTCGTATAAATGGCAACTCAACGCCCTCAGACTTTGGAAGGTCGAACGTGTAATAGAAGGAACAAGCTGGGTGCAAAGAAGTGAACCCTGCGGCGCATCGATAATGATGGAGAGGTACCCTAAAGAAAATATGAACAACAAGCTGCCTCACTAGCTCAGCAGCACCCTCCACCTGTGGTAATTATCTTCCACCCCCTCCAAGGTGGATATCTCTTGCACCTATTACTCTTATCTTAATACAAAGTGTTCCAGTTTGTACTTTAGAATTTATACTCAGATTCGGTTGGTAGTAATGGATACCAGGAATGGAAACTTTGTATTGAACGAACTCGGTTTTGTTGAACCGAATTTTGCAAACTTAGTCTCGTTGAAACTCCTCCAATCTGATGCTTGAAAATTCGAACCAACCTAATAAATGAAGTGCGTTGTCTAGCTCCTTTTCAAAGTTGATCCACTCCAAAACATCTTCTTCAACAATGGAACCACAGTTCGGTAGTTCCTGAAGGTCGTGCAATAGAGCTGCATTGTCATCAGGTGCGTTAACAAACAACTATTTGGCTCATCTCCTGTTGTGTTTTCTTGGTCAATCTTATCTTCTATATTTGGCCAAGGTTTTTTTCCAAGACGTTATAAACGTCGACGGTGGTACTTCGTCGTATGCCTTGGCCAACATGTACACAACATCGTTCAGCACTTTTAATAGGTCTAAACTATCATCAGTCTCCAGTTTGGAAAGAACTTCAGAAAGTAGTTTACGGTGGTAGCGCTTGAAGCGCTCAATGACCCCTTAGTCCATCGGCTGTTGAAGACTGGTTACATTGGGTGGCAGGATGGGCAGTTCTGATTTTGTCAAATGTATTTTCACTTTTGCAGACGAACAAATATGTGTCCATCCACGCTGATTTCTGCGACCGATAATACACTAGGAGGGTTTTGCTGCTTTGTTAATGACAAATAGGGTTATCTTGTGAGTCCCCGAGGCATTAGAACACAAGGCGACCGTTACCTTCTCTTTGCCGACTTTAAACCCTGCAGCAGATGTTTCTTGCGGGGTGGTATCATGATTTTCCTAAACCTACTACTATTGATTCAAATTGTTTAGTATTGTCTTTATTTCTGTCACCGATAGAGGGCGTTGTTTACAAGGACTACTAGTTTGCACACTACTGTAGTTTTGTTACAGCTGTGTTCCTAACATTCCTCTTCGATTGTTGTTCATCATTCAACACATGTCTTATAATTGATAGACAGTTGTGATGTGCAGAGGATTTTGTGAAAATTTTTCTTGGAAAAAGTAATAGACCAATAGAAAATGTTTGGAAATTTTTTTCATCTTTCTCTTCATTGATCACTTTCGTATAAGTGTAAAAAGTTTTGCCATGACTACAATTCCACAGTCCTGGTGGAATTGTAGTTGCTCTGGAAAAAGCTTCTTGGCCAAAAAATGTAGTGGAAACGATGGACCAAATCATTTCACTTCCTCAATTCGTCATCAGAGGTTGTTGTGTTTCTTAGCTTGATCTCCTCTCCTCTTCCATTCATCTCTATGCTTCAATTTTTCCCTCCATATAGTTCTTATGCCACTGACTACTTGGTCTTCCCAACTTAGTTTTGGTCTCCCTCTTGGTCTGCCTTCCTGGGGTTTCCATTTCATTATTTTCTTTATTACCGAGCTGTCTTCTCTTCTGCACACATGTCCGTACCACTTAATTCTTAGAGATTTTATTATTCTAACTATGTTTTCTCCCTCCAAGATTTTATCTATCTCATCATTTGTTAGACGCTTATATTGTTCTTCATTTATTTTCTTTCCTCCGTAAATCTTCTGCTTCTGCTTTTCTGGTATTTCACGACTGTTATTTTACCTTTTAACTTTTCCTCTCTTGTAATTTCTCGTAGTTTTCCCTGTATTCTCTCTTCCGATTTTGTAAAGTCTGACTCTATATAGTGTTTAGCGCCTTTCAACTTACTCTTGTTCTTCATAATAAGTATTTTGTTTTCAAAACTATTTACCTTAGCTCTGACGATTGTCTGATGTTTTTTATTTTTATTGATTACCTGGACTTCCCTATTTCGTCCGGCATTCCTATTTTTTCTTTTATAAATTGCTTAACTTGCTCTTTACCCGTATTGTGTGACCCGTCCAACGTTGACAAGAAAACTTGTCTAACATGGGTAGCACGGGGAGAGGAGCCCACCGGTTCGCCGGGCTTCTCCGTGAGGTGTCGGTCTCGTGCGGGCAACTGGTTTCGTACCTCTTTGTCCTGAGGAGTGTGTGCAATTCCCTGACACGCCGCATACCTTACGGTCGATCGGCAGCTGGGTGCCCCTTTGGGGTCCAGCAACCACTTTCGAGTACATCTGTGCATAATCTCGCCTTTTTATGGTAATACGATTCCAGCGTTTCAGTCATTTTCTTCCATTTTGATGTCATGCTTTCTTAAAATTATCCTTAAAATTTTGCCAAGTATGTATCTCGCTCATTTTAGTCCAATACCATTGGTAAGCTCCTTCGATCATCCTTGTTCTCGCCGTCTCTAACATATAATTATCTGGTAATTCGTGTGAGATTTGTGCGCTGTCTAAATTTCTTAACCATTCTTCCGCTTTGTTTCTGTTACCAACAAAAGTTGGTAAGGTGAACTGGGGTAATTGTAATATATAACTTGCTAACTTCCGTTTCGGGATTTTTGGGCTACTTTGAATTTGGCGGACACATTCTAATAATAACTTCTCAAAAGATGGCTTTCCAGAAACTGTGATAGATGGTGTACCAACTATACTGCTGTGGCCAATGTAGGTAGATGCAGTAGCATTACTTATGCTGTTAATCAGATTCTCCTCACTGTTAGAGTGGTCTGTGGTAACTGTTTCGTTGACAGAATTTCCAGGAAGAGCTGGTACGTTGGTATTATTTCCCGAATCAATTGTTTCAGAATTTCTCTGATCCCATCTCTTAAGAGCTTCTTTGTCAAAGTTCTCTCTAGGTACAACTTGGCTGTTGAATGGAATAATACCGCCTTTCTTGAAGCCATTAGTGATTACAGTTGTCGGGGTCTCTTTCCAGGATTGGGCAATAAACTCGGAAAATATTTTTTTGACAATTTGCGACCTACATTTTGTCGCTGCCATTTTACCAATTTCTCATCCCATCTCGTTTTAACGGATTTGAATACGGATAGATCGAGCGGCTGCAGAAGGTGGGTGGTATGGGCCGGCAGTTTTAGAATAGTGATGTTCTCTTTAATTGCTAGTTCTACGACAGATGCATTAACATGCGTGGAGTGCCCATCATATAAAATAAGGGCCGGCCTTTTATTACCCAAAGCAGGAATGACAGTCTTATGGAAATAATTCAAGAAAATTTCGGAGTCCATCCACCCCTTCTTGCTTGCGGCGTAACACATTCCAGGAAAAGAATCATCTGCTGCTTGCCATTGGTCCCAGATGTTCAGCCCTTTGAAAATAACTAAGGGGGTGCTTTCTGACCAGAAGCACTAGCCATTAGACATACTGTTGTGTTTTCACGGCCTGGAGTGCTGGTGACACGTGAGCATGGTGTACCTCGCTTACCAACCACTTTTGTTCTGGTCGGGTCGATGGAAAAGCTGCTCTCGTCTAAATTCCATATCTGCGAAGATTGGTCTGTAAGCATTAATTCACTGAGGGTTTTTTTCAGGAGAGCAAAATACCCATAAATAATAAATGGATCTGTAGCTTTTTTCTCACAAATTCAACTGCTTGAGGTTTTTTATACTTAAGTTGTGTCTCTTCTTGAATCCAATGAACCAGTCAATGCCGGGTACGCCATCCTTGAAGGGCGTGCGCAGTTGGTGCTCTTTGACATATTGCGCAACCAGTTCAATAACCTCTTTTCGAGGCAATCTAAAACCCCATTTTTCTAATGTAGCAATACCGTTAGCCAATTCCTCTTCTTGTTCTCGGCCTAGAGCAGTTAGTCGTCCCTTGAAATCTTTTTTTGCTCCTCTAGTCCCCTTCACGTTGGTATAAATTGTACGATATGGGATATGATAAAGTTTTGACGCTTTATAAATGGTCATTCGACCACTTGTAACATCCTCCACAGCTTTAGTCAAGTCATCTGTCGTGTAACTGGGGTTTCCATTTTGTTTTTTGCGATAACATCGTACCATTTTGTGACCTGAAAATAATGGGGCAAATGTAATATAATGTACTACACATTTGCCCCTCACCATAATTTTCAGGGGGCAAATGTAATATATGTTAGTATCACGTGATCGGTGACTATTGAATAAATTTATAATCATACAGCATGAAAACAGTTATTTTTCACCATGGTAGCCAATATTTTAAAATATTTACCTTAAAAACTAAAATTCAGGCAGCTCACAAATAAACACCTCTGGCACTCGATGATTAAGTGAAACAGACGCCGTTCGGTAAATCACGCACATCGTCTGTCAAAACCGTTTTTATTAATGCGCAGCTGCAATAATGGCGAAACGAAGGTTAGGTTAGATACATACTATAGCAGCGGACAGCAGTTCTAATGAAATTCGGATAATACACTTTGCTATTACAATTGCCCCATTTTTACAATTACCCCAGTTCACCTTATATTTCTTAGAAGATCGGGCATTATCGTTAATTTATTCGTAGGTTTACTCTTATCTTCGAGTGTTAATTCATCATAATCATTTGACCCACCATTTCTGCTAGATTAATAACTCCTTTCTCCTGCGTCTCTTTCAAATTCATCCTCGGTATGCTTCGGCATTTTTCCAAATGCTTTCTTCTGTGTATTTACCACTAATTTACGTTCTGTTCACAATCAGCTCACAATTGGTTCTTAATACGTTCACAATCAGTTCATAATCCCACTTCTGAATTATAGTAATACTTTTATTACTCAAAAACTAACGAATATAACGCCATTAATATAAATAAAAACGTCCTCGCTGCACTATTACCAAACATCATCTGTCTTCTCACATGTTTTCTTCTGCCAATCCCCGTATACCCTTAAATGGCGCGAAAACCGTCAAATTCAAACCTCTATTCGTAGCTAACAATTGTTCGTCTTTTTAGACTTACAGCTTATCATGCAAGAGGGTGTTCAATCTTAGCTGTTCATCATTGCTAACTTCCTTATTGTTGTAGTTATGAGCCAATTACGTAACCCTAATAATAAGGATGAAGTTGGCAATGGTGAGTAAAATAGTATTACTAACAATTCCGTAGGTGCTCTTTGTAAAAACCAAAATTTTATTTTGACGTTTCTTATGAAACAAAAAATAAATATGTTGAAACGTCAAAATAAAATGTCAAAATCATCATCAATGTCATCAAATTATGCACCACAAAATATTTTTGATTGAATCACTGTGATATGTATTGTCAATCACCGTTGTCACATTGACAGATAATATTTTCATCGCAGTAACCTTCAAAACTTAAAGCCCAGTTTACGATGTGTCAATTTTTTACAACATTGTTTCACCATATCTTTACTGTATATAATTTTATCATCCTACACAAACAATTATTTAATTACATCTAGTCTCAAGTCATAATGATGAAGCCACTAATCATAATATACAATATTAAATTACAGGTCCCAACCTAACATGAGACAACTAGGATCCGCCAACCAAATCGAAAACTACAAATCGTCAAGATCCAACGAGAAAGACACCCCTTCGAACCACGTACCACGAGCGACCGTCTCCCAATCCGCACCGCACACACCCGTATCGACGCCGGGCCACGCCGAATGCATGCCGTTCAAAACCGTTCCGAGATTGTTATCGGAACCGGCCGTCAATTCGAAGTGTAGAAGTTTATCGCCCAGTACGAAGATGATCGACTTGCAGAACAGGAGATCGGAGAAGAATTCGCCGTACCTAAACGATAAGAAATCGGAGAATATCGAGTCGAATTACGACAACGTTAAGACTGTGAGGAATACCCTGTTCGTACCGGTACATTCCCCTAAAGATCTGAGCAAGAGGGAGACGAAGTTCTTCCTGAAATCGCCGCTGGTTAGGAGGGAGGCGATGAAGATACAGGTTGAGTCGCCGAAATCCGATAAGTTAACGCCTCGTGTTGATGGTACCGATGTTTAATGAAGATGGTACAAAATGTCAAATTTTTAAATTAATATTTTTAGATAGGATGAGGAAGAAACAAATTGCTTTAAACGAAGATAATTGCCATAAAACTGATTGTTTTGGTATACATTATATAATTATAAGACATTCGTACATAGGTGGCCTTGATGTAGTTTATAATTATTCCAGGTAATCTTTCAATTGAGTTAAAGGTAGGTTATTTTAATTTAGAAAATCGTCTTGTGATAGTGTGGAAACAGCTTGTCTCTGATGCTCTGATGCTTGTGTCATATTCGAATCTTTTTTATTCCATGGTAATAATGCATCCTTCCTCCTTTTATGATTATATTCTGGTTTGGTGAACTAATTTCTATTTTTTTCTGTGGCAAATCTTCCAACTTCAATCAAGTCATACAGTTTTTACTTCAATCTCTTTGACAGCACAGATTTAAAAGGCTTTTTCTTTTCATTCTTCCGATTTGAGTTTTGTGTTTTGTTTTCAAACCATTTACCTCTGATTTCTATATCAGAACTTGATTAGGTACCCAATTTTGATGACCTTGCGGATAAAAAGAAATGGCGTTTTGTTTACTACATTGACAGTTGACAAGTACAACTCATTTTATATGTCATGTTAGAATGTTAGGTTATGTTATGTTAAATGTTGATAAATGTCACATATGTGTCAAAATGTCAAAATGGATGCCATCAAAATGTTGGGTACGTAAAAATATGATTAATTAATGATTCTTGCTGTGGTTCCCAAAAATTAAAAATTAAATTTTGAAGAGCTTAGAATCGCAAGTTTACGTTGAACGAGATTGTATTTCTTCTGGTCGAATCCAAAGAAGGTGCCGCTAAAATAAAATCAATGATGTTACCCCACTACCCTGGAGCATGCAGCTGATGATCTGTTAGAAGGCATGTCTTAAAGAGGCTACTTCTTTTTAAATCCCAAAACCAGATAGGTAGATGGCTGTCTCTTTTTCATACGACTATTACTGTGAGACAAGTTTAAGATAAAAAAAAAGTAGGCTCAAAAAACAAGCCACCCCACCACTGCTCTTAGAGAGAAACAGAAGATCTGGTACAAATTTTAGAAGGTATAAAAATAAATAAAAGAAGACGATTTCCTTTGGAAGATCGCTGAAGCTCTCCAGGAAAACAAAAATTGATCTGAAGGTATCGAGTCCATTAGAGTCCAAACAGCGTGACTATGAACTCGGCTTTAGGTCAAACGGAAGCCCTTTGTTGTGGAACTAACTCTCCAAGAGAAATTCTTACACAAATCAAGCCTGAGCGAACTTCCGAGGCTCATTAAATTTGGAAAAAAACCCTAGCACACGACTCTATCTCTTCAACATCTATCAAATTGCCTTG
Source organism: Holotrichia oblita (assembly GCA_023690525.1). NCBI lineage: Eukaryota > Metazoa > Arthropoda > Insecta > Coleoptera > Scarabaeidae > Holotrichia > Holotrichia oblita. The sequence goes on from CM043017.1 coordinate 189,468,878, forward strand.
GGCACTGCCCAAAAACGCATACAAACGTAGCAGTTTTGTCCATTTTAAAGCTGCAAAAATTTTCCTCAAAACTACAGGGCCTATATAATCCTGATTCCTCAAGTAAAATTGTCGACGCATCGATCGTTGTTTCCTTGTTTTTAGCTCGTCTTTCTTGTGACAGTCTTTTCACTTCACGATCCCTTTAACAGTACTTTCTAAGCCGATTTAAAATTGTGGCCTTTTAAATGAATGTCACGAGAAAGACGAGGTGAAAGAACACTCGATGTGTTGACAATTTTACTTCAGAAATCGGGAATATAGATCTCTAGTTTTGAGCAATGTTTGAAGGAAATTTTGTAACACTTTCCTCGGGAAGTTTCGAATTTCCGGTTTATTTTCAAACCACCTCATTATTTCCTCGTATTCCTTGAATATTATTAATACAAAGAGATCGTAGATGAATGAGCAAAATAGATTGATAGCTTCAGCAAACTGAACAATACGTCAACGAACGTAATTTGAACAACAACTTTAACTTTAAATGTCTTTCAAACAAAATTTTTTGAATTTTACGTTGAACGAGATTGTATTTCTTCTGGTCGAATCCAAAGAAGAAGAATGAACTTCTAAGGTGTCCCTAGACGAAGGCATGTCTTAAAGACACTAGTTTTTTTTCAAAAACCCAGCACCAGATAGATGGTTACTATTTTCGATACTAACTATTCTTATGAGACAAGCTTAAGATAAAAAATGTTGGCTCAAAGAACAAGCCACCCCACCACTGTAAATTCTCTTAGAGATAACCGAAAAATCTCCTTCAAACTGTTAATGGAAAATATGAAAATAAATAAAAGAAGACGATTTCCTTTGGAAGATCTCTAAAGCTCCCCTCTTCTAATCGACCAAGTTTAGGCAGTCCACCAGTCTATTTCCGATGATGATTCAGATTATACTGATCTCTTTGTTGTTGAACTAACTCTCCAAGAGAAATTCTTACACAAATCAAGCCTGAGCGAACTCCCGAGGCTCATTAAACCTGGAAAAAAAACCCTAGCATACGACTCTATCTCTTCAACATCTATCAAATTGCCTTGGGCACTACCCAAAACCCATAAAAACGTACCAGTTTTGTCCATTTTAAAGCTGCAAAAATTGTCCTCAAAGCTACAGGCTTATAATCCTGATTCCTCAAGTAAAATTGTCGACGCATCGATCGTTGTTTCCTCGTTTTTAGCTCGTCTTTCTTGTGACAGTCTTTTCACTTCACGATCCCTTTAACAGTACTTTCTAAGCCGATTTAAAATTGTGGCCTTTTAAGTAAATGTCACGAGAAAGACGAGGTGAAAGAACACTCGATGTGTTGACAATTTTACTTCAGAAATCGGGAATATAGATCTCTAGTTTTGAGCAATGTTTGAAGGAAATTTTGTAACACTTTCCTCGGGAAATTTCGAATTTCCGGTTTATTTTCAAACCACCTTATTATTTCCTCGTATTCCTTGAATATTATTAATACAAGCAGATCGTAGATGAATGAGCAAAATAGATTGATAGCTTCAGCAAACTGAACAATACGTCAACGAACGTAATTTGAACCACAACTTTAACTTTAAATGTCTTTCAAACAAAATTTTTTCAATTTTACGTTGAACGAGATTGTATTTCTTCTGGTCGAATCCAAAGAAGAAGAATGAACTTCTAAGGCGCCCCTAGACGAAGGCATGTCTTAAAGACACTAGATTTTTTTCAAAAACCCAACACCAGATAGATGGTTACTATTTTCGATACTAACTATTCTTATGAGACAAGCTTAAGATAAAAAATGTTGGCTCAAAGAACAAGCCACCCCACCACTGTAAATTCTCTTAGAGATAACCGAAAAAACTCCTTCAAACTGTTAATGGAAAATATGAAAATAAATAAAAGAAGACGATTTCCTTTGGAAGATCTCTAAAGCTCCCCTCTTCTAATCGACCATGTTTAGGCAGTCCACCAGTCTATTTCCGATGATGATTCAGATTATACTGATCTCTTTGTTGTTGAACTAACTCTCCAAGAGAAATTCTTACACAAATCAAGCCTGAGCGAACTCCTGAGACTCCTTAAGCCTGGAAAAAACCCTAGAGTACGACTCTATCTCTTCAACATCTATCAAATTGCCTTGGGCACTACCCAAAACCCATAGAAACGTACTAGTTTTGTCCATTTTAAAGCTGCAAAAATTGTCCTCAAAGCTACAGGCCTATAATCCTGATGTCTGAAGCAAAATTGTCGACGCATCGATCGTTGTTTCCTCGTTTTTAGCTCGTCTTTCTTGTGACAGTCTTTTCACTTCACGATCCCTTTAACAGTTCTCTCTAAGCCGATTTAAAATTGTGGCCTTTTAAATGAATGTCACGAGAAAGACGAGGTGAAAGAACTCTCGATGCGTTGACAATTTTACTTCAAAAATCGGGAATATAGATCTCTAGTTTTGAGCAATGTTTGAAGGAAATTTTGTAACACTTTCCTCGGGAAACTTCGAATTTCCGGTTTATTTTCAAACCACCTCATTATTTCCTCGTATTCCTTGAATATTATTAATACAAACAGATCGTAGATGAATGAGCAAAATAGATTGATAGCTTCAGCAAACTGAACAATACGTCAACGAACGTAATTTGAACCACAACTTTAACTTTAAATGTCTTTCAAACAAAATTTTTTTAATTTTACGTTGAACGAGATTGTATTTCTTCTGGTCGAATCCAAAGAAGAAGAGTGAACTTCTAAGGTGCCCCTAGACGAAGGCATGTCTTAAAGACACTAGATTTTTTTCAAAAACCCAACACCAGATAGATGGTTACTATTTTCGATACTAACTATTCTTATGAGACAAGCTTAAGATAAAAAATGTTGGCTCAAAGAACAAGCCACCCCACCACTGTAAATTCTCTTAGAGATAACCGAAGAATCTCCTTCAAACTGTTAATGGAAAATATGAAAATAAATAAAAGAAGACGATTTCCTTTGGAAGATCTCTAAAGCTCCCCTCTTCTAATCGACCATGTTTAGGCAGTCCACCAGTCTATTTCCGATGATGATTCAGATTATACTGATCTCTTTGTTGTTGAACTAACTCTCCAAGAGAAATTCTTACACAAATCAAGCCTGAGCGAACTCCTGAGGCTCATTAAGCCTGGAAAAAACCCTAGAGTACAACTCTATCTCTTCAACATCTATCAAATTGCCTTGGGCACTACCCAAAACCCATAGAAACGTACTAGTTTTGTCCATTTTAAAGCTGCAAAAATTGTCCTCAAAGCTACAGGCTTATAATCCTGATTCCTCTAGTAAAATTGTCGACGCATCGATCGTTTTTAGCTCGTCTTTTTCGTGACATTCTCCCCACTTCAATAGAGTCACTATAATCGGATTTTTTTGTCCTTCGATCCGTTTTGACAGTACTTTCTAAGCCGATTTAAAATTCTGACCGTCTAAACGAATCTCACGAGAAAAGCGAGGTGAAAACGAAGAAAGAACACTCGATGCGTCGACAAGTTTGCTTCAGAAATCGGGAGCCTGTAGTTTTGAGGAATATTTGAGGGAAATTTCAAGCATTGTGGCGCCATAACGACTAGAATAGTAACTACATTATTTTAGAGCGCCATCTACATTTACTAGTCTTAACTTACTAGTATAAACGTCAGTTTTATATGTTGATATCAATAAATTTTTCGATTAAAATAATCAATCTATTATTAAATAATGATAAAAAAATAATTAATTTTGGGGCAATTAATAATTTTTTGTTCGAGACAGTTTTTTTTCCCGGAGTTTCTGGAAGGATTTTAGATTTTTCTGTAGACGTTGTGTTCGTTGAAGCTGAATTGGCTGATATCGTAATGTTTCTCCTCGTCTCTTGATTGGGTCTAGTTGCATATGCAGCTGTGAAATCATCTTTCGAAAAAATATATCCTTAATACGGGAAAATGCCACGTTTTCTAAACCCAGAACAAATATTAAAATGGGAAGTAATCCAATCGTTAAAGGCAGATTCCAAGTATTTTTTAAATAGATAGACATCCAGAGGTTGAAGACGATGTGGGGCAAACGATGGGGACGATGGAGTGGAAAAACTAAGTCAGTCAGTCAACTCCCTCTAATTTTTTTCTTGATGCTGACGAACATCAATTGCTGCCATCAGTTTTGTTACTCGAAGTTGGATAATTCCTCGTCTTTTTACTTTAAATCGATTGATCAATGCTTCTTCAACTGGTTTCCAAAAATTAACCGAAACACCAATAGAGGACAACCTCTTTAAAACTTCCTCCTTGATAATATGAATGGATGTTGGTCTTTTTGAAGCGATTACCTTGCACATTGAGCAGCAAGTTATCCAAAGCTTTTTTAAGCAATTTTTTGGAAAAATATCTTTGGGAGGACTTCAATTGAAAGATTTCTGAAGCTGTCCAGAAGTCCATGAGCCTACTTTCGATGATGAAGCCTCCTTAAACCTGGAAAAACTACCTGGCCACATCTTGAACGTCATTCTTTGCCTTATTATAGGCACTTCCCAAAACCCATAGAAACATACCAGTTTTGCTCATTTTAAACCCACAAAAAGATTCATTATTTCCTTCAAATTACAGGCATCTATTCCTGATTTCTGAAGATGACATTGATTGTTCTTCCATCTCGTCTTTCTTGTGATATTCTTTTCACTTCAATAGAGCCACTATAATAGGATTTTTTTGTCCTTCGATCCCTTTACGAAGAAAGAACACTCGATTCAATTATTAATACAAATTACCACTCCATCTACATTTACTAGTATTAACGTCAGTTTTGATGACAAAACAATTAGTTTTTGGAGCAATTAAGTTGTAAAATACAATTTTTTCGGTTCGTTTCCGCATTATAGTATCTTTTAAAAGAGATATATCGTTCTAGTCATATATTGTATAGAAAACATTAGTAATATAAGGATAAGTAATCTCTTAATTCTATTGTCCCTTTTTAATTTTGTAAAAAGATTATTTTTTTATATGGATTTTTATTATTTAGAAATTTAAGAAACTAATAAGGTCTACTATACATATATATTTATACAAGAATGTGTCAATCTATGTATAATCAACGTAAAATACATTATTATATTGTATAATACATAATAAATTATATATAATGTTGATCTCAGTAAATGGAAAGTATGTATGTGTTTAGAATAAGTTATAAAAGCTGTTTTATTAAATGCATAATACAGTGATATGTTCCTTTGTATTTTATGTGATTTAATTAAAAATAAATTAAACAGAATTAATTAATTCGTATTTTTTAATCTTCGAGCGTCCTCTTTTAAAATATCCCTTAACTAAAACATGTTTGACAGAAAATCATATTGTGTTAACCTCACATTTATCGTTATTTCAAACAGATGGCGGTAGCGTTTGAAACTTCAAAAATAAAAATAGTAATCTAATCTCCGTTATTACCTACCTACGCGAGTATAGTCGATGTCGATTCTAATCATTCCGTTCAGCATTCGTTATATTAAACAAACAATACGTAATTAATCGAGATTTTCGCGAGATTACATAATATAAATAATATACAAGTGGATAAGCACGATTCCGTAACTAACTTCAAGTTCGTCTTAGTTTATCGCTATGTTCGTAGGTGTAAACGTGATTGACATCTGTTTGTGACAGTAGTTGTAAAAAATGGCTAGTGTCGGTTTTCGTTGGCTTGACATATTAGAAAAGGAATTCGACAAAGCCTTTGTGGATTTAGACTTGACAATAGGTGGGTAATTAAAAACCGGCGAAACATCCTAATGCTTAATTCAGGTTAATAGCGAAACGACAATACGTCGTGTGTTAGTTTTCCGATTGATACAAACATTGCGGTACCTATAAATTAACGATTGCTTAGATGTATAATTACGCGCGATTATTTAAATGGTATCTTTATTTATTGTTGCAGGGGAATTAGATTCTGAAGAACCAGATATAGTTTACAATGTTCGACAGAGATTGTGTAGTCTCAGCTCATGTTTTGCTCAGCTCACTCACAAGGCACAGACGATATTTCAGAATAGTGCAAAGATAGAGGTATTTATCGCTTATCTTCTTTACTAGATTAGTCTAAAAATAAAATAAACGGCATTTAAATTGATATTAAAAATATGCAATTATCTGCGGTACATACGGAGCGAATTCTTGTTTTTAATAGACTACGTCGAACTTATGATAAGCGCACAAGTTTATTTTTCCTATCATGTCCTAGAATTGCAAACATGTACGTGATATTATTGACACGTTAGATCCTAATTAGAGGAAACACTTCATAAAAAAAAAAGCTGCTTTGATTTTTCAATTTAAACAGGATATAAATGTTATCTTTAATACGTTGAAGTTATCTTTTATCACTTTGACAGCTCAATTTTTTTATTGGATATGTGTACAGAATGTACAAAAAAATTATGTTTTTACAGTTGATTTATTATTTTAAAAGAACGATAATATAAATATACCGGGTGATCCTTTTTTTTTGTAAACGATGACGTCATCGAGTTATTTTGTTAAACTGATTTTTTTTTTAAATACAGACATTTTAAGACAGAATTTAATTGACATTTGGTAATGCCCTCCCCCGCCTACTCTGATTAATTTTTATTTGACCTTGAAGTTAAGATTTGAAATAAGAGGGATCAAACGTTAAGTTTGAGCAATATTTTCAAAATTTGACCACCTCCGAAAGTGCATAAAAAGTTCGATAAACTTTGGATACTTATTTTCTAAAAACTATACAGGGTGAGTAACATTTTTTTTATGTTTTCTTTTTTTTTTTTTAATAGAACAACATTTAAAAAAATTAAAGGAAGAAAAAACAAATTAATATCCAGACGATTCAAGTGCTGAAAATCCTACAACATGTTTTTAGATCTTTAAACAAAAATTGCATTTGGCATGTTCAAACTTGATTACGCTTTTCATAGAACTTGAGAGGCGGTTAGACGGAGCAAATGTTACAACTCGTCATGCCATGTTTCTAGAACGTCATTTTTAAGTAAGCTTTAGAAAAAATGATGTCAAAATAATGTCATCTTGTTTGCTGGATTGTTTTATCTTTTTTTTTTAACTAATTTATTATATTATATTCACCCTGTATATACATTTATGTTGACGTTTTTGTGTACACTCTGTATATAATAGGAAAAAAGTATGCTTCCGGTTTAACCGGAAATACCCTTAACTTTTTTAGTTTAAATGGGACATCCTGTATATTTTTGCAAATGTTGAAAGAGCTTGTTATTTCGAATTCGTAGATACTGGGTTTAGTGGAAATAAATGTGTAAAAACGAGGAATAATTCACTTTTAGTAGTGGAATAAGTATACATTTATTTACTTTAGACTATACAGGGTCGTTCACGGAACTGGTTCGTTAGAACTTTTCGATGTTCTTGAAATTCAACATTTCTGAAAACTTGTAATTATAACTGATATCATCTGGACTCATCAGCAAAATTATTTACGTCATTGTATCACTTCCGGTTTACCGGAAGTTGACGTCAACTTTCTTAATTTAAATAGCATGGTATATTTTTTATGAGTTTTTTGTGTCGGGCATACAATTCTGCATCAAAACTTACTAAGACACCCTATGTCAAAAATCAGCCGTTTTTGAGTTATTCAATTTTTTTCAAATCTAGGGCTAATTGCAATGTTATGATGAAAATTCGGTATTTCTGAAGGTATTGCAGCTAAAGACCTCATATTTGGCATGTTATTAGTCGAAATAGCATACATCAAATTTACGTCGTAAAATTTATCATAATTTATACAGGGTCGTCCAAAATTAACGTTCATTTCAACCAAGTTCACATCGATGAGAGTCACCTTTTTTTAAATTGAACACCCTATATATTATTGCATTTTTGAATACACTTAATAATCCTCTATCATTGATTTTACAATTTTCGAGTTATTAGAGATTTCCTGATAAAAGTTCGAAAAATATGCCTTTTTAATGCATTTAAAATCTTAGTAACCCTTGAATGTCAAAATTATTGATTTTATATTTGTACTATAAGTATACATAGTTGTAAATTATGATAAATTTTATGACGTAAATTTGATGTATGCTATTTCGACTAATAACATGCCAAATATGAGGTCTTTAGCTGCGATGCCTTCAGAAATACAGAATTTTGAACATAACGTTGCAATTGGGCCACGAACCAGTTCCGTGAATGACCCTGTATATATTAGTAAATAATTCAGTGTAGTTGAACCTGAGCTTGAATGTTACTAGCTGTAAGTGTTACTTCTAACTAGAGAAGAATTCTGGGTTTATTTTGGTGTAGATTTAAGAGACAAAACACTATTTTAATAATGCCAACGTTTCGGACACATTTATTTGTTCAATTTACAAATAAGTACCATCTTTGGTCCTTGATCAGTTAATTTAAGAAAAAAACTAAATCTATAGAAACAACATTATACAAAAATAGCTGATGTTATAATTATAAAAAGCATGTCGATGAATTATTTCAAATTAATGGGATTCTCTTCTTTTGTGTGAAAAGACCAAGAAATCCCAGTAATTTAAAGCACTTAAAGATCTCCTCTCCTCTCCCCCATTAAAAATATGAAAAACCCAAACTAATCCCGAAAAGTTTCAAGGTCATTCCACTCAGCTTTACAAATTGAACTCAACATGTAAATGATCACACATATCATCAAATCTTGTGCAGCCTTCGTGAGTCCAGCGGGAGCATGTCATGCACTCAATCCAATCTTCTTTTCTTGTAGTGTCGTTGTAATGTTCCCCGCAATGAACACATTAATTTTCGTTCCAGTCCAAATCACTTAGTTCGTCGTCGCAAATTTTATTTACGTCAATGTCGTCTCTCTTTTTTTTGCAGTTTCTTCTTTTAAACGATTTTTTTTCACATTTCTTTTTCAGAGACTGAATATTTTCTGGTGAGCTTAACACAATCGATACAGTTCGAACCCTTCTCTTTAATGTTTCTAACTTACTGGCACAAGGCACTGGATGTATTTTATCCAATAGCTTTCAGGGAGTTTCTTTTTCAGACACTAAAACCATATCACTCCTTGAACTAGAGCCAAAAAGAGCAAGTAAACCATTTAACAAATTAAGTGGTTGACCATTTGTTGATGAGTTGTTGTCTTTGGGTGTTGCACCTATTGGAACCTCTGTGAAAAGCAAAGTCTGTTATCGCTTGGGACTCTAAAGGAATTATGCCACATGTTCTAAAACCACTAACACCATTATCAACGTTTGCTGACTTCCCCCAAGCCGAGCTAAGTAACGTGCCAAACTGTAGTCGAGTAATTTTTCGAGTAGGGTTATTTGTCATGTAACTGTTTCAGGCAGAGTAGTAATTACCCTTCAAAGACTTAAAGAAAAGCGCGGTCTAGTGGCTGTAGCCAATGTATGCGGAGGAATACTCATTAGAATTATCTCATTATTTTCTGCAAATTCCAGCATTTCGACACAAGTAGTATGCGATGCATGGCCGTCTACGAGGAGGAGAACCTTTCCCGCTGACTTCCTTGGAGTAAAATGATTATAGCCAATCAAAAAGCAGTTCAGCAGATTTTTGAGACATTCTTGCTTCACATTTTTTCCCTTCATAATGCAATAGGGTGGCAAAAACATACCCTCCCCGCTTACACATGCTAATATGGAAATGGTTTCACCTTTTTCGCCAGAGGTAACAGATGTTACATTCTTAGAACCTTTAATTGCAACAACTTTACCTGGCTTGTTATTCAACTGTACGACTATCTCGTCCATGTTGAATACATTCCCTGGTTTTTCAATTAAGCTATGTTCCTTTAAAGCACCTCCTAACAGCTTAAAGTAACCTTCAACTACTTCTTTATTTAGCCCTTTAGCTCTTGCGATTGATACCGCCTCAGGTTGACGAATAGTAAGTTCTGGATTTCGAGCAAGAAATAAAATAAGCCAGTCATATCCTGCTTTTTCGGATTCCGTGTTAAAATTATGTTTTAATTAGTAGTAAACCCACGTGACTGCAGTTTCTGTATATGCTTAACTATTGTTTTCTCATTCTCAGTGCCCAATAGTGAACATTTACCCAAAGAACCTTTGCAAAAGTTTTTAGATTTAAGACGCCTTTTCAAAGTGGTTTTTGGAATCCCAAATGCTTTGGCAGCAGAATTTAATCATTCTCTTTTCCTTTATATTTTTTACATCATTTTTCAGAGCATCCTCTGACCACTACCCTCGATCTGTTGTTTCTTTACGTCTGTATATACAGTAGAACCTCGATTATCCGTGTGCGGATTAACCGTGTTAGCAAACAGCTTCGATTATCCGGGTTTGAATTCTCCGTGCAGAATTTCCACGTTAACGCCTTGAATCGTTTTGCAATACCTCCTACAATTTGAACTTTTTCTAAATAATTTTTTCATCAAAAACTTCTGTAGTTCTCTATCTTCTAGTTTGTCGCTGGAAGTTTTTCGAAATCTAAACTTTCATCGATTCAATTGCCAATGAAAGTTGAAGAAGCATTCCGATCGACTCGTATTAATAAATAAAAATGAATTTACTCAGAAAAAAAAAAACAAATGAAATTAACTGATTATTTTTCTTAATTAAGTTTTGATTTAATTTTTTACACAATTATTGTAATAAGAAAAGCATGTTTTGATTTTTTATGTTTTTTGAGAATTTTATATTGTTTTTTTGATATTTTCTTTGCCATAATAAACTTTACCAGCTTAATTTTATATTTATTCCAAGTTAGATATTTTTTTCGTAGTACGGTAAGTAGTCATAATAATTTGTAAAACAACTTTTTTGACTAAAATAAGTAGGTGCGGATTAACCGTGCTTTTCGATTTTCCGGGCTTGGTTCAGTCCCGACCAGCACGGATAATCGAGGTTCTACTGTAGTTGGTATTTTTCTGTAACAGAAAAAAAAAACAACAAAACATAGGTACAAACAATATATTATATCACATTTAATAATAATTTTTTTTTTTCTAATAAACTGTCAAAGCGTAACCGTCAAGTTCATCCATTTCGGTGACCTCTTCGCTTTCATCGCTGTTTCTTTTTTTTTAATCTATAACAGCTTACCAAATATTTAACTAAACAAACAACTTTGGCGGACATTCCGGAGACACGACCTTACTACTTTATTGTAACCTATTGTATTCTCCAATAATAATTCAATATACAGGGTGGTTTTTTTTAACGATGACATCATCGATTTATTTTTTGTTAGGCTGATTTACAACCGAGGCAGTCCGAAGTAGTGAGACATCTAGATTATTAAAGTCTTTTCAAAAGTTAAAAAATATAACCCAAAATATGTATTGTACAGGGTGACCAGATAAGAATGCGAAGTGCTGTATCTCTGAAATTCGTCGTAGAGACTTACGGTAAAAAAATTTATTACTGAAGTAGTCAAAAGAAGACCGTTTCCAAGACGGTCGCCAGGGGGCGTAACCGGCACCTTAAACTTTTAAAGTGATCTTTTACTGAAATCCACCCAGTAAATCTAAAGTATCTATTAAAATTAAGTGGTGGGGGGCTAATTAAATGTTTTTCTAAATAAACAGCTGCAACTCCTAAACGACTGAACTGATTTTAACAAACTTGGTCTCATTAGAAAGAGCATTTATTGTTCCATCAAACCTATCCTACCTGTGATATGTTTATTTCTTAGTGATGCCGCTAGAGCGCGTTTTGTGATATAATAACAGAAAATTGCAAAATTCTCTAAAAAATTAAATGCAATAATATCTCGTTACATTTTGCACGAACTTTGAAAGGTGGGTAAGCTCTAGACCACAAAAAATCGATTCTCAAAATTCATCACCTCCCTCTCAAATTACTATACAAAATACTTATTCTCTAAAAACTATACAGGGTGAGTAACATTTTTTTTTATTTTTATTCTCCAGGCAGGTCGATTTTTCTGCCTAAACTCAGGCGTAGTTTTCTAAACAACAAAAATACACGGTTTGCAGTTCAGTTTCAGTATCCAATATTTAAAAAAAAATGAAAGGAAGCAAAAAACAAATTAATATCCAAGCGGCTTGGAATCTATATATAACAAGATTTTAGATATTTTGAGAGATAGTCAAATCTTAGAAAATGTTACAACTTGTTTCAGGTCTTCAAACTAAAATTGCACTTGACCCTCTCTCTCTCAAAGTTCCCCATTCAATCTAAGACCTTTAATAAACTGCATTAACTGTGATGGTGTCAGAGCAGGTATTTCCTCTCCGTCCCTGACATCTTTACCGAGACAATTAGCTGAGGTTTCCGTGATAGCGGTGCAGTAAGATGTCAGGTGATCCGGATTTTGTTTTAGATCTATCCTTGTCATGTAAGGAAACCTGTGAGGATGCGTAGTCTATTTCTGCTTTAGTTATAGCAATGTGTTTGCTCTATGCTTGTTGTAGCTTCCAAGGAAGATCTTGTAATGTCTCAGATCAGGAGATTCTCCCAGAGAGCCTCTCATAGAGTACTCATCCACAGAACGGTTCGGCTCCCACAAATGGAGTTGTGGCGGCCGTCCTTGCTAATAAATTATCTTCTTCGTTGCGTCTGATTACAGCACGTCTCGTACCCAGCATAATGCAACCCCGTTTTCCTTGTCTAGATTTTTTAATCTGTTAGGACATTCCAAAATTAATTTCGAGCTGATGGTGTTCTCGGCCCAAATATCCCTGCACCTGCTCTTTCCTGTCAGTTTTAGAACCATCCACATACCATTTAATGGTGTTTTCTACATAGAGTGTTCTCTTGCCCATTTTGCCTCCTTTCGAAGCTGTATTTTTTGACCATTTCATCTCATCGTTCGGTAGACTTAAAAGTGGGAAGAGTGAAGGTCTTTGGTACAGAGTCTCGTCACCTCCAGTCCTTGTCCTGGTCAGTCTATGCAATACTGCAAGAGCAGTTCCCTCCACCACTATGTATGCATATTACTATACATACAGGGTGGCCATTCGAAAACGAAACGGTATTGATTTTGGGCATTTAATGTAATATAAAAATAAAAAGCTCAGGCACGTCAATTTCGTTTTTCAAGGGCAGATTTGTTAGGCGTACAAGCAAACCCTCATCTGCAACATGTAAGTTAAAAAAAAATAATCCAAAAATAACGGTTTTGGCCCGGCAGACCTAAATATCATGCTTACATGGTGGCGGTTAACGTGTTGGAGGTTAATGGTTTGTGAGGTCATAGAGACAGTATTGCAAGCCTTGTCAGGATTGTATTGCAAGCCTTGTCAGGATTTGTTACTTTAATAAGATTACTTCTAATTTCCTGGAACTCAAGTTCAAACTTGTGCCTTCATCTTTCTCGGGAGTTTCATGGACGGACTGTAGAGAATCGCTCGTGATTAACGTAACAGCTAATTATCCCCCCACCTTCGACCTTACCTTGTTACATTACCTAACATTCGGAGCTTCATTTAATTAAAAACCAGAATCCAATTAATTAAGTTGCGTTTAGTTAAAACGCGTCGGAACTATAAAAAAGTCCTTGACACGACTCCACGAACTTGTTTTATTTTTGGTGTCCTCACACACAGCATATTATCGATCTTTTTTTTTATTATTATTTATTATCAACGTATAGAGATTTTACAAAAAAAAAAAAAAAAACATAGGTACAAACAATATATTATATCACATTTAATAATAATTTTTTTTTTTCTAATAAACTGTCAAAGCGTAACCGTCAAGTTCATCCATTTCGGTGACCTCTTCGCTTTCATCGTTATCATTCCTTTTTTTAATATCGAATTTAATCGGATTATCAACCTCGATTACATCCCTTAAACAAGCTTCCTCGTTCACGATCGATTTCGACGAACAATAATCTTTAATTAATCGTAGATCGGTGTCGTTGATTAAATTTTTTATACAATCAAAGTTTGAGGATGATCTAGGATCAATTTCAGGGAAGCAATTCGATTTAATAACCTCCTTAACATCATCGCTAATTCGAACCATTCCGATCGTATCCCTTAAACAATCTTCTAGCCCCATCATTTTGGGGCTACAATAATTCTTTATGGCAGAGATCGAATCCTCGTTTAAGATCTTTTGGGCGCAGTTTAAAATCGAAACGTTCGCGGAGAATCTCACATCGATCGCCGGCAAACAATTGGATCTGATTGTTTCGATAACCACCTTATCGATTCCATCGATGTTAAGGAGTTTTTAAACATCCTTCTTCGGATCGGTAACCGTGGTAATAGCAATAATTCTTGATATCTCGTACAATTTCATCGTTGAAGATTCGAGTTAAACACTCGAAATTATCTCCGATTCGGATATCGAAAGTTGGGAAGCAATTCGATTGGATTTTTCCAAAACATCGCGATCGAATCCTGTTTTAATCCCCGCTTTAGTTATGTTCCTTAAACACACCTCTTCTTCTTCCGATTTAAAATAGAGCCGACAATATTGTCGAATCTTCTGGATCGCTTCCTCGTCCATGACCCCTTTCAAGCACTCGAAATTAGAAGTGTTATCTCCGATCTTAAGACAATTTTGCAAAATAATTTCGACTGCGCCTAAATACGGTTTCTCATCTTCAGATTCCTCCATACCGATTATCCGTTTTAAACAATCTCTTCCCGTTAAAGTCGTGTTGAATATGCAATAGATTTTGACGGCTTTCCTCTGAGCTTCGCTCAGGATCCCTTCGAGGCAATTCTCCGTGTAATTTTTAAAGAAGCATTCCTTTTTAATCGCCTCAATCGTAGCATTACTCATTGGGTTGATACCAATTTGGTTTATCCTCTTTAAATAATCCTGAGCGTATTCGTCCAGAAACAACCGCAAATAACGCTGGTAATGATCGGTGAAAATGAAACCGATCCGGTTCGTTTTATCCTCGATATCCTCGATGATCTTACCAGCATTTTCCAGGTAATCTTTCACGTGATTCAAAATCATCTCCTGATCATCACTCTTAATTAAATTCTCCAATCTCTCGAGGACCTCCACCAATTTCGTATCCAATAAATTAGGCGGCGATGACGCCGTCGCGTTCCCCTTGAAAACCCGGATCACTTCTTGTAATTCTCGTCCCAGCTGCGCCATCTCGCTGCTGTTCGATGCGATGATCGAGTTTAATCGCATCAGGTTGGCTTTGATGGAATACAAGGAGGTTAAGCTTTCTTGGATGTTGAGGTCTGTCATCTGGGATTTTCTGCATGATTTCGCCCAAGTTCTTGAAGCCGTTTCTCATTGCTGTATCGTGAGTTTTCAACGCTTGTTCTAGTCTTCTGAGGTCTTTTGGGGCTACAGCCGTTCTGTAATGAAAACGATTAAGATTAAGTTAATTTTTTTTTTTTTTGGTATCAACTTACTTGGCTTTGAATGTGTTGATCATCTCGTTGAGAACTTCGCTGATTTTCGTCTCTAATTGGGGCTCGTCCTTCTGGAGGCGGTAGCAGTTCTCCATGAATAAGTTTTGGGCCAGCATCAAGCTCTCGAAGTTGCTGTCGATTTTCTTGTCGATCTCTTGGAGTTTCGATTTTTCTTTCGATGCTGTGGTTAGAAAAGAAAGCTATGTATACCTACTGTGTAAAATAATTGAGACAAGTGGATTATGGGGAAAAAAACATCTAAAAAGAGGGCTCCTTTTAGAAATTCGAAATTTAGAAAATTCTTGTTTTTTTTTTTGTTTTTTAAGTCGGTTTTATTTTAAACTTGCTAAAAGACATTTTAAACTTCCTTGCTACTATGTAGCAGTAGTTCTTCAAAAAATATCAAAAATTGTCGAGAAAAAAAAAATGAAAAACTGTAGGTCCTAAGTTCGTTCTATATTGTTCCAGAATTTTGCAAAATTATTTAAAAAAATTGACGAAAAAACCTTTTTGTCGCCTTCTTGCCCTGTTTTCGAAATTTTGAATGTTGCTCTAGATTTGCACAAAATGGGAAAAAGTGTAAAAAAAAAATTCCCGAAAAAAACATTTTTTGTCGTCCCTTCACTTCCCCCCAAGTTTCGAAAAATCGAAATTATGAAAACTCCAGGTTCGAAGTTCGTTCTATATTTTTCCAAAATTTTGCAAAATGATTTTAAAAAATCGTCGAAAAAATCATTTTTGCCCCCCCCCCCTCTCCCTATTTTCGATATTTGAAATTTTGAATGTTGTTCTAGATTCACACAAAACGGGAAAAATTGTAAAAACAAATTCGGAAAAAACTTTTTTGTCGTCCCCTCTCCCCCTCCCCGCGCTAAGTTTCAGGGGAACCTGTTCCAGATTCCAGAAATTTAGCCGCAAAATCATTGGAAAAGAATGCTAAAAATTGTCGAATAAATAGTTTATTAGATCGCCCCCCTTTTTAGAAAAATTCTAAATTTTCTAGATCTGCGTTCTTTTAGTTGTTTTATTTTTCTGAGATTTGAGCGCAAACTAATTTTAAAAATGTTAAAAATTGTGGAGGAAAAGTGGGGAAAAATATTTTTTTTTAGTTCGGCCCCCTTTTTAGAAAATTCTAAATTGTCTAAATTTTTGATTCTTTTAGTTGTTCCGTTTGTTTGAAATTTGACCGCAAAATCACTGGAAAAAATGCTAAAAATTGTGGAGAAAAAAGATAGAAAAATTCAAAATTTTCTAGAAGTTTTTTGAAATTTGAGCCCAAACTCATTAGGAAAAAAAGGCAAAAAATTGTCGAGGAAATAGGGAGAAATAATTTTTTTAAATCGGCCCCCTTTTCAGAAATATTCTAAATTTTCTAGATTTGGCTTCTTTTAGTTCTTCCCTTTTTCTGAAATTTCGTTGGGGAAAAATGCAAAAAATTCTCGAGGAAATGGGGGGAGGGGCAGTAATAATTTTTAAGGTCGGCCCCCTTTATAGAAATTATAAATTTTCTAAGTTTTGGATTCTTTTAGTTGTTTCATTTTTCTGAAATTTGAGCCCAAAATCGTTGGGAAAAAATGCTAAAAATTCTCGAGGAAGAAATAATTTTTCAGGTCGGCCCCCTTTTTGGAAATTCCAAATTTTCTAAGATTTGGATTCTTTTAGTTGTTCTGAAATTTGAACCCAAAATCATTGAAAAAAATGCAAAAATATTGTCGAGGAAAAGGGGGAAGAAATAATTTTTTAGGTCGGAACCCCCTTTTAGTAATTCCATATTTTTGAATTCTTTCTAGTTTTTCCGTTTTTCTGAAATTTGAGCCCAAAATCATTGGGGAAAAAATGCAAAAAATTGTGGAATAAAAAGAGGGAGAAATATTTTTTTAGATTTTTCCTCCAAAATTTTTAGAAAGATACTGAATTTTCTAGATTTGGTTTCTTTTAGTTCCGTTTTTCTGAAAAAAAATTGGACCCAAAATTTATTGGAATCGATTGTAGGAGGGGGAGGGCAGTAATAATTTTTTAGGTCGGGCCCCTTTATAGAAATTTTAAATTTTCTAAGTTTTGGATTCTTTTAGTTTTTCGTTTTTCTGAAATTTGCCCAAAATTTAATAATTTTTCTGAAATTTGAGCCCAAAATCATTAGGGGAAAAAATTTAGAGGAAATGGGAGGGGGAAAAAAATTGTCGAGGAAGAAGGGGGAGAAATAACCATTTCTGTCACCCCTTGCCTCCCCCTCTCAAAACTTTAACCTTTTGGTATGTACAATGCGAGAAATAATTGAAAAAATCCCAAATTGTCAAAAAAAAAATCTCGAAAAAAAAAAAAAAAAAAGTCAAAAATGTCCCCCTCCGTCTCTCTTTAAATTCGATATTTTGAAAATTCTAATTTTTTTTTTTGAGTAATTATTAAAAAAAAAGTTGATCAAAAGTTTTAAATATTTCGTCAACTATACATAGTAGGGGGACAATTATGTATAGTATAGGAAATAATTTAGGAAAACGAAACTTTGACAAGAAAAAAGAACAGTAATCGTCGGTATCCGGCTATCCAGGCCGGAAGATCGGAAGTGCCCATACTAAGATCGCTCAATATTATACAAAAGTAAAGTTCGAGCTTCACCTAATCTAACTCTAAAGCGCAACCACCCACTTCCAGCTTTAGGACGCGCAAACTTACAATCACTTAACAAGCCCTGACCTCCTCCGCCTAGCCTGCCGACTTCCACCGTTAAGCTCCTCAGCCCGTTTTGAATTTCATATCTGGTCAAGTTGGAGACGAGCGACATACTTCTCAGGGTCCTCTCCAGGCGGTCGTAAGTCTGCCAGGACGTCTCGTGAAAGTCGACGATCTGAAATTAAAATTTTAACGTTAGTTATTGCCGTCTAGAGAGAAAGAGCAAATACAGAAGCGTTAGAATTGGAGTTCTTCTATCTCGATCTCGCTCTTTCGATTTTTTTTTTTTATTGTGGTGGGTGCTGACAAACTCTTACGCAAATTATATTTTTTTCCTTTCGTTTTCAAAACACTTATTAATTAAGTTTGCAAACTTTATTTTAAAATGCGGACAATTAAGAGTTTCCTCGAGTTTCGAAAAGTAATTGCTTTTTCTCCCCCTGTGTTCTATTGGGATATATTTTCAAAGAAATGATTCTGTTTCAATTTAATTGGTCGTGAATTAAAAGTTTTCTCGGATATACACTAAGGATTAAATTCTGTTCTAAATTAGGTAAAAGTCGTCTAGAAACGTACCACGCCCCGTGGGCACAGGTTTTCCATTGTTTTGACCGATTTCGCTGACGATTACCGAGCAGCGACTCCAAAAACTATTCGCAATGAAAAAAGATTCTTTGAAGCGACCTCTCATCGAAGAGGAAGCTGGGATACCGAAAAGCACAGTCTCTCGAAGATTTGGGCAAATAGAAGATCTGCCTACGCTTCATGATAGACGACCAAAGAGATTAGAGATTGCAAAGACATGGTTAAAAATGCTCCAAAGCATGCCAGGCAAGCATGTCAGCCATAGTAACTGGTGATGATGAAACGTGGTGTTTTCAATACGAGCCAAAAACGAAACTTCACAGTGCGGCATGGAAGTCACCAGAAGAGCCAAAAGAGAGGAGCAAAATCAAGAAGACTATGGTTTTCTTCGATTCAACGGGAATTGTTTCCATCGAATTTATCTCGGAAGGTTAGAAGGTGAACTCAGAATATCGAAAGCCACAGGCAGTTGATTTTTTTGCACGACATTGCACCATGGCACAAAGCCATCAGGGTACCTGAATTCTTGACCAGAAATTTGAGCCCAATATCATTAGAAAGAAAAGTTAAAAATTGTCGAGGAAAAGGGAGGAAAATATTTTTTTAGGTCGGAGAAATTCTAAATTTTGTAAGTTTTGGAAGTTGTTTTTCTTTTTTCTGAAATTTGAGCCCAAAATCATTGGAAAAAAATGCAAAAAATTGTCGAGGAAAAGGGAGGAGAAATATTTTTTTAGGTCGGCCCCCTTTTTAGAAATTCTTTTCCAAAGAAATTCTAAATTTTGTAAGTTTTGGATTCTTTTTAGTTGTTTCTTTTAGTTTTTTCTGAAATTTGAGCCCAAATTCATTGGAAAAAAATGCAAAAAATTGTCGAGGAAAAGGGAGGAGAAATATTTTTTTAGGTCGGCCCCCTTTTTAGAAATTCTAAATTTTGTAAGTTTTGGATTCTTTTAGTTGTTTCGTTTTTCTGAAATTTGAGCCCAAAATCATTGGAAAAAAATGCAAAAAATTGTCGAGGAAAAGGGAGGAGAAATATTTTTTAGGTGCCCCCTTTTTAGAAATTCTAAATTTTGTAAGTTTTGGATTCTTTTAGTTGTTTCGTTTTTCTGAAATTTGAGCCCAAAATCATTGGAAAAAATGCAAAAAATTGTCGAGGAAAAGGGAGGAGAAATATTTTTTTAGGTCGGCCCCCTTTTTAGAAATTCTAAATTTTGTAAGTTTTGGATTCTTTTAGTTGTTTCGTTTTTCTGAAATTTGAGCCCAAAATCATTGGAAAAAAATGCAAAAAATTGTCGAGGAAAAGGGAGGAGAAATATTTTTTTAGGTCGGCCCCCTTTTTAGAAATTTAAATTTTGTAAGTTTTGGATTCTTTTAGTTGTTTCGTTTTTCTGAAATTTGAGCCCAAAATCATTGGAAAAAAATGCAAAAAATTGTCGAGGAAAAGGGAGGAGAAATATTTTTTAGGTCGGCCCCCTTTTTAGAAATTCTAAATTTTGTAAGTTTTGGATTCTTTTAGTTGTTTCGTTTTTCTGAAATTTGAGCCCAAAATCATTGGAAAAAAATGCAAAAAATTGTCGAGGAAAAGGGAGGAGAAATATTTTTTTAGGTCGGCCCCCTTTTTAGAAATTCTAAATTTTGTAAGTTTTGGATTCTTTTAGTTGTTTCGTTTTTCTGAAATTTGAGCCCAAAATCATTGGAAAAAAATGCAAAAAATTGTCGAGGAAAAGGGAGGAGAAATATTTTTTTAGGTCGGCCCCCTTTTTAGAAATTCTAAATTTTGTAAGTTTTGGAAAAGTTGTTTCGTTTTTCTGAAATTTGAGCCCAAAATCATTGGAAAAAAATGCAAAAAATTGTCGAGGAAAAGGGAGGAGAAATATTTTTTTAGGTCGGCCCCCTTTTTAGAAATTCTAAATTTTGTAAGTTTTGGATTCTTTTAGTTGTTTCGTTTTTCTGAAATTTGAGCCCAAAATCATTGGAAAAAAATGCAAAAAATTGTCGAGGAAAAGGGAGGAGAAATATTTTTTTAGGTCGGCCCCCTTTTTAGAAATTCTAAATTTTGTAAGTTTTGGATTCTTTTAGTTGTTTCGTTTTTCTGAAATTTGAGCCCAAAATCATTGGAAAAAAATGCAAAAAATTGTCAAAAGTTGTTTCGTTTTTCTGAAATTTGAGCCCAAAATCATTGGAAAAAAATGCAAAAAATTGTCGAGGAAAAGGGAGGAGAAATATTTTTTTAGGTCGGCCCCCTTTTTAGAAATTCTAAATTTTGTAAGTTTTGGAAGTTGTTTCGTTTTTTGAAATTTGAGCCCAAAATCATTGGAAAAAAATGCAAAAAATTGTCGAGGAAAAGGGAGGAGAAATATTTTTTAGGTCGGCCCCCTTTTTAGAAATTCTAAATTTTGTAAGTTTTGGATTCTTTTAGTTGTTTCGTTTTTCTGAAATTTGAGCCCAAAATCATTGGAAAAAAATGCAAAAAATTGTCGAGGAAAAGGGAGGAGAAATATTTTTTTAGGTCGGCCCCCTTTTTAGAAATTCTAAATTTTGTAAGTTTTGGATTCTTTTAGTTGTTTCGTTTTTCTGAAATTTGAGCCCAAAATCATTGGAAAAAAAATGCAAAAAATTGTCGAGGAAAAGGGAGGAGAAATATTTTTTTAGGTCGGCCCCCTTTTTAGAAATTCTAAATTTTGTAAGTTTTGGATTCTTTTAGTTGTTTCGTTTTTCTGAAATTTGAGCCCAAAATCATTGGAAAAAAATGCAAAAAATTGTCGAGGAAAAGGGAGGAGAAATATTTTTTTAGGTCGCAAAAGAAATTCTAAATTTTGTAAGTTTTGATTCTTTTAGTTGTTTCGTTTTTCTGAAATTTGAGCCCAAAATCATTGGAAAAAAATGCAAAAAATTGTCGAGGAAAAGGAGGAGAAATATTTTTTTTAGGTCGGCCCCCTTTTTAGAAATTCTAAATTTTGTAAGTTTTGGATTCTTTTAGTTGTTTCGTTTTTCTGAAATTTGAGCCCAAAATCATTGGAAAAAAATGCAAAAAATTGTCGAGGAAAAGGGAGGAGAAATATTTTTTTAGGTCGGCCCCCTTTTTAGAAATTCTAAATTTTGTAAGTTTTGGATTCTTTTAGTTGTTTCGTTTTTCTGAAATTTGAGCCCAAAATCATTGGAAAAAAATGCAAAAAATTGTCGAGGAAAAGGGAGGAGAAATATTTTTTTAGCCCCCTTTTTAGAAATTCTAAATTTTGTAAGTTTTGGATTCTTTTAGTTGTTTCGTTTTTCTGAAATTTGAGCCCAAAATCATTGGAAAAAAATGCAAAAAATTGTCGAGGAAAAGGGAGGAGAAATATTTTTTTAGGTCGGCCCCCTTTTTAGAAATTCTAAATTTTGTAAGTTTTGGATTCTTTTAGTTGTTTCGTTTTTCTGAAATTTGAGCCCAAAATCATTGGAAAAAAAAATGCAAAAAATTGTCGAGGAAAAGGGAGGAGAAATATTTTTTTTAGGTCGGCCCCCTTTTTAGAAATTCTAAATTTTGTAAGTTTTGGATTCTTTTAGTTGTTTCGTTTTTCTGAAATTTGAGCCCAAAATCATTGGAAAAAAATGCAAAAAATTGTCGAGGAAAAGGGAGGAGAAATATTTTTTTAGGTCGGCCCCCTTTTTAGAAATTCTAAATTTTGTAAGTTTTGGATTCTTTTAGTTGTTTCGTTTTTCTGAAATTTGAGCCCAAAATCATTGGAAAAAAATGCAAAAAATTGTCGAGGAAAAGGGAGGAGAAATATTTTTTTAGGTCGGCCCCTTTTTAGAAATTCTAAATTTTGTAAGTTTTGGATTCTTTTAGTTGTTTCGTTTTTCTGAAATTTGAGCCCAAAATCATTGGAAAAAAATGCAAAAAATTGTCGAGGAAAAGGGAGGAGAAATATTTTTTAGGTCGGCCCCCTTTTTAGAAATTCTAAATTTTGTAAGTTTTGGATTCTTTTAGTTGTTTCGTTTTTCTGAAATTTGAGCCCAAAATCATTGGAAAAAAATGCAAAAAATTGTCGAGGAAAAAGGAGGAGAAATATTTTTTTAGGTCGGCCCCTTTTTAGAAATTCTAAATTTTGTAAGTTTTGGATTCTTTTAGTTGTTTCGTTTTTCTGAAATTTGAGCCCAAAATCATTGGAAAAAAATGCAAAAAATTGTCGAGGAAAAGGGAGGAGAAATATTTTTTTAGGTCGGCCCCCTTTTTAGAAATTCTAAATTTTGTAAGTTTTGGAAAATTTTTAGTTGTTTCGTTTTTCTGAAATTTGAGCCCAAAATCATTGGAAAAAAAAATGCAAAAAATTGTCGAGGTAAAGGGAGGAGAAATATTTGTTTAGTTCGGCCCCCTTTTTAGAAATTCAAAATTTTGTAAGTTTTGGATTCTTTTAGTTGTTTCGTTTTTTTTAAATTTGAGCCCAAAATTATTGGAAAAAAATGCAAAAAATTGTCGAGGAAAAGGGAGGAGAAATTTTTTTTTAGGTCGGCCCCTTTTTAGAAATTCTAAATTTTGTAAGTTTTGGATTCTTTTAGTTGTTTCGTTTTTCTGAAATTTGAGCCAAAAATCATTGGAAAAAAATGCAAAAAATTGTCGAGGAAAAGGGAGGAGAAATATTTTTTTAGGTCGGCTCCCATTTTAGAAATTCAAAATTTTGTAAGTTTTGGATTCTTTTAGTTGTTTCGTTTTTCTGAAATTTGAGCCCAAAATCATTGGAAAAAAAATGCAAAAAATTGTCGAGGAAAAGGGAGGAGAAATATTTTTTTAGGTCGGCCCCCTTTTTAGAAATTCTAAATTTTGTAAGTTTTGGATTCTTTTAGTTGTTTCGTTTTTCTGAAATTTGAGCCCAAAATCATTGGAAAAAAATGCAAAAAATTGTCGAGGAAAAGGGAGGAGAAATATTTTTTTAGGTCTTTTTTAGAAATTCTAAATTTTGTAAGTTTTGGATTCTTTTAGTTGTTTCGTTTTTCTGATATTTGAGCCCAAATTCATTGGAAAAAATTGCAAAAAATTGTCGAGGAAAAGGGAGGAGAAATATTTGTTTAGGTCGGCCCCCTTTTTAGAAAATCTAAATTTTGTAAGTTTTGGATTCTTTTAGTTGTTTCGTTTTTCTGAAATTTGAGCCCAAAATCATTGGAAAAAAAATGCAAAAAATTGTCGAGGAAAAGGGAGGAGAAATATTTTTTTAGGTCGGCCCCCTTTTTAGAAATTCTAAATTTTGTAAGTTTTGGATTCTTTTAGTTGTTTCGTTTTTCTGATATTTGAGCCCAAATTCATTGGAAAAAATTGCAAAAAATTGTCGAGGAAAAGGGAGGAGAAATATTTTTTAGGTCGGCCCCCTTTTTAGAAATTCTAAATTTTGTAAGTTTTGGATTCTTTTAGTTGTTTCGTTTTTCTGAAATTTGAGCCCAAAATCATTGGAAAAAAATGCAAAAAATTGTCGAGGAAAAGGGAGGAGAAATATTTTTTTAGGTCGGCCCCCCTTTTTAGAAATTCTAAATTTTGTAAGTTTTGGATTCTTTTAGTTGTTTCGTTTTTCTGATATTTGAGCCCAAATTCATTGGAAAAAATTGCAAAAAATTGTCGAGGAAAAGGGAGGAGAAATATTTTTTTAGGTCAGCCCCCTTTTTAGAATTCTAAATTTTCCAAGTTTAGGTTCTTTTAATTATTTCGTTTTTTTTTCCTGAAATTTGAGCATAAAATCGGTGGAGAAAATGCAAAAAATTTCCGAGGAAAAAGGGAGGGAAATAATTTTTTAGATTAGCCTCTTCAGGCATCATTGTTAGCGATCATCCATCATATTCATCTGATTTGGCTCCGTGCAACTCAAACTGAAGCTGGCGATGAAAAGAAATCGTTCCGACCTCCGTATTAAAGGCCATTCCAGCTGATGAGGTTAAAGAATGTTTCGAAAAATTTGTTGGACGTTTCCTGCGCTGTATCGATTCAGAAGGAGACTATTTTGAATAAACAAGAATAAAAAATCGAAATAATAAACGCTTTGTATTATTTTTTATCAGTTCACGACTTCTATCGTTACTTGGCACGTGGTCACAGCTTTTCCGTTATCTCGAGTTATACCGTGCTCTTCATCAATAACAAATGGTCCAAATGTTTTATTAATTATTATTATTTAATTATTTAAAACAAAAGATTGATGAAAGAGTTTTCAGGTCATCTGCACTCGAATCTCGACCAAGATAGTGCCAAACTATTTTTAACGGCTCTCATTGTCTTCGAGCAGCTTTCAACCTGTTTCCTTAATTCTTTTCTTATACTATTCTGTTTATCTTCCTTTCCTTTTCTGTGACTTGGTTTTTAATCTTCTTATGCCTCTTTGATGTGAGTACTTGTAACGTGATAAAGATGGTTGATCGGATCGACCACGATCAAAAATGAGCTTCTTCAGTTATATTTGAGGGAGCGAGGTTCTGAAGTTCAGTTAGCAACATTAAGCCTAATCACACACGCATTCAAAATCTGTTTTTTCTGCATTCTTGACCAAGTCGATGATGCTGGAATTGGAATTGTCAGATTTTGAATGAATTTGATTGTTTTTTTGACACGTCACTTCTAATCTAGTTAATTTTAATTAAAGGAGTACTTGCTCTATCTGGAAATAAAATTTCTGAAACAAATGAGTCCCTCAATAACAAATACCGTTCACTGGAATTTCCATTGGACGTGTCAAACCTATAACGTCTTAAATTTAAATTAAAAGAGAACCATTTCGTTAATTATTTAATCGTGCTTGCTTTAAAAATAAAACGCGAATTAGAACGACGAATCCGACCCGAAAGAGGAACATCTCCGCAAATATTTACAACCACCTACTCTATCGGAGCTCGCTCCGCTAATTTCCCGCAATTTAATTAAAATCTTACCTTGTTAGAGAGAACCTCGAAGTTCTCCTTCATGTCCTTCCTCACCGTAGCCGTGATGTTCTCGTTCGTAAGCGACGAAGTCGCCCCATCGGATTGAATCGGTCGCTGCGAGTTGTGCTGGAAAAAATATAATAATAATAAAAGCAGAGAATCAACAGATTGCCTCACGAAATGAAACCTTTTTTATCCCATCTCTCTTTCTGTGTGATAAAACTTAAAAACTAAATTCTATAGATATGCCGTAAGCTATAAATTTCCGCGATGTGGATCTTTACGATGTGCAAACATACATTGATGCATGCAACGGAGTACAACTTTGAATGTAGTATGTGCATATTTTGTTATGGTGATGGAGAGAGCGTTTGTGCTCGCCGTTTACTCTTTCACGAGCACGTAAACATGTAAACAGTACATCAATCGTACTAGACGAGACCGGAGCGTGTTGTGGACGCGACGTTTTATTTTTGTAAATGAATCCGGGGTCGCCGTATTACCATCAATCAGTTGTACGCTTAACGATTCGCTTTAACAAACAAAAAAAAACTCCGACTGCATCCGATAATAAAAAAAAATTGACTGCAGTCGTCGGCTGTTTTGTTTTTGTTCGTTTGTTGGCCGGCCATGCTCATTTTTATGTTTAATATTGATTAGGACGATTAATGTGTGACTACTCTTTTCAAGCATTCTCACAAGAAAAAATCCGTTGCCGTTCTTTCTTCGTTACCGTTCTTCATTGCCTATGACACATTGAAAGAAAAAGGAGCAATTTGCTGACCAATCAACGACTTTCCAATCAAACTGTGCGTTCTCTTAGACGAAACTGGAGATTGTTGTTCGACCGAAACGATCATTTTGCTCGTTTGCACAGACTAGAAAGGCAAAAACTTAAACTGGAACCTTTTTTGGGTTCTTCCAAATGTTCCAACAATGGAAGACAAAGAAAAGTAGTTTCCTTCTCTCTGAGTAGCCAACATTTGCCGCAAAAGAGCCAGAGCTTTGGAGCTTTTGGAAACGCCCGAATAAGATTCCAGTTCAAATTTTTTGTTTGTTCAAATTTGTGTCAGCCTCGGCAGCACTTCAATTGAAACAGTTGGACAGCTCAATGTCACGGATAGAATCCGGCTTCCTGTGAATACATGGCGAGAATGAAGCGAGAGGTTTGGCCCCCTATTTTTGGAGCTTTTGGAAACGCCCGAATAAGATTCCAGTTCAAGTTTTTTTTTTTTTTGTTCAAATTTGTGTCAGCCTCGGCACCACTTTCATTGAAACAGTTGGACAGCTCAGCGTCACGGATACAATCCGGCTTCCTGTGAATACTTGGCGAGAATGAAGCGAGAGGAAGCCACTTTCCCGTGCCCCCCATTTTTGGAGCTTTTGGAAACGCCCGAATAAGATTCCAGTTCAAATTTTCTTTTTTTTGTTCAAATTTGTGTCAGCCTCAGCAGCACTTCCATTGAAACAGTTGGACAGTTCGCTATCACGGATACAATCCGGCTTCCTGTGAGTACTTGGCGAGAATGAAGCGAGAGGAAGCCACTTTCCTGTGCCCCCCATTTTTCGAGCTTTTGGAAACGCCCGAATAAGATTCCAGTTTAAGTTTTTCTTTTTGTTTTCAAATTTGTGTCAGCTTCGACAGCACTTCAATTGAAACAGTTGGACAGCTCAGTGGCACGGATACAATCCGGCTTCCTGTAAATACTTGGCGAGAATGAAGCGAGAGCGAGCTACTTTGGTTTGGCCCCCTATTTTTGGAGCTTTTAGAAACGGCAAAAAAAGATTCCTGTTCACGATTTTTTTGTGTGTTGTTGAGTATCACTCCTATCATGTCAAGAAGCTGGTCGGTCTTTGAATGCCAGAGTTATGAGACTACTTATGGACCTTCTAACTAGCTATTGCCCTCTACGGTACTATCTCGCTTCCTGTAGTTCCTTCTCGACAAATTTTGGCTACTTGGCTAGAATTACACGAGAGGGAGCCACTTTCCTTTTGCCCCTCATTTTTGGAGCTTTAAGAAATGCCCAAAAAAACGTTCCTGATAGTCCTTCCTGCATTCTTCGAATTTCTCTCATTTTTGCAGCACCATCTACTCTTTTATACCTATCCAATGTGGTGGTAAAAATGTTCTTTATTAAATATTAATCCAAGTAAGACAATCGGTTCACCAAAAGGAGGAAGTATTCTTTGACACAAATCCTTGGCTAAAGGAGCCACGGCGGCTTTCTGGACATGCCAAAAGTTTCTGTTTTTTTTGGCCCGGAAGACGTCTCAAGGTCACCACTACTCTAGTATGCTGGTCAAAAATCGACGATACTCAGCTACGCAACTGCTTTAATGGAATTGCTGCGAGGGCTAACACAAATTTGAAACAAAAAAACTTGAACTGGAACATTTTTCGGGCGTTTCCAAAAGTTCCTACAATGGAAGGCGAAGGAAAGCACCGAGTAGCCAAAATTTACCGAGAAAGAGCCAGAGGAAACCATTTTCTTTTGCCCCCAATTTTGGAGCTTGTAAAAATACCAAAAAAAAGTTCCTGATCAGGTTTGTTCTTTGTGTGTGTTAAGTCAAGAAGCGATTTGGTCTTAGAATGCCAGATTTAAGGTTCCTTATAGGCCTTCTAACTGGCTATTGCTCTGTACGATACTATCTGGCTTCTCGTGACTCCTTCTAGTCAAATTTTGGCTACTTGGCGAGAATTAAACGAGAGGGAGCCACTTTCTTTTGCCCCCCATTTTTGGAGCTTGTAGAATTGACCCTTATTTTTGGAGCTTGTAGAATTGCCCCTTATTTTTGGAGCTTGGAGAATCGCCCACAAAAAGGCTCCTGTTCAAGATGTTTTTTTTGTGTTAACTGCAGCAGTACTTCTATTGAAGCAGTTGGACAGCTGAGCTAAAGGACTTCTAACTGGTTACTGTTTTCTACACTTTTTTATTCCTTTTTTTTATTTTAAAATTTTTATTTTTTGAAACTAAAATGCTATCTGCCCTCGGTTTTTGTTTGGTGCAGGGACAGCCACATCTAAAGATTGGAGTTTGTCGCTGCAATGGCGAGGGGTGGGGATGGAATACCAGTTGTCCTTGAACAATAGTAGGACTTAGCAAAATTGAGCAAAACGGTTTAAATAATGTTACCAAGCCTCGTTGCTCAGCAAAGTAGGCTCGTTCAGTTTATAAAAATGGAGACAGCGGAGTGTGGTGAGATTGTCGAGGAGGCGGCTTTTAGATCAGATTAGATCGATCAGGCATTCATTGCAACCAAATCTTTTACTCCCAATTGATCTCTAAGCCTTCTAAGGAAGCTTAATATCTCCTTGAGGATTGTGGTTCTAATATCAGGTGGTTCCAGGTATGTTCAGCCGTTTCTTCTTCTAAAAATAGTACTCTACAGGTCTCTCTTATCGAAGACCCAAATTAATCAACTTTGTTGATTGTCTTCGTTTGGGAGTGTTTTCTCTTCAGTCTCTCATTTTTTTAAGATAAGCTCTAACCTGGTTTTTAGCAAGGACATCGAAGAGCTCTGGTCAAATGAGTCGAGCCTTCCTTTGGGACAGAGCTCTGTTTCTTGACAAATTTATTGAAGAGGCGACTTGCTTTTTTGATGAGATCTTGATGATTGTGGCAAAATCAGATGCTAACTTTCTGATATGCCGATTTTTTTTAATTCTAATTGATCTCCTCGTCGCTAAAAGTTATTCGTGCGGTGGAAACTTAATACATGACCTTGAGAGTCTTATCTCTGTAATAAAACAACAATACACACAATGCTAACTTGATATTTGATTTGGATAAGGAGGTTTGGGCACGTCCCTATCCAGAACGAAGTCATCTTTCTCTGTTTAAAAACAAAATCCTTAAACAACAAACTTACATTCAAGACCGTCGATATGTTGTCGAGCTTCTGTTCGACACAATCCGATTGCGTCTTCAACTCCTCGATGCAGGTCAGCACGTCGGAGATCTCCCCTTGCATGTCGGCGTCCTTGATCTCGAGGCTATCCTCCATTTTTTCCATCTTAGACAGTATCGTATCCAATTTGTTCTGAAACAGCGAAAGGCGCCGACGATTAACGAAAAAAAAAAAAAACAAAAAAAAGCTGTCGGAAGCTCTCTCGCCCAATTTGTACAAAGTTCAAACGGAGTGAGGGAAGGAGGAAGGGAGCGGAAAAAAGAAACCCGCCCTGACCCTCGTCGCTTATTTAACGACCATAATTCGACGGATATTAATAACCGGAATCGGTTTTATTGCCACCGCTGTACGGAGCTGTTATTTCGAGAATTGTGGGTATCGGATTTGATTGTTTTATCGGATCTCCTTCGAGCTTTCCAATACGATAAATACGTCCGGGCTTCGTTATTTGCGTTTTAATATACTGCAGGTGGATGTGAATGAAATGTTATATCGATTGTTTAAGGAACGCGGGTTATTGTTTTTTTTTTTTTTTTTTTGGAATGTGTTCCGGGAATGAAGAATAGATGGCGTAGTATAATTTAATTTTTTATTGCTTGTGGGGGAAAAAGGGAGCCATTGTTTCTCTTGTGGTTTTTTTTTAATTAAATTACTTTTTAAATTAAAATCGTATTTATTAAGGGTGTGATTGTGACTAATGCTGTATCGGTCAAACTAAACAATATTTAAAGGAACGAATTTATAACCATAAATTTGTCAATTTTTATAGGTGCTTTTTGTCGATTTTGTGCTTATTTCCATCACCCACAATTTAAGACACAATTCGATCGAGTTAGATATGAAAAAAATATTCTAAATATACAGGGTGAGTCGCTATACGATACTATTCCGTCGGTCTCTTGTGGTTAAACGCTAAAAGGTATCAATTTCAGATTTCAATCAGATATACAGAGCGATAACGAGCACATCTTAAATTTTACTTATAATTATACAGGGTGGCTCATAATAGTACGACATATCAAAAGTGGGTTATTTTTAATGAATCACCTTGTATTATATGTCATTTTCGGATTCTAAATGAGAAGTTAGGATAACTTTGTTAATACTTCCCTATATCTCGATGTATTGCCAATTTGGATTTTGATTTTTTTTTTTTTCGGGAAAGCCTACAGTTTAGTAGATAGGTATAGAGAACTGTCAACAAAATTTACGACATAGAATCCGAAAATGGTTATGATACAGGGTGTTCCGTTAAAAATAACCTAAACTTTGATATATTGTACGTTTTTGAATCGCCCTGTATAATTGTAAATAATTTTAAAATATCTAAACTCATATCTTATAGCGTTTAGGCACAAGAGACTAAAAGAATAGTGGTGACTCACCCTGCACGGAAACGGAACTTTGTTCCAACACGGACGCCGGGAGGGGGAAAGGGAGGGGGTGGTTTATCTATCTCTCTTTTTCTTAAGCTCTTGATATAGCTTTTTCTCCCGTACACCGTTTATTGACAACGACGAGTATTTAATTACTCTAAGAGGAGCTTGAATGCCTGCAGAAGTTCGAGTTACAGGTACCCCCAAAAATTGTCAGCCATTTTTTTTAGGTAGATCTCTATTTTTCGAAATTATGAAAGTTTCAATTTGTTCTGCATTATTCTTATATATCTTAAAAAAAAATGCCGGGGAAAAAAACATTGTGTCATCTCATTTTCGAAATTCGAAACTTTGGAAGTTGATCGAAAAAACACCCTGTAGTTCGAAAACGATGAGATTATTTTTATTCTCGTGGTGCCCCAAAAATGGTCGAAAAGGAATCGAAGGAACTATTTTTTTTTAGATCGGTTTCTCTTTTTAGGAATTCGACCTTTTTTCGAAAATACGTGTTTAACCCCCACCCCCTCCCCTTCTTTCTTTCGAATATTCTTCCAAAAATGTTTCCATATTTTAAGGGGGCCTGTTTCAAAGTTCGAAATGTTATCACTTTCAAACTTCTTTTTTTTTTCAAATTTTAGTCAACTGCTATATACAGGGTGTCCCAAATCGGGCGGGATTGCATGGGCCTATATTATATCGTTATTACTAAAGATAGAGATTAGTTTAAATGGGCAATGTTTTGCAGTTTCACGTGCGGATTTAGAATCTGTTTGAAAAAATTCTAATCAGAAGTTATGTCAAAAAAACTGAAAACGCCATTTTGTTCTAAGTGAATTATCTTCGTAAGTATAAAAGTTACAATTCATGGTTTTTTATATCACTGAATGAAGTTTTTTATTCACTTTTCATCCATGAAACATAACCTATGATTAAATAACGAAATACTACTGAACTTATCTAATTAACAATTTTCAACTAATCTCAATTTTTTGATTTTTTTGACATAACCTCCGAATTGTTCGAACTTTGGAATTTTTTTTAACAGATTCTAGATCAGCGCATAAAACTGCAAAAGTTTGCCCATTTAAACAAATCTCTACCTTCATTAATCCCACCCAATTTGGGACAGCCTGTATATTGCTCGAAATAAGTTTTAAATTTTGAAATTTTAAAGTTTACATTCAGTTCTACAAAATTTTGCAAAATAATACAAACAAATGTCGAAGAAACTGTTTAGGCTTGATGTACGTCGACTTTTGCAAAACGAAATTCGAATAAAAATTGTCTAAAAAAACATTTTTTTTTAGTCAGCCCACCTCCTTTCCTCGTTTTTTTCGAAATGTTGTAAACTGTCGAAATCATTTTGGATATTTTGTGTTCTAAAGAAGTTCGAAACAATTTTCAACATTTCAAATTGCAACATTTCGAATTTTGACTTGTTTCAAAATTCGAAATGTTGCCACCGCCCCTCCCTCTCCTCCCTTCCCCTCTCCCGTTTTGCAATTTGAAATGTTGAACAATTTTCAACATTTCAAATTGCAAAACGAATTTTGAAACAAGTCAAAATTCGAAATGTTGCCACCGCCCCCTCCCCTCGATTTGCAATTTGAAATGTTGAACAATTTTCAACATTTCAAATTCAATGTTGAAAATTGTTCAACATTTCAAATTGCAAAACGGGGGGAGGGGAGGGGGCGAAACAATTTTCAACATTTCGAATTTTGACTTGTTTCAAAATTCGTTTTGCAATTTGAAATGTTGAAAATTGTTTCGAACTTCTTTAGAACACAAAATATCCAAAATGTTTTCGATAGTTTACAACATTTCGAAAAAAAACGGGGAAAGGAGGTTGGCTGACTAAAAAAAATGTTTTTTTAGACAATTTTTATTTGAATTTTTTCCCTAATTTTAGCCAACTGCTATATATATTGGTCGAAATGTCAAATTTTGAAATTTTAAAGTTCTACATTGCAAAGTTTTGCAAAATAATTTTTATTTAATGTCGAAGAAACTGTTTAGGCTTGTTCTACGTCGAGTTTTGCAAAATGAAATTAAAAAAAATTGTCTTAAAAAATCAATTTTTTTTTCGAGTCGTCCCACCTCCCTTCTCCGTTTTTTTCGAAACGTTGAAAGCTGTCGAAAACACCATTTTGGGCATCTTTTTTCAAAATTCGATATTATTTAGAAAATTATAGCTTTCTCTACTACGTCCATAGTTGACGAAATAAATGAGAAATTGGCATTTACTTGTCCAAAACTTTCTTTCATTTTTGTTATCCTGCGAGAGAGTACAAGAGGTGAAGCAATAGAAGCAGACCACGTGGTTTAGATCTCCTAGGTAGCAGTTCATCGCTATTGAACCACTAGACTGGTTAGCAGATCGAGAACATCTAGCGGGACTGACAGTCCATACAGATCGAATAGCGAACTGCGATGAAATTAGAATTTTGCATTCCGGAGGGGTGGAGCGCTGACGAGCCTAGGAAGATCGAAACCACGTGGTCCGCTTCTAATGCTTGATCTACGAAGTCGAGACAATTAATTAGACCTAGAACTAAACGCTACCCATGTTATGTTCTGGAATAAATTGTTTTATTGACTCACAAGATTCATCTCTCTTTATAATTAAGTAACTACATTAATAACAGCTGGGATATTACGCTGCTTAATAGCTCCAGTAGCAGAAACAATGGCTCCATTGTTGTTTTAAACGTCTTGTACACCTCGATTAATTAATATCTCACGAAGGCGGCACGCGCGAGTTGAAACCGGGATGTACGACGAAGTATTATTATTATTCTTCGCTTAATTAACGCGATTAATTTACGACTATGTTATCATACTTGTATTAAGTATATTTAAAAAAAAATAAAAAATAATAACCTCTAATTTCCTCTCCATCAGTTCCATCTTGCTCTCGGCGAAGATCAACCTGTGGTTGATCCTCTCGAACACGCTATCGATCTTCCTCAGGACGTGGTCCCTGCTCAGGTCGTCCTTGAAATTCCGGCTGCTGATGTTCTCCGATATCTTGTCCAGTTCGTTGCCCATGATCGCCTCTAATCGCGAGATTTTCGCCTCGACGCTTTCCAATTTTCTACCGTACATTTCCAGCTTACCCTCGACCGTGGGCGAATACTGCATCGCGTACACTGTGTCCAGGTGCCGCAGGCGTTCCTCGATCGACGATAGGACCGTCTGCAAGCTCTGTAAAATTAGAACCGTTGTCGTGTATGTATGTATTTATTTTGTTTTATTTTTCGATATACAGGGTGTCCCAGCTAATGCGCTTCGGAAAATTACTGCTTTTCTGGTAACAATATCAAAAAATTTGATAGATAAAATTTGTAGCCACTTTATAAAAATATATACAACTATACAGGATGTTCGGTATGGATGGTACAGACCATACACATTTTGCTTCGCGGTCGAAAGCCCAGTCGAAAATATATGAGGCATTATAGGCGAATTTTTAAAAATTAAAGAGAGAGAAATTTTGTTAAAAAAACGGCTATAGTTACTAGTTTCTTCAACAAAAAAATGTTGTTCCTAAGTTGCTCCATTATCTAGGCTTCAATATCACAGTATAAGTTTAAAGGTAAACGCATTGAGTATACAGAGCGTTTCGAAAATGTGAAAATCTAAATTACTCCAAAAATTGAAATGGAACACCCTGTATATCTTTAGTGCAATGTGTTCCCAATTAGATAAAGAACTAACTAATTGCCCTCTCTATTCTCTCTATTATAAAATTCTTCGATTACAGTTTTTCATGGCATGCTAGAGCATTGTATTTACCAATAATCGCTGTTTTCCTAGACCTGACAGCAACTTTCAATGCGCTAGAACTCAGCAACTATCGATTGAACAAAAAAAAAATTCATACAAAAATTGTAGAAAATATTATGCCCTACAACTTCGTTAATCACATTTTTCTTCGTATTTTCAAAAATTATCGAGATATTTTCCAAAAACAAACAATCGTCTTTTTCAATCGACTATATCTCGGCAAATATTGACACTAGAGAAAAAAGTTTCAAACAAAAAAGATGGGAAATGTTATCTTCTACAAAAATAGTCCTTATAATTTTCAACGAAAACTCACCGTTTTCGAGATATTTTCAAAAAGGCGTTTTTCAAGATGGCGGCTAACGCTCGCGGTTTTGGACGACTCAAATTTGGTTTTATACTTAGGGGACACCCTCTAACATAATCCAATCGAAAAATCAATTATTAGGATTTTTTGCGAAGCGAATATCCAAAAATCCTGGACTAAATTTATTCAAAGTGAAAAAAAAATCTCGAAGTCTTGGAAAAAATAAAGATTAGATTAGATTAAATTTGTGGGCAGTGGCACTGCTGCATGGATCTTGCACGTGACCTGTCAGAAACCCTCCCAGCAGTCTAACGTCCCCTTTGTTGAAAGATAGCAGCGTCTGTGATGTTTTAGGCGATCCTGGTAACAGTGCCTTCGCCCTGTTTTTGTCCTGGTGAATTCTGCCAGTGGGAGGCCGTTCTGTTGACCTCCCATTTGTTAACTTCTTGTTTTAGGTGGCTCTTTTGCAGCCCACAACAGGGATAGGGTCCAATGAAAGGCATTATCTGCCTTTTCGTTCCCTTGGATCCCTCGATGGCTTAGGATCCACTGAAGCGATACGTGGTTATTGCGTCCCAATTGCCTTAAATTCTGCTTGAAATATGTTGGAGTAGAGTCCTATAGGCACTTTGACGTAGTGGTTAGGCCCACTAATCCCAATGCCCGTTCCCACTCCTTCTATTCTAGAGCCGTCCGTGTATCATGCCAGGGTAACTTTTTTGAGTTGAGGCTCACCGGAGGCCCACTTAGTACGGCCTTCGATGACCACTTTGTAGGATTGGTCGAAGTTGTACTGCATAAGGATCTTATCCTTTGCAATGTAAACTAGCTAGTTGATGTTGGGATCTTGAAGGATTTTAAGGTTTTAATCCCTTTAGCCTGTCCAGAGACAGGGCACTGAATATAGCCTGATTTTGGGTGTACTTCTAGCGGTGCAGTGGGACAGGTCCGCATCACTCCTGTGACATTTAGACAAGGAATTTTTGAAGCTGTTGTTGTACAGTCTTCTGTGTTGTTTTTGGCCACCATACCAAAGCGGCATAGGTGATCATGGATCTCATAATTGCCGTATATGATCATAGGATCATTTGAGGCTTGAGACTTCATGACTTACCGAGCAACCTTCGGCAAATTAGCGATGCCTTTATGGCCTTTTTCTGTAAGTACTTGATATGAGGATTCCACGATAATTTGCTGTCCAACATAACCCCCAAGTATGTATTTAGCTTCCTTGCTGAAGCTAATACTTTTTCTCTCTATAGAGACAGGTTTAAGATAGATTTTTCTTCTTGTGAAAGAGGTGATAGTAATCTTATCGGGGTTTATGCGCAAGTTATGATTTTCTCACCAATTATGCGTGTAGTCCAGGCCCGCTGCGTGCGGGCGTGCAAGGCGTGCATTTTCAAGAAGGCGGCATCGGCAACAAACTCATATCGAAAGGAAAACAAAACATTGTCATAATTTGCATATCTACAATTGTACGAGGGGCGGCCTAATCGGTATTGCACGCGGGCGTTCAAATAGCTAGCTGCGATGTTGGTGTAGTCGAGAGCTCTTTGCATGACCTGTGATATGATTTGATCGTACTAATCACGGATCATGATTACCAGGTCGTCAGCGTACCTTTGCACCTCATATCCGTTTCTGGTTTAGGTTATTAATGAGATCGTCAACAACGAGACACCAGAGCAGCCTCCTTGGGGGCATCCTCTGTTGGTACTGATTGCAGTTCCTTCCAGTTCTGATCCTAGCGTAGCGGTTATTCGTCGATTTTGTAACATGGCTTTAATCCATTCAGTAGTCGACGGGTCAAACCCTTTGGCAGAAGCCGCCCTTTCTATGCTCTCGAAGGAGGTGTTATCAAAAGCACCCTCTACATCAAGAAAAGCGCAAAGGACTAATGGTTTCTTTTGCCATTAATGACTCCTCCAATTTTCTTATGATAAAGAATCGTGCTTCAAAATAAACGTTTGGTTGTCGCAGAATTGTACGCCTACAGTATGTTTGCAGATGTTGTTCGAAATGCTCGTTTACGACGCTGTAGATCGGAGATTGTCCTTCATCACGGCAATGCTTCAAGTCACACTACGCGTCGAATTTTTGAGAGCTTTCGGATTAAAGTTGCAAGATTATCCGCCATATAATCCGGACCTGCCACCTTAAAATTTCCTTTTTTTCTAACCAAGACTAAAGGATAAAATTGCGTGCGTCGTGGTTGCATGTGGCCAGCTCCCCTCCTCACTCCCCTCCCACCTATAACCGATTTTTAACATTCTTTCTGGACTAAAGTTTTGTACCCGTTTCGTACCGTTTTGTACCAAAAATAAAAAAAATTTGTACCTCGCCCGTTTAGATGATATACTCAATTTTAGAGAGGGAGGGAGGGAAAGGGGGCAGGCGGGGTCAGCGACATGCCAACCCCTCCCCAACGTCAGATTTTCAAAATTTCACTTATGCCATCGTATTGTACTAGTTTTGTACTATCTTGTACCACAAAGCAAACATTTTGTACCTCGTTAGTTTTAAAGATATAATCGATCTTATATTGAGGGGTGGGGAGGGAGGGGGGCTATCACTACTTAAGATCGATTATATCTCGAGGTACAAAATGTTTGGTTTGTGGTACAAGACGGTACAAAATTAGTACAATATGATGGCATAAGTGAAATTTTGCAATTCTGACATGGAGGGACTGGCATGTCCCTGCCCACCCCTCCCCTCTCCCCCATCTAAAATTGGGTATATCTTCTAAACGGGCGAAGTAAAAAAGTTTTAGTTTTGGTACAAAACGGTATTAAATTAGTACAATATGATGGCATAAGTGAAATTTTGCAATTCTGACATGGAGGGACTGGCATGTTCCTGCCCACCCCTCACCTCTCCCCCATCTAAAATTGGGTATATCTTCTAAACGGGCGAAGTAAAAAAGTTTTATTTTTGGTACAAAACGGTACGAAATTAGTACAATATGATGGCATAAGTGAAATTTTGCAATTCTGACATGGAGGGACTGGGATGTCCCTGCCCACCCCTCACCTCTCCCCCATCTAAAATTGGGTATATCTTCTAAACGGGCGAAGTAAAGAAGTTTTATTTTTGGTACAAAACGGTACAGAATGGGTACAAAACTTTAGTTCACAAAGAATTTTAAAAATTGATTGAGGGTGAGGGTGAGGGTGGGTGGCGACATGCAGCCGTGCGTCGTGTATGATTTGTAAGCTCAGAAGATGCAGTGGAGTGCTTAAAAATCCTCATACCTCACGAAGAGTGGTTTTATCGATTATCTAAATAAATATATTTTAGTGCCACGACAATTTAAGAAAAAGATCATGTCCATGGTCTTATGAGCGGTGATGTATACAAAGAAATAAAAAAAACATATCCAGAACGACTTAATTGGTTAATCTAACATCATTCGCATGCCGTAATGCTATGCTGTACAATTTTAGTGTCTCCTAAGGCTAATAATAAAACCTTTTAAACCGTAAATTACAAAGGAAGAGCGCTACTGCATTAAATCGCAATAAATCAAAACGCACGCTCAGAACAAGACCTTATCTCGGCTAATGTTCACGAATTAACGGGCCAACGACGAAGCAATCGAAGAAATGTTAAGATTACCCGCTATCAACGTTTTAAATTTTATTGATCGTTTTAAAGCCAATAGCACGAATATTAATATGGATATGTTGAAAATTAGATAATCATTTTAATGCGTACATTGGTTTTTCCTGGATCGTATACAACAGTCCTTGAATAATATTTATCGGTAACCTAATATTTATTAAACGGAAATATAAATAATCATATCGATTGATTATTATTTATCACCCGTACACTTCATAATATATTCAAGAGTTCCAAGTAAAACTATCGCCTCTAAATATTGTCGCATAGAAACTAGAAACACGATTCCCATATATAACTCGAGTTAGTTGGCGCCGCTTTGTCTGCGAATTATCCGTTTATATGTGTTACAGAGACAGACATCTTTAACTCTGTTGAAAGGGGGAGGAATTATTCATTTCTCTCTTAATCGAGATCATCTATTAAATCAAAACTAATTAAGACCATAACGATTTTCAAATCTTAAACAGGATTAGGTTAATCATTAAGAGTGAGTAGATTACGTCATTTGGCGGTTAATGAATGTCGAAAATTAGAGCGAATCCATTACGTTACTAAATGAGGTGCATAAATCACCCAGTTAAAGAAAATTTATGGACGCGTCGCTCAATGCAATCGCACGTTTCCTGATGCGTAAAAGACGAACCGAAATTCGAGGATGTTCCGATCAATTATCTCGATCACGATCAATTTAGATGGTTTATTGCGAGTGGTTGGTGGTTGTTGAACTGTGCGAAATGGTTGTTAAGTACATAATTTATTATTTACAAAACAATGCTTAATTGTCTTCACCTGTGTCTGGTAGACCAGATCTACAAAGGAAGACGTCCATAGGTGTCATACCTGGAGATCTTGCACGCCAATTCTGCGATCCTAACCGCCTTATCCACCTGTTTTCGAACATTAAAGTGAGTTCTTGGGATGCTCTCTGGCGCTATGGAACGGAGCTCCATCCACTTGATACCAACAGCTTCTTCTTACAAGTTCAAAGACAGTTTGTCAAGAAAATCTTCGACCACAATCCGTAAAAAAAATTCGGGTGTAATACACTGCCGTTAACGCACCTTCATAAATGACGTAAGAGAATCTGTCATTCATCGTAAGATAAAAAAAGAGTTATTTCTTGGATCTCATGCAGATTGACCGAAGCCCAGATATGGTTATCAGACTTGTTAGGCGAAAATTTGACATCCTCTTGACATCGAAGATGTAGCATCTCACGCAAGTTAGCTTTGTCCTCAGGGTCTTGAGGATGAAGGTTTTGTACTAACGAGTGGTCATGGAAGTGATGCTTTTTCAAAATCCTTCCAGGACCTTCTTCAGGTAGCTCGAACTGAAGCGTTGGAATTGGCCTCGAAATAAGCCAAAGTATTCAACTCCCCCTCTTCGTTATCAACTACATTTTTTTGTCAAGTTCTTGACTGGATTTCTTGATACAGAAGTAATAAAATTAATTTTACTATCGCCTTGATAATGACAGCTTTGCTGTTGAAACGCGTCGGTTTTTTAGTAGCCCATTCGAAATTTTTTATTCTGAGCGAATAAAATTGGTGACTGTATCAAAAAAGGAAACTTTGTCGCAATTTGATAGATTCATTTTAATTAAAATTGGTCAACGTTTTGTTGATAAACTTGCAAAAATCAAGTTTCCACTTCAATATTAGTCCTTTCACTGAAGACGTTCAAGCATAGTGTATCGAATACTTTCCCTCGACTTTGCTGCACTGCCAATTTTTTCCTATTAACATTTTTCCCAGTTGTCACCACAAAATGAAGAATCAAAAAGTGCCTGTAATAGTTTATTGTAAACATTAGTAACGGACCAGGTGGTTTCGACCTTTTAGGTGTCGTCAGCATTGATTGATCGATTAATTGATTTGGTCACTGGTTACCGGCCGGGTTTTGTTTAGTAGCGTCCCCTTATAACACTGCTGCCTATAGCCTATTATATTATTCGGTGAACTGAATTTCCTTATCTAAACAGGTTAGTCCCTTTTACTAGGTTTAGTAGCCTGTGTGGTAGGTCTTTTTCCAGTAGATCTGTCAGTTGGTTAATTGACCCCAGCAGTGGCAGTCTCTGTCGTTTCAACGCAACGTATTCGAATATGACATGGTAGGTTGTCTCCTCCTCCTCATTGCATAGTCTACATATAGGTTCGTCCTTAAGGATGCCAATCTTATGTAGATATTTCCTTAGACAGCCATGTCCTGTTATCAGGCTCGTGACTGTTCTAAGCTGTAACCGGCTGAGAGCCAGCACATCAGCTGCCTCATCATTCGTTTGCTGTGAATCTGCCCTTCAACGCTCTCCCAGTGTGCCTGGTGTGTTTTTACCAGCCACTGCACCGCGTATCGCAGTTCTGGTTATCGCCAGGCTCAGTTCAGGTCGGGTGAATTTTGTTGCAGGACCTCTTCTTGCTAGCTTGTTTGCTATTTCGTTATCTGGTACACCCTTGTGCCCCGGCATCCACACCAAAGTTACCTTGTTGTGTTTGGCCAGGGTTCTTAGGTTTTCCAGGCACTACCAAGCTAGCCTCGAGGTTATCTGATAAGCTGTTAATGTCTTTAGGGCCGCTTGGCTATCCGACAGGATATGAATCAGCTGACCCCTAGGTTGTGTCTCTGATGCCCTTAGAGCACATGTGTCTATTTCTAGTATTAGAGTTTGGGAATCATTGTATCACTTCCCATCTCAAAGATTAGGTTTGTGACTTCAGTCGTTATGCTGGTGTGTCCTGAAGTGTTCTGGTCTCTCCAGTTTCCACCACATTTCAGTCTATATGCCCCCATTCTTGCCCCTCTCCCTCCCCTTATGTAAATGTCCAAGAGGGGTAGTCGTCAGCGTTTCTCCAAATGCAAGATCTAACACAAGTCGGTACAGCAGATGCCGTTTAAGCTCGGACAATTCGTAGATTGTCAGTACTGCTAGATGTCTCGATCTGCTAGCCGTTTAATGGAGACACCATATAGTACTACTACCAAATGATAAAAAAATTGACGGAAAAATGACGTAATTAGAGAGCATTGTTTGATCGTCCTTGACATATTAAAAATTTGGACAGAAATTTTTTTTTTCCCACCCTTCAAGGACAAAAGTTTTGTAGCAGCGTAGTATTGGTCCCTGTTTCTACCACCAAATGATCTTTAAATGAAATTCAAAAACAGGGAAAATTAGAAAAAGTTCATTGCGTTTTTTTTACACACCTGAAACAAAAGAGTGCATCATTTTTATCGTTTAACCACATTTTAAAGGCTGTTAAAAATGATATATTGCACTGCGACTTATTGATTGATTGTGCCTCCCTTGCACGAGCCGTAAGCTGCTGGGGTTTGCCTGCTCTCCTGAGTAGTCCTAATAAACTGCAATAACTGTGATGGTTTTAGAGTTTCATCTATGACGTCTTCCTCCGTCCTACAGAACCTGTAGTCAGTATTCTATTTCAGACATATCCTTGTCGTGTGTTCTCCAACGTGTTTCTACTTAGTTCTACCAACGCCTTTGCTCTATTTTTGTTGTAGGTTCCAAGGAATATTTTGGAGTGTCTCAAACTAGGGCAGATTCTATCAGAGGGATATTCTGAGCCTCTCCTTCCCTATCTTTGAGTTCTTTTTTGTATGTGCTGATTTGCTCTCGTTTCCTGATTCATTGTGAGTTTGATATGTCTGTTCCACAGAAGTTTTGTGTTTAAATATTTAACTTCTGATTTGCATTCGATCACTGTTGCCACTGGCCACCGAGATCGTGCGATTTGACCCCGTTACACTGTTTCTTGTGGGGTTTTCTAAAGCCGCAGGTCTATGCGAATAATCCACAAACCACAGCGGCCCTCCAAGCCATCGGTAAAATTCAGCCTGATTTCTTGCCTTTTA
The DNA here is from genome assembly GCA_023690525.1 of Holotrichia oblita. Lineage (NCBI taxonomy): Eukaryota > Metazoa > Arthropoda > Insecta > Coleoptera > Scarabaeidae > Holotrichia > Holotrichia oblita. The sequence continues at coordinate 189,511,250 of CM043017.1, forward strand.
CTGATATTATAATATCATCAGCGTGTGTACGCCGAAAGCTGATATTTTTGTCGCGGCAGCAATAAAGGAAACTTTCCCCGTTTTCCTCTATATAGATGATAAACCCTTAAAATCCTCCTGTCAAAGCAGCTTTAGAAAACTTCGGCTCTCAAAATTAACTTTAACACATCATGAAAGTTTGAAAACTACAGAAGCTACTTTCTATGGAAAGTTTTCTCCGCGGAAGTACAAATTAAATTGCATCAAAAGTTAGATATCCACATACACACATCGCACTGAAGAACGCTTATATCATACATATATATAAAAACATGCATGCGAGCGCTTCTGGCGAAGCTGCTTTTGACGGCCGAATTTATCGTTACACGACCCGTATTTCATTTACATTTTATACGACCCGATATCAAAATCCGGAGGCCCCCGGACCGCCCCAATTGTTCGCAGAACTTGCCCCGCTAATCTCGCTCTATCACTCTCCTTCTCTCGTTGATGGGACGTCCGGTTGTCTCTCTGTTTATTTCAATAGTAGCCTGCATTTTGTGGTTATCCTCAAATTTATCGTCGCAATTTTAATATAAATATGCAAGATTTGGAGATGCGATGCTTGGTCGGACGTGGAGCTTATGGGGATGGATTTGAATGAGGCCTAAGTTCCAAAGTGGAAGACAAAGGAAAACTGATGTATTAAAATTATTATGCGTTGATATAGCTAGAAAGTTATCTATCTGCTCAAATGTCAGGCAACAATTGGTTTTTAAAACTCCATATTAGAAACTGATCTGCATTATAAAGAGTGCGCAGAAAATCTTGTTAAATATGACGAAGATAATTATCACTAAATTCATGTACAAGATTATATTATAAGATATTGGACTTCCGCTCACTAGCTGGGCACTCTGTATATTTCCTCGTTGGTCGATCTTCTCTTTTCTGAGGCTGGATAAAACGTTCGTAGATCTTGAGAGAACTGGACGCATCAAATGAAAAAAGATCCAGTTGTCTCTCTCATCAACGAAGATATTGGATTTCCATTCACTAGCTGGGCACTCTGTATATTTTCTCGTTGGTCGATTTTCTCTTTTCTGAAGCTGAACAAAATGTTCGTAGATCTTGGGAGAACTAGACGCATCAAATGAAAAAAAGATCCATTTATCTCTGATCAACGAAGATATCGGACTTCCGCTCACTAACTGGGTACTCTGTATATTTCCTCGTTGGTCGATCTTCTCTTTGCTGAGACCGGACAAAACGTTTGTAGATCTTGGAAGAACTGGACGCATCAAATGAAAAAAAGATCCGGTTATCTCTCTTATCAACGAAGATATTCAACTTCCACGCCCTAGCTGGGCACTCTGTATATTTTCTCGTTGATCGATGTTCTTCTTTTCTGAGGCTGGATAAAACGTTCGTAGATCTTGAAAGAACTGGACGCATCATCTTTATTATCAACGAAGATATTGGGACTTCTGCTCACTAGCTGAGCACTCGTTGGTCGATGTTCTCTTTACTGAGGCTGGACAAAATGTTCTTAAATCGAGGTCAAGTTCTGCGTTCAGAATGGACTTTCAGATCTCTGGATTCTAGCCAACTTTCTTAGAGACAGACTTTCTTAGTAAACATGAGATTGCCTGGAGCACAAAACAGGTCTTCAAGCTCTATCTCTGTTTTTTAATTAGAAGAACAAAACGTTTCAACCCGCATCACATTAGGTAAATTTAATAACTGAAAAAATCTTTATTTATTGTGCGATTTTAACCGAATCTTTTTTTAATTGTAGAGCTTGCAAGGCTTACTACGTCATTTACTAAGACTAAAATTTTAAGAAATCATATTAACGATTTTTTTTAGAAAAAGTCTGTGCACGTCACTGGATTCACTACCCTTCAAAACGGGCCTGTACCAAACTTTATCGAAACCTTTTAAATAATACCGATTCTGTAGCCAAATTAAAAATGCACTCATCATTTCCATAAATTTGTTCTAAAAATCAAGTTATCCGTAAAAAAAAAATGAAATAAAATTAAACTTTTTGACGAATTAAAAAAGAAATAAAAACTTAAAACAAAACTGAAACAAAAAAAAAGAAAATCCACCACTTATTTCAATACACTTCTCGATCCTTTTACGGACGGCGAGTGGCGTCAGGTCTGGGGATCTCGGCGACCACTCACTCAAAGGACTGTTTCGCTCTATCCACCATTATTAACCATTCTCTTACCAAAATAGCGTTATGAATAGGACTACCATCTAACTTAAACTTTAAATTACGGAGACTCCAAAATTTGATCCCAAGAAAATTAAAAAATCCGTTCGCATTCATATTACCCTCAAAGAAGAAACGACCAACTATTCTGTCTTTTGGTAGTCCGCACCAAACGTTAATTTTTTGCGAATACTGTCTTTTTGTATTTATGACGAAGTCCGGATTCTGAACTGACCAATGACGGCAATTTTGACTTGAAGCCGCCCCATTTATTGTAAATATGGCTTCATCGCTAAATAAAATTTCATTCAAAAAATTAGGATTATTTAAGCCAATAACAAAACTCTCTTTGTTTTGTTTTTTTTTTCTAGACATCTGTGGATATTAAAGTTTAAACTTGCCGTTCTAATCCTACACCGGGGGTTGTTGTCAAAATATTCTATAATTTGGTCATTATTTCTCAAAATTCCACGACGTCCATTAGTAGCTAAACTATAGGCGTACGAGAACAGTCACTCGTTGTGGACACGCTGTATAAGCTGTATTTTGATAGCTAAAACCTGTGTAAAACCACCAAATTGTCATAATTATGACAGTTAATAGGTTTTAGCTGTCAAAATACAGCGTGTCCACAACGGGTGACTGTTCTCGTACACCTATAGTTTACTTACTAATGGACGTCGTGGAATTTTGAGAAATAATGACCAAATTATAGAATATTTTGACAACAACCCCCGGTGTAGCATTAGAACGGCAAGTTTAAACTTTAATATGTGTAAAACCACCAAATTGTCATAATTATGACAGTTTGACAGGTTTTAGCTGTCAAAATACAGGTTATACAGCGTGTCCACAACGAGTGACTGTTCTCGTACGCCTATAGTTTACCTACTAATGGACGTCGTGGAATTTTGAGAAATAATGACCAAATTATAGAATATTTTGACAACAACCCCCGGTGTAGCATTAGAACGGCAAGTTTAAACTTTAATATGTGTAAAACCACCAAATTGTCATAATTATGACAGCTTGACAGGTTTTAGCTGTCAAAATAGGGCTTATACAGCGTGTCCACAACGGGTGACTGTTCTCGTACGCCTATAGTTTACCTACTTCCATTACACCTGGTTCTAAGCAATTTTTTTGAAACAGGCCCTGTCTTATTAAAAACTTTGTTAATGCGTTGTACAGTACTCCGGCTGAAAGCACATTATCACCAACAAGACGTACTATTTCAATTTTGTCTCTTAAAGTTAGATTTTCCATGGTTATTAACGCTAGACAAATTGTAATATCTTTCTGACACAGTAATGTCATTTTTGACAATTAACTGTTTCAATTTTTTTTTTTTTTTTTTTTCATGGATAACTTGACTTTTAGAACAAATTTATGTGCAATTTTAATTTGGCTACAGAATCGGTATTAGTTAAAAGTTTTCGATCAAGTTTGGTACGAGCCCGTTTTGAATCCAGTGGCGTGCAAAATTTTTTTCTAAAAAAATCTCTAATATGATTTCTTAAAATTTTACTCCTAGCAACTGACTGATATTTGCAGTGCTATCTGTGTCCTGACAACCACCAATAACGTCCACGTCCAAAGGTAGCGCGCTGTTGATAATCCACTTGTATTAATGCTATGAGTCCATTATCACAAGCAAATAGTTTCTTAAAAAACTAATTTTATTGCTAGAACACCGTAGGAACCTAAATAAAAATTGGAAAATACTTAATAAAAATGGCAAATTTGAGCAGTGTAAAAATGACTGTCAACTAACCAATCATAAGCCTATATTTTGGCGGGCGATTTTAAATTTTATCCCACAAGGTATAGCTCTTAACATGTTCATGTGACACACTGTTGTATTTATCGAGAGGCTTTATAGTAGCCATAAGATGTTGCAGAAAACTCTTAACGAAGTGGTTCAAATTGTTAATATTAATGAAGAGGTAGGATCTTAACGAGGTTTTTTTGTCCTTAAAAGTGAGGTCAGAATCATCCTTCTCGACACTAACGGGTCGATGGCCGCAGTGGTTAGGCGGCTGACTATTGTTGTGAGAGGACGATAGGTGCCGGGGTTCAATTCTCTGGGGGGGACGGTGACATTTTTTCGGAGAGTTTAATCCCGGATCGACTTGCCATTCGCTGTTGGGAGCAAAGTGATTAACAGCGCGGCATCATAAAAGGCGATATGATGCTGTCACAAAGCCAGACAAGTAATACAGCTTACGGAGTCACTGCAACTAAGCACCCACCACACATTAAAAAAAAAATTAAAAAAAAGTATGCAAATTATCTCTCTTGACGTTTCTTGCCTTCGCATAACCGATTACTTAGGTGAAGGGTTTGAACATTTAAATGTTTTAAATCTAAGCTTGCAAGGCAACAACATAGACATGTTTAAAGTTAAAGACAAAGCTACTGTCAATCTTAAGAAGTGTTAATTGTGGACTAAGAAGGGTCAATTAAAGTTTTTTTTTTTTTTTTACAAATTTACCAACTTTGAAGGGATTTTTTTGGAGCCTTCTTATGAGAATTCACCTAACGAAAGAAAGGAAAGCAGAACTGCGTTGCTATAAGAGAAAATCCATCCTACATTAAACCTCTTTCCTGTAATACATATCGGCAAACTACTCTCCTTCTTTTAACAATCTATATTTTTTACTATTTTTAAAAGTACTCGAATCTGAACCGACCCACCTTCATTATTTTTGAAATAGCTTCGCGTAATTCTCTCCACCGGCTAGTCGGTTATTCTCCGGCAATAAATTCACGACGAGAGAGAGAGAGAGAGAGAGCGATGCTCGCCGTGCATCAAAGCGCGCTCTAAATACACAGAAGTAATAATTTTATTTCCGCTCACGTTTCCGCAACTTAAAAAATGCGAATTCTTAAGACTTCCTGTAGACGGCAGGCGTTCGCGTTAGGATTCCAGGTAGAGGAGTCTGTCCGGAGAGATCCGAGCACTCTTCTGATTTAGATTAACTCGAACGTGGATAACTTTTCGATAACTCCTCAAGAAGAGCGATGTTTATTGTTAAGCTTTATCGCGAAGATATCTATGTTTAAATGTACCGAGGAAAGAATGAGAAACTGGATATCAATTAAATTCCATTGAGGTTAGCCGACTATAAACAATTCTAGGAAAAGTGCGATTATCACCCGAAAATGTCTTTTAAGTCTTATGTGTGGTGGTATCAGCGTTAACTTGAACTTGTTTATCGTTATGTAAACGCGATTAAATTTAAATATAGAAAGAAGTTTCCCATGATTCGGTTGTCTTTGTTTTTTTTTTTTTTTTTTTTTTACGGGTGCAATGAAGCGCGCTGTGGCGTCTTCTAGAGAGAGAACCAGATGTTCCGAAACGCGCCACGGCAGCGAAGCGAAATCCTCCTCTCTCTAATTTGTCACTCGACGACTTATTTACGTCTTCATCCTCGTTAAGGCGCCCGGCGATCTGTCAAAAAAATATCTCGAAAACGAAACGTAAACAGTTCAGTGGTTGTTCGAGGCGATGCTACGACAGGATCGTGTTTATTTGTATAGGGAGGAGAAACAGGAGGTCGCAAGGTGTTGAGAGATTTACATCTTTTTAATTATTATACAAATAATAATTAAGTTTGATTCCATCAGATGTTTATTTTGTTTTTAATTTCTGTTATGTGACGTATAAGCTTGAGAAATCGTTTTAAAAGTGGAACAATCATAAAGAGTGATCTAGAAAGCCAACTACCATTCGAGAATTGGAGGATATAGTAAGAAAAGTTGAGTATGAGGAGGTGGGTGATTCCATGTCATATCAACACACCCATTTACCTTGATCATCTCAGATTTTGATGAAATTTGGCGCTTAAAGTTTCCATAAATTGCTCTGCAGGCATTTACTAAAATTGTAATAACTCGTCTCCTAATTCAGCTAGAGACTTGGGAGTGGTGGTACTTTCTTCTATTTTTAATGGCCTTTCATTTGATATGCAACACCTAGGAGGTCTTGAGGAGAAATGTTTTCCAAAATTGGTACTAAAATTTTGAATTTGAATTCCAAAAGAGCCACATGCTTAAAAAAAATTCAAAAAATTGATAGGAATGACCCAGATGTTCTTGGAGTTGCATGATGAGAGTAGAGCAATAAAATAATAAGAATATGAAAAGTTCTTCACTGGATCTCTTGGTGCAGAAGTAAAACTTGTTTGGTGTTTAGTGGGTTAAAGTGTTTAGTGTTCAAGAATATGAAACCACCATAGAAAATGGTATTGTAAATTATCTAAAACTGTATTGGCAATCTGATTGGCTACATCACCTTTTAACGATCCAGTTTCGAACCAACGATCCATTTTCAATTCCTCTATCTTGTCGAGCAAAATAGGTCTTGAAAATTTGGTTGCCTTGGTTTCTGGCCATGCTCTTTTTAAATAAAATAATTTTAAAGATGGCCGACTTCCGGTTATAACGGAAATCGATAGGAACTTCGTTGTTTTAAATGGAACACCCCATATATTAGTGGATTTTTGGATTTTACGCAAAATTTTAGGCTAACTTTCTTAAATAAACCTTATGTTTAAAATGCACCGTTTTTGAATAATTCCACTTTTTTTTTTTAATTCGACAAATCATTGCTGGCCGTCATTCGGCCTCTCTCAGCCAACGTTTGATTTAGAAGGGGAAGTCGCTTATTTCAAATGGAACACCCTGTATTTTATTGGGACTTGGGACTTTTTATTTCCTTTTGATCTGTATTTTCATTCCCCATATCTAACTCTTAAGGTTTTTGAGTTATTTATGATTTTTATCAAACAGACTGAGATTTGAAAAAAAAACAAAGTTGCCATGAATCATAAAATGACATTTAGCTTTAGTGAAATAGTTCGCTCTGAATGTATTAGGTTTGTACTACTTTGTAATATTCTAATCTACAATTTAAGAATTCCTTGTCACTGATTAGGAACCGTTGATCAATGATAATTGTGCCAGAAAATTATGTTCCTGTCTTTCACACTATAATGCGGATTTTTCAAAAAATTCTGACAATTGCTCCAGGTCCCAATGATTAGTAAATCATCGAGATAACTTTGTACCCCGCATAGTTAAGTCTTGTTATCTTGCCAAAACCAGTTTTACCAATTACAAACATCGTTTTATTGCTACTGATCTCCGCGGTGAAGTCTTCTATATTGGCAGATATGATCTGATGATGGGAGATTCTCAATTACTGCATTTTTAGTCGGCCCAAAATGAAGCGTTATCAAAAACATCCTCCATGGAACTTGGTTGTCCTTTCAGTGTTATTGATCAGATTGTTTAGGACAGTTTCTGTGGATCTTGCTGGTCCCAAAACTAGTTTGACTGTAGTACTGGCACAATTTCGCTTGAGCTCCACCCGGTGATTTGTAAGGTTTAAATGTATTGGATACAACGGAGTAGCGATCAACTCCTAACAAGATATTTGTAGGAGCCGATTCGATTCATAACCTATAAATCGGTTTATTTTTCATAGAAATTTTAAGATTGAAACGAGCACATGCAATCCTGAGTTATTTTCGCCTAAAACGGAGTAGAGTTGAATTGATATTGGTCGCTTTTCCTTTTTAGATTGGCAAAATGCAGAGCAACATTTTACGACGATGTCAATCTCTTCTTCTGACTGGAACCTGGAAAATGTTTTTTGAGCTCAAAAAATAGCCAATAGCAGTCACACAGCGTCAAATCCGATGAGTAACGAGGAAAAATTAACATAACAAAAATAAGATGAGTAATATAAGCATTATTTTATATTCATATGGATTCTTCTAAAACATGTATCCAGCCATGCATACATTGCAACATGTATTTTTATTAAAGGATATCCTTCAAATTCAAAACAAACTTAATTACCTCGTATTAAATAAATTACCAAGAATGCACAAACTACTAAAGCTTTCCCGAACAATTAATTAAGTATTTTTTTATTAATCCATAATCGCGGATGAGTTTCATTTAATTATCGCTGTAATCAATTCCACGGTTTTAAAACAATTGACGTCATTATTATTTTATTTTTTTGTGCTTTTATTATACAGGTCAACTGATAAATTGATTTTATTGGACACTTCGCCAGTTATTATTTAGACAAGACGCGTTTTTATTGGTAATTAATATTATTATTAGCAAAACTAGATGGATATTACACGATTGATATTTTCGAGTAATTGCCGAATAAAACACGGCTCTAAGCTGTGTTATTAAGTTGTTAAAAGCTGTGTTTCGAATTAAGTGACCGTCGAGTCGTCTATGTATATAATTTTATTCGGTGCCACAACCCTAAATTACCAAGCAATTCCTAATCTTCAATGTAAATATATACATGAAAGTGGGTTTTCCTACTAAATAAAAAGGCTATATTGAAAAATTGTAGCTCGATAGCTGATCAAAAGATAAAAGCGATTGATCAACTAACTAAAATGAGAACCCCCCAAATACAAGTTCTGACTGTGAGTATTATTCTTTAGTTCACGTCTCTCAACATTTCAGCAAGATTTCGAGATTTAGTGTAGGTTTTTTTGCAACAATAAAAAAAGAACAATACTAGTCAGTGATTAGATTTCTTTGCTTTTTTGATGGGAAAACGATCATGACTACCATCACATACTGTTTCAATTCTATCTACACACTGATCTATTTGTATCTATTTTGTCGATTTAAATTATTTGGCTTCTTGTTTCTTTAGAAACTTTTAGTGATTCTCTCTGTAGATGCTACTGGTAATGGCAGTCGCTTTTTGATCTCCAAAAAAACTGATTTTAGATAAAAGTGACATTTCTAGTAAATTATTCCATATCATCTAGTGTTCTCGTTTTTGGAAGAGATTTTAACTCTGCAATTAAAAATTGAGCTGTCGAAGTGATTGAAGTCGGATCGTGTGAGCTAGATCTGAATCTTCACCTTGAAGTTTGCTAGATTTTGGAACAGAATCAGCAAGAACATCCACATCAGACTCCTTGAATGCTCCTTGAACACTCTAAAGTAATGGAAACCAGTTTCCGCATTACTAACAATGAAAGAAGAAGTATTTTCCTCTTTAAATTGTCGTTAATTTGGTTCAAAAAATGTTTTAACCATTGAACAAAAAAAATCTGACATTTTGTAGCCGCTACCGTGAAATGGATATGATAATTCTAAAGGGAGCACCAACTTCAAAGGTCACTATTTCCTTTTTTTTTGATTAAAAAATTGATCATGGGAGACATACAGCACCACATATGACCATGGTTGCATTTATGCAATGTTCTTCGCTTGTTATTGTACCAACCTTTTTTTTTTTTTTTTTTTTTTTTTTTTTTTTTGAAATAGAGAAGCCTGGCTGAATTTAAAGTCAACCACGATCTTTTGAAGTATGTAGATCAAACAAAAAGGTGGTGCCTTAAAAGTTGGCACCACCTTTTTGTTTGATCATGTACCATTAGGTCAATTCTGAACAACACTGAACACTCGACGTGGACGCACTGTATAATCCGAGCACTTTATACCACGCGATGACTCATCAGTCGCCAGCGAACTTGAACCTCGTTTTGAAAACCAGCTCGCCTGGTTTCGACCTGGTTTAGAAAACAGCTTATCTGTGGCTGACGATTGATGAGTCATCGCGTGGCCGTATAAAGTGCTCGGATTATACAGTGCGTCCACGTCGAGTGGTCGAGTTAGAAGTAACGTACTCGTAAATTAACAAGTTAAAATTTCCAAGAGCTCCATCTTTTTAAATAGAATTGAATATTTAACTGTACATTCAAGATCAGGAAGCTGTTAGTTTGAAATATTATCTCAAGAATTTTATATAGCTATTATTGTTTTTCTGACAGCCTCCCGATTTAAACTGATGTTTTTGCGGCATTTTCAAGACCCAGTATGTCAGATATTAGATATGAGAGCAGCGGCACTAGCATTGCACTTCTAGTTGTTAGACTATAGTTGGAGGCTTTTGATGAACCTTAGAATTAGTCTGGGATTTCTGTTCTGGATGTTAGTAGGCGGTAGAAACGACCTACTGAAGTGTTAGTGTCGGCAGCAACAGATTTGCACAAAATGTGGTCTGTTGTCTCTAGATCTTCTTGGAATAGACGGCAGATTTGACCTTCAGCTTTTCCGAGTTAACATAGGTGGTATTTCAGGACCACATGACCTGTCAGAAACTCTGCCAGCAGTCCAAGGTCCTCTGTGCTGTCTTAGGCGATCCTGATAACAATGCCTTCGTCTGCTTTTGATCCTGGCATATTCTGACAGTGGGCCTTTCTGTTGACCTCCCATTTGTTAACTGCTTGTTTTAGGTAGTTCTTTTGCAATCTACAACAGGGATAAATTCCAATGAAAGAGCTTTTTCGCTGCTTCTTTGGCAAGCTTATCTGCCTTTTCGTTCCCTTCGATCTCTTGATGGTTTCGGACGCAATAACCGCGTCACTCTTTATTGGGGCCTTAAATTGTAGTGTGAATTATGTTGGAGTGGGCTCCCATAGGCACTAACCTTAATCCACGTCCCCACTCCTTCTATTATAGAGCCGTCCGTCTACCATGCCAGGGTTCCTCTTTTGAGTTGAGGCTCACAGCCTTCGATGACCAGTTTGTAGGGTTGGTCGAAATCGTATTGCATAGGGATCTTGTCCTTTGCAATACGAATTAGGTAGTTGATGTTGGGATCTTCAACGATTTTAAGGTGTTCTCTAATGTCCTCAGGTTTTAATCCCTTAAGTCTGTCCAGAGATAGGGCACTTGATACAGCCTGTTTTTGGATGATATTTGTGACATTTAGACAAGTGAGTCTTTGGATTTGTTGAAGCTGCTGTTGTACAGCCTTCTGTCTTGTGTTTGGCCACCATATCAAAGCAGCGTAGGTAGGGGTTGGTCACATTGACGTTTGACAGTTTGAATTGTCAAATCAATCTAGACGCTAACTAAAAACTAATTAGTTATAAATATGTACTGACTTGACGTTGAAAATTATAAAAATGTGTGATTGTAGTAGCAATATTTTACATATTTTGCAGTCCATCTGAGTCACATTGAGTAAGAAGCAAGATACCATGCACTATTCACTATATTACAAAATTAAATTAAATTTGTTAATATTATTTTATACAAACTTGATTTTCACGAAACTGCTAAAAAAACTTTTTCGTAATAATTTATGCCTGACGCTGATTAGCTCGTTAGGAACTGTTTATTTTTCCCAAAACTATAACCTACTGTATATTTACGGGTTTATTTTTATCCTAGAATTTCCATCTTGTAATCGGCAGCTTCCCGAATTTCATCTATGAAGTACCCATAACTTCAACCGGCCCCGATGGTGTAATATGTTCTTTTTAATTTTGACAGCAATTTTCGCTGGACATGCCATCGCAAGTATGTAGGTAATATAAATTCAAATTCAAATTTGTTTCGAGTATAATCACCGTATCGTATACATTACATCGATGTTTCAGTATACACTATCGTCCAAAAATAATAATAATAATAAATTGTGTACCCTTATTTTAGTAGTTAAGTTGTAAATTCCAGCACACTACGAACACACATCAAACGGAAATATTCCTCTTATTACTATTAGAAAGGGCGTTCTTTCTGAAAATAGCGAAGGAGAGAGAGAGAGAGATAGACCGTAGAGTGCGTCGACTTTTTGCGAATGCCCACAGCATTATGCCCGGTGTTTCGGACGTTAATAGGAATGCCTAAGAAGTCGTCTATATCTCTCGTGTGTAAAAATAAATAAAACGTCTGTTTTCCTTCTTTATTTTGGTTTTTATTTTATTTTGAATACTTTCCGCCTTTAGCGTGGGACATACTTAACTAATTAACGACGGTTATTCGGAGATAAATCTCGAAATATCTGTTTACGAGCCTCTCTGTTATAGAGGAAGAGGATTTCGACATCTACATTAAGAGCTTTCTGCTCCAAGGTTTTTTCTAGTTATACAGGGTGACCGGATTTCGCAGGGACAACATTAAGGATCCATTTTCAAATTTGATTTGTCATGCTTCATTTGTTTAATATCGAAAAAGTACAATTTGAAAATGGATTCTTAGTGAGCTTTTGAATCTACACCTTTTTGCTAATTTAACCGTCTCTCTATGTCTTCAAATAAAAAAGTTACCCATGTTATCCCTACGAAATCTGGGCACCCTGTATATCAGAAATTTTAACTTATAAAATCTGCGAAAGCAACTAGTTTGTAACATTGAATTGAAATGAAAATTAAGATTTAGGGAGAGAGTTTTTCGAGTTATTCAATGAAAATCAAGAAATCCAGAGATATTCCTTGCTTTTTCATGAATGCTATGGAAACAAAAGACAATTGCAATAATTGTCTTTAATAACACAAGATGAATTAGTATTAAAGAACAAAAAGAACGTTTTTGATAGAATTGTAATGTAAATCTTTAATATGGGCTCCATATTTGTTCTAACATTCTATTAATCTACAATCTTCAATAGATGGCATAGCAGGATATGCTTTAAAATATCCTAAAATTATACTTGTTAGATATAGGAAGAATTCAAGTTGGTACCGACTTTCTAGCATAGTCTGTATAGCTGGATGATGAAATATTTTAGACAGATCGGACGTGATCGATTACTACAAGTTGTAAAATCTCTAATCCGCTGCCTAAGCAAATCACCCTGTATATACAATAAGTACAAAATAAAATAAAAGCACAAAGAAAGTTTGCGCCTGTAGCATGGATACTGTGACCTTTTTTAGTATCCTACACCCATTTTTTACTCCGGAAGGAGCAACTTAGTGTATTTTTCTCTTCTTCTTTTATTCTACATTCTATAGTCTTTCAATTTATTCTTTTATATTGTATATATAGGGTGGTTGATTGGGATAATCAAATCTATTCACATCAACTTTCATATTTCGGAATGGAAAGCAGCGTTTCGGCAACACTTCGTAGAATTAATGCATTACATACAGGGGGTTCAAAATCTAATTGTTTTTTAGTACAATTTCAGACCACTAAAATTTCGATTTTCGATTTTATTTTATAAATAACCGTTAATAAACACAAAAATATATAAAAATTTAATTGATCAAAATTCAATTCGATGTGTTTAAATTTCTGTTTGAGCGGTGCTGTCAAATGAACACATACAGGGTTTTCAAACTTAAGTCGGCACTATTGCTAACTTTGTTATTATTGGAGCTACAAAGTTGGTTAAATAGGCAGACTAGTGTAGTTTTTCAAGCAAATTACAATGGCATTTAAAAAAAAATAATTGACGTCCTGGGTCACGTGATATTGTGAAAAATGTAATTTTTTTAAATGGGACACCCAGTATACAGTTCTCACGGTCGACAGAAAATTTAATTCTGAACAAAAACTTTCATATGAACTTTTATCCTAAAGTCAATAATAACAGAGTTATTGATGATTTTTCAAATTTGCCAAGGTGGCTGTTATTTCATAAACAAAATTCGATTGTTTTGCAAATGTCATCGACATTGAAATATTGCATTAAACCTCTGTCAGTAAGCAATTAACATTTTGTGTTTATTGATGAAAAAATGCCTTTCACGCATTTAGAAAAATGTGATATGATGGAATGTTACATCGTTTGTAATAAAAATTCCCTGCAAGCTCGTGAACGTTACGGTGTTTTATTTCCTAATACGCGCAACTTGCCAGATCGAAGGTACTTTTTACTTTTGTACCGTAAGTTTCGATCAAATGAAAATGTGTTCAAGAAAACTAGAACCAAAAAACAATTTATAATAAGTGAAGCAATTGAAATTGACGTCTTAGCTTTCTTCGAAGCTAATCCTAATAATGCAATTAATGATTTAAAGGAAGAAAGTGGACTATCTTTGGGAACTATTCACGATATTCTAGAAAAACATAAGTTTGTGCCGTTCAGATACAGACCTATTCAGACGCTGGCAGACCGGGAGATCAAGAAAGACGGACTCAGTTTTGTCAGTGGTACATTAATCAAGTTAGACTTAACCATAATTTTTGGCGTTTGGTTCTTTGGAGTGACGAATCAAATTTCTCCAACAGGGAGAACAGCCACTATTGGAGTCGAGAAAACCCGATGCTTTTCCGTCCTTGTAATCCGCAGAGACGCTTTAGTGTTAATGTTTAGTGTGGCTTGATTGATTCAAGAATTGTAGGCCCCGTATTTTATCAAGGTGCATTAACTGGCGAGAGGTATGTCGAAATGTTAACCGCTACCCTTGGAGAATTCTTGGATGACCTGAATTTAATGGATAGACAACAGATATTCTTTCAACAAGATGGCGCTCCTGTCCATAATGTTCGCCAAATTCATAACTTATTAGATGACCTTTTTGATGGCCGATATCTCTCAACTAACGGGCCTATTCGTATGCCTCCCCGATCACCGGACATAACACCTTTGGATTTCTTCTTTGGGGGATTTGTGAAAAGTGCAGGGTACGAAAGACGGTATGATACTCTTGAAGATCTCCAGCAAAGCATCAGCCATGCTATTAATAATATTGATGGTAGAATCATTGCTAAGGCTACTAGAAGCGTTAACAGGCGGATTCAAAAGTGCTTGGAGCAAGAGGGTGATGTTTTTGAGCATCTGCTCTGAATTTAAAATTTCTTGTTTTTTTTTTTATTTTCGAAACTAATAAAATAACTTAAAATAAACAATACTGTTTCTAGTTTCTGTAAAAACAATCATCAATAACTCTGTTATTATTGATGACTTTCGGATAAAAGTTCATAGGAAAGTTGTATACTGGGTGTCCCATTTAAAAAAATTACGTTTTTCACAATATCACGTGACCCAGTACGTCAATTATTTTTTTTTAATGCCAAGACAGACAACAAAACTAGACTTTAGAGGTTATGGTAACACTTATTATACTAATAACGTTTTGTTGTCATTTCCACGGCTTGCTATTAAGAAAATGTTATGATTTTCTATAAAACTATAAACCTTAATAACTTGAAAATTTTGACAGATAGGTATAGGGAATACTAATACAGTTCGATGCACAATTTAATCCTGCTTCAAAACATTCTAAACAAAATGGAAGATTATCTTTGAGAAAATCGAAAAGTTTTACTAGCAGACAATTAAATTTTGAACACCCTGTATATTATACATTAATTCTGAGAGCTGTACCTACCCGTCAATATTTCTTCTATCCATAACCTCAATTTGTATAATAAATTGAAAAATATTTTCGCAAATTCATTCCATTTGAAATAAGCAAATTAATGTCAATTTCCGGTATTTCCGGAATTCAGCAGAAGCGAACAGTTACCGATGAATCGGTGGCGCTTCGATGTGATTGCTCGAAGCGCTTTTTATTGACTTTAACTTATATATGACATATTTTACACTTCTATCATTTTGGAACAAGTTCAAATATTTGTGACAAAAGTTGTGGCAAACACAGTTATATGAAATATTCTATTTCTCACACTTGCCCCGTTATAATTGAATATTTTCTTAAAACCGTTTCTTGTGTACCGATTACTCCTTAATTTTTTTATTATTGTGAAGTCACGTACTGTATCATGCATTCTCTTACATCTTATTAAAAAGAAGAATGTATTGAAATTTGTTTACTTAGATTAGCATTCGCGAAATCTATTGTTAATACATAAATAAAAGCACGCATATTTGACATGACATATTAATAAATAACTAGAAGGTATTGCGAATAACGTTATTTATTAATAATATATTAGCATAATGTGCCACTTGTACTGAATAATCAGCAAAATTTTTGTTTCCCAAATAGTGACCTGGACTTAATTGAACATAAAAGATTTCTATTTGTGGTCACAAAAATATTAACTTTAAAATATTAAATCTTGGCATTTCAATGTCAAATTTGCCTGTGTTTGGCGGTTAGTTGTCAAACTTGCATTCGTATTTGATATTTAACTCAAATCAGATCGCAATAGATATTACAAGATCAAACCCTTCCCAATTTTTTTAAATTTCAATGTCTGGTTTTAACATTCTAATGTCAAATTTAACCGTATTTGACGTTTAGATGTCAAACTTGGCCGTATTAGACATTTACATGTTTGCTTTGTATATAATTGACATTTAAAGGTCGGAACTTGACGTATTTGACGTTTAAATGTCAATTTTGTGCATATTGGACATCTAAATGTCAAACTTGCCAATACTATACATTTCAATGTTCTACTTTTTACTTATTTGATGTCTAAGTATCCAATTAGATCGTATTTGATATTAAAAAATCTTAAACCTTGCCCGTATTTAGCATTCAAACGTTAATTTGGTAAATAGTTTGGCATTTCCCTGCTTGTTTTTGACATTCCAATATCGAATTTCACCGTGTTGGTCGTTTAAATGTCAAACTTGCTTTCCTCTCTGATGTTCAGCTGACAAATTAGATCGCCTTCGATATTGAAAAATCGAACTTGCTTGTCTTTAATGTTCTAATGTCAATTTTGCCCATTTTTTGACATTTCCATGCCTGTTTTTGACATTCCAATATCAAATTTGTCCGTATTGGTCGTTTAAATGTCAAACTGGTGCGCATTGAACATTTAAATGTCAAGCTTGAGCTTGTATTTTACGTTTAACTATCAAATTTGGTCGCATTCGATGTTGAAAAAATCAAACTGCTTCGTACATGCCATTCAAATATCAATCTTTCCCATTTTTGACATTTTCATGCCCGTTTTTGACATTCCAATGTCAAATTTGTCCGTAGTTGATGTTTAAATGTCAAAATTATCCGTGTTGGACATTTAAATGTCAAACTTGCCCTCATATTTCAAGTTTAAATATCAATCTTACTTGTTTTTTTTTTTGGACATTCTAATGTCAAAATTGTCCGTGTTTCCTGCTTAGGTGTTAAACTTATGCGTATTAGGCATTTAAATGTCAAACTTGCTCGTTACATTTAGTCATACTTCATATCTCAATACGAAACTTGCGCTCGTATTTGACGTCTAAGTATCCAATTAGATCGCATTCGATATTAAAAATCAAATTTGCTCGTATTTAACATTCAAACGTCAATCTTGCCTGTTTTTTTTTGACATTTCGGTGTCAAAATTGTTTGTATTTGTCGTTTAAATGTCAAACTTACTTTTGTATTTGACGTTTAACATCGAATTAGATTGCATTCGATATTGAAAAATCAAACTTGCTCGTATTTGGCATTCAAATGTCAATTTTGCCCGTTTTAACATTCAAATGTCAAAATTGTCCTTATATATCGTTTAAATGTCAAACTTGCTTTCGTATTTGACGTTTAACATTGAATTAGATTGCATTCGATATTGAAAAATCAAACTTGCTCGTATTTGGCATTCAAATGTGAAAATTGTCCCTATATATTGTTTAAATGTCGAACTGGCTTTCGTATTTGACGTTTAAACTATTAAATTAGATCGCATTTGATATTAAAAATTGAATTTGCTCGTATTTCACATTGAAACATCAATCTTGCCAATTTTTTGACATTTCAATGGCAAATTTGTCGTTTAAATGTCAAACTTGGTCGTCTTGAACATTTAAATCTCAAACTTGCGCTCGTATTTGACGTTTAACTATCAAATTAAATCGCATTCGATATTGAACAATCAAACTTGCTCGTCTTTAATATTGAAATGTCAATCTTTGTCGTTCTTAACATTTCCATGCCTGTTTTTGACATTTCAATGGCAAATTTGTCGTTTAAATGTCAAACTTGGTCGTCTTGAACATTTAAATCTCAAACTTGCGCTCGTATTTGACGTTTAACTATCAAATTAAATCGCATTCGA
The DNA here is from genome assembly GCA_023690525.1 of Holotrichia oblita. Classification (NCBI taxonomy): domain Eukaryota; kingdom Metazoa; phylum Arthropoda; class Insecta; order Coleoptera; family Scarabaeidae; genus Holotrichia; species Holotrichia oblita. Next base: position 189,529,212 of record CM043017.1, read on the forward strand.
TATTGAACAATTAAACTTGCTCGTCTTTAATATTGAAATGTCAATCTTTGTCGTTCTTAACATTTCCATGCGTGTTTTTGACATTTCAATGTCAAATTTGTCCCTATTTATCGTTTAAATGTCAAACGTGTGTGTATTGAACATTTGAATGTTAAACTTCCGCTAGTATTTCACGTTTAACTATCAAATTTGGTCGCATTCGATGTTGAAAAATCAAACTTGCTCGTCTTTAATATTGAAATGTCAATCTTGCCCATTTTTGACATTTCCATGCCCGTTTTTGACATTTCAATGTCAAATTTGTTCGTATTTGACGTTTAAATGTCAAACTAATACGTATTGGACATTTGAACGTCAATTTTGCTTATTTTTTGACATTTTCAATATCAAACGTAGGCTCGAATTTGCCGTTTAAACTTATCGTATTAAAATAAAACTAAAAATGTACTCGCATTTGACATTTAAATGTCAATCTCTCCGGTTTTTTTGACATCTTAATTAACGTATAGTTTTAACACTTGTATGTCAAACGTAGGCTTCTATTTCACGTTTGAACTTATCATATTAAAATAACAATAGAATTTGAGAATAAAATTTACTCGCATTTGACATTTAAATATCAATCTTGCCCGTTTTTTTTTTTTACATTTCAATGTTAAAATTGTCCATATTTGACGTTTAAATGTCAATCTCTCCGGTTTTTTTGACATTTTAATTAACTTGCAGTTTTGATACTTCACTGTTAAACATAGGCGCGTATTTGACGTTTGAACTTATCGTATCAAAATAACAATAGAATTTGAGAATAAAATTTACTCGCATTTGACATTTAAATGTCAATCTCTCCGGTTTTTTTGACATCTTAATTAACGTATAGTTTTAACACTTGAATGTCAAACGTAGGCTTCTATTTCACGTTTGAACTTATCATATTAAAATAACAATAGAATTTGAGAATAAAATTTACTCGCATTTGACATTTAAATGTCAATCTCTCCGGTTTTTTTGACATCTTAATTAACGTATAGTTTTAACACTTGAATGTCAAACGTAGGCTTCTATTTCACGTTTGAACTTATCATATTAAAATAACAATAGAATTTGAGAATAAAATTTACTCGCATTTGACATTTAAATGTCAATCTTGCGCGTTTTTTTTGACATTTCAATATTAAAGTTGTCTATATTTGACGTTTAAATATCAATCTCTCCGGTTTTTTGACATTTTAATTAACGTATAGTTCTTACACTTGAATGTCAAACGTAGGCTTCTATTTCACGTTTGAAGTTATCGTATTAAAATCGCAATTGATATCGAGAATAAAATTTGTCTGAATTTGACGTTTAAATGTCAAACTGTTCGTTCAAATGTTAAACTTTCCATATTTTGACATTGAAATACCAAACCTGTGCGAATTAAATGTTTTTTTTTAATTACTGGACGTTTAAATGTCTATCTTTTCTTTATTTGACGTTTAAGTTTCAATTTTTTCCTTATTTGACGTTTAAATGCCCATTTTTTCCTTAGTTGATGTTTAAATGTCTATTTTTTCCTTATTTGAGGTGTAAATGTTAATTTTGTTCCTTATTTGACGTTTATATCTCAATTTTTTTCGTTATTTGACGTTTAAATGTCAATCTTGCTTGTTGTTGTTTTTTTGACATTTCAATGTTAAATTTATCCGTATTTGACGTTTAAATGTCAGTCTTGCGCGTTTTTTTTTGACATTTCAATATTAAAGTTGTCTATATTTGACGTTTAAATATCAATCTCTCCGGTTTTTTGACATTTTAATTAACGTTTAGTTCTTACACTTGAATGTCAAACGTAGGCTTCTATTTCACGTTTGAACTTATCGTATTAAAATCGCAATTGATATCGAGAATAAAATTTGTCTGAATTTGACGTTTAAATGTCAAACTGTTCGTTCAAATGTTAAACTTTCCATATTTTGACATTGAAATACCAAACCTGTGCGAATTAAATGTTTTTTTTTTAATTACTGGACGTTTAAATGTCTATCTTTTCCTTATTTGACGTTTAAGTTTCAATTTTTTCCTTATTTGACGTTTAAATGCCCATTTTTTCCTTAGTTGATGTTTAAATGTCTATTTTTTCCTTATTTGAGGTGTAAATGTTAATTTTGTTCTTTATTTGACGTTTATATCTCAATTTTTTTCGTTATTTGACGTTTAAATGTCAATCTTGCTTGTTTTTTTTTTGACATTTCAATGTTAAATTTCTCCGTATTTGACGTTTAAATGTCAGTCTTGCGCGTTTTTTTTTGACATTTCAATATTAAAGTTGTCTATATTTGACGTTTAAATATCAATCTCTCCGGTTTTTTGACATTTTAATTAACGTATAGTTCTTACACTTGAATGTCAAACGTAGGCTTCTATTTCACGTTTGAACTTATCGTATTAAAATCGCAATTGATATCGAGAATAAAATTTGTCTGAATTTGACGTTTAAATGTCAAACTGTTCGTTCAAATGTTAAACTTTCCATATTTTGACATTGAAATACCAAACCTGTGCGAATTAAATGTTTTTTTTTTTAATTACTGGACGTTTAAATGTCTATCTTTTCCTTATTTGACGTTTAAGTTTCAATTTTTTCCTTATTTGAGGTGTAAATGTTAATTTTGTTCTTTATTTGACGTTTATATCTCAATTTTTTTTTCGTTATTTGACGTTTAAATGTCAATCTTGCTTGTTGTTTTTTTTTGACATTTCAATGTTAAATTTCTCCGTATTTGACGTTTAAATGTCAGTCTTGCGCGTTTTTTTGACATTTCAATATTAAAGTTGTCTATATTTGACGTTTAAATATCAATCTCTCCGGTTTTTTGACATTTTAATTAACGTATAGTTCTTACACTTGAATGTCAAACGTAGGCTTCTATTTCACGTTTGAACTTATCGTATTAAAATCGCAATTGATATCGAGAATAAAATTTGTCTGAATTTGACGTTTAAATGTCAAACTGTTCGTTCAAATGTTAAACTTTCCATATTTTGACATTGAAATACCAAACCTGTGCGAATTAAATGTTTTTTTTTAATTACTGGACGTTTAAATGTCTATCTTTTCCTTATTTGACGTTTAAGTTTCAATTTTTTCCTTATTTGAGGTGTAAATGTTAATTTTGTTCTTTATTTGACGTTTATATCTCAATTTTTTTCGTTATTTGACGTTTAAATGTCAATCTTGCTTGTTGTTTTTTTTTTGACATTTCAATGTTAAATTTCTCCGTATTTGACGTTTAAATGTCAGTCTTACGCGTTTTTTTTTGACATTTCAATATTAAAGTTGTCTATATTTGACGTTTAAATATCAATCTCTCCGTTTTTTTGACATTTTAATTAACGTATAGTTCTTACACTTGAATGTCAAACGTAGGCTTCTATTTCACGTTTGAACTTATCGTATTAAAATCGCAATTGATATCGAGAATAAAATTTGTCTGAATTTGACGTTTAAATGTCAAACTGTTCGTTCAAATGTTAAACTTTCCATATTTTGACATTGAAATACCAAACCTGTGCGAATTAAATGTTTTTTTTTTAATTACTGGACGTTTAAATGTCTATCTTTTCCTTATTTGACGTTTAAGTTTCAATTTTTTCCTTATTTGAGGTGTAAATGTTAATTTTGTTCTTTATTTGACGTTTATATCTCAATTTTTTTCGTTATTTGACGTTTAAATGTCAATCTTGCTTGTTGTTTTTTTTTTGACATTTCAATGTTAAATTTCTCCGTATTTGACGTTTAAATGTCAGTCTTGCGCGTTTTTTTTTTTTGACATTTCAATATTAAAGTTGTCTATATTTGACGTTTAAATATCAATCTCTCCGGTTTTTTGACATTTTAATTAACGTATAGTTCTTACACTTGAATGTCAAACGTAGGCTTCTATTTCACGTTTGAACTTATCGTATTAAAATCGCAATTGATATCGAGAATAAAATTTGTCTGAATTTGACGTTTAAATGTCAAACTGTTCGTTCAAATGTTAAACTTTCCATATTTTGACATTGAAATACCAAACCTGTGCGAATTAAATGTTTTTTTTTAATTACTGGACGTTTAAATGTCTATCTTTTCCTTATTTGACGTTTAAGTTTCAATTTTTTCCTTATTTGAGGTGTAAATGTTAATTTTGTTCTTTATTTGACGTTTATATCTCAATTTTTTTCGTTATTTGACGTTTAAATGTCAATCTTGCTTGTTGTTTTTTTTTTTGACATTTCAATGTTAAATTTATCCGTATTTGACGTTTAAATGTCAGTCTTACCCGTTTTTTTGACAGTTTAATGTCAAATATATGACGTTAAATGTCAAACTTGCATAACTTTACATTTTGAATGTTATATTTAGTCGTACCATAGACCCCTATCTAAATTAGAACGGTGAAGAAAGCCGGTTACCTTCGTCATCATGTTTCCGATTTTCGTGACTTGCACTATATTCGCAGGGAGTGCAATATGGCGCCAATTTTTGAATTAAATCATCCAGCCACGCTTAAATGTCAAACTTATCCGTAATTGACATTTGAACGTCAAGTTTGGCTATATTTGACGTCTAAACATCAAACTTGTAATTATTAAATCTCATTCTTGCCGGTATTTAATCGACAAATAACATTTCATCTTGTAGCAAAATCGCGTAATTAAATCGTAATAATAAATAAACTTAAATCTATCGCGATAGAACGATATCAGACACAACAATAATAACAAAACTCGCTTTTAAAAACAACTTTTTGAAAGTCAAACATGCACGGTTGCAGTTTGGGCAACAAAATAACAAATAATATCAACACAAACAACTCTATAGTTTTTAAATCTAATTCGAATTATCGAGATAAATTGATCGCAGTATTTTTAAACATGTTTAAATCTGTGCAACGACTTCGTATTATTAACCGGCTTTGCCTTTACACACAACACGAATTTCGTTTTCGTTTTTTTTGTTTTTACCTGTTGTGAGAGCGCATTCTGAAATTTCTTGGCGGCAACCCTGGCATCCGTAGTCGTGGGAATTCCTTCAGCTTTAGACGAGTTCAGCGACAGCAGCAGTAGGCACAACACCACAGCACACAACAGCATCTCAACAACTCTATTTTTTTTTTGTTTTTCTTATTTCTCCCGTCCTTTTCTCCTGTTTGGCTTTTGTTTTCGGGATTATTATTTTGTTTCGCTTCCGTACGCGCACGTGTGTGTTTAAACGCACGAGAACTATGACCGCGAATGCAACTTCGGCCCCCCCTGATTCTCTCTCTCTCCGGTTTTCTTTTATTTCGGCACCCGAATCACGATAAAGCGGAGAGCAACGCGTCAAAAGTTGCGGTAGGATTTAATCCGGACGGGGGTCGCCGCCGATAAAGCGCTCTATGTAGTCAAGTGTTCTATATTCGTTCGGGACTGTTATATGGTATGTACTTCTTGCACCGTGTCTTCCTCTTATTCTTATGATGAAATTGTGACTGACTACTGCATATTGCCGGCGGCGCGGATTGCTCATACACTTCCACGACAAGACAGGAGAGTATGCATACGAGCTTAGCCCACCGTCGTACATCATCATCATCTTCATCCATCCATGATGATTGGGAGACGGGACGGCGATCGCGATGCTCGGTCGTTTCGATGCGGTAATTCAGAAGAACACGACTTACCTGTACGTATGATTATGTCCCTCGATCACATCTACTACTAAACAAACCACTACTTCGTGGTATACAGGGTGATTCGCGTAAATTGGATTAGAATAAATTAATTTTTAATTCATTATTAAATTAAAATATTTTCTGTATCTACATAACTTCAAGATCTATCGAGTTAGGTTTCGGGTGGTTCTCCTGTCTATTCCTTTTCAGTGGTGTTGTCTTGTGAGGGATCGACGGTGCCGCGGTGGTCACTTTGGTTATCTTTTCGCGACCGGTCGATCGTAGAGATGTCCGACGAAGCAACTGACAATGACTCGCTCTTATTTGCCTCTCGCCTCAAACATGGATGCCGCCGTTTGCTATTGTTATTGTTGTTTCGTTATCGTTGTTATTATTAACTCTGTTAACTACTGTTAAGACGTTGCTAACGTTGATAACACGACCGTGAAATCGTGATTGTATACGAGAAGGATACAAAAATAAATTCGACGATATAGAACAATTTTCTTTTATTGTTATTTATACAGAGTGATTATAAAGTCTGGACGTAGCGATAAGATGAACTACAGTTGCATGCAAAAGTGTCCGGCCAAAAATAATTTAATGATTTTTTAATCGGCGGTTAATTGTTTCTGTTAACTGGCTGGTAGTTAAGTTTAACTTCAAGTTAAATTGCTAGTTTAGATTATATTTATATACTTTGATCTGAAGTTGGTTTAGACTGTGAGATCGATAAACACTTTAGCCAGCAGTTTGGGTTTACCTGTTAGTTGAAATTTATTAACCAGCGATTGAAAAAACCGAGCCTAAGTAACGTTTAAAGGATGCAAAATGGAAACACCGATATATCTTTTATTATGCGCGGTTTCGACCTCTTCAGTCTCGTCAGCGTTCCTCCAAATGCAAGACCTAATTTCATGACAGCTCGCTTCCCAACGCCGGATATTAAAACAACATATCATCGATCATCCCAAGTATGGGAAGGCCTCTCTAGAACCACGAACCGAAGAAACCATCGAGAAAGTTAAAGATTTCGTGGCGACCATTTAGTTAACCTACAAATGCAAATTAAATTTGTTAATTATATTTTCTGTTAAATCTACATCATATATTAAATGACAGCTGAGGTTATATCTGGCTTTTATCTATATTCAGTACTACCAACCTATACAAATTGGGGAAGTCGTGTCGATATGGATATGCAAATTTGAAAGTTAGGACTTCCATGGCCTAACAGTTTCGATCTGTGTTGTATGGGAACATGACCTTGATACTTACTTGTCAAACTCGATCTATTATGTGACTCTCAAGCAGATTGTATCCGGACAGAGAACTCCGCAATCTTGCCGAGAGTTCGTTGACTTAATGAAACAGCGCAATTTGAATTGAGCTGTTGAGGACAGAGTTCAGGATGATCTAGAAGCACGAGCATCGAGAAAATCATCAACAAAGTTAAAGGTTTTTGGGTGTTGATTGGCTTGGCCGTCACTTTCATCTCAAGATGAAGACTTCTTCAAATGTAATTGTAACTAGAGATGAAACGCGGGTCTCTCTTTCGGAACAAGAGTCCTTCCCATCGCGAAAGAAGGCGAAAAGGCAATTTCCTGCAAGGAAAATGATGATCACATTTTCTGGAACAAGGAGGGAATTCTGTTAATTGTGTAATAGTGCCAACAGGGATCACAATAACGGGAAATGTCTACTTGGTAGTTTTTCTTTTGCACGACAACTCCTAGATACATCACCATCAAAAAGGGCAGATTCGTGAATTTTTTTTCTTTTGGCAAACAGGATTTTGCTGAAACCTATGGAATCTCTGGTCTGGTAGGTCACTAAAATATAACTAAAATCCCTATTGGATCTCTTGGTATATTGTTGGAAATCACCCTGAGAACGAGTGCAATAAAAATAGATCGAGCATTAGAAGTGGACCGCGTGGTTTCGATCTATCCGATCTCGTCAGCGATCCTCCGAATGCAACACCTAATTTCATCGTCCTCGCGTTGATCATCTTCTTCCAGCTTCACTTCCTCTTTGGATGTCCTTCTGGCGATCCTCGGGTGGTGATGTTTGGAATCTTCCGATGGATCTCTTTCGCCGATGGATATGGAAATAGAATTAAACGTTAGTTGCGTTTTATTACCGCGTCACGTTAGCCAGAGTGTCTCTGTCATCGTGCAATGTTTGGTGAGCGTCATTGATTCATTATTCATCGTCGGGTTGCTGCTTGTGAGTTCCTTCTCGAAGAATTCTCGGTTCAGCTGCTTCATTAACTCGTTCAAATCCTGAACATCTGCCGCTGTTAAGTCTCAGAGGACAACCAGCGAAGTGCATTTTATCCAGGATAGGATGTAACTCGTGCAGTCGACCGAGGATCCTGTTCCTAGCTCTACTTAGATGCTCGGCGAAAGCTAGCTTACTGTCGAAGATCGTTTCCAGGTATTCGATCTCCTCGCTCAAATAGACCTCAGTCCGTAGAACGGTTATCTTTTGGGGCGAGGGTTGTCGTCTCCGACTTAACGCAATTTCTTGGCAAATATAGAGACGACCAAAACAGGACTGTGGCAAAGACATTGTATATTCTCTTTTTAAAGTAAGTCTCTGCACCTGTATAGAAAACAAAGTGTGTCATCCGCAATAACAGCCGCTTGTAAGTATAATAATAATACGCAATTTCAGTTTACGTAATATCCCATTGGAAAAATACTAACTACAGCGTCTGGAAGCTGAAGTCATGGTGGACTTGAGCGTACGCATTCAGCCTATTCCTCGGACTCTGTCATGATCAGGACTGGGAACATACCAGTAAAGACCAGTGTGCGTGGTGAAGAGCCACATCACTTTAACATTTGAAAATGATTTCGGGCATATGACCATCGCGGTTGTTCTTGACGAAGCGTATTCTGGACGTCGTCCAATTTTGAGCCACTTTTTCGAGCATATTGCTGGCCGTATGTCACGAATAACACGAACAATGTTGGCCTCCAGGGCGTCAATTGTTGCTGGTTTATCAGCATAAACTAGTGACTTCACGTAGGTAACCCTGCATGAAATGATCGAGAGGTGTCAAATCGTACGACCTTAATAAGTCGATGGTTGCGGTAACGATCTCCATTACTTTATCAGAGATTCTTGATCGTTACAAGTTTGAGCCAAATGAAATATGGAATATTGAGGAATCTGGCTTATCAACGGTACCATCATAAATACTAAGATCGTCGCTACCAAAGGTAGAAAGCAAGTTGATATCTTAAGTAGTGCCGAACGGGGACACCAGCTCGCCGTCGTGTCTTCTATGAATGCCGTGGGCACCTTCGTTCCACCGGGATTCATTTTTCCTAGGAATTGATGGATGAAGCGCCTTCGGGTCAACAGGGATGGATGACTGCTGATGTTTTTCTTAAGTGGTTAAAACATTTTGTAAAGTTATGCGTAGTCACAAAGATTTGACAGTTCTGACATTCGCAAAAGAACATGGAATTGTAATGTTTTGTTTCCGTCCCCGTGTACACATAGGGTACAGCCCCTTGACGTGAGTTTTTATGGTCCATTAACAACGTGTGTATTACAATCAGGAATTAACGAATTGGTTACGAAATCATCCGGGCAGAATCATTTCACATTATCATATTATAGTAAAGCAGCTACAATTGAAAATGCTGCAAAACGATTTGCTGCGACTGGAATATATCTCTTTAACAATGAAGTATTTCCCGATTGGATGTTTCCCCTTCAAACGTGACTGATGTCGATATGGACGACCAAGGTGAAACGATTCAGCTGTCAAGAACTGGTGACGATGATACAGCTGTTACATCTTCAGTTGGTGAATCATCTAAAAAATAACAAACGAAAAAAAATAAAAGTGGGGGTAGCCAAATGAAAGAGATTTTCATCGTAGAAATATCTATATGACAGTTCGTTTGACAGTTAACCCTTTACCTGCAACAAAAAATCTATCTATAACAGGAAACGCTATAAGGAAATGTAATAAAAATGTTTAATTTGAAATTTCACATTTTACTATCCAAACTCTCACGAAACCAGCTCGCAGAGTTTTGAGAGTAACTCGAGGAAATTTCATAAATCACGTCTATTGTAGCTGGCGATTAGCACGTGCTTCTTCTTGAATACATACCCGCCCACCTTATAACTCGCACGCGAAACGAAATTAAACTATTTTAATTGCCCCGGTCGTACGGAATTTAACACGTTCCAGAACCCGGAAGAAATTATCCGCTCTCTCAAGTTATATCAATCTCATCTGGTAAACGCAATGACAAACGCGCCCTCATATATACATACATATACATACAATAATAATTGTTCTATTCGTAACGAACTATCAAACTTTAAATTACATTAAACGCATACCTAAAACATCTGCGCGCGTATTATTAAAACGTTGGATAAACGGCCTTTTCCGTCCGTGCGGTGAGCGTTTGTGTTTAGGAATTCCTACATTTTAGTAAATAAATACCGGTTGGTTCGGATAATTATGGGCATTCCGAAATGTTTGCATCCTCTGATTATCACTACGTACAGTGATATCTAAAAATTAATCGATAATATACAGGGTGTTAGTAAATAAGTGCGACAAACTTCAGGGGGTGATTCTGCATGCAAAAATAATGACAGTTTGCTATATAAACGTCCGTCCGCAAATGCTTAGTTTCAGAGATACAGGGTGTTAAAGTTTTTCTTAAAAACTGACGATTTATTTATTGCTCTGAAACCGGTCGAGATAGACAAATGAAATTTGGTGGGTTTTCAGAGATGGTTATTGCGCATTTCTTGACATCCAACCAAGAATTTTATATTCATCATTTGCGTGCATACGGGTAATGATCTTAATTCTTTAAAGAAAAAAAAAAGGTACGCCACTGAGATATTTCAAATTAAAAATCATTTTTGAATTTGCCATTCAATTTGTGATAAAAAACCTCTCTTGCCTTTTTTTCGTGCGAGGCGCCGTTTTTATGCAAAAAAATAAAACATCTTAACGTGTATTTTTCATTTCTTTAATACATTATCTAGTAGGCTACTGAACTACTCAATTCTTTAATATAATAACATTAAACTAGAACAATAACAGAAAATAACTCTAAAAAAATGTTAAGTAAGCGCAAAGCTACAACAAATGTTGAAAATGACCTCCCTCAGACATGACACAACTTTCAACTCTTCGCCTCATTATTTGTTGTATTCGCACAAAAATTCATCAACATTTTCGACGTGAATGGAATAAACTATAATGACTTAAGAAAATCCCAAATGCAAAAATCTAAAGAATTTAACTCCAAATTTAAAAATGATTTTTAATTTGAAATATCTCAGTGGCGTACCATTTTTAATTTAATTAAGATCATTACCCGTATGCACGCCAATGATGAATATAAAATTCTCTCTTAAAACCCACAAAATTTCATTTGCGTATCTCGACCGGTTTCAGAGCAATAAATAAATCGTCGGTTTTTAAGAAAAACTTTAACACCCTATAACTCTGAAACTAAGTATTTGCGGACGGACGTTTATATAGCAAACTGTCATTATTTTTGCATGCAGAATCACCCCCTGAAGTTTGTCGCACTTATTTACTAACACCCTGTATATGTACAGGGTGGGCAAATAAGCGAAGTAAGCGGCTGTATCTCAGAAACTAATGATCGTAGAAAGTTACGGTAAAAATTTTTACGAGTAAAGTGGGCACGGGAAAATGCTGGAAATTATTTTCAAGTTTCCAAGATGGCCGCCAGTGGGCGTTTCCACCATCTTGAATTACATAAAGTTACGTTTCTCGCGATTTCTCCAATCAATATAACAAAAAGTATTTGCGTTTTAATGTTAACTTAAAGTCAAACATTTTTTGTAAAAACAATTTTTCTCTATCTTTGGAAATAAAGTGGTGGGGGGTGTTTGAATGTTGTTTTAAATAAATGCCTGTAACTTCGTAACGGCTTAATGGATTTGGATAAATTTAGTATCATTGAAAAGAGCATTTCTTGAGCTATTAGATTTCTTGTAATCGTGACAGTTGTGACCTACACGGCCGCCGATAGAGGGCGTCATTCGATATTATAACCAAAATATTAGATTTTCTCAAAAAATTTAAATGCGATGATATGATTTTTTTTAGACTAGAAAATAGACAAATGACCAACCAATAAGCCTGCGCAAGCCGCATCTTAATATCTTTTTCCTAACTCAAATTATTTAAAAAAAATACTAAACCAGGAAAATTCATCTATCTCCATTTAAAAATGCATCGCTTGCTTTCGATAAGAAGGCAAGTAGTAGGCCATGGACACGACAATCGCCTAACAAAAATATTGCTAATTAACGTCAAACTTTTGTCACACGCAGCCTAATATTGTTGATTGCGTATAATTTGAGTACTTTTTAATCGAAATGCCTCTCACAAGTAATGAAGCCGTTGACATGATTGCGATTTATTTCGAGTGTTTTCAAAATGCAGCTATAGCTGCAAGATAGTACCCGACACCATGCACCGGGCGCTAAATGAAGAAGATTTCGGACGCTGGAGTCTAAATGTGTGGTGCGGTATCATTGGGGACAAAATTATTGGACGATATTTTTTTGATCAAGCTTTAACTGGTAACCGCTTCTTAGAGTTTTTGATCAACGACTTGCCAATTTTGTTGAAGGATGTGCCACTCGCAACTAGGAGAACTATGTTTCTGCAATTAGATGGTTGTCCGGCATATTATTCAATTAATGTCCGAAACCATATTAACAGGACCTTTCGAGAACGCTGGATAGGAAGGGGAAGCCTATTTCCTTGCTTATTGCAAGTCAAATACCTGTAATAGGCACTCATGGTATATTGTTGGAATCGCCCTGCGAACGTGTGCAATGAAACAAGATCGAGTATTAGAAACGGACGACGCGGTTTCGACCTTTTCGGTCTCGTCAGCGTTCCTCCAAATCGAAGACCTAACTTTATCATGATCAGCATCTCAACGTTGGGTCTTAAAACAATACACGATCGGCGGCGCTACTCCTGACTTTGCTCATTAAATCAAATAAGATTAGAGAAATAGAATTAGAGCCAAAACAAATAGAGCAATACTCGCTACCGATGACTTTATTGTGAAAATAAATTATTTGAAACTTGAATACAGAAGTGTAATGAAATTTGTTAAATCGAGCAGTTGAAGCAGAGGTCAGAGGATCCGTTCACGATCATCCCAAGTACGGGAAGACCTCTCTAAAAGCGCGAATTGAAGAAATCGTCGACAAAGTTAGAGGTTATGTCTTGCTTGTATCTATACAGAGTTTCTCACGGTAGAGGTTTGTTAGAAAAAGAATTCTGAATTTTTGGACTTAAGGGTTAGTCAAGATGCTCTTTCATTCTAAAAAATATTTTCAAGGTCGTACCACTTAAGTCGCCATTAACTTTCTTATTTTAAATGGAACACCCCATATATCATCGCATTCTTGAATTCCCGAGGAAATTTCATAGTGAGTTTTATATAGTTTCATTTTCATTTGTGTCTTAGGTATCTTGATTATTTTGAAAATTTTGAAAAATGTAGCCTTATTTTCAATACTGCGCATTTTACCCATTTTCGACTGGTGCTAAACACTACTTGGGTACACGAAAGCTCCAAAATGGTACTTTCGAAATTCACTTTGACAAATGATTTATCGCATACAGGGTGTCTAAAATTTTATGACCGATTACATCATCTTCAAAGTTGAGAAAATTCAGTTTTTCAAATGCAACACACTGTATATTATTACATGATCGAATGCAGAATTTAATGTGTGACCAATGACCTTGATGCTTGTTAAACACATGGCCGCCGATAGAGGGCGTTATTCGATATTATAACCAAAATATTGGATTTTCTCAAAAAATTTTAATGCGATGATATGATTTTTTTTAGACTAGAAAATAGACAAATGATCAACCAATAAGCCTGCGCAAGCCGCATCTTAATATCTTTTTCCTAACTCAAATTATTAAAAAAAAATACTAAACCAGGAAACTTCATATCTCCCCATTTAAAAATGCATCGCTTGCTTTCGATAAGAAGGCAAGTAGTAGGCCATGGACACGACAATCGCCTAACAAAAATATTGCTAATTAACGTCAAACTTTTGTCACACGCAGCCTAATATTGTTGATTGCGTATAATTTGAGTACTTTTTAATCGAAATGCCACTCGCAAATAATGAAGCCGTTGAGATGATTGCGATTTATTTCGAGTGTTTTCAAAATGCACCTATAGCTGCAAGACAGTACGCGACACCATGCACCAGACGCTAAATGAACAAGATTTCGATAATAGATTAAATTATTGTCAATGGATGGCTTGAGGAAAACAGAAATTTCTTCACGGAAATTCTCTGGACCGACGAGGCTACCTTTAGTAGTGATGGTAGAGTAAATCGTCATAACATACATTATTGGTCCGCTGAAAATCCGCATTGGTTAAGACAAGGGCAGCACCAAGGACGCTGGAGTCTAAAAGTGTGGTGCGGTATCATTGGGGACAGAATTATTGGACGTTATTTTTTTGATCAAGCTGTAACTGGTAACCGCTTCTTAGAGTTTTTGATCAACGACTTGCCAATTTTGTTGAAGGATGTGCCACTCGCAACTAGGAGAATTATGTTTCTGCAATTAGATGGTTGTCCGGCACATTATTCAATTAATGTCCGAAACCATATTAACAGGACCTTTCGAGAACGCTGGATAGGAACGGGAAGCCTATTTCCTTGGCCGGCAAGATCTCCCGACTTGACATGTCTTGTTTTTTACTTTTGGGGGAACGCTTAAAAGACATTGTTTTTCAAACACCACCAACAACAGGAATGGATATGGACAACAGAATTCGAAACTCAATTCGTCAACTATCAGCGGCAGAAATCGAGGCCGCGGTTCTGTCGACTTAAGAAAGACTGGAAAATGTGCGGAATATAACGGCAGGCAATTTGAACACAAAAGGCATTAATCTTTTTTCAAAATCGGTCCTTTTCAGGATCACAACTTTATTTAAAACGAAAATCGCTTACAAATACGAAAACGTGTGACTTAAAATCACAGCACTAAATAAACTGACATTTCTTGTGAATATTTTAGAAAGGAGTTTGTCTTTTATTTCCATGGCCTACTACTTGCCTTCTTATCGATAGCAAGCGATGCATTTTTAAATGGGGATGTATGAATTTTCCTGGTTTAGTATTTTTTTTAATAATTTGAGTTAGGAAAAAGATATTAAGATGCGGTTTGCGCAGGCTTATTGGTTGGTCATTTATCTATTTTTTAGTCTAAAAAAAGTCATATCATCGCATTTAAATTTTTTGAGAAAATCCAATATTTTGGTTATAATATCGAATAACGCCCTCTATCGGCGGCCGTGTAGGTCACAACTGTCACGATTACAAGAAACCTAATAGCTCAAGAAATGCTCTTTTCAATGATACCAAATTTATCCAAATCCATTAAGCCGTTTCGAAGTTACAGGCATTTATTTAAAACAACATTCAAATACCCCCCACCACTTTATTTCCAAAGATAGAGAAAAATTGTTTTTACAAAAAATGTTTGACTTTAAGTTAACATTAAAACGCAAATACTTTTTTGTTATATTGATTGGAGAAAATCGCGAGAAACGTAACTTTATGTAATTCAAGATGGTGGAAACGCCCATTGGCGGCCATCTTGGAAACTTGAAAATTATTTCCAGCATTTTCCCTTGCCCACTTTACTTATAAAATTTTTTACCGTAACTCTCTACGATCATTACTTTGTGAGATACAGCCGCTTACCACTCTTATTTGCCCACCCTGTACAAACCTTGATGATATAATCTAAACGACTAATCTCTAAAATCGTTAAGGAAATACATATAACGTCGATAACGACCGAAATATTTTCAAGTGCTCGTTTATGCGGATATGATTTCGCAACCTTGTCGGATTTCGGCTTAAATCATCTGCGTAACATCATCTAACGTATCTAGGCAGCGTCGACGCGAAGGTGGAAGCAATTTTTCAAACAATTAATCACCTTAATTACGACGAGGTGTAACGATATCAGATACTGTAATGTCTCTCTCTCTCTCTCTACTACGAGTTCATAAGCAGGTGTGTGCTGCGCTGAATAGGTTTCTGGTATCGGGTTGTTCTGATGTTGTCCGTAAATTTTAACGTTTCCCTCGGGAGCAAACGGCGAAAATATGTCGCGTTAGTATGGGAATCGAAACGGGGGACGATTTAGTTAAATGGCAGAATGATGATGGGTGAAAAAACGATTAACATCACAACTGCATCCTAATCCATCTAAAGCAGTGATTAACTTCAAAAGTAGTTTCTGTCTAACTCCTTGGGGCTGAAGGACGACTGTTACATTTGGTGGCAAAAAAATCAACTCAATGCAATTGAGATTAACGACTTTTGGATGTCCTGTACAGTTATCAATCAACAATAAAATCTTTCTCTTAACCTTGACGAGTTCTTTATCCCACTCTCTTAAAAGTTTTTCGAAAATTTCGGACGTGTTTATTGGCAAAATATGTCACTGGAAGATCATGAACATTTTTGAAATATCTCGTTGAAGCCGTTTTGTCAATAACAACAAGTTTTCTCTCTTAACACGAATCGAGGAGAAGCATCGGACACGGATCAGAGAACGATAACGGATACGGTTCAGCGGACTGGAACGGATACGCATCACTGGAGCAGAAGACATCAACATCAGTCTTTAGAGAACTTCTGAAGAAGCTGACAGTATGATCAGCGAAACGTCAAGTTTTGTCACAACAACCACGGCAATACCCGCAAGATACATTCGAGTTTTCTCTTCTCGGAGCCGTCCATGTTCGCACAGGCAAACATCATTTCATCGCCATTAAAAAAAAATTACGTTCGCCATATTTTTGCTTAAGACTTAGCCAAATTGTTGTTAACCGCTGATTTGCGATTTCCAGATTTACACTAGCAACTTCGTCATGCATTTTTTTTACATTGAATGTCAAATCTTCGTTTCAACCGCTCAATCCATCCTTTCGAACATTTAGCTTCCTTCGTTGAAGATTCTGGTTCTTGTTCATTAAGTCTCTGATTTTTAAGGTGCCTCTCAAACTCTGAAGCTTTAGCTTGAAGAATAGGTCCAGAATCCACCTCAGAATTGATTGTTCTACCTCTGGTTTGGACGAAGTTCCAAGTTTTTTTGTCGAAGGTGAATTTTCAACTTTAACGGTTGGACAGTTTTCTCTGTTAGGCCATAATGTTGAGACAGTCGACCTTGACAATTTATATTCTCTGCAAATTGCAGCATTTGCAGCGCCTCTCTCTATTTTATTAATTATTTCAATTTTTTGGCTTAAGTTAATACCTTTGCGTTTACTTTTTGACTTGTAGATCGCGTCCATCGTAGATTTGGTTTAAAACTTGATGCACCCCCACCTCTCTCACTCCCGCCTAAGTAGCTGGAGCGGAAGGAAAAACCGCGGGTGTTCGATAGTTCGTTATAACCGATGGCTAAATTTAACAATAATAGAAAAATCGTTCGTTATATCCGAGTGTCCGTTGTACCCGAGCAAATTTACATTGTTTTGTATAAAAATATGTTCGGGTCTTCGTGTTTTGTTTGTAATAGCCGAGTGTTCGTTACATCCCGAATTCGTAATATCCGAGTTTGACTGTATTTAAACGTTTTGGCAACACTGCGACAGCGGGTTCGTAAGAAGCGTTATTTAGCCGCTACAGACACTCCAGTCCTCGAACAGGCGGCCGGCGTACTTGCCTGATTTAGCACCCTGACACGTTGTTCTCGAATATCGAAGTCTGCCCTAAAAAGGGACCCTGTTCGAGTCGATGGTAGAGATGGAGCGAAAATCGGCCTTCAAAGAGGATTTCCAGTATTGCTTTGATCAGTGGAAAAAACGAATCGAACACTGTTTAATTCGTGGCGAGGGGAGGAGAGTACATTGAAATAAAACTTTTTCTTCGGAAGCAGTCTCATTATTTCATAGCCAGACATCGTATTCAAGCACTCCCGACCTCGTACACCAACCAACCTCCAACTTTTGAAGCAGAATTCGATGGTCAATTGTGCCAAATCCTCCACCGCCTTTCTTGCGCAACATACTGTATATAATAATGTCTCTAGAAGAGACCTCAGCACCATAACGACTTTACTCACTGGCCACGGTCTTCTTAGATACCACTTGAAGAAGATGAACCAGGTGGACTGTGACAAATGCCGATTCTCCACTACCTTGAATAAATTAGAATTAGAACTAGGGGCCCCAAAAAATCCTAGACTCCCCCAAACCTAACACAACAACGATCAGAATGCCATCCCTCAATAAAAATAACTAGCCTTCTTATATTTTTTTTTTAATGTGTAGTGGGTGCTTAGTTGCAGTGACTCCGTAAGCTGTATTACTTGTCTGGCTATCACTGCAACTCTTGCGGTGTAGTTTGGTGTGTGCAAGTTGTGTTTTAAATGGCTTTGTGACAGCATCATATCGCCTTTTATGATGCCGCGCTGTTAATCACTTTGCTCCCAACAGCTAATGGCAAGTCGATCCGGGATTAAACTCTCTGAAAAAATGTCACCGTCCCTCCAGAGAATTGAACCCCGGCACCTATCGTCCTCTCACAACGATAGTCAGCCGCCTAACCACTGCGGCCATCGACC
Organism: Holotrichia oblita; assembly: GCA_023690525.1. NCBI lineage: Eukaryota > Metazoa > Arthropoda > Insecta > Coleoptera > Scarabaeidae > Holotrichia > Holotrichia oblita. The sequence continues at coordinate 189,547,563 of CM043017.1, forward strand.
CGTTAATAAATCCTAGATTTCTATCTTGTTACATTAATACAAGAACATTACATTTTTAAGATTTATCTTTAAGGAGTAAAAATCGATTAAATCATCGGTTCTGAAACGTTGAAATAACAATCGCGCAATCTTCTGAGGTCCTCGCTTTTCCCCAAGATTGGATAGGGCACCCTTTAGAGGACTAAAGGATGTCCCATTATCTGTTAATGAGAGCGGTCTAATTCAACCGCGTTCTCGGAGATGCCAAACAGACTGCGGAGGTGGTGACTCGATTTTAGATTGGCGCTGTTAAAGCGGTGCTCCAGAATACGACGCGTTTTCACCAACGCTGTCAGGCCTGTCAGGATCCAACGCTCCAAAGTATTGAATCACTAAAAATCACCAGATTACTAGGCCGCCCAGCTCTTTCAAGAGTAAATGTGGCCATCGTCATCGCGTCAGTACTCAAGATCGGGATATCAAAGGGTCATATTTATAGTTCGTGCTTGAGGTTGTGCCGATGCTTGAGCACGCGATTTTGACAGATTTGTACTGACATTTACGTCAATATCGCACACACAACCTCAAGCACGAACTATAAATATGGCCCTAAGTCTCGGTGAATTTGCTCGTTGGTAATAAACCGCGGATCTTCGATGATTATGCTTGAAACGCAATTTTGGAGCACGTTCAACTTCTAAGTTTAAATTTTTGAGGCGCTGCACCACGTCAGTGACCCATACGTTATTATCGGCTAATGCGACGTGAACGAAGAGCTTCAGTTTTCAGCTCAAAGAGCTTCTACGACAGAGGAGCGGATACAGGAGTGTCCTTGCACGTAGGAACTTGACAGCGACGTCAGAAAGGTGAGACGCTTGTCGAGAGCAACTCCCAAAATATTTTACGTTGATCGATCGAGGGAGCCTCTCACCCCCCACGCAGATGTTGGTTTGGGAGGGGGAGGAGGGGAGGGGGAGGGAGTGAATTTCGTTTACTACAGAACTTCACTGCCACGCGTTTTGAGGCATTGATGTGGAAAGGCGCCACTTGCGTGGACCGAACTCCTCTGCGATCGCCAGCGTCATTCCTTAAGGAAGAATATAGAGCGGTGTCGTCGGCATACACCGCGACTAGCGCGTTGGGGGGAGGGGAGGGGGAGGATATCGCCGGCAAAAAGAAGGAAGAGTTCTGGGCCCAGCAGGGAACCCTGCGGGACACCAGACGACGTGATGGAGAAAATTTTATTAGATAGAGGACATGTAGGACTTCGTTAGCGGAATCGTCCGAATGTGGCACTTTTCGGAGCGTTGGGAGGCCCGGAGTAGTTGGAAATCGGCCGGCAAGTCTTCGCGGAAGCCGAGCAAGAGGTTGCCCTCGATGATGGCGTCTTTAAGGCTATATTAAAGAGATTTGATTTATCGGCCTGTAATTCGACGGGAGTTTTTGACTTAGAAAATCCGCCATTTAACTAAATCGTCCCGCTCTAAACGAGGCTACTGCTGTGTGTACGGGGAGGTTATCGAAACTGTGCAGGAAATAATACCTCTCCGGAATCGGCCGTCCCCGAATCCGGGGGAAATGTTCGAAATAAACGGAGATAAAGGGATAATCTCCCTTTCCTATCCGCGCGAAGCTCTCGCCGTTTATTAAATTCTGGCGTTAGAGCGTACAATAACCGGCGAACAAATGGACTTTTCTATATTATACGAGCTTTGCGGGGATATTAAATAATAGATGCGGGCGGATAGGTTCACGTCATCTCCTATATGTGTGGATTTAGACGATGAAACAGCGAAAGGTCTTGTATCAGATGTACGTTTGTGTACAGGGTTTAAACAAAAATTAATAAATATTTAAACTAAACAAACATTGATACCGACATGATACATAGGAGAGGCGAACATCGTAAAATCAAACAATACTGGCGTCGGTCGTCGTCGTAGTTGGCTAAATCATCATCGGAAGTTTGCGTTCGGTCCGCACGAGAACCCCTCGATTTGCGGTGGATATTCCGACAAAACAATTACCGCGCGGAACAACAGGTTCGAAAATACGAAACGCTACGCGTATAATGAGTAATGAGCTATCGACGTAGCGGTAAATTTCATTCGATATATCATGGTCGTGGAGCAGACGGGCGTGATAGATGAAGGAGAAATTAAAAAAAAAAAATAAAACAAGGGCGGTCGTCGGCGGCGGCGGCATTGAAACAATAGTCTCGCTCGGCTATGCATTACCGATTGTTTCTGGCCCATTTCACGTGCGTCCTAACCGCGGCATCCTGCCTCTCCGACCGAATAGAATCGAGATAAGATGGATTCAAATTTGAAGGAACGAAGCTCTCTTATCTACAGGGTGGGGCATCAGTACGAGGAAGTCCAATTACTCCTGTATTATAAGAAAAATGAGAAAATGTTATTAAGATTAAAACGTATTTTTTAACTATACAGGGTGTCAAATACAGACAGGGTAAACTAAACTTACTTTATTTTAAATGGAACACCCTGTATATTTTTACTGTTTACGATTCTTCTACGTCTTAACTTTATTATAATATGGAGTTTTGCTCCATTTTTTTAATTCAGTTTACTTTAGAAAATATGGGAAGTTTTGCATGAATTTAATAACAAAGTTGGCGCCTCCTACCGTACTACGGCTTCCACATAAAATAATTCATTTGCGCTAGAAACACTTCTAATGTGATCTCCTTTCATCAGAAATTATTTATTTATCGGCGTATTCAATATTTATATACAGGGCGAGTCATAACTCGGAATGTTTATTTTCTCACCTATTTCAAACGGAACACCCTGTATTTTATTATTGAAGTAAACTCCTCTCGTCACGAACTTTATTATTTATTAAACATTCCCTATAGCGATATGTGCTAGATTTTTGAGTTGTTTGCGTTTCTATAAGTCGAAAGCATGACTTGAAACAAAAACGGGTTTGATTTTAATTGGTTCACCGTGATGCTGAGCTAAGAAATAATAAAGTACCTATAGTAGGGGAAATGTGGGTAAAGTGGCCATCCTAAGGTTTGAAAGTTGATTACGAAACTATATTAACATTCTACAACATATTATCTGATAGAGAATCAAAATTACCATCATTTTCCTTAAGCTCTAAATCTATTACTTCCGCGGCCACAAAATCTGTATCGGAAAATATATTTGGATTGTACGGTCTAATGCCACAATGTCTAAAGCCATTTATGGCTGTGCTTGGCAGGGCAGCTCCGAGATAAGCTGCACCAAATAATTTTGCGATTTGGAATTGTGACACTGTCCTGCCGGGGTTATTTTTCAGAAATAACTCGACTTCCTTGATATAAAAATTATTTAGCGGTGCCATGAATGAAACGTCTAGGGGCTGTAGCTTGTGGCTACAATGAGGGGGCAGGTAAAGCACGGTGACAGATTTATCTCCCGCTGAATTGATGAAATCTAAATTCCTTGCATGGATCATATGTCCATCAAGTATTAATAGACATGGATCTTGTGCAGATGGCTGAGCATGTCTGACAAAGTGCTCAAACCAGTTTGTGAAGATATGCAGCTGCATCCAGCCAGAAGGGTGACATGCAAATTCAGTTCCAGGTGGAGCTCCGTCCATCAATTCTTCTTTCATTCGAACTCTGGGAAAAATTATCATAGGAGGAACGTACGATCCTCCAGCAAACATGCAAACCATGACAGTTGATAATGCTCCCCTTTCTGCTGACGTGATGCTCCCTACTTGCTTTCGGCCTGTTTGGGCGAAAACCTTGGTTGATCTTGACTGTACTGTGGTTAGCCCAGTCTCGTCGACGTAAATTCTATGAGGAGGATAATGATTTCTACTTAAGCATTCGTCCAAAAGAGAGAAAAAATTTCTCGACATTGCTTCTGTTAAAAGCTCTGGCTCTAGCAGCACTCGTAGCTTCGGGTTCACGTAGGATGTCGCTCTGGAAAGATTTTAACCAATCTTCCCCAGCTAGCTTTTTCTCTCTATCGAACTTATGCTTTAAACCATTTTTTTCTGCAAGATAAAAGCTAACGACCTCACATCTTTCTTGGAAAGTCCATAGAATCGAGTCTCCATCTCCTTAATATGTTCAACAATTTTCTGCTCTTGCTTTTTATCGAAGACTGGACGAATCGACTGGCCGTCTGGAGCGGAACATTATCTTCTATAACACGGTTTTTATAGCACTTCTTTCTTAGAAGTCTTCCCTCTGGCATTCGGCAAACGTATCCGAACCATCTTAGCTGGTTTTCTCCTATTTTGTCATTTACGGTCTCTATTCGTAGTTGTTTTATTTCTTATTTTGTCTCTTCTTGTTTTGTTTTTAATCTTCCTCAGAAATCTCATTTCCATTGCCTTTATTCTCCTCGTCAATTTCTCTTTTACTTAGAAATGTTGTTTTCATTGTGTTGAATATTTTTCCTCCTTTTTTCATTCTGTCTATTTTTCCATATTTCTCTATGATCGTTCCTAAATATTTATGGTTTTTCTACTGGTTCTATGCTTTCTCCGTTTATTTTTATGTCATGTGTTTTGTTTCCTTTTGATATAATCATACTTTTTGTCTTATTTATGTTTATTTTCATATTATTATTATTATTTAGTTCGTTTTGTAGTGTATTTAGGTTGTGTTGTAGTTGTTTTTCTGATTCCGTTCTGCTATTTTTGTTTCTTCCATTTTCCCATCCTTAATTTTTTCATTTAGTAGTTGGCGTCATCTTTGTACATTTCCTTTAGTATATCAATTGTTTCTCTGTCTATCCCCCTTTTTTCAAGTGTTTTCCTCTTTTTATTCTGTCGAACGCTTTTTCGAGATCGATGAAGCAAATGTGAATATCTTTGTTTTTCCTCAAGGAGTCTTGGGTGCTTCTGCCTGTTCTGAAGCCGCATTGTGTTTCCTCTTGTTAATATTTTTCCTGTTGCACTTAAGAGGGTGATTCCTTTATAATTCTTGCAATCTCTATTTTTATATATCGATAGTATTATGCCTGTTTTCCAATAATTCGGTATTTTCTTTGTTCTTATTACTGTATTTAATATTTGAAGTAATTTGTCCAATCCTTCCTTTCCTAGGAATTTAATCATTTCTGTGATTTGTTTTATTTCCTGTCTATTCTTATCTCTTTGATCTTTCTCATCTATTTTTGTTATTTCCATTTTTGATTCTCCCTCTATTTTATGTAATTCTTCAAGGTATTGTTTCCATCTCCCCATTATTTGGTCTTCTTCGGTTATTACTGTTCCCCTTTTTGTCTTTAATATTCTGCATTGAGTAGTCTTTCTTATTTCGGAGTTGTTTTATCGTTCCATAAAATAGTTTCTGATTTTCCCAGAAGTTCTTGTTCATTTTTCCTCCAAATTTTTTCCAAGATTCTTTTCGTGCTTCTTTAATTGCTATTTGTGCTTTTACTCACTTTTGTTTGTATTCTTCATGTCTCTTTCTCCATGGTTCTTTGTTCTTCTTTATAATTTTTTTGCAGGTCTAGGCTCCACCAAAGCTTTCTTTTGCTGCGTTCATTATTATTGAATTTATTGAATCTTGTCCATTTCTCTTCTGTTCCTTCCCCTTCCGTACTTTCTTTTAATTTCTTGGTTATTATTTCTTTCTTATATCATTTTATTTTAGTGTATTTTTCTTCTTTTATCTTGTTTGTTCTGTATTGGTATTTTTAATTCTATTATTAGATAGATAATGATCACTTCTGATTTCCGTTACTCTGGTTACTTTGACATCTTCTTCACACATGAAGAAGTAGTCTATGATTGATTTTTCTTTTTTGTTTTCCATCTCTCTCATGCATTTGTGTATCTTTATGCTTATTTGTGTTTGTTATAAGACCTAGAAGTAAACAGTAAAAGTATACAGGTTGTTGCATTTAAAATAAAGTAAGATTACTTTCGACACCCTGTATATAGTTAAAAATATTTTTAGCAGTAACAGGACTTTCTCGCACTAATGCCCTATCCTGTATTTACGATCCTTTTATGTTTTGGAAACGCGATGGTTTAAAATATCACCTTAATAAATTACTTAGATTGAAAAAAGAGCTTTTTTCCCCCTGTCCCTATTTCGAAGCACTTGCTGGCGACCTTGAATAATAATAACTCTACACACACACACACCTTTGAAAAGGGATTTAAAAATCTTTGTATCTGTTGTATCGATGGTATTCAGCGGTGAAGTTGGCCGAGATAAAGCCAGAGTTCAAGTGATCGCGTTCGAGAAAATCGATGCCTTTCCAGTGCATGTATAAAAAAGCTCGCTGTTAATTCGGGCGACCGATATATAAAGATATAATGCGAGAGTCAAGGCCTGATGATCGTAGATGTGAGAAACAGCACATGTTGGCAAATGTTTTAAACGATATCCAAAGCAAACGGAAATTTTTCTCTTGATGGCGATTCTGCTGTTGATACGAATGATCAGGTGGACGTCATTGTAGATAATCTTCCCACCCTCAAAGAGGGCTACCCTCAGCGAGATAAAGATCAAAGAAACACAATTACGCGGATGTGGTTACCCGGTTATTGGAGGTGTTATGGCAACGATACTGCTGATGGTCTTGCAAATTGAAGCAGAACCATTTTGTGATCTCACCAAAAGTCATATAAGAGCTCGTCTCCAACAACAAAATCTCGTACTGGGCTAACATTCCAAAACTAAGACAATCAAAAAAATTTATTACTTTTTCTGGAATAGAAGAGACCTCCGCACCATGACGGCTTTACTCATTAACCACGGTCCTCTTAGGTACCACTTGAAGAAAAGATTTCACTACCACGAACAGACGTATGTATAATTGGAATTATAATCTCCAAAAAAATCCTAGACTTCTACAGAGATCTGGAGATCAATTGAGGTTAAAAGATTAAATAAATCTTACAGGTCGCAGTGTAGAAAGGCAGCATTTCCTACACAACCCACATCTAATCTAATCTAACTGCAGACGTGGACCCCATCACCACCATGACTCTCGAGCTGTATTCTGGAGGATGATCTGGTCTCTACTATCGTGACTATCCCAAAATAAAGGCCAAGAGGTAATGCTTCCTCAGAATCACCGATCCATCTCTCCATCCATATCTCTCTACTATCCAATTTGTCCAAAATTCCTGAATCAATCATGCTCAGCCGCCTCAAAGACGAACTTCTCCTACACAACGTCATTCACGACGAGCAATTCAGATTTCGGGAGGCGATTGAAAATTCTTTTGAGACGATGGGTGCGGTGTTTCTGGACTTTGCACCGCACCTTTGATACCGTTTGGTATCATGATCTTGATGTTTGTCATTAAAATCGAATTGTCGTACCTTCAGGATCGGAGTTTTTCCGCTAGATTGTAAGATTTTGTGTTGAGGTTCTTGTTTGTCGTTCTCTACTCCAATCCTCACACGTAAGGATGACAGTTAATGCTCCTGATTTCAGCTAGCGGCTAAGACACTCAAGAGAGAACTTCCAATCCAGATTTCGTGTAAAAAAATGGGACTACATTCGTTTACTTTATTTCCGAAGCATTTGTTTATCTATTTAATAATATTTAGTCTTCATAAATTAATATTCCGAACATTGCTAATAACATTTATTTTAAAAATGAAATTTCTTCCCCTTATCTCTCTCAAGTCACATTCCTATTAGATTAGATATAATGACAACATTAAAATTCTCATCCTCTATCTAATATCTCTGTTTCTAATCTCGAATACACAGCCGCCTACGTAATCATCCCGAATACGATTAAATCCGACCCTGGACGCTCATGAAACGGCGTCGCATCGGCAAGTTCAAGCTTAGACATCGGTTTTTTTAGAGACGCTCTCGAGACAAACAAATCCGATCGCTTCTTGAAACGAAACAGATTCTCGGGGTCTGGACTGTAACGATAACGCGAACACTCGAGAGTAAATTGCTCGCGCGGATTTTTCGCAGATGGCGAATTAATTACATAGTTCGTATACCGAGAATTAGAGGAATGCATCGAGCGTTAGATTTTCTATCGTAATTCCAACGAAATAAACATGTTTGTTCGAATATACAGGGTGTAACAATAGTGCGATATTCTTAACATATCTCCATGTTTATTCAAGATACAACAAATATTTCCATACTAAAGTTTATTAAGTTTTACGAAATTTATACCGCAAAATTATGCTACGATATACAGGGTGTTTAGTTTTTAAATGGAACACCCTATATATGATCACATTTTTGAATTGCCTGAGGAATTGTCAGGCAACTTTGTATAGGATCATATTCAATTATTTTCATTAGTTTACAAGATATTGACATTTGTTTGAAAATTTTGACATTTCGCTCTCTTCAGAAAAATGCCATTATTTCGGTAAGGGAGAAATGTAACGTTATGAAACTTAACATAATGTTAGAAGCATCTCCTATGATGACAATAAAATTGCAAAATTGCCATTTAAGCGACAAATACGGAAAAAATGACATTTAAATGTCAAAAAGAGGAAAAAGGTTGAGATTCAAACGTCAAACACGAAAAAATTGACATTTAAACGTCAAACACGAAAAAATTGACATTTAAACGTCAAACACGAAAAAATTGACATTTAAACGTCAAACACAAAGAAATTGACATTTAAACGTCAAATAAGGGCAAAAAAATTACCATTTAAACGATAATTATGGGAAAATGACATTTAAACGTCAAACAAGGAAAAAAATTGCAAAATTGCCATTTAAACGACAAATACGGAAAAAATGACACTTAAATGTCAAAAAGAGGAAAAAGGTTGAGATTCAAACGTCAAACACGAAAAAATTGACATTTAAACGTCAAACACGAAAAAATTGACATTTAAACGTCAAACACAAAGAAATTGACATTTAAACGTCAAATAGGGGGGAAAAATTGCCGTTTAAACGATAATTACGGGAAAAAATGACATTTAAACGTCAAACAAGGAAAAAAATTGCGAAATTGCCATTTAAACGACAAATACGGAAAAAATGACATTTAAACGTCAAACTAGGAAATGCAAAAACTATTGTGCTGCTTATAAAAACGTTCCGGAGCCCAAACAGTATCATTCAAAGTTTAAAGTTTAATCATTGAGGGGTGTCATTAGGCAGAAAAAACATTTCGGGACCTAATAACGAGCCATGCGAGATGACTTCTATTTTTTTTTTTTTTTTTTTTTCATCTTACACCACCCCCACCTCGACAAATAAATACAGGGTGTTCCGTTTAAGTTGAACGAGTTATTGATATTTGAAAAATAAATTAAATTGGAACCCGGATATGTCAAAACTTGTTGTAAATTGGCATTTGTTTGAAAATTTTGACATTTTGCTCTCCTCAGAAAGATGCCATTATTTCGGGGTAACGGAAAAATGTAACATTATGAAACTTAACATAACGTTAGAAGCATCTCCTGTGATGACAATAAATAGATGTAGACTTAAATACATTATACAGAGTGTTCTAGAAATCAGCGTCTGTTTGAAACAATTGAAATGCGAAAATCTTCATTTTTCAATACTCGAAGCTCGCTAAGAATCCATTTACAATTTTTACTTGTCATACTTCATTTGTTTAATATTGAAGAAAAACTTAAATCTCCTAATTTCTTTTGTTTTGCCGTAACTTTTTTTTTTTTTACTTGAGATATTAAGATGCGATTCGAAACAATTCAAATTGTAATCTAAATACTTTTATTGACGCTTAAAAAATCAAATTCCTTTTGCGCAAATTTTTAGTAATCTCATCTAACCTCAAAATTTTAAATTGGAACCGTGCAATTTTTGTGGCTCTTAAAAGGAAATTTTTTCCTGAATACATCGAATTTTGTCAAAATTTGGAAAACTACGATTATCCTGATTTCGGGCAGACGTCGCAACCTTTTGTTTATCGCGTTATCTATGAAAACAACACGAAACTGTCAAAAGTCAGAAGTGTCAATGTCATTACATACTTCAATTTATAGTATATCATAAATTTGAAGAACGTAAAACTAACATTTAATAACACAAAATTCATGTGTGCGTATTATTAATGACCTAATTTTACTTCAAAATTTTTTTGAAAAAAATCGCCTTTTAAAGGGCGTGAGATTAGGTGAGATTACTAAAAATTTCCGCAAAAGAAATTTGTTTTATTAAGCGTCAATAATAGTAGTTTATACAACGAGTCGATAATGACAGCTATTATTCCCGAGAGTTGAATTTACGAACCGAGCCGCGTAAGCGGCGAGCGAGTAACTCGGCTCGAGGGAATAGTAGTCATTATTGCGAGTTACTATGATAACGTTGGTATCATTATGTTCTTATTGGCGGTATGCAGGGAATAATAGTAACGTGATGTCTCATTATTCCCTGGTCGCATTTCATTATTCCCTACTACTACTATAGTGATTAATATAATACGTACTTTATTGTTTAATCGTAGATAAAAGTATTTAGATTACAATTTGAATTGCTTCAAACCGCATCTTAATACCTCAAGTAATAAAAAAAGAAATTAGGAGATTTCAGTTTTTCTTCAATATTAAACAAATGAAGCATGACAAGTAGAATTTGAAAATGGATTCTTAGTGAGCTTTTGAATCTACATCTTTTTGCTATGATCTCAAATAAAGAAATTACCCATGTTGTCCCTACGAAATCTGGGCACCCTGTATATGTATTTATATCGTAGATTCGGTTCAATTTGCGTTTGAAACGTAAATCCTAGGATGTGATGGGTGCTGCGATGAAATGCTAAACATTCACGATGAACATGAGTTCGGTATCCGTTGACTGTTCGCAATTTCCGTTTTCGATTTCACCGGGAATTAGGTTTCGAATGTATTTTTACAGGACATACATATATCTGTGCTAAAGCTACACGTTCTATTTGCATGTCAAGAATCCATTTTATATACTTGTACAAGATGAGCAACATTAAAAACAAAGATTGAAAGCTAATTAATGAGTTAAACATAAACATCGAAATCGTAATAAGGGTTGTAATTCTACTACAGTCGTTTGATATAATCTTGATATAACCATTCATTCTATTCCTATCTCTGTCTATCTATCGGATATCTCGATTTCAAATCTCGCAATAACAAACAACCCCTGTTTGATAACGTTATTATAAGGTCAATGGTAATAACAAATTAAACGTAACCTTCACATTGATAAATGACACCAATGAAAACAGGAACATAAATTGATCAACAATAATGAAGTAATATTAGACTCACATTACAGCCTAATGCGTGGTAACTTCTAACAAGTTCACTACCTAACAATTTCCTCGTAATCTTCAGATTTTTTATTTCCTAAGAATTCTTTATCAGTCACACTTTTAAATGCATTCCAAGCAGTCCGTTTTAAATCGCTCAAAAATGGGGTCGTATAAAAATCCCCTCTTTTAAGTTTTGCCTCAGATATATTAGGAAATTTTTGTTTAAGATATCGACATCGTGGTCCCTCTCTTTGTCCAATCCTTTGACGAAATTCTTCATCGAACCTAATTTTTGTGCAATAGTGGTAAAAGTATTTTATGAAGCTCCACCAACGAATCGTATGGACTATCGTCAATATGGGTGACTTTTGACATATGTATTGTATAACTAAAATAATGAATTATTTTTAAAAACAAAAAATAGGGATGGTTGGGGATTGGATCGAAGAATAAATTGCTTAGGGTACCAAAATTTTAGGACGATTACAACACCAAAAAATAGTCACCCATGAATTTGAGTGACTTGAAACACAAGTTAAAAATCCATGTAATACTCATTTGACGCCTAATAATAGGTGAAATGGAAAAAAACGTAAAAAAAATATTTTTATATACAGGGTTTTCAAACTTAAGTCGGCACTATTGCTAACTTTGTTATTATTGGAGCTACAAAGTTGGTTAAATAGGCAAACTAGTGTAGTTTTTCAAGCAAATTACAATGGCATTTAAAAAAAAAATAATTGACGTACAGGGTCACGTGATATTGTGAAAAAATGTTTTTAAATGGGACACCCAGTATACAGTTCTCACGGTCGACAGAAAATTTAATTCTGAACAAAAACTTTCCTATGAACTTTTATCCTAAAGTCAATAATAACAGAGTTATTGATGATTGTTTTTACAGAAACTAAAAACAGTATTGTTTATTTTAAGTTATTTTATTAGTTTCGAAAATAAAAAAAAAAACAAATTTTAAATTCAGAGCAGATGCTCAAAAACATCACCACCCTCTTGCTCCAAGCACTTTTGAACCCGCCTGTTAACGCTTCTAGTAGCCTTAGCAATGATTCTACCATCAATATTATTAATAGCATGGCTGATGCTTTGCTGGAGATCTTCAAGAGTATCATACCGTCTTTCACAAATACACTGCACTTTTCACAAATCCCCAAAAGAAGAAATCCAAAGGTGTTATGTCCGGTGATCGGGGAGGCATACGAATAGGCCCGTTAGTTGATAGATATCGGCCATCAAAAAGGTCATGTAATAAGTTATGAATTTGGCGAACATTATGGGCAGGAGCGCCATCTTGTTGAAAGAATATCTGTTGTCTATCCATTAAATTCAGGTCATCCAAGAATTCTCCAAGGGTAGCGGTTAACATTTCGACATACCTCTCGCCAGTTAATGCACCTTGATAAAATACGGGGCCTACAATTCTTGAATCAATCAAGCCACACCAAACATGAACACTAAAGCGTTTCTGCGGATTACAAGGACGGAAAAGCATCGGGTTTTCTCGACTCCAATAGTGGCTGTTCTCACTGTTGGAGAAATTTGATTCGTCACTCCAAAGAACCAAACGCCAAAAATTATCGTTAAGTCTAACTTGATTAATGTACCACTGACAAAACTGAGTCCGTCTTTCTTGATCGATCTCCCGGTACCAGAGTCTGAATAGATCTGTATCTGAACGGCACAAACTTATGTTTTTTTTAGAATATTGTGAATAGTTCCTAAAGATAGTCCACTTTCTTCCTTTAAATCATTAATTGCATTATTAGGATTAGCTTCAAAGAAAGCTAGAGAGACGTTAATTTCAGTTGCTTCACTTATTATAAATTGTTTTTTGGTTCTAGTTTTCTTGAACACATTTTCATTTGATCGAAACTTACGGTACAAAAGTAAAAAGTACCTTCGATCTGGCAAGTTGCGCGTATTAGGAAACAAAACACCGTAACGTTCACGAGCTTGCAGGGAATTTTTATTACAAACGATGTAACATTCCATCATATCACATTTTTCTAAATGCGTGAAAGGCATTTTTTCATCAATAAACACAAAATGTTAATTGCTTACTGACAGAGGCTTAATGCAATATTTCAATGTTGATGACATTTGCAAAACAATCGAATTTTGTTTATGAAATAACAGCCACCTTGGCAAATTTGAAAAATCATCAATAACTCTGTTATTATTGACTTTAGGATAAAAGTTCATAGGAAAGTTTTTGTTCAGAATTAAATTTTCTGTCGACCGTGAGAACTGTATACTGGGTGTCCCATTTAAAAAAATTACGTTTTTCACAATATCACGTGACCCAGTACGTCAATTATTTTTTTTTTAATGCCATTGTAATTTGCTTGAAAAACTACACTAGTTTGCCTATTTAACCAACTTTGTAGCTCCAATAATAACAAAGTTAGCAATAGTGCCGACTTAAGTTTGAAAACCCTGTATACAGGGTGTCCCAATAGTGCGGTATCGGGCGATATCTCAATACCAGTTTGAGATACAAAAAAATTTTTGAAATAGAAGTTGTTTAATTTTTAAAAGGGCATAACCTAAAAATGCTCTCGTTTATACAGAGTGTCTCAGAAAAGCAGTACTGAATCGAAGTTTATTTTTTCAAATGGAACACCCTATATTTTATTACATTTTTAGAATCTACTATAAAATCAACATACTTTTCATATACCATTGTCTATACCTAATCCTAATAGTTTTTGAAATATTTGATATTTTCTCTATAATAGATGTCATATGCAGATACTATTTTTCCAAGTCATATCTTACTTATGTTTGACCCCAGAAACTAAATTTTTGGTATGCGAGTAGTTTCTATACTTGCAATAATTTTGACAAATTGCTAAAACTATTTTATTTAATACAGAGTGTTCAAAAAAGGGAAAGCAACATAACAAATTTCAGATTAAAAAATCTTCATTTCCTTAAATGGAATACCTAGTGTTTTTTCATGCTATTTTACTCCTAAAGGAAAGCGCTATATTTTTCCTTAAGCATGTCATATACCTATCTGCAATAGATTTCGAGATATTTTCGTTTTTAAATTCGCTTTATAAAAGACTGCATTTCAAGTCAGCAATATGTTAAATCTAAGATGGCCATGGAAAACAAATAACATTCATCATAACTCTAAACTGTCAGATTGTTTAAAGCAGTATTTTCTATACAGGGTGTCTCACGAGGAACTGCATCGATCGATATATGGAAGAGTATACATTGGAACATTCTGAAAATTTTGGAATATACTAATGTCGACGTGCGCTATTAAACTAAAATATTTATAATAAGCTGACGCATACGCTTATACCGGAAGTGGCTGTCAACTTTGTTATTTTAAATGGAACACCCTATATATTATTATATTTTTCAATCTCTCGTTCAATTTTGAAGTAAATTCAATAAAACAACTATGTTGTTATTTTCAACCATGTTTGAAATATTTGCATTTTTTTTAAATTTTTGACAGATGGAGGAATGCATTTGAACTTCTATAACTATAAAGGTATTTAATTTGGAAAATTGAAAATTTGTAGAACTATTGACCGTATAGAATAGAGCTCGAAACCGAATACATTTTTCTTATTTAGAATACTTCATAATAACAGCATAAGACAGGATATTTAAATTAAGAAACGTAAACTTTATTTTAACAAATGTTCAAAGTTACGTCCTTGAACTTCCAGGCACTTTACGCATCTCCGAATTAGTTCTTCATGGGTAGCCTTTCTAATTGATTCATTGCTCAAACTATCAAACGCATGTCATACTCTGAGCATACAATCCTCCTTGGTAGTTAGTGGCGTATGATATACTTGATTCTTTATTGTGCCCCATACAAAGAAATCCAGAATCGACAAATCCGGGGAGCGAGGTGGCCATAAAGAAGGTCCATTATTAGCTATCCACCGATCAGAAAATATCTCTTGCAAAAAATTTCTAGCCAAGTGACCGTTGTGAGGAGGTGCGCCGTCATGTTGGTAAAAGATTTGTCTAAGTTCGGCCAGCGGTAAATTTTCTAGATACGTATTTTCAAAATCTTGTATAATATTATAATAACTTTCATCTACAAAGAAACAATCGTGTATATCTTATGATTAAAATACATATTGATGTTTACCGTTTAAATTTTCTTCATAAAAATGCAAAGCCACTACACCATCATTTCTTACTGCGCAAAAGACGTTGAATTGCCAGCTTTCCTGGAAGTTTTGCATTCTAACTACGCGTGGATTCGAATCGCTCCAGTAATAAGAATTGTGCCGGTTATGTACACCATTTTTTGTAAATTTGGCTTCGTCTATCCAGATAATGTTGCCCAAAAATAATGGATTCTCTTGAGACCATGTTAAAATAAATTCACAAAAACTCACTCTTCTTGGGAAATCAATATCTTTCAGGTGTTGAACCACGGAAAACAGGTATGGGCGAAACTTTTGTTTGCGCAGTATTCTGTGTATTGAGCACCTAGATAGTCCTGATTCCAGTGCGGCTTGTCTTAAAGACATTGTTGGATATGTTGTGAAGTATCCCAAAATGTCGATTTCCATGTCTGCATTGTTAACAATAGGTTTATGTTTTTGAATTTTGGCCTTGACCGATCCGAAGTTTTTAAAATTCTGTATTACGCGTTTAACTGTGTTTGGTGACGGCTTCTGCTTTTGAGGATACCGAGCGGCAAAGGTATCACATGTTCTTGATATCACTTTATTACATTCACCATAAATAATAAGCAAATTTAAATAATCTTCGTTCGTATACTTTAAACGTGTCGGCATTGTTTATAATTGAAAACTAACAATGAATGACATTTCATCAGTGCTGGATTGTTTCTCGAATGCTCATGACTAACTTAGATATACCAAAGCAGGATGACATCTTAAAAAACTACAACAGCTACATTCCTCTTAGAGCATATATATTTTATTAATTATCTTAAAAAGTATCGATTTTAGATGTGTAATGAATCAGACTTTTTTTTTGTATTTTTGTAAAGGCAGTTTGATGAGCAAGCGAAAAATAGGTAGTTGCATTTAAAAAAATTAAGTTTTGACAATTTTTCCATTCGGAAATTTAACCGTAATTTTCGGATACGCTGTATAACGTTTTCGAAAAATTTATTCGGTTTCGAGCTCTATTCTATACGGTCAATAGTTCTACAAATTTTCAATTTTCCAAATTAAATACCTTTACAGTTATACAAGTTCAAATGCATTCCTCCATCTGTCAAAAATTTAAAAAAAATGCAAATATTTCAAACATGGTTGAAAATAACAACATAGTTGTTTTATTAAATTTACTTCAAAATTGAACGAGAAATTGAAAAATATAATAATATATAGGGTGTTCCATTTGAAAAAAATAAACTTCGATTCAGTACTGCTTTTCTGAAACACTCTGTATAAACGAAAGCATTTTTAGGTTATGCCCTTTTAAAAATTGAACATTTTCTATTTGAAAAAATTTTTTGCATCTCAAACTGGTATTGAGATATCGCCCGACACCGCACTATTGGGACACCCGGTATATATATTTTTAACGCTAAATAACGTCAATAATAAACAACTTTTACTTCAATACAGTAAATTATATTTATTTTAGATACATATTTGAACAAGAAACTATACTAATTACAAAAATTAAACTAAATATGCATTAATACAAAAATAAATGGGTAATATAACAAAAAAATTAAACTTAAAACCCCCTCTTCGCAGTTTTTTTGGAGTTAAGACTGTTACTATTTCTTTGACTTTTATGTCCGAAATATCTGGCACATCACGAAAAATGTAGGCATTTTCGATTTTGCTAGATGAGCGACCGATGCACTGTCCAATATGTCTTTCTTTTTTCCCCTTTTCTGTTTTTAATTCAACAAGTAAAAAGTTATTAATATTTATATCATCAATATTTGTATGATCCTCTGGTTTGCTAACAACTTTATTTATATTTTTATTATTAATATATTTGTCACAATCACTAGTGACTGCAGCTGTTGGTTCCGTTTTATTATCAGAATAAATTTCATCTTCATGTTCTGATTCGCTTTGAAGTTTTTTTTTTTACGTTTACTTACAAGATCAGGTTCTGACGAACTGTGTGATTGTGGTTCTGTTCCTAAATCTTTGTTGGTAACACTTTCATCAGGTGCTAAATCGAGCTTTCTTTTTCGCCCAGGTTTTGTGCCGCCCTCGTTGGGTTTGCCAAATCTGGCTTCTTTAAACATGGCTTGCATGCTCTCTATTATTAGTGAGTTAGCAGTTTCATCTGCATCTTTTTCTGGGGGTAATTTGTCAAGAATTTTTGACCGATCTAGAGGGTATAATCCAGTTGCCTCAAAACAAATTTTTCAAGGGTTGATTTTTGGAAATATTTCTTTTTTCAACGGTCCTTTATTTTTCATTTTCCATGACTTGAGTACCTTCCTCCAAGCAATTTTTACTGCTCGAAAGCATGACACATCTAATGGTTGCGTAAGATGTGTACTGTTTGGGGGAAGGAACATTAATTGAATATTTTCTCTGCGACATTTGTAGATACGTGGCTTGCCAGATTATCACCAATAAGAGCTTTTAAACGCATCGCAAACGTTAATTCGGTTTATCATGTTTCCTGCGCTCAACTCGCGAGGAACCCATACATCGAGCTTCTTTGTGTGCTCAGCAGTTTTGTGGTCATTACATAGGAGCCGGGTTTCAATTCTGGGGAGAGACGGTGACATTTTTTCGGAGAATTGAAAATCCGAATCGACTTACCATTCGTTATTGGGATTCAAATATCACTCAATTTCAATACATAATAAATTCTTGGTTGAAATGTGTTCAAAGTATTTGGAATCATGCCCTGCCTATTATGAACATACTTAAATATTTTTCTAGGATTAGATTTAATGTCAGCTTCAACAGTCTCCAAATAGCTACAGAAATTTGTCTTTTGCAAAGTGAACGCAGTCTCTGACATTCATTTCGATAGTAAGGCGGATAGTGTGCCTTTTCAGAGGTTGATGCAGATTTCGGAACAAACCGTTTTACTACTTTATAATTGGATGATTTGATAATTATTATAGGAGCATTTTAATTGAGTAACTCGAGACTGACTGCCTTGTATACAGAATAATTCGAGGCTGGTTGTCTTGTTTGAATTTTTGTGTGATCAACCATCTGTTGTGATAATAAAGCTGGGAAGAGAGGTTAATTACTTACTTATCGTTACAAGAAACATCTCGAAATAATAACAGACATTATTTTAACATTTATTATGCGACGAAATGAGTGGTGATTAAGAATCTTACAAAGGAATTATCATTTAGAGCTTAAGTTTATAACAGGAAGGATGAATAGCAAACATAAATACAATAGAATTGGAAAGTTTGAGATTGGAACATTCTCTTTGAATTGCTACAATATAAAAACTTCTTGTAATATTAATCTGACTAGTAACTAAATTTACATAGAAAGGTAAAATAAAACTAAATAACCGTCGAGGTCTTAACAATCTTGTTATAATAAAAGTTAGACATAATAAGAGGAATATGAAAAAACTGATTGCCTGAAGACAAAAGAATTGAATACAAATATGAAATTGTGAATAGAAGCAAGAGATAAAATCACTAAAAGAGAATGGGATAATCTAAAGAACAGGATAATCCAGGGAAAACAGCAATGACATTTTTAAAATAGAGGAAACTTAATTGAGTAGAAAATATGACAGAAAAAAAATAGAAAACGACGAACGAAACAGAAAAAATCCCATCTGATATATCTTTATTACCCTCCACCAATAACACGACGTCACATTCTAAGAACGAAGTAGCCATCATTCAATGCGCTTTACACGGATACACTCAGGTACATAATAAATCACAAACGCGTGCAACCGAACCGATATTTTCCCAAATCGCAAAACTGTAAGATAATATTTTATCGCGAGTAACCTAGCGCCCTCTAGCGGAGGAAAATCGCTTTAACTCGCCGTAAATTCTGTGTAAATCCACGGTGACAGCCTAATTTATATTCAAGCGCATAATTTTCCAGTTATTATAAGTAACAACATCGTTTATTTCCCTTTTTTTTTTTTTCAGGCGGAACTGATTCACATGCGAGCCGAACTGGTCGAGTCCAAATCGAAACGCGAGATATTAGAGCAAGAGTTGCACAACCTGCTGCTCCAGCTACATACGGCGCAGCTCTCGCAGTTACCGACGCTCAACGGGAATTTTAAGCAGGACGCCGGTTTCAAACCGGACGTCAATAATATCAAGAAGAAGTTGGAGGATGAATTGAAACGGAGTCCTAGTCATAGCGTTAAAAGTAAGTCGCCTAAATAATGATCTCTGTAACTGCATATACGATTATCATGTTGCAGATGAAGAATTAAAATTCAGTCCTACGTTATTGGAGGTGACGCAGCTTAAGAACGAGAAGACTCAATTGCAAATTGAGAACGCAGCTTTAAGAAATTCGATACTAGCCTTAAATAGTGAAGTGTACGGAGCCAAACTTGCCGCCAAATATCTGGATAAAGAGTTAGCTGGTAGAATTCAACAGTTACAACTATTAGGTGAAACGATTTAGATTACTTCAAAAGCTGTGATTGTTTCCTTTCTTTTTTTTTTTTTTTTTTCGTCTTAATTTATTTTCGCCAACTTAGACGCTTCTTTCTACTTTTTATTTTATTTATATACTCTCTATAATACACATATTTATGCAGAGGTGGCTTGTGATATTATCAAAAGAGAGATAAGACTGCGTTTTGTCGTGATGTCACGTTATTATTAGTTTTTTTTTTTTTTTTTTCGTTCGAAAGGAGAAAATTCCACACAAGCCGCCGCTGTTTACTTTAATACTGTTTGAATTTATTGAACCCCAGGTTTCTTTTTTTTTTAATAATAATTATTATGATTATTACATTTATGATCTCATTATTGATTTTATTTATTTGATAATTTTGTAAATAGTGAGATTTTTTTACTTTGTAAATTGTTTATTATTTAATAAAATCTTATTTTTTATTTCTTGAGTGTTTTTTATTTTCGTACCTTAATAGATAAACGAGAGAGAAGGGTTTGATAACTTCAATAAGTAGATGAAACATCAAAAGAGCGTTGCAATTTATTTCTAAGCTTTTTATCGCTTTTCACAGTTATCACCACAACCCCTAGCATTCGAATTGAGTAAGTTATCTTTAATAGGATGCTTGTGTGTCTACATAGAAAGAAGAATGAAGATAGGAATTGAAATCTGATATAATATACAGGGTGTTGTATTTGAAATAAGCGAGTTATAATTGTTTGAAATTGTTGCAATTGAGTGGTATGTGGAAAACATCCTGTATAAGAAAATTTACATTTCAAAGGACGAGGCACTTTAGTGATGTCTTGCATTTCGCCATGTCAAATTTTAAGTCAGTAGCGTGTTAGTTTGCAGCAATATCGTGATTTATTTGGGACTGTGTTTTTCTAGAAAAATTAAAAAAAAAATTGAAATATCTCAAAAACTATTAATTTTTAGTATGGGACATGGTTGATGAAATTTACTCAGAATTTGATAGAGAATTGAAAAATAAAATAAAAAATTCCATGTTCTATTTGAAATAAGCGAGTTGGTATGTACTTCCGGTGTACCGGGCCACACCCTGTATAAAACAGCCACACAACACAAACTTGTTTGTGTAAATAAATATACACGACTATATATTTTTGACATCCCCAAATTATGCTTAATCAAAATAAAAAATAATATACAGGGTGTTCCATTTAAATAATCATAAGTATGGTCCATAACTTGAAAATTATTACACTTAGAAAAAGACTAATTACGCCACTGGATTCTTCGTAAAAAAACTGAATGATATTCCATTTTTACTTTTTCATTAACTCAGCAACTCAGATACGAGAGATGCTTGTGAATTGAAAATTTTTCATTTCACCCTGTATCTCAAAAACTAAGGGGGATAGCAAAATTCTGCTTACGGCATCTTTCGTTTCACAAAAAAGTAGGATACTATTACGAAAACCGCAACTCTCTATCGTTATTAATAACTGAGGTACCCAAAGTGCCCAAAATGGGACAGCCTGTACAGGGTGTCTCTGTAATGCGTCCAAGTACCGTATCTCTCCTTGTAAATATTTTTCCGGAAAAACAATAATTACACGGTGGTTACTTAAATTGAGATGGCACATGTTCTAAAATTACTTTCACTTATACAGGGCGTTCAATTTTCACTGAACAAAATACAACTTTTTAATAATATTTTTTTTTCAATGCAATCGATTCTACGCATTATTTACAAATGTTTTGTATTAGGGTTTCCTATCCCTAAATTCAATTGTTTCGAAGATATTAACGATTTTCCTTAATAATTTCTTATTGCACTATCTTAAAGAAAAATTAATATTCTAAAGCCCTTTGAAGCGTAAGCTACCAAACTTCTGCAAACGAAAGTAAAGGATCATAGATATTGAGAACTGTCGGAACTGTCAACAAAATTTATACAGGGCGTGCGGAAATTAGCAACCAATTCAGATGTCTAAACATTCAAAAATTCTTTTTTTTTTTTGAAATGGCACATTGTAGATTTTATTGCAGCACTTGATTCAGCAAGAAATTCTACATCGATTCGTATGGTCTCATATACCTATGTTTGAAGATATCTGAATTGGTTGCTAACTTTTTGCACTCCCTGTATAAATTTTGTTGAAAGTTATGACAGCTCTCAGTATCTATGACCTTTTACTTTCGTTTGCAGAAGTTTGGTACCTTATGGTTTAAAGATAAGATGATTCTCAACAACGGATTAAGACCACGCATCACCAATCGCTTCGGCGCTGCCATCATCTATCCATTCTTGTACCGGATGGCCAACTAAGAAGCGCTCGGCCATATCTCAGGACGGTTTGCAGTACAGCTTCGGGAAAAAAATATCATTGACTAAAGTGGCCCCGAGAAACCCGAGAAGGAGAGGGGAGGAAAGAAGCTTTATTTTAAAGGAACGCTTCTGTTGAACCGAATTTTGCAAATTTCTAATCTAATTTTTACAAATACGGACCAATCTAATAAGTGACGTGCATGTTAGAGGGCGCTGTTTAATTTTTTTTTTCGGAAATTTTTCTCGGGGCCACTTTAGTCAGTGACATTTTTTTCCTGAAGTTGTACTGCTAACCGTTTCCAAGATCTGGCCGAGCACCATTCTTAATTGGTCACCCTGTACATTAGGAGTCTTCTTCCTCTGAAACTGAAACTATTAATTTATTGTGTCTTCCTCCGTCCGGTTCTCATCTGCGTGGCGCTGTCGACCACGTTTTCAGCCCTCTTCACCACAACTTGGTGGGAGGGAAGGAAAGTTGTTGCGGATCCAATCCAGTTGTCACCGCAATGATGGGGTTGATGGACGTAAAGATCCTCTCAAAGATTTCTATCGCCAGTTGAAGAGCATATTGATTGAAAATTTTTTGGGAATTTCACTTCTATTGAGATGAATCCGTAGTTTAAAAATAAACAAACGTGCTTGTAGAAAACGGCTCATCTTCTTGCCAAAACATTCTCTGACATCAGTCATTTCCAACAACTCCTGTTTAGGTGAAATACGTGGAAATCTATGCTTCTTCCATAAATTGAATTAAAATAAATTTTCTTCCGGTTCGGGGATGATATGAACAATTGAGTGTTTCCCAAACACTTCAAAAAAGACCTCATTTGAAAAATAGTCCTAATGACGTTGCTCGGCCCAACCAAATTGTGGAAATTTTGAAGACCTTGTCGCCTATCGATGTGAAGTTGTCAATGTCAATTGTTGGGATATAATTAACAACGCTACATCATTTGCGGCGAGTTAATGTTGTAACAAAGTCATGCAAACACATCAACACACACAATTTGCAACTACACTGACTGGAAGCAAGCAATTTCTACACTAAACGAGCCATCGAGAAATGTTCGTCGGTTGAAGCTCTGGTATCGTACACTGACGAGGACGATGAGTCCGAAACACGCGTCTGTGTCTCGGGATTAAATATTCAAGCAGGTTAACGTTTCGAATTGTGTAATACGAGTTGGTGCTGCATTAACCTCACGCGCTTTTTAAATATTGTTTTTTCTTCTTCTAATTTTGCGTTGAATGGACATTGAATTGTTCCATCGTATACCCGGTGTCCCAATTCGACTGTCGCTCCCCCTGTATATCTATTATTTATAAAACTACTTTTTTTGTGGTGAAATCAGAACACCCCGTATACACACACAGGTATCATCGCGAAGTTCAAATTTAATTTAATTTTCGTTCCTTGTTCATGTAAAATTGCTTTTAAAATAAAATCATTTAGACGTTTAACGAAATCTTGACAAAATACGTCGTGAACCAGCCCTTAACGTTTTAGAGGAGGTTATCTTGATGTAAATATCAATCTGTTAATGTGACAGCGATGATTGAAATTCCATATGACAGATGAAAGACCATTTTATAGTGTAAAAAATTAGGCCAATTTTTCACGCTTAAAAAATTTGACGTTTAACGAAATGTCAACTAAATTTACACATCGTGAACCAGCCTTTAAGTTTTGGAGGTTATCTTGCGTCGTAAACATTATCTGTCGATGTGACAGCGACGATTGATAATCCACATTGACGAACGCAGAAATTTTTGACCTTGAAATTACCGAAATTCCCCGTAGTTCCCCGCGAATTTGGAACACCCCGTATACGGAGTTCGTCCGTAAACGCGCAAAACGACGGAATCAGCATAAAATAAAAAGTTTATTAGAATTATCTTTTGAATTGTCTCTCATCGGAATGCTCTGGCATGTTTATGCCATTGTTGCATTGCAAAATGGTTATCGATCTGTCATACGGATTGTCAATCATCGCTGTCACATTGACAGATTAATATTTACATCATACATTAATATTTGTCAAGATTTCATTAAGTTAGAAACTTGAAATTTGATACGCTGTCGTAATCGATGATTTCCGTTCTATTTAAACTATTTTCAGCTATCCGATTATACAGGATGTTCGGAAAATCGGTGCCAACATTCTTATTTTAAATAGAAAGTTACAGTTTTCTTCACATAATTTAATTAGCCTTCTAATGTTGACTTTAGACATATGTCTAATGGCCTATCCATGTTTTTCGAGTATGCCATGGAAACAAAAGACAAATAATATTTTTTTTAGGTAGAGAAATGCGCGGTGACGTTCGCGACAAACTCTGGAGGCAGTTAGAATCGGAAATCCTGTTGCAGAGGCATAAGACTGTTGTACGAGAGTGTAGACGCAACAGCGTCATGAACAATCACGCCGATAAGACGCCGGCGAAACCCGACGGTCCCGGCCTCAACGAGAACGGAGAGAACTTCGGCGATATCCGAACTGTAGTGGTGAAACGGAAATCAGGCCAAGGTTTAGGGATAAGCATAACGGTAGGTGTCATATTTTAGATTAGATTGCTCTTTAAATTGTTAAATTGACATATATGTATATATATACAGGGTGGTAGAGAACACGGCGTCCCAATATTAATATCCGAGTTGGAACCTAACGGACCGGCTGCCGTATCCGGTCAACTCTACATAGGTGACGCCATATTATCGGTGAACGATAGGGATTTACGTCAAGCTTGCCATAGAGAGGCCGTTGATATTTTAAAACAACCTAGCGAAGAATGTCGGCTTCAGGTGCAGTACATAGCCGCCGATGATAGTGATAATTCCTTAGAAGAAGACGGTTATAATTTTCGGTAAGTCCCCTCAGGTTGATTTTTATTAATTAACGGTAGCGGTAACGTAATAAATTGTAGATTCTTCGATACGGAAGTGTGTAATCCGAACGATTCGATAACGTTACATTCCCTGAACCCGATCGGAGTTGTTAAAACGCCGACGGCGCCGCGGACTCCCGATTCGACGTCTCAAAGTGGGTGAGTCAATAGATCAACCGCAAAACACACAAAAAAATTATAATAAAGTTGAAATGATTTAAATTAAATTTAAATTAAATTATAAAAAAAAGAAACAAACTGTGGTGCACCTATTTACTGTAACATGAGACAGCATGAGTTCCAAATGTTTTTGTTTATTCCTTTTTTTTTGTTTTATAGATTGTAAGTCCTAAATGTATTATTAAGATTGTTTTTAAAAGCAGAAACGAAGAGTTATTTTTTTGTATTTTTAATTAATTTTAGTGAGCTGTAGAGATAGATTAAGCACATTTTTTATTTTATAAAATATGTTATAAGTTGTTGTTTTCCTTTTATATAATTATTTTTATTACCACCCGAATTTTTTTTGTGTAATTTTTATGTTGTTATTTACAGCTTGTGCAATATAGTTTATTGGTTAATTTTGTGTTTTTTTTTTTCATTTATCACTCCCTTAGATAGAACATTCAGAAAAATAATCCTCTGACATAATATTCATTAAGGTAAGACATTTTTACGAAACTTAAATAAGAAGTGTCAACATCACACACCCAGAAGTCTTTAGAAATTCTGTAGTAGTTTTGCATGAGTATTGTCCAATTTTTAGTTTGTCTACATTGTTAGATATATCTTTATATGACAGGGAGCAAAATTAAATCATCTATTATTAATTAATATTCGAATGAGGCAGTCTCCACGATTAAATCGCGTGATTGTGTCTGTATGCCTTGAAACATTTTATAGTTTGATGTACAAAACTAATTTAGAGTCGTCAAATTTTTTATTAATTAATTCTGGACACGCGTTTCGAGGACTCACAGGCCCTCATCATCAACCGAATAAAGAAAGGTAACGTGGGCAAGGGAAAATGCTGGAAATTATTTTCAAGTTTCCAAGATGGCCGCCAGTGGGCGTTTCCACCATCTCGCGATTTTCTCCAATCAATATAACAAAAAAGTATTTGCGTTTTAATGTTAACTTAAAGTTAAACATCTTTTCTAAAAACAATTTTTCTCTATCTTTGGAAATAAAGTGGTGGGGGGTATTTGAATGGTATTTTAAATGGGCTTTTAGGTTTCTTGTAATCGTGACAGTTGTGACCTACACGGCCGCCGATAGAGGGCGTTATTCAATATCATAACCATATAACCTACATATTGGATTTTCTCAAAAAATTTAAATGCGATGATATGACTTTTTTTAGACTAGAAAATAGACAAATGACCAACCAATAAGCCTGCGCAAGCCGCATCTTAATATCTTTTTCCTAACTCCTCAAATTATTTAAAAAAAAATACTAAACCAGGAAAATTCATTTATCCCCATTTAAAAATGCATCGCTTGCTTTCGATAAGAAGGCAAGTAGTAGGCCATGGACACGGCAATCGCCTAACAAAAATATTGCCAATTAACGTCAAACTTTTGTCACACGCAGCCTAATATTGTTGATTGCGTATAATTTGAGTACTTTTTAATCAAAATGCTTCTCACAAATAATGAAGCCGTTGAGATGATTGCGATTTATTTCGAGTGTTTTCAAAATGCAGCTATAGCTGCAAGACAGTACCCGACACCATGCACCAGGCGCTAAATGAAAAAGATTTCGATAATAGATTAAATTATTTTCAATGGATGGCTTGAGGAAAACAGAAATTTCTTAACGGAAATTCTCTGGACCGACGAGGCTACCTTTAGTAGTGATGGTATAGTAAACCGTCATAACATGCATTATTGGTCCGCTGAAAATCCGCATTGGTTAAGACAAGTGCAGCACCAAGGACGCTGGAGTCTAAATGCGTGGTGCGGTATCATTGGGGCAGAATTATTGGACCTTATTTTTTTGATCAAGCTTTAACTGGTAACCGCTCCTTAGAATTTCCGATCAACGACTTGCCAATTGTGTTGGAAGATGTGCCACTCGCAACTAGGAGAACTACGTTTCTGCAATTAGATGGTTGTCCGGCACATTATTCAATTAATGTCCGAAACCATATTAACAGGACGTTTCGAGAACGCTGGATAGGAAGGGGAAGCCTATTTCCTTGGCCGGCAAGATCTCCCAACTTGACATGTCTTGATTTTTACTTGTGGGGAGACGCTTAAAAGACATTGTTTTTCAAAATCCACCAACAACAGGAATGGATATGGACAACAGAATTCGAAACTCAATTCATCAACTATCAGCGGCAGAAATCGAGGCCGCGGTTCTGACGACTTAAGAAAGACTGGAAAAATGTGTGGAATATAACGGCAGGCAATTTGAACACAAAAGGCATTAATCTTTTTTCAAAATCGGTCCTTTTCAGGACCACAACTTTATTTAAAACGAAAATCGCTTACAATTACGAAAACGTGCGACTTAAAATCACAGCACTAAATAAAGTGACATTTCTTGTGAATATTTTAGAGAGGAGTTTGTCTTTTATTTCCATGGCCTACTACTTGCCTTCTTATCGAAAGCAAACGATGCATTTTTAAATATATGAATTTTCCTGGTTTAGTATTTTTTTTAATAATTTGAGTTAGGAAAAAGATATTAAGATGCGGCTTGCGCAGGCTTATTGGTTGGTCATTTGTCTATTTTCCAGTCAAAAAAAATCATATCGCATTTAAATTTTTTTAGAAAATCCAATATTTTGGTTATAAATCGAATAAGGCCCTCTATCGGCGACCGTGTAGGTCACAACTGTCATGATTACGAGAAACCTAAAAGCCCAAGATATGCTCTTTTCAATGATACCAAATTTATCAAAATCCATTAAGCCGTTTCGAAGTTAGAGGCATTTATTTAAAACAACATTCAAATACCCCCCACCACTTTATTTCGAAAGATAGAGAAAAATTGTTTTTACAAAAAATGTTTGACTTTAAGTTAACATTAAAACGCAAATACTTTTTTGTTATATTGATTGGAGAAAATAGCGAGAAACGTAACTTTATGTAATTCAAGATGGTGGAAACGCCCACTGGCGGCCATCTTAGAAACTTGAAAATAATTTCCAGCATTTTCCCTTGCCCACTTTACCTATAAAATTTTTTACTGTAACTCTCTACGATTATTAGTTTCTGAGATACAGCCGGTTACCTCGCTTATTTGCCCACCCTGTACACGTTCGGTATTCGGTTGATGATGAGGGCCTGTGAGTCCTCGAAATACGTGTACAGAATTAATTAATTAAATGTTGTAGTATTATCGATTTTTATTTTATGGTATCCGATCTTTATCCGATTACATTTCAATTGCAAAGTATTAAAATGTCCCTTAATTTTCTTCCTTTTTTTGTATTATACGAAGGAAAATCTACAATTGTTTTTAGAATTTTTATTTTAAATATGATCAAAGTAATTTATGCCATTTATATACAATAATGCACTTAACCATTATCTCCTTCCATAAGTGTAGATTAGGATTAGATTAGGAATGGGGTGGCTATGCGAACCTGTTTCACCTTTCGACCTTTGCAGGTCTATTGTGATCCCCTTTTATCCTAGAGGATGCCCTATCATTTTTATGTAGCCGTTAGTTGTGGAGTTCTCTACGCCCCATTCCTAGAAACCTTGGCCTCGTTAAGCCATGGCAGTAGCACAAAACCTGAACTTGGGGTTTCTTCCTCCTCTCGATAGATTCTACAGAGAGCATCATCACTTTGACAGTCTTCCTGTCTTTACTCAGTAGGTCTTCTGTTATATGTCCATTCGTAGATGGACTTTTTAATTTGCGATTTGGCGATGTCAATCTCTTCTTCTGACTGGAACCTTTTCCCTCTCAACTGTTTTTTGAACTCCAAAAAATAGCCACACATCCGCCAAAATTTAACATGATTCCCTTTCTGGGCACTTTACTGAACACAGTAGGCAAACAATTTTCATAACGTCAACATACCATTTAGCGGTAACTGTTCGGTGTTCTGATCTTCTAATTTAATTGCGGCCATCAAATCCCTACTTCTAAAAAATACTGCGTACCTATATAACTTTTTTCATCGCTCGTTGTTTTTTTCACCATCGATCGTAGACGTTTCCCCATCTTCATGTATCCAGATTCGGCTTTCTTGGCGATGGGATGAGGCGAGATATAGGGAGTACTGAAGATGAAACAGAACGTCCCACTCAACCTGTAACAGTTTCTGTCTTACCAGCCCAACATGCGATTATCGCGATGAAAGACAACACAGAATTGATCGTTTCATCTTGTGGGAGGAGCTCGTACTACACTAAACCTTTCCAGTCCCACCAAATGCACAAAAGAACTTTCTTCGGATGATGTCCTGGCGTCGTAGCAGTTGAAGGTCGATTTTCCTTAAGACCAAGTGCGTTTTCGATGCATATTTTCAATAATAGACAATAGAAAATCCTCGATATTTACAAACATGACCAGCTCGAGATCATATATAGTGTGGGGCGGAAAAAAAAAACTTATGGGACACCCCAATAGTTCACCAAACAACATATGTTGTTTGGTGAACTATTGGAAGGATTTTCTTCCAATTTTTCTAGTACCACAAAAACGGAAATGATTCGTCATCCAGGTATTACAATTTGGTTTTTTGAGGTATAAACTGTTCTTGAATAATCCACTCCTTATATAGACTGATCTTTAATATCTGAGCCAGGGGACCGGCACAGATTTTTTTTCTGAGCTACTGAGCTTCGTTCGTTAAAAAGCGTTTGAAAAAAGAACTTAACGGGCGTGAAACTCGATGTTAAAAAAGGAAAGATGGCTTTTAAATAAAACAATAGATTATTGAAAGCTAGAGTCGAGCAAAACCTCAAACCATGTTTGAGAGAAAATAACAGCTACATACCGTGAACCAGTGTTAGCGGATCGCCGCCATCTTCAATTTTTTTTAGCTATACTCCAATCTGTCTTGGAAGCTCAACGATCTTTTAAATAATTCAAATCAAACGGTGTTAACATAACACCTCCTCGACGAATCAATCTCTTGGTCTTAAAATCAGAGTGGCCCAGAAGTCGCGTAACGTCACACAATCTTTCGTGACATACTAGAGGAATGTTTTACCAATAATCACTGTTTTCACTCAGCAACTATCCATTGAACAAAAGAAAGTTTCATACAAAAATTGTAGAAAATTTTATGCTCTACAATTTCGATACTCACATTTTTTTCGTATTTCCAAAAATTATCGAGATATTTTCCAAAAACAAACAGTCGTTTTTTTCAATCGACTATATCTCGGCAAATATTGACATTAGAGAAAAAGTTTCAAACAAAAAAGACGGGAAATGTTACCTTCTATAAAAATGGTATTTGCAATTTTTCAGGTAAAACTCACCGTTTTCGAGATATTTTCAAAAAGACGTTTTTCAAGATGGCGGCTAACGCTCGCTATACTATAATGAAGGAAGTAGGTTTGAAGGTTTACAGACCACGTCTCTTACAAGCATTGACAGAAGATGATCCGGATCGTCGGCTACACTTCGCTTTATATGTTAAGTCGTTAAAATATAATAAAAATAATAATGGTCGAAGTATGCTTCCCTGAGGAACACCAGCATTGATGATCAAGTCTTTGGATGCTTTCTGTTATAAAGCCGTACCTCTAATATCGTAATTCTCGTGGTTTAGAAGCAGACGCTGGTGATGGACGCTGTCAAAGGCTTTAAAGAGATCTAAAAGATTACCGCAAGCAATTCTTTTGTTTTTCAGTAGTTCTAAAATGACTAGAGCAGTTTCGAGTAACTATAAAAGGTGTTCTTTAAGAAGTGGATAGGGGTGTCATCAATACCACATGATTTAGAGTTTTTAACCGATGCAAAATAACAGCTTTAAGCTCAACTTTGCATAACGTGTGCATTACTCGTGGAAACTGCTTCGCGAAAAGATAAAAATTCTATAATTTGCATGTTTATTTTTGACCTAATTTACTAACATAAAACCTCATTTAAACCTACATTATTTTCTTAAAAACAAAGCCTGTTTTCAGCACGACGTCAAGACCCATGCTAGGATACAATACGCCACCGAACAACACCGAACTCTATAACGACTCATTCATAATCGATAAAGTAATCGAAACGTTACAGACGACCGATATATCCAACCAGAACATCCTGCCGACGACTCAAACCAACACCACCGATTTGATATGCATGGACAACTCGACACTACCGGAGATCAACAGGAACGAAACGATCCCACCGATCGAAGATCAGAATTTTAAAAAACTCCCACCGATCACCGACGAGAACCTGAACTGCTCGAGCAACTCGCTTAATTCGGAGAATCTATCCTCACCGATGCAAACCAGCACCGATATGTTCTTAGATTCGGAGATCTTATCCACGGACGTCGCTTCGAACGATTCGCAATCGCCGAAGAATTTAGATAAGGGCGGGAAGCAATTGAAGGACGCCAATTCGCTGATGGAGATGAAACAATTTAACGAATTCTGTTTGAATTACAAGAAATCGAGCCTGTACGGTTCGATCGAGACGTTTTCCAACACTAAAAGCGATCAGAGCTTGTTGAATTCCGATAGCTGCGATAGCTCACCGATCCACAAGACTAATCGCGATTACAAGAAGATCCAACGCCGGCATAAAACTAAGAAATATTTCGGTGTTAAAACGTTGCAGAGCATCTTCAGCAAGCACGGCGGTTACTCGGACGTTTCAAGCACGGCATCCGATTTCGGAGATGAATTTTTATTGAATCAGAAACCGGAGAGCATCGACGACGAGCCCAACACCCAAAACAATAATAATCCAGAAACTGAAAGCTCGTCTAATTTCCATTACAATCTATCGGATACGACGCCGCAATTCGAAGAGAACATCCATCATATTCTCTCGGAGATGTTCAGGAGAAATTTCGACGCGCAGAAGATCGACGGTAACCTATCGTCGAAGAATCTCCCGATTAGGAGGTCTTTACGCGTCGGAAAAGCGTTGAGGTTATGTCCGAATGAGGAAGTGAAATTTTCAGCGGTTAGCGAGAGCGACCTCAAGCGGGAGAAATTGCTGGCTAGATACGTTTATAACGCGAACTGTTTGAACGCCGAAGGCGTTGGAGATCCCGATTTCGGAACACCAGTTTAATTAGAGTGTAGCGAAGTAGAATAGATAGGTTAATAAGGCATTAATGACAAAAACAAAAAGAAGGTTGTGTTTTAAATGCAGTCAAACTTCTACATCTAACGAATCCGCTCCATCTCGACGCGCGGAAACGTGGTTCGGACTTGTTCATACTCATCAGTACGCGATACAAGAGCTTGAATTGACACAAATCTCCCAATTTTTCAACCTATTTTGTGCGGAGATTATCCAACGGATAACAGTAGATGAAACTGGGTGGAAGTATCAGGGTTCAGGCTCTATTTTAGCCGGATATTGCCCGATAAATGTCATGGAGTTCCATTCTCTGATATCTATTAAGCTATTACTAAACAAAACCAAAAACTGATGAGGATAAATAAGTCTGAAACACGTTAATACAGTTTAACAATTGATTTATTATTTATTTATTGATATTAATCATGGCAAACTGGATAATGCTATTGTTTTAGTCAGACATAACAACGACTGTATCATCAGCGTAATAAATATCGAAAAAAATAATAATAAAGGGCCCAGAATAGAGTTTAAAATTGGTAAAATTAGGTCATCATCACACAGATGCGTGTTTCGGACTCTTTCGTGCTCATCAGTGTGTGATAGAATATTCGATTGTACAAGGTTGTGGTAAATGTTAATTTTTGCTTTATAAAAATTATTCAATTAACGTTATTTCTGGTAAATAATGCGACGTTTTTTTAACGTTAACCGGTAACGTTTATTAAACGTTGTTTTTAACTTATTTATCAGATGACCTGATTTAACAATCGATTTGTTTTACCTCATGTGTACCTTACATTTTATACCGGGTGTATGTTTTAAAAAAAAATATAGGGAGGATCGGATAGGGGGATGACTCTGTTTGTTTAATTTTCAAGATATTTTTTTAAAGGTGGTTTTGAATTCTCCTGCCATATTGGAGAAAATAGCGGAAAATTAGAATTCGGCGTAGTTTACTAGAAATAACGTTAATTGAACGTTATTTCTGGTAAACAAAATGTGACGTTTTTTTAACGTTAACAGGTAACGTTTATTAAACGTTGTACTTAGTTTTTAGTTGCAAATTACGTTTCGTTTTTCAAGAAAATTTATTTATTAGATGACCTGTTTTAACAGTTGAATTGTCTTGGAAAATTTTGGGAAATATTTTGGAAACATGATATCTTGTTACAGCTGTCATTTGTTCGTTAAAATCCATACGATCGAATTGACGTCACTGTATCAATTCTCCTTTAATATCGATGGCAATCTCGAGAACATTGTTGCTCTGGCCAGGCATATAGGAATGAGTGTATTATCAGTATATACCGGGTGTCCAAAAACCACCTGTCCACCCCTCCCCTCCCCCACCCGCTTTTTTACATGGCAAATACGGATTGTTTAAAAAAATCTGGAGGAGAGGGTGGCTCTGTTTAATTTTTCAAGATATTTTTTTAAAAGTGGTTTTGAATTCGGCTGCCATATTGGAACAAAATGGCGGAAAATTAGAACTCCACACAATTTCTATCTAAAATTAAGATCCACAGCAGCTACATATATTGAAATTACATTTATTTTCTAAGACCACCATCGAATTAGGGGGTTTCTATTGAAAATTTTCAAATTGGGCGCCATATTGCGGGAAAAAACGGCGGAAAATTTAAACAAATTCGAATCCGCCCACCCTAAAAAGTATTATGGAAAAGAGTCACCCCCTCAAACTGTTTAAACAATCAATATTTACGATTTAAAACGAATTGAACGAGTGATTCTGATCACCCCCCATTTACGGCATAATAAAGGGCCGAGAATAGAGTCTTGGGGGACGCCCCATTTCTCTCCTGTAAGAGGAATCTCTAGAATGTCAAATGCGTTCTTGTTCCTTCTTGTTCTACCGTGTCTACCTTGCCACAATACTTGCACTCGTCCGTAATATCTTTCTTTATACGCTTGGCGAAAGCTCGCAAGGAGCCATGTCATCACCTGTCTCAGGTAGAAATCCAGTCGTCGATGCTTGTAGGATATTCATTCCTCAAGATTCCCAATCAGCCGTTTCGTCCATTGGGCTTTCACCCCCTCCATGTCCCAGTTATTTTGCCACGTGGACAGAGTCTTGCTATGGACTCCTCCTTCTTCTTCCCTTCATTAGAAGCGCCCCCGTTTTCTCGAGTGTCAACGAAAGCTTACGATCTTTCATCCACGTATTAATAAGTTCGAAGGATATATTTGTGTTGGGCATTATCCTCTTCTCCCACCGCTAGTACCAGGTCGTCAGCAAAGCCAATACATACTTCGTTCTCCTCCAATTCGAGTCCCAGAACTCCATCGTAGAGGACATTTCAATGGATTGGCCCCAAAACAGACCCCTGCACCACACCCACGTTATCATCTCTGTTGTCTAACTCTTAATTTATCTTCTTTTTTCTTCATTCCTTCTTTCCCTGTTGGCAACTCTTTCTTCTTCCAATCTTTTTTACTTTTGAAGTTCTTGATTTTGTTTTTAAAATATTGTTAATCTGTTAAATAGAGTTGGTACTTTTGACAGTCTAATTATAGAGTTGAAACGTCACCATTACCGTTTGTAGGGTGTTGAACAAATTTATAATTTTTAATTTTTTTAAGGATGCGTCAATTTTGTACAAGAGTAGTCGATTCGTCCGATTCGTTAAAAAAAAAAGGAGAAGTTTGACTGTATTTCTATTATAATAAGATTATATTAAAAAGAAACTGTAGTTCAAGCTATCACGGCGTGTAATGTACAGGGTGTGTAATTTAATAAAGTCCATCACTAAATACTCGACGTGGACACCCTATACATATAAGGTGGCGCGAAAGTAATGTCATAATTTGAATTGGCTACCATTTTGGCTCTAAATTTCTTCTTCAATCTTGACTTTCAAGACTTGCGAGCTTCATGGTTTGTTGTGGTAAACGCGAGATTTTAAAAAGGTCCCAAAAAAAGAAGTCCGGTGCTGTTAGATCTGGCCAGTCCTGGACGACCGGTTCAAATCTCCAAAACGGGGGATTACTCGACCTGGAAATTAGTGTCGTAAAATCTCCATAGTTGGCCGAGCTGTGTGGGCGGTTGCTCCGTCCTGTTGAAACCAAGAATAATAGAGATTTATTACAGCAACTTGCAGAGCTCGTTTAGCATAATGCCTGGTCACTTTGACGGGATGTAATGGCTCTTCTTGCTTTTCACGCAAATTTTGTTTGTTAAAATTTATTAAGTGGAAATGGGCTTCGTCGCTCACGAAATCATCCCCTTCTTGTACCAAGTTCAACAAAGTATGACAATTCGTGAACAGTTTGCATTTTGTAGTGAAACATTTTCAAAACTTTCACTCTTCAAGATGGCTTGTTGATGTTTGTGGATTCTCTCTGACATCGTCGGCGCAGAATACACAGAAAGGACAAGTTTGTCGGAACCTTTGATGTTTTATTGACGATTCTGTGTGACCTTGAGGCTATTGATTCACCAAAATCACTAAACTCACAACTAAGAACTAACCTCCAAACACGTTCGAACAAAACTAAATGAAAACACCATCTTTTTCACGTCCAAGACACAACAGTTTAAACTTATTTTGACATGTCTAAAGCATCTTTTCGGCTGCCCATTTTTTTATTCAGCAGCACTTTCCATTCTTTCTGTTAGAATTGTGTCTTCATTTTTACATAACTGACACTCCTGAGCAAAATCCGTAGGAATTAAATAAGCGAACTCTTATTGGTTGCATTTCACATCAATGTCATTGATAATAATGTTAGATATCGGTCTCTGCACTTTCTTCGTTTGTTGACTGACGTTGTTTTGAGTATTAATAACAGTTTCCAACTCTTCGTCGCTTGTTATTTCTTGGATAACTTCTGAAGGTAAGCTCGATGACGAAAGTCCAACTGGAAAATCAACACCAAAAAGAGGACTTGATAATTCGGTGATAAGACGATTTTTTCTGCCGTTGTACTAAATAACAACCCTCAGCCCATTTACTTCAATTATTATCTTTTATCCATGCTTTTAACATGTTTTTCACATCTTTGTTTAGCCCTCTTAACACTACCTTGACTTTGAGGGTGACGTGGGCGACCGTTAATCATTTTACAAGTGAGCCACCTAGACAGCAAGTTTTGTATTATACTATTCACAAATTCTCTTCCACTTCTGTCACTTTGCAAAATTGCAATCAAGTCCTTAATACGTTTTAACAGAATGAGCTGGGAAGGTCTACTCTCCTTCTGTTTCTCGAGCCGCGACATCAGAGTTGCCTCTGAATGTGTCGGCCCTGCCACTTCAATTTCGTCTTCAACTTCATCATCTGATGCAACTGGTTCTACGTCGTCTTCGTACAACATAGCAGCAATTTCTTCATCTGTCAACATCTGGTATCCAGGATCGTTATCACTCACTGTCGTCATTCTCATCGCATTGTTCAAATCCCGGGATCTTGCTGCATATTCCTGTCGCTTCGTTAACACCATCACCGTCTTCATTATCATTCACATCTTCTTCTCCAGCACTTTGCTCTTCAGACCATAATTTATTCCATGCTCTTTGCAAGTTAGTTTTGGTTCTGACAACAAAAGACAACGAAGTTGTCTTTTGTTGGCTGCAGAGTGGCTATAAGAGTGGCTGGGAGGAATTGAACTTCAAAATTATCATTGATTGCGTTCAATACTTCAAGAGGGGGGTGGGTAGGTGCGTTAGCAAACCTTTCCATGTTTCTTGTTCTCCACACGATACTTAGATATGAATTCATTCTTGTACCAACCTAGGAAAATTACAGAAGTCATCCATGCACTCTTCTCTGCGTTGTTTAGGAAACAAAAGAAGAGTGTGCACATTTTTAAAACACCTTTTAGGTTTTTACTTTTGCCGATAACCAACAATTTTATTTTTAGATATGACAACTGCACTGTACAGTGTTGCAATAGATACTTATTTTATTATAGATAATATATACAGGGTGTAACAGGACGAGCTTACGTTAGCCGTATCTCAGCAACTAAGCAAGTGCCATATTTGTAAATTTGCAGACTTATTTTGGGCATGGGGGCAAACTTTTAGAAAATATTAGTACATATTTCCGGTTTCGCCGGAAGCACAATCAACTTCATGTTTTTAAATGGATTACCCAATTTTTTTTCAAACAATTGAATTCAGCAACAAATTTGGCGTATAGATCATTTATTTCGACTGGTGTATTAGCAACACTGTCATCGAAGGAAGATTCACAGTTTTCCGAATCATCACATCGATCGCACACAAAAAAAGGGTCTTTGCTGTCTTTATTACAGGGTCCACAAATCCACGCGAGACATTTCGTGCATTGGATCCAATCAATTGCGCCTTTGTAGTCTTTCCAATTAATCCTACAGATGCCACATTGGGAAGAGTTGCCCTTTCCTCCTCTCTTGCTCTTCCTCGTAGGGGCAGGGGTAGAGGGTCCCGGTTCGTCAGCGGTTGTTGGAGATTTCTCAGAAACAGGTGAAGGTTTCTCAGAAACTGCAACAGTGCGAAACGCATCAGTTCCCGGATCGACTTTTCTCCCCCATTTACGTTTTCTCTCGGTCCCAGTTCCACGATGCTCTTTCAGCAAATCAATCAAGCTGTTATCTAAGACTCTTTCAACCTCTGCATCATTTATACCACCAGGAATGCGCTTTAAAACTTCTTCTGGGTTTGCAGGATGCAAACCAGTTGCCCTAAACCCTGATTTGAGATTCTCTGCCACATTTGGACCTATTCCTCTCCACAATCTGTCCAATAAATGGGGAAATTGCTCTTTCGGTATGCTTCCTGGGTAGCGAGTTTCCTTCCTCCACTGATCGAGAATCTCCCTCCACTTCTTCTTCATTGGGGCGAATACAGCGACATCTAGGGGGGGCTGCATCAAATGTGTGGCATTGGCCGGGAAAGGTGTTATGTAGATATTATTTGCACCACATGCCTCTATCACTTTTGGTGAAAAGTGGCTTGCCAAGTTGTCACCAACGAGCACTACTTTGTCGTCATTCTCTCTGGTGGATTCGACGTGAGGCAGGAAAAGCTGGAAAAAAACCACATTTCGAACAAGTTCATGTCGAACCATCCGCTTGAACTGCTCGCATATTTTGTTCCTTGTGGTCCCCCTTGTGTCCAGTTGTCGTAAAGGTTCAAAGCTTTGTATACCACCATTGGTGGCAAAAGATCTCCACTGGCGTTTCCACAAACCATTAAACTGATGGTAGCACGGGAATGCTCCTGAACTCTCTCCACTCTCTTCGTGTTCCTGGGCACCACCACTTTCCTGGAACCAGGATCGTCGGTCACCTTCGTGTCGTCATAGTTATAGAAATTGCTTTTCACTTCCTTAATTGCTAAGTTAATATTGTTGAAGAAGTCCAAAATATCATTATGATCAACCGATGATCTGGACCTCTTTATGTTTGAAGCCATTCTGACGCTTAAATTGTTGCGTTTTATAAATGAGTCCAGGAAATCAGGTCCTGGGCAGTTATTGTTGAATATTCGAACCGTTTTTCCTTGTTTGTCCAAGAATTTTTTGATGACGTTACGAATATCCACTTTCGTGAGAGGAAACCCCCAATTTGCAACAACACCCAATGTCCTTGCAATGAGGGCCTCTTCTTGAGCAGTTAAAACGGTTGGACGACCAACTGCTTTCGGGTGTGTACCGACGATTCTTCTGACTAACGTAGTCCGTTCTACTCCAAAAGTTTCAGCCGCCAGTTTTTTCGTCATGCCCGCTTTTACTGCTTCTATCGCTTCGCGGTTGGCCAATTTTATGTTCTCATATTTTTTCAATGGCTTGTCTACTTGACGCAACTAATTCATTTATTCTAGTCCAGTTCTGTATAGAACGCAGACTTTTTTTTTGCATTCTCGGACATCGTACAGTGTCAATCGTATTGTGAGAACAAGAGGTCAATGTAAAAAGCCTGCTTCCATAGCCGGCTTATAATAATACGCCTGCAATAATCAGTATTTTTCTCCAATTAAGTATTTTGTCGAGCTTTTTACAATATGCCTATTTAGTCGTTTCGAATTTGACTAGGCATAGCCTGATTTTATATAGATACATCGAAAAAAAAACATAATTAGAGTAGGCTATGTGAATGGATTGTTACTTTAGCCACTTTCACATAATGACATTTATTCCTTGACATTTAATTTGAGATTATAAACTTTGGTTACAATAAAATGTCAAATAATAAATGTCATTATGTGGTAGTGGCTAAAGCAACGATTAAAAACATTTATATAGCCTATAGAGGGAAAATATCAAATAATGAGACGAAACAACGTCAGGCGTACCGCAGGGCTCGATTTTAGGTCCTCTACGTTTCGACTCTTACTATATCGATGTGTTGACTATACCTATTTATGAAAACGATATCCTATCACGACAATTTTCGTAGATGACGTTTCTGCGACATGTTCTAATGACATTTAGTAGCCGTAGAATTTTTTTTTAATTTCGCACAAGCATTTTACGGTGATGCCCTAATTAAAACGGAGGGTGGTAGGACAGCCTCAAGACCGAGAGGGATGGGGAGGGAGGGGGTACGACATTCGCAGGAGCATAGGGTTGGTAGGAGAACCTCAGCGAGACCAGAGGGTTGGTCGGGGAGGGGGAATCGAGGGAACAAGGGGTGGGACGTCGGGGTAGTAAGTTCCGCGCCAGAGGGAGAGGGGGTTTGTAACGAACGAGAGTATTGTAAAAGTGGATCTTCTTCGCCTTACAATACAAATCCTTAGTAAATCGTAAGATGGCGCTAGAAATACGATAAAAATGTAGTTTTTCCGTAAGCGTCATTTTTCACTATAGACAGCTGTCAAAATTTCAGTTATCGCCCGTCGCGTGAGTTTATTTTTATACTCGATCGAAGCAACCAACTTATTTAGATTCATTTAGAAAACATGGAAGAATACATCACTACTTTTTGTATACCATGTTAACAAATAAAAAAAAAGATCCAAAATAATTTGTTTTTGTATCTATTTCTAAGAATTTATTGAACTACCCTCGTAACAACCGTGAAGACTACACCTCTACTACAACTCTTCTACTAAGGTCTCTTGATGTTGAATTTATTTCATTACAAATGTGTATTTCACTAATTATAGAATTAAACAACTGTACAGAGATAGGAGTAGACAGAGTCATAGGTAGGACAGTACACAGTGTGCTGTGGAGTTCGAATCTTGTCGGAACGTTGTTGGAACATAATTAACAACGTTACATCATTTATGGCGAGTTAATGTTGTAACAAAGCCATGCAAACACATCAAAACACAATTTACACAGAAAATCTACAGTAGGTGTGATCACGATAAATAATATAGGAAATATGGGAAGCCGCTGCAACTACACTGACTGGAAGCAGGCAATTTCTAGATTAAACAACCCATCAAGAAATGTTCGTCGGTCGAAGCTCTGGTATCGTACACTGACGAGGACGACGAATCCGAAATACGCGTCTGTGTCTCGGGATTAAATATTCAAGCAGGTTAACGTTACCGAATTGTGTAATAATTGTGAATCACCACAACAGCGGGGATAAACAGGAATAACAAGACATGCACGCGCTTTTTAAATATCGTTTTTTTTCCTCTTCTAATTTTGCGTGAAATGAGCATTTAATTGTTTCATCGTAGGTATACCCGGTCTCCCAACTCGACTGTCGCCCCCTCCTCTCCCCTAAAACTACTTTTTTTTTTAACGTGAAATCAGAACACACCGTGTACGCTGTTAAAAAAGTTTCTAATCATTTTGACGTTTAACGAAATCTTGACAAAATACGTCGCGAACCATCCTTTACATTTTAGAGGAGGTCATCTTGATGTAAATATCAATCTGTCAATGTGACAGCGATGATTGAAAATCCATATGATAGATGGAAGACCGTTTATTCCTTGACATTTAATTTGAGGTTATAAACTTTGGTTACAATAAAATGTCAAATAATAAATGTCATTATGTGGTAGTGGCTAAAGCAATGATCAAAAACATTTACCAACCTACATCATAAACGTCAAAGCACAGCGATATTTGGCGCCATCTGCAAAACTGGCGGTCAATTCAAATTATGACATTACTTTCGCGCCATCTTGTGTACGAATCGGTTCATACAGCGTGTCCACGTCGATTCACACACATTTAATGTACATTACATCGCTTCATAAAATTGATTCAAAATTGTTGATGGCAACGTGTGCATCGCAGCACAACAATTTTGAGTTAATTTTGTTTTCAGCTGAAGTAACATTATATGATAGATAATATAAACGTATTTATTAGCTTCCATTTAAACAATAGAAATTTTACGATCTTCTATATTTAGTGAATAATGTTTGTATGCCATGACTATTTTTTAAAGATCACATAAGTAGACACATTAACAACATTATTAATATTTTTTCTCTATTATATACATAGTATTCTACGGATAAATAGATGGGTTTTATAGAAGAAAAAAATAAAAAAAAAGAAACATACACAAAGGCCTTCTTTGTATAAACGAAAACTAATGCTTTAGCTTTTTTACAGTATTAGTAGTTATTAGTTATTACGTAATATATTTACAGAGGAATAATATATTTGTGTTTCAAAATAATTTAAAAAAATAAATATAAAGGAGAAGAGTAAAAAAAACAAAGAAGTGTGTTTTATATTAGAATAGCTGTCCAGTATACAGGGTTTTCAAACTTAAGTCGGCACTATTGCTAACTTTGTTATTATTGGAGCTACAAAGTTGGTTAAATAGGCAAACTAGTGTAGTTTTTCAATCAAATTACAATGGCATTAAAAAAAAATAATTGACGTACTGGGTCACGTGATATTGTGAAAATCGTAATTTTTTTAAATGGGACACCCAGTATACAACTTTCCTATGAACTTTTATCCTAAAGTCAATAATAACAGAGTTATTGATGATTGTTTTTACAGAAACTAAAAACAGTATTGTTTATTTTAAGTTATTTTATTAGTTTCGAAAATAAAAAAAAAAACAAGAAATTTTAAATTCAGAGCAGATGCTCAAAAACATCACCACCCTCTTGCTCCAAGCACTTTTGAACCCGCCTGTTAACGCTTCTAGTAGCCTTAGCAATGATTCTACCATCAATATTATTAATAGCATGGCTGATGCTTTGCTGGAGATCTTCAAGAGTATCATACCGTCTTTCACAAATACACTGCACTTTTCACAAATCCCCAAAAGAAGAAATCCAAAGGTGTTATGTCCGGTGATCGGGGAGGCATACGAATAGGCCCGTTAGTTGATAGATATCGGCCATCAAAAAGGTCATGTAATAAGTTGAATGAATTTGGCGAACATTATGGGCAGGAGCGCCATCTTGTTGAAAGAATATCTGTTGTCTATCCATTAAATTAAGGTCATCCAAGAATTCTCGAAGGGTAGCGGTTAACATTTCGACATACCTCTCGCCAGTTAATGCACCTTGATCAAATACGGGGCCTACAATTCTTGAATCAATCAAGCCACACCAAACATTAACACTAAAGCGTCTCTGCGGATTACAAGGACGGAATCGGCATCGGGTTTCCTCGACTCCAATAGTGGCTGTTCTCCCTGTTGGAGAAATTTGATTCGTCACTCCAAAGAACCAAACGCCAAAAATTATGGTTAAGTCTAACTTGATTAATGTACCACTGACAAAACTGAGTCCGTCTTTCTTGATCGATCTCCCGGTACCAGCGTCTGAATAGGTCTGTATCTGAACGGCACAAACTTATGTTTTTTTAGAATATTGTGAATAGTTCCCAAAGATAGTCCACTTTCTTCCTTTAAATCATTAATTGCATTATTAGGATTAGCTTCAAAGAAAGCTAAGACGTTAATTTCAGTTGCTTCACTTATTGGGTGTTGGAATTAATTCGTAGCGTTTTTTTTAATGAAAAAGAATATTTATTTTAAATGAAAATAAAATAATAGCTTAATCAAAGTATTGCCCATTGCTTTCTACTACTTTTGACCATCTTTCGGGCAGGGTACGAATACCACGTCGGAAGAACGCATCGTCTTTAGACGCAATCCACGAATCGACCCATTCTTGACAACCTTCGTAAGAAGTGAACTTCTGATCAGACAAGCCATGAGCCATCGAACGAAACAAATGGTAATCAGAGGGTGCGATATCTGGAGAATACGGCGGGTGGGGTAGGATTTCCCATTTAAGTGTTTCCAGATATGTTTGTACCGGTCTTGCGACGTGTGGACGAGCATTGTCGTGCAGCAGTCGTGATTTTTTCGTGTCTTTCGGAGTATTCCGGCCGTTTTTCTTTTAATGCACGGCTCAAGCGCATCAACTGCAGTCGGTAACGATCTCCAGTTATGGTTTCATTTGGTTGCAGCAGTTCATAATAAATCACACCGCGCTGATCCCACCAAATACAGAGTAGGAGCTTAGATATTTGGTTTTGCCACTGATCCTGACGGTTGGCCGGGCTTAACCCATGACATTTTGCGCTTCGGATTGTCGTAATGGATCCATTTTTCATCGCCAGTGACAATTCGATGCAAAAAAACTTTCCTTTTCGCCCGTTGAAGCAGCAGTTCACATGTCAAAAGTCTTCTCTCAATGTCCCTCGGTTTCAATTCATATGGAACCCAATGTCCTTCCTTCTGGATTATGCCCAAAGTTTTGAGACGTTTTCCTACCGTTGATAAGTCAACTCCCAATGATGTAGACAAGGCTTGAAGTGTTTGACTTTCGTCTTCATTAAGCAATGCCTCCAACTCATTATCTTCAAATTTCTTCGGCTGTCCAGGGTCGCTCCTTGTCATCCAAGTCGAAATCGCCAGCTTTAAAACGTGCAAACTACTTCCGACACGTTTGCTCAGCTAGAGCATCTTCACCATACACTTCCACTAAAATACGATGAGCTTCAGCAGCACTTTTGTTCATATTAAAGTAATGAAGTAAAACTCAACACACAAAAGTAAAAAGTACCTTCGATCTGGCAAGTTGCGCGTATTGGGAAATAAAACACCGTAACGTTCACGAGCTTGCAGGGAATTTTTATTACAAACGATGTAACATTCCTTCATATCACATTTTTCTAAATGCGTGAAAGGCATTTTCTCATCAATAAACACAAAATGTTAATTGCTTACTGACAGAGGTTTAATGCAATATTTCAATATTGATGACATTTGCAAAACAATCGAATTTTGTTTATGAAATAACAGCCTCCTTAGCAAATTTGAAAAATCATCAATAACTCTGTTATTATTGACTTTAGGATAAAAGTTTATAGGAAAGTTTTTGTTCAGAATTAAATTTTCTGTCGACCGTGAGAACTGTATACTGGGTGTCCCATTTAAAAAAATTACGTTTTTCACAATATCACGTGACCCAGTACGTCAATTATTTTTTTTTAAATGCCATTGTAATTTGCTTGAAAAACTACACTAGTTTGCCTATTTAACCAACTTTGTAGCTCCAATAATAACAAAATTAGCAATAGTGCCGACTTAAGTTTGAAAACCCTGTATATACAGACA
Source organism: Holotrichia oblita (assembly GCA_023690525.1). Lineage (NCBI taxonomy): Eukaryota > Metazoa > Arthropoda > Insecta > Coleoptera > Scarabaeidae > Holotrichia > Holotrichia oblita. Next base: position 189,592,264 of record CM043017.1, read on the forward strand.
ACAGAAGAGGAATAATACCGCTAGTATTTAAGTTTTAAATAATGCTCAAACTCTCCCTGTATTTAAGTAAAAGTGTACGAGATCAAAATAAGTAAAAAAAAAATTATTTATTGCTATCTAATGAAAGATGTTTTAATTTAGAATTAATGGATTTTAACTTAGTGACTATTTAAACTTTCTTCGATTAAATTAATTACAATGTTTATCATTAATACATATCTGTGAATTAATAAATCTCTGCTACAGTATTTCCGTGCATTTTTATTTATTAATTGACGCCTTATTTATTAAAACACGCCTCTACCACGTCCAAAAAAAATGCGTCATTTGCGTAGTACTAAAAAACAATTAAATTTTAGACACCCTGTATATAATGCGCTAAATTCTGAGAACCGTAACGGAAACGTCAAATCTCTTCTATTCATAACCTCAATTTCAGGATTTTCACTCCAAAAATGGCGACGCTACCTCATATTAAGCATGACGATGTAAATTCAAACATATTTTCGAAAAATCCCACCCTGTATAAACGAAAGCAATTTTAAGCTATCGCCCCCTTTAAGAATGAAAGCATTTTCATTTTAAAAGTTTTTTTTTTATCTTCAACAGGTATCGAGATACCGACCGACACCGCACTATTGAAACACCCTGTATATAGCTCCCTTTCTCTAGAATAGAACATTATTAGAGGGTGGTAAGTTTTCGAATCGCATTATTACTGGAGATGATGGCTGCGGTGTAACATTTGCTTTGACGCAACGAGATGTACGTTAGTGCGAGTTGTCCCTCTATAGCTCTTGTGTTCGTCAGATTCTCTCTCTAAGTGTTGACACTCGGATTCTGTCCGGGTGGGTGCTCTAATGGCATAGTTCCGCTGACGCCACATACCCTCGTGAGGGTCTATCAATCGATTAGAGAGGTTTGACGTCCGTGAGAGTCTCAATCTAATTTATATCCCGTTTGGATTAATTAATGGCTGTACAATGCCGAAACAAAGCGTTCATATTAGAACTGTTCTCATTGTTGATGGTTTGGTTAGTCGGTTGATATCGTAGGTTTGAGTATTGCCTTGAATGTTGGTCCAAGTCTTGAGATAAGTGCTAAGTTCCTTAAGGAGATCTTTGTCTTATTGTTGATGGTTTGGTAGGTCGGTCCCGATAGAAGGTTAGGTTATTGCGTTAAATGAAGGAGCTACCTAATATGAACGCTAATTCGAACTCAAATTTTGCTTTGATGCAACGAGGTGTACGTTAGTGCGAGTTGTCCCTCTACAGCTCTTTTGTTCGTCAGATTCTCTCTCTAAGTGTTGACGCTCGGATTCTGTCCGGGTGGGTGCTCTAATGGCATAGTTCCGCTGACGCCACATAGCCTCGTGAGGCTCTATCAAACGATTAAAGAGGTTGACGAAATTTTCCTAGTATTTTTTCGTAAAAATAATATACGAACTATACAAAAAAAAAACACCAACTACGACTACACTCAGCAGGTAGTAAGCTGGCCCTGCGGCTCTTTGTACCTGTATATGATAATAAAGTATTGATCGCAATGTATTTCTCTATCTAGTCGTGTCCGGATACCTTTGAAAAAATATTGACACCTTAGCACACCGAGATCAATATGACCGAGAAACTGACATTAATTTCTCACGTTCAGAAAACACCTCATTCATAATAAGACAACATTTGACGTATTAGTAACCTCATTTTTAGAGATACGTTACAGGCGCCATCTTGTACAGTACTGTGCAATAAAATGTGGGACAAACATATTTAAGTTGTGTAATTAAGGTCTCATACTCATGGAACGTCAATTGGCTTTAATGACAATCTGAATATGCTGTATGTCACGATTTATGTCATGAATTTATGCTTATAAAGGTTGTCCCATATTTTTTGCACACATCTGCACACGTTATCTCCACACAAATAAAGCAGGTTATGAGATAACGAATTTTTGCCAGCAAAAAGGTCACATGGTCTCCTGTTTTTTTCTAAATTATCATCATCAGGTAATCAGAAATGACGTTTAATTGACATTTCGTGAAAGTCGTTGAAAAATAAACATTTTTATCTCATCGTTGGTTAATTAATTGACATTTGACAGGCGCTGCTTAAGAAAAACGATTTCATTTGCATTTTTTATCGATTAAGAATCAAATTTTGATATTTAATACGTGAAAATATAAAAATTTTCATTAATTGTATACCTCGTTTCAAAAAAGGAGAAAGAGACAAATTTCTGAACGACCCCCCAGCCCAATTTACATTTAATACACATAGTAATACCTCCTAAACTAATGTAATTGTTATAGGTAAGGTTTTAAATTTAAATGCGGCTAAATTGATACAAATAATGTCAAAATATATGGTAATAGAATCATATTTGGACCAATTTATAAGTCTGTCAATTTTGACAGATTACAAATTATTGAAGCCGCACACACACGCAATCATTTTCTCTGTACAAAATTATAAATTATTACATGATTTGATTGAAGATTTAAATGTAGATCGAAGAAATTATTTCTGATAATAAAATTTTCACTAATAAACATTTCGTCCTGTTATAACATGAGAGCGAAATTGTTCGAGAGCATTCATACATGACAAAGTTTTAGTTGCTAACTTCAAAGTTGAAAATAATTTGTGAATTAAATTTGTCAGTGTCGTTCGTTATTCGACATTTAAAAATTATTTGAGTTTCATTTTATAAATCAGTAGTTTTCATTTCATTAATAAAAAACTGTGAGGATTATTTTTATCCATGGCTTTTACTGTTGAACACGATAAATTTCCTTAATAAACTTAATTTCGTAGTGGCTAACGAGATGGAAATGGTATTTGACAGTACTCTATTTAATCTCGATTTAACTAATTTTTGTCGATTACATAATGTAAAGGAGTTGCAAGAGGTTATAGTTAATGCGGCGAATAAAATTAAGCACAATATGTTAATAAACGTATTCGATAATATGAAAAGAAGACTTGCTTTATGTATTCAGGAACATGGGCAATATTTTCAACATTTAAATTAATTTAAAACTTACAGTGTTTATGTTATTTGTAACATTATTTCTTCTTTTCAAATAAAAATATGTTTTAAAACAATCTCTTATTTTCGTATCTCCTGTAATAAATACTACCTCAACGCTACGCCGCTGAGAACGATGATAATGAAGTTGGATATTTCGTGGCATGTTTAGGGATATCTCGGTAAACCAATTAGATAGGTTTTTTAAATTTAAAACTACCAATAGCGTTACTAATTTCACGGCGCATAAATTTGAAAATATGCGTTTTAAAAAGAAATTAAATTAAAGTAAAATTAACCAAGATATCTCAGATTAAAATTAATCTAAAAGTAATAATGACAAATTAATATCTAATATATAATTTAATACTCATATATTTAAGTTATGTGAAGCTAACGCTCTCTCTCTCTAAAGATCTTTCGGTAGGACTATTGTCAAATGTCAAACTTGTAGCCAACATATAAACAGAAAAAAATTAAGCATTATTAGAATTATTAGAAAGTTGTTGTAGGCGAGTACTCGTGTCCTCAATGTTTGTAAACATATATATATAACATAAAATTCAATACATAATTATTAAATGTGATGACTACTTCAAGAATTGTGCGTGGCACGAAGGGCCGTATATTCGTTTACGTGTGCGCTATATTGATAATAACCGGTATAATAGCGTGTTATAATAATACAAGAGTTGAATTGGACAATGTACAAAAATCAAACGATCTGTGTCATCAACAGCAAGAGAATCTATCGACACAATTGCAGGGTAATCTATATCCGTTTAATCCAACTTGTTACGTATGTATGTGATATCTAACGAGTTAATCCTTAATTTCGCAGTGATATCAGATTATAAACAGCGATTAGAGAAATCGTTGAAAACAGAGAAGACGGAACACCAACAGGCGAAAGCCGAACTGGAATCGAGAGTGAACGAGGAGAAATTGAAGCATCACAAAGCGACCGAGGATGCTACGTTAAAATTCAATTCGTTACAGCAGCATTATAACTTGTTACAAGTAAGTTAGGGATCGAATGTGTCGCCAAGATGATACGATGCTTTAAATTTGCAGACGAGTTACGAAGATGTCAAACGGGAGTGTAGTCAGAAGCAGAACGAACAATTAAATATTATAAATAATTTACAATTGAAGCTTAAAGAGGTACAAGGTCAACTGCAGCAATGCGAAAGGGAGAAAGAGAATTCTTTGGAGCATCTTAAGGTGTGTTAATTAATTATTGTTGTTATTTACTCGGTTTTTGTAATATTTATCGTAGAGCCAAATCGAACAACTCAAGATGGAAAAAGGAAATTTAGAAAATCAAGTTATAGAAATTTCGAAAAGGGAAGATACGCAGAAAGAAAATCCATCGATAAGCATAAAGGTAATATATTATATTCTAGTTTTTTTTTTTTTGTTTTTGACAGACGGGACAATGACATTATTAGGGAAACACCAAATTCCCTAAACTCTCAAGTATTTCTTTCGAAAAAACCTTAATAGCTCGAAAATTATGACAAATAGGTATAGGGAATGCTAATACAGTTCGACGCAGAATTTAATTCTGCTTCAGATTATTGAAAAAAAAATGAGTCATCGAGTTTAAATAGTCTGAAGTTAAATTTTGGACATCCTGTATATAATGGGTTAAATTCTAAGAACTGTAGCAGAAACGTCAAAATTTCTTTTATACATAACCTCAATTTTATAATTTTCACTCAAAAAAAAAAAGTCGAAAAAATACTCCTAAAATGACGTTTAGATTTCGAAGTGCCGCCATCTTGAAAATATTTTTAATGGATAAATTTAATCACCCCCCTATACGCATATGTATGCAACTTTGCAGAAATTTATTATCATTAGGCAGCTCAATATTTCCAATAGCCGACGGTCTTAATCGATCACCCTGTATATCATTTTATTTATGATTTAATTAACTTTGATTTCGTGCTAATAGTAAATAAATAGTCGAGTTATTTATGAAAGCAAATCAAGGAAAAGCGCCTAAAACAAGAAGCATGTTAGGAATGTATATACCGGGTGTTCCAGACTGATTTTCCCCGTGTAACAGGAAGTGGATGATTTCTTTTGTTACAGTAACATTTGACGATGTTTATAATATGTAATAAATGTTATGCGAATTTATTTAATCCTAATGAGCCGTGTAGTATGGCTATATACAGTGTGTTCAGAATGGGGTGTACAATTTAGTTCGTTTTTTTTTTAATGGAAGCACTCTCTATATATTTATATAACATGATCCAGATAAAAAATTTAACCCAAAAATCGATTTTGACGTATGTCACGTGATCGCTAATATGGCGGCAATTTTGAAAAATGAATTACGAATTGGTAAAAAATGGAGTTTATCTTTGAAGATATCAAAAATCAGCTATTTGGAGAGGTTGTTCTCATCATCGTCATTCTATTTGAAATTAGAAAGTTGATGTCGATTTCCGGAAGTGCCGCCATCTTGAAAATATTTTTATTAAATAGATTTAATTGCCCTACCTATATGCATATACAACTTTGTAGAAATTCATTATGATTAGAAAGCTCGATCTTTCTAATGATAAGGCGATGGTCTTAATGAATCACTCTGTATATCATTTTATTCGTGATTTCATTAACATTGATTTTGCGCTAATAGTAAATAGTTGAGTTATTTATTTAAAAAAATCAAAGAAAAGCGCCAAAAAACAGGAAGCATGTTAGGAATATATATACCGGGTGTTCCTCTCTTATTAACATAGGTGCCTTACCTATTGTGGTACTTTGTAAATCTAGGGACTTTAAACTTAAGAAGTTATTTAAAATGTGACTAGTGTAGCCCTCTATATTATAAACCTACAGATTAATTGACATTTATCACGTTCAAAACATACGTCACGTCAGCACCAATATGGCGGCAATTTTGAAAAATTCATTACGAATTGGCAAAAAAATGGAGTTATCTTTGAAGATATCAAAGAAACTTATTTGAAAAAGTTGTTTGCAATTAAATAACGGGAGATATCTATCCAAATTTTTTTTGTTTTTAAATGAACAAATTTGTCAAAATGGCCACCCATCACTAACATATTTTGTGCCAGTCGTTGTAACTAGTTTTCAAGGACTGTGGGTTCGTAAGATACAGATAAAAAATCGGTTACACCCCAACATCACACAATTTAAAATTAATTAAATCGGGACACGCGTTTCGAAGACTCATGGGTACCTACTCATTATCAACCGAATGCCGAATAATAATAATAATTCGGTTGTTGATGAGGGCCCACGAGCCCAAGATTGGATAGGAGGAGATGGATAAAAAGTTTGGAATTTTTTTTTCTGGACACCCTGTATAGTTTTGTAAAATTTATAATACTGCGTTTGATACAGCTAGAGTTTTCCTTAACGATTACATAAAATTTTAAATTTGCACATGCTTTAATTTTTTTTTAGTACCTAATTAGCCCGTAGCTGTCAATTTTTTTTTTTTACAAAAATTGAGATATAATTCAAAAATTAATAATTTTACATGCAAGGTTTATTAGACGAAGGAGTCTGTCCAACACACATTAATTTAAAAAAAATTAGGGGTCTGAGAACCAATTTGGGACACCCGGTATAGCAAAATTTTGAAAAACTTGTATTCTTCGAAATGTTTTTTAGGAATATAGAATAGAATATAAAAATAAATATACGAGTTATTATTTGATAATACAATAATAACTTTGGATATAAGAAAATGGATAAAAATTTGGATTTTTTTTTCTGAACACCCGGTATAGTTTTGTAAAAATTATAGTGAAATAATTCAAAAATCACTAATTTTACAGGCAATGTTTATTAGACGAGGTAGTCTCTCCAATACAAATTAATAAAAAAATAAATTAGGGGTTTGAGAACCAATTTGGAACACCCGGTATAGCAAAAATTTGAAAAAAAATGTTTTATTCGAAATATTTATTTAGAAATTGAAAAATAAACAATACAACACATAAAAATAAACAAATGACATATAAACAATACCGAATCGTTTTGTTTAACGATATTATTTCTAAAATAACAGCATTAACGTCAGAAAAAATTAAATAAAACTCGTTTTTTTAACAGCAACAAAATCCCGAAAATCAAGATACGTTACAGGCGCCGAATATCTCAGATACGGGCTCACCAAAACCAAGCTACGCTAAACAGATCTCCGTTAAGGATGGGGAATATAAAATATCCTCGAACAACGTCGCGGATTTACCACCGAACAACGCGGACGAACAGAATCACGCCAATCAAGTAGGCGAAAACGCCGTTAAAGACAGTCTAGCCCAAGTCGTCCTACCACCTCCGCAAAAAGCGCAACAATCGAGTACGCCCAATTCGCGATTAAAAAGCTCCAGGGCTAGTTTGGAACAAGCACCGCCCCTTAAGGTACCCACGTTAACGCCGGAAACCCCTCAAAATAAAACGTCTCAGAAGAGTAACATCAGTAATAATCCTGATCCGATCCCATCGCCTAGTAAGAAGTTACCGAAAGGAGTGGTCGCCGTTCAGAATTTACCGGTAGAGGAGAACGAGGTGGACGCTAATTTAGTTAATAATAGGTATAGGAATGTCGCTGAGGATGTTAACGATAAGGAGAAATCTGTCGGTGGTGATAAGATTGTGATGGATGCTCAAGATAAGGAGAACGGGGCTAACGAGATATTCGATGTCGGCGGTTTTAATGATGATCCTAATATCGGTGGTAAGCAGGATGAGCAGAAGAATCGGATCGATGTTGATTACGATCATGATCATTTCCAGCAGAACGATCCGAATATTGATGAAAATGAAGACGGTAAGTAAATGTTTGTAGGGTGCAAAGTGTGATTGTCTTCCTATTTTTTTTTTCCTTTTAAGTTTCTAGGAAACAATAAAGAGCTACTATGTGATTTTGCGATCTTTTTTTTTTTTGTTAATTATTGTTTAATTTGTAAATATTGTATATACTGGGTGAGCAAATAAGAATAAGTCAGTAACTAAAGGACGACCGCTAGATGGCGTAATTGAATACAAAAAAGGGGGGCGCTGTTTAAATTTTTTCGAAAATTTAAATATAAATGTTTAATATTATTATTTCCGCTACCACTAGAGGGCGCTAGAGATTTTTTTAAATTGTATATCTTAAACTTAAATCTAATGTCTCCCGGATTAGCACAAATTGACATTAAATATACAACACCCTGTATTAGATGAATAACAAATGAATCCTTTCATTTTACGAAATGAAGTTGTTCAACGTTGTATCAAATCCGATATAATTTCAAAGCAAATGTTACGTACAATTCGAGATTAGTATAAAATACAGGGTGTTATATTTAAGATAACAAAGTTGGTGGTAGTGCAGCAAGATCTGGACACCCTATATAGTTAGAAACGTTTTTGAAAGATTAAATAATATTGAGGGCTTGCAAGGTCACGGTAATTCGACGTGTAAACCACGTCAGAGGCGAAATATTTCTGACAAGGAGAAGGTGGACTTGCGGGTGTAATTCGCAAGCACGGGACAATGAAGCGGAAAGAACAGGTTTCCAAATACGAGAGAGTGAGTAACCATCGTCACGATTGAGATGCTGGCGATGTCTCTGGATCTCGATAGCTTCCCTTGCCTTTCATAAGAAATAGTGCTGTTCAAAACAAATTTTGTGGCCTGTGTCGAGGAAATGTTCGGCTAAGACTGAGTGTGAACCGACATTTAAACGTCAAAAATCGGAAAAAAATTGGAGATTAAAACGTCAAAGAAAAATTGACATTTAAATGTCAAATAAGGGAGAAAATGCTATTTAAACGATAAATACGAAAAAAAATGACATTTATATGTAAAAAAACTGACATTTAAACGTCAAAAAATTGAGATTCAAACGTCAAAGAAAAACTTGACATTTAAACGTCAAACAAGGGGGAAAAAATTCAATTTAAACAACAAATATGGAAAAAATGACATTTGAACGTCAAACCAGGAAAAAATTGAGATTCACACGTCAAATAAGGAAATATTTGACATTTATAAACGTCAAATAAAGAAAAAACTAAAAAAAACGAGGAAAAAAATTCCATTTAAACAACAAATACGGAAAGAAATAACATTTAAACGTCAAATCAGGAAAAAATTGAGATTCACATGTCAAATAAGGAAAATATTTGACATTTATAAATGTCAAATAAAGAAAAAACTAAAAAAAACGTTTAAATGTCAAATAAGGAAAAGTTGACATTTAAACGTCAAACAAGGAAAAATATTCCATTTAAACAACAAATACGGAAAGAAATGACATTTAAACGTCAAACCAGGAAAAAATTGAGATTCACACATCAAATAAGGAAAATATTTGACATTTATAAACATCAAATAAAGAAAAAACTTAAAAAAACATTTAAATGTCAAATTAAAAGGAAAAATTGAAATTTAATCGTCAAAAAACCACGCTAGAGGCGAAACATTTCTAATAAGGCGATGCCTCTGGATTTCGATAGCTTTCCTTGCCTTTCATAAAAAAATAGTGCTGTTCAAAACAAATTTTGTGGCCTGTGTCGAGAAAATGTTCGGCTAAAACTGAGTGTGAACCGACATTTAAACGTCAAAAAAGAAACGGAAAAAATTGGAGATTAAAACGTCAAAGAAAAAATTGACATTTAAATGTCAAGTAAGGGAGAAAATGCTATTTAAACGATAAATACGAAAAAAATTACATTTAAATGTTAAAAAACTGACATTTAAACGTCAAAAATCAGAAAAATTGAGAAAAAATTGACATTTAAACGTCAAACAAGGAAAAAAAATTCCATTTAAACAACAAATACGGAAAGAAATGACATTTAAACGTCAAACCAGGTAAAAATTGAGATTCACACGTCAAATAATGAAAATATTTGACATTTATAAACATCAAATAAAGAAAAAACGTAAAAAAAACACTTAAATGTCAAATAAGGAAAAATTGACATTTAAACGTCAAACAAGGAAAAAAATCCATTTAAACAACAAATACGGAAACAAATGACATTTAAACGTCAAACCAGGAAAAAATTGAGATTCACACGTCAAATAATGAAAATATTTGACATTTATAAACATCAAATAAAGAAAAAACTTAAAAAAACATTTAAATGTCAAATAAGGAAAAATTGACATTTAAGCGTCAAACCAGGAAAAAATTGAGATTCACACGTCAAATAAGGAAAATATTTGACATTTATAAACATCATATAAAGAAAAAACGTAAAAAAAACATTTAAATGTCAAATAAGGAAAAATTGACATTTAAACGTCAAACAAGGAAAAAAATTCCATTTAAACAACAAATACGAAAAGAAATGACATTTAAACGTCAAACCAGGAAAAATTGAGATGCGCACGTCAAATAAGGAAAATATTTGACATTTATAAACATCAAATAAAGAAAAAACTTAAAAAAACATTTAAATGTCAAATAAGGAAAAATTGACATTTAAACGTCAAACCAGGAAAAAATTGAGATTCACACGTCAAATAAGGAAAATATTTGACATTTATAAACATCATATAAAGAAAAAACGTAAAAAAAACATTTAAATGTCAAATAAGGAAAAATTGACATTTAAACGTCAAACAAGGAAAAAAATCCATTTAAACAACAAATATACGGAAAGAAATGACATTTAAACGTCAAACCAGGAAAAATTGAGATGCACACGTCAAATAAGGAAAATATTTGACATTTATAAACATCAAATAAAGAAAAAACTTAAAAAAACATTTAAATGTCAAATAAGGAAAAATTGACATTTAAACGTCAAACCAGGAAAAAATTGAGATTCACACGTCAAATAAGGAAAATATTTGACATATATAAACATCATATAAAGAAAAAACGTAAAAAAAACATTTAAATGTCAAATAAGGAAAAATTGACATTTAAACGTCAAACAAGGAAAAAAATCCATTTAAACAACAAATATACGGAAAGAAATGACATTTAAACGTCAAACCAGGAAAAAATTGAGATTCACACGTCAAATAATGAAAATATTTGACATTTATAAACATCAAATAAAGAAAAAACTTAAAAAAACATTTAAATGTCAAATAAGGAAAAATTGACATTTAAACGTCAAACCAGGAAAAAATTGAGATTCACACGTCAAATAAGGAAAATATTTGACATTTATAAACATCATATAAAGAAAAAAGGTAAAAAAAACATTTAAATGTCAAATAAGGAAAAATTGACATTTAAACGTCAAACAAGGAAAAAAATCCATTTAAACAACAAATACGGAAAGAAATGACATTTAAACGTCAAACCAGGAAAAAATTGATATTCACACGTCAAATAAGGAAAATATTTGACATTTATAAACATCAAATAAAGAAAAAACTTAAAAAAACATTTAAATGTCAAATAAGGAAAAATTGACATTTAAACGTCAAAGAAGGAAAAAAATCCATTTGAACAACAAATACGGAAAGAAATGACATTTAAACGTCAAACCAGGAAAAAATTGATATTCACACGTCAAATAAGGAAAATATTTTACATTTATAAACATCAAATAAAGAAAAAACTTAAAAAAAAACATTTAAATGTCAAATAAGGAAAAATTGACATTTAAGCGTCAAACAACCACGCTAGAGGCGAAACATTTCTAAAAAGGGGAAGATGGACTTGCGGGTGTGATTCATAAGCACACGACAATGAAGGGGTTGAGATGCTGGCGATGTCTCTGGATTTCGATAGCGTCTATCAAAAATGGTGTTGTTCAAAACAAATTTTGTGGCCCAAAATATCGGAAGCCCTCGTAACATTTTTGATAGATGCGGGATCGTATCCTGTAGAAAGGAAGTTGCGGCAATCCGTTCTTGAAACCTTGTTTATCTTCAGTTTAATCTTTCATCGCAAAATACGAAATATCAATTTCCGCCTTCGATACATCTAATTTAACCGATTTTGACAGATAAACCTTATCTTTGATGAGTCCCCGTAAAGAGGAGGTCAGTCGATGGCACCTCTTAGGTAGATTTTCATTGAGATATGGTCTCGCATCACGATGATAGTGGGGAGGTGGCTCCATCTTACTGAAACTAATCGTCCTCTTCATCCCCAAACTGCTCACGAATACTTGGCGGGATATTTTGCTGCAGCAAATTCAAGTAAACGACAGTAATTGATTGTTTTGAGGAGGATTGTCAGAATTAGTACAGGCTTTTTTGGTTTACTGTGTTGGGCATTACGATTGAATTTAAACAGGAGGAGTAATTATTTTCTCCGTTAGTATGAGATGAAATGTACAGTTTGCTAGTTGATGTTTAGGGATTAGTGCAGGAATTCGATGCAGAAGATGCAAACTTAGCACAGAGTTTACCTTCAAGGTCATCATTTCTGTTTCGAGTTACTTTCTAGATCTACCTAACAACTGAATCCTGTAAAAATGTTATTTCATTCTTTGAAGATCCTTTTTATTATTTTCCCGATTGTGTTCATCAAATTTTTGTCCTCATCGATTATAATCATTATAACATTAACGCTTCTTATGTTTCAGACGATACCGATTACGGAAACCACAACTTACTTAAGGAGGTTGCCATTAGGAATTAAGCATTTCCAATAAAATCTAAGAATAGCAGTATTCATATCTTCCTTTTCACGTGTAATATAGCATCTTCAAGTGTAGTCTAGGCATCTGCAAATCTGAGTCGTTCTCTCTCCTAATTTGTCCTCCCCTATTCCCTTGTTTCTCCTTGTTTCTTTTTTAACGATCGCTTTTCGAATGGTTCCGTTTGAATGTTTGTGTGTACGTGTGCGTCTCGTGAACGTTTCTATAAATGTGATACATGTGTATATTATATTTAATTGCAATAATGGAATTTTATACAGTTGCTGCATATATACATCGATTTATATTATGTAATAAGTAAATGTCCACTTTGTATATAACGTTAGGATAATGCAAAAAAAAAACAGTACACAACAATTATCTTATTGTATTATATGAGATTTTTTAGATATAATTCATACTAAAACATTCTATACCGTTTATTTTTATTATTTTTGTTTTGTGTAAAAATTGTGTCTCGAAATTTTTGGTAATAAAAACATATTATGCGTATTCTTTAATCTTTTTTTGATATATTTACTTTAAACTTCCTTTAATACCTTTAATACGTTCCTTGTAATTATTTCTAAGTCGACGAGCCTGAAACCTTCGTCCCACTGGGCATAATTCGATCTCAACTAAGGTTAAACTAAAAAGTTCATGTTGACAAGTTAACTTTTATTGTTATGATAAACCATACGTAGGTACTAACAATTAAATTTAAGTCGAGCAACTTGAACATCTAACTTCTTAAGAAACGTCACGAAGCAAGAGTTAAATCTGCAAAAATGTGAAATATACATCAGTTTGACATTTAAACGTTAAATAAGGAAAAAACTGACATTCTAACGTCAAATAAGGATACAATTTGACATTAAAACGTCGAATAAGGGGGAGAAATGCGATTTAAGCCTCAAATAAGGAAAAAGTTAACGTTTAAACGTCAAATAAGAAAAAATTGAGATGTAAACGTCAAATACGGCAAAAAAATGACATTTAAACGTCAAAGAAGGAAGAAAATTGACAATTAAACGCAGGGCCGTTCCTAGGGTATCTACCGCCCGTGTGCGATAGTAATTTTGCCGCCCTCCCCCTTGCTTTATCGATAACTAAATCTTTTTTGAAATATTTTTTTCTTAAATGAAAGAATGAATTGTAAAAAATATTTATTTTATTAATTTTACTTGTGCTTGTAATGATATTGTTGTATAAGTAAATTCACCGACGTTGGCGATAAAGGATAATATTTTGTTGAAAAAAATGACATAAATAAATTCAATAGCAATTTGTGATCGTCAAAAAAATAATTACAATTAGAAATACCACCATTTCGACTTATCTACTCTCAAGCAATTAGTCTCCGGTTCTAAAAATCCCCATTAAAAATTGTTAGTAATAAAAGAAGAACTTCAACATCAATTATTTTACTTTTGACATTTTCTTTATTTAACATTAACCCTTGACTTGCCGCCCGGGTGCCCCGCACCCTAGCACCCTCGGGTTGGAGCGCCCCTGATTAAACGTCAAATCGGGAAAAAAATTGACATTTAAACATCAAATAAGGAAAATATTTACATTTAATCGTGAAGTAAAGAAAAAAAGAGATTTAAATTTCAAAGAAAAACATGGACATTTAAACGGCAGAAAAAATAACATTTAACCGTCAAATAAAGAAAAATTTAAGAATTAAACGTCAAATAAAGAAAAAATTACATTCAAATGTCAAACAATGATAAAATTACCATTTAGACGACTAATAAAAACGAAAAACTACAATAAAATATCAAATAAGGAAAAATTTGAGATTCATACGTTAAACAAGAAAAATATTTGACATTTAACCGTCAGATAATGAAATATTTGACATTTAAATGTAAAAAAAAAACACGAAAAAAATGAGATTTAAACGTCAAAGAAAAAATTGACATTTAAACGTCAAATTAGGAAATATTTGACATTTAAATGTCAAATAAAGAAAAAAAAAGAAGAGATTTAAACATCAAATAAGGAAAATATTGACAAAGAAAAGAGATTTAAATTTCAAAGAAGAAAAATATGGACATTTAAACTACAGAAAAAATAACATTTAACCGTCAAATAAAGAAAAATTTGAGAATTAAACGTCAAATAAAGAAAAAATGACATTCAAATGTCAAACAAGGAAAAATTACCATTTTAGACGACTAATAAAAACGAAAAACTACAATAAAATATCAAACAAGGAAAAATTTGAGATTCACACGTTAAACAAGGAAAATATTTGACATTTAACCGTCAGATAATGAAATATTTGACATTTAAATGTAAAAAAAAAAACCGAAAAAATTAAGTTTTAAACGTCAAAGAAAAAAATTGACATTTAAACGTCAAATTAGGAAATATTTGACATTTAAACGTCAAACAAACAAAAAAAGAAGAGATTTAAACATCAAATCAGGAAAATATTGACATTTAAATGAGAAGTAAAGAAAAAGATTTAAATTTCAAAGAAGAAAAATATGGACATTTAAACGGCAGAAAAAATAACATTTAACCGTCAAGTAAAGAAAAATTTGAGAATTAAACGTCAAATAAAGAAAAACTGACATTCAAATATCAAACAAGGAAAAAATTACCATTTTAGACGACTAATAAAAACGATAAACTACAATAAAATATCAAACAAGGAAAAATTTGAGATTCACACGTTAAACAAGGAAAATATTTGACATTTAACCGTCAGATAATGAAATATTTGACATTTAAATGTAAAAAAAAAAACCGAAAAAATTAAGTTTTAAACGTCAAAGAAAAAATTGACATTTAAACGTCAAATTAGGAAATATTTGACATTTAAACGTCAAACAAACAAAAAAAGAAGAGATTTAAACATCAAATCAGGAAAATATTGACATTTAAATGAGAAGTAAAGAAAAAAGATTTAAATTTCAAAGAAGAAAAATATGGACATTTAAACGGCAGAAAAAATAACATTTAACCGTCAAGTAAAGAAAAATTTGAGAATTAAACGTCAAATAAAGAAAAACTGACATTCAAATATCAAACAAGGAAAAAATTACCATTTTAGACGACTAATAAAAACGATAAACTACAATAAAATATCAAACAAGGAAAAATTTGAGATTCACACGTTAAACAAGGAAAATATTTGACATTTAACCGTCAGATAATGAAATATTTGACATTTAAATGTAAAAAAAAACCGAAAAAATTAAGTTTTAAACGTCAAAGAAAAAAATTGACATTTAAACGTCAAATTAGGAAATATTTGACATTTAAACGTCAAACAAACAAAAAGAAGAAGAGATTTAAACATCAAATCAGGAAAATATTGACATTTAAATGAGAAGTAAAGAAAAAAGATTTAAATTTCAAAGAAGAAAAATATGGACATTTAAACGGCAGAAAAAATAACATTTAACCGTCAAGTAAAGAAAAATTTGAGAATTAAACGTCAAATAAAGAAAAACTGACATTCAAATATCAAACAAGGAAAAAATTACCATTTTAGACGACTAATAAAAACGATAAACTACAATAAAATATCAAACAAGGAAAAATTTGAGATTCACACGTTAAACAAGGAAAATATTTGACATTTAACCGTCAGATAATGAAATATTTGACATTTAAATGTAAAAAAAAAAAACCGAAAAAATTAAGTTTTAAACGTCAAAGAAAAAAATTGACATTTAAACGTCAAATTAGGAAATATTTGACATTTAAACGTCAAACAAACAAAAAAAGAAGAGATTTAAACATCAAATCAGGAAAATATTGACATTTAAATGAGAAGTAAAGAAAAAGATTTAAATTTCAAAGAAGAAAAATATGGACATTTAAACGGCAGAAAAAATAACATTTAACCGTCAAGTAAAGAAAAATTTGAGAATTAAACGTCAAATAAAGAAAAACTGACATTCAAATATCAAACAAGGAAAAAATTACCATTTTAGACGACTAATAAAAACGATAAACTACAATAAAATATCAAACAAGGAAAAATTTGAGATTCACACGTTAAACAAGGAAAATATTTGACATTTAACCGTCAGATAATGAAATATTTGACATTTAAATGTAAAAAAAAAAACCGAAAAAATTAAGTTTTAAACGTCAAAGAAAAAAATTGACATTTAAACGTCAAATTAGGAAATATTTGACATTTAAACGTCAAACAAACAAAAAAAGAAGAGATTTAAACATCAAATCAGGAAAATATTGACATTTAAATGAGAAGTAAAGAAAAAAGATTTAAATTTCAAAGAAGAAAAATATGGACATTTAAACGGCAGAAAAAATAACATTTAACCGTCAAGTAAAGAAAAAATTTGAGAATTAAACGTCAAATAAAGAAAACTGACATTCAAATATCAAACAAGGAAAAAATTACCATTTTAGACGACTAATAAAAACGATAAACTACAATAAAATATCAAACAAGGAAAAATTTGAGATTCACACGTTAAACAAGGAAAATATTTGACATTTAACCGTCAGATAATGAAATATTTGACATTTAAATGTAAAAAAAAAAAACCGAAAAAATTAAGTTTTAAACGTCAAAGAAAAAAATTGCTATTTAAACGACAAACTAGATGTAATATTATGAAGAAATGCTCATATGAATGTAGGTTCTTTATTAAAAACTTATAGAGATTTTTAAATATCTTAAGAAAATCAACATTTAGTTCTTCAGTTTCTGTTTTAACAGGATGCGATGAAATGAACAGCTTTGAATTCTGGTTTCAATTTCAGGGCCCACTCCTCACAAGAAATTTAAACTAGAAAAAGTCTCGGTAGAATCTCCTGAAACTTTTCCACCCTAATTTCCCACTGGATATGCTCATTTCTTTGTTCACCCCAACTATCTAAAAAAAAAAACTTTTCAATTCAATGAACTTTAAAGTTCTCTGTTTCCAGAAAATTGATGGTATCTCTTGCTCCTCAGATTTTTCAAAATCGTCTAAGTGACCATTATGATTTTATACGAAATGTTAACATTAATAAAACGCACTGTTTCTATATTTCCACACCTGGACATTGTGAATACGTTTGCATAATGTTTCAATTATCTCTAATAAAAAAAAAAAAAATAGAGGAAAGGTCACAAAGGTAAGTATGATAATAATTATTACCATAAAACATATTTTATTTTTATTATAAATAAATTTTTGTACAAGGTTAAAAAACAACGAAAAATAACATTTACGATAATGTACACATCTTTAAAAAGGAAAAAGATCATTCCTGTACATTCTCAAATTGTTTCATATAAGCTTCTAACAGTCTTTTTTGCTGGGCTTGCGTTTCCTCGTTCCCAAAGATCTTTTCGAACGCGTGATATTTTTTATGAAGCATTTTCATTTTTTTAAGATTTAATTGTTGCGTCACAGCCCTCTCGAGCACACGCCTATAAAAAAATAAGAATAACAAAAATCAAATTTTCGGATTAATCTTACCTAGCGATATCTATTTTATCTCTCTTCATCAATTGATCCACGTAAGTTGACCAAACATCCACCCTTTTCGGTGTTGATTGTAATATCGTTTCGAACAAGGCCTCGGCTTGATATTCTTCGCCGTAATCGAACTCCATGATGGCGAATTTCACAATTAATGGGACGGCTGTAAAAATAAATTTATAAACTAATTTGATTTTTGTGTATAATATAAATTAGCTTACTTTCGGCTGTGTTCTTTATCGTCATTAACGCGATATCTTTTAATTTTCTGGCTTCCTCGTATCGTTTTTGTAGATAATAGATTCTACCGATTTCGATGTACATCTTCGGGTTCTGCTTGAATTTAGCTCTCGCCTTCTTGATATAGTCTTCGACGCTGCCGTTGTTCGTCGATGCTAATATCTTTATTGTTTGCATGTATATTGTGAAATCGTCGTTGCAGCGTACGGCTTCTTCGAATACTTCGGTGAAAGTTTCCTGAAAAATCATTATTTCTAAATTTCAAGGATGTCAAACTTTAAACATGTCAAATATTGATAAATTTGACATTTAAATGTCAAATTATAAAGGATAGATGTGATATGTGCACAAGTTCAGCATTAAATGGTAAATATGAAGAAGTTTGGTTAGATATGGCCAAGTTTGACATGCAATTTGTCAGCTTAATTTTTGATTTATTCATGTCAAATCTATATTTGACATGAATGTCTCTATATAGACGCTTGACATTGTGACGTTAAATTTGCGAAAGTTTGACATTTAAACATTTATTAGTCGTTTACTTTCGCTTCGAGATTCACAATCATGATACGGTTAATAGCCAACACACAACGGATATGATTGAAAATGAGTGAAATGAGGAAAAAATCGACATTTAAACGTGAAATAAGGAAATAATTTGGGATTTTAACGTCAGATAAGAAAATAATTTGGGATTTAAATGTCAAATAAGGAAAAAATTTAAACATCAAATAAAGAAAAAAAAATTGAGATTTAAACGTCAAATAGGGGAAAAAATTGAGATTTAATAAGGAAAATATTTGAGATTTAAATGTCGAATTAAAAACAAACTGACATTTAAACGTCAAATAAGGAAAAGAATTGACATTTAAACAACAAATAGGAGAAAAAAATGACATTTAAATGTCAAAAAAGGAAAAAATTGACATTTAAACGTCAACTAGGCGAAAAAGTGACATTTAAACGTCAAATAGGAAAAAAATTATATTTAAACGACAAAAAGAGAGGTAATGAGATTCAAATGTAAAAGAACGAAAAAATTGACATTTAAACGTCAAATAAGGAAAAGAATTGACATTTAAACAATAAATAGGAGAAAAAAATTACATTTAAATGTTAAAAAAGGAAAAATTTGACATTTAAACGTCAACTAGGCGAAAAATTTATATTTAAACGTCAAATAGGAAAAAAATTATATTTAAACGACAAAAAGAGAGGTAATGAGATTCAAATGTAAAAGAACGAAAAAATTGACATTTAAACGTCAAATAAGGAAAAGAATTGACATTTAAACAATAAATAGGAGAAAAAAATGACATTTAAATGTCAAAAAAAGGAAAAATTTGACATTTAAACGTCAACTAGGTAAAAAAATGACATTTAAACGTCAAATAAAGAAAAAAATGTATATTTAATCGTCAAAAAAGAGCGGAAAATGAGATTCAGATGTCAAATAAGGAAAAATTTGACATTTAAACAATAAATAACGGGAAAAGATTTGACATTTAAACGACAAATAGGAGAGAAAAAATGAAATTTAAATGTCAAAAAGGGAAAAAAGTTGAGATTCAAACGTCAAACAAGAAAAATTGACATTTAAACGTCAATTAAATCAAAACTTGACATTTAAACGTCAAATAAGGAAAAAATTACATTTAATCGTCAAAAAAACAGGGGGAAATGAGATTGAAATGTCAAGGAAAAAATTGACATTTAAACATCGAACAAGGAAAAATTTGAGGTTCACACGTTAAATAAGGAATATATTTGACATTTAAACGTAAAAAAAATGATACTTAAACGCCAAAAAACGGAAAAAAATTGAGATTGAAATGTCAAAGAAAAAAATGACATTTAAACGTCAAACAAGAGGAGAAAAATGCCATTTAAACGATGAATATGGGAAAAAAGATACATTTAAACGTCAAACAAGGAAAAGTTTGAGATTCACACGTTAAATAGGAAAATATTAGACATCTAAACGTCAAAAAAATAAAAAAACTGACATTTAAACGTCAAAAAACGAAAAAATGAGATTCAAACGTCAGATAAGGAAAATGTTTGACATTTAAACGTCAAGTAAAGAAAAAAACTTACATTTAAACGTCAAATAGAAAAATTGACATTTAAACGTCAAATAAAAATAAATTTATATTTAATAAATAATTAATAAGAAAAAATTTGATATTTAAACAATAAGGGGGAATAACTTCACATTTAAACGACAAATAGGAGGAAAAAAATGACATTTAAATGTCAAAAAAGGAAAAAAGTTGAGATTCAAACGCCAAACAAGAAAAAAGTCAATTAAATCAAAACTTGACATTTAAACGTCAAATAAGGAAAAAAATTACATTTAATCGTCAAAAAAAGGGGGGAAATGAGATTGAAATGTCAAAGAAAAAATTTATATTTAAACGTCAAACAAGGAGAAAAAATGCCATTTAAACGACGAATATGGAAAAAAATACATTTAAACGTCAAACAAAGAAAAGTTTGAGATTCACACGTTATATAAGGAAAATATTAGACATCTAAACGTCAAAAAAAGAAAAACACTGACATTTAAACGTCAAAAAAAAACGAAAAAATGAGATTCAAACGTCAAATAAGGAAAATGACATTTAAACGTCAAATAAAGAAAAAAACTTACATTCAAAGGTCAAATGGAAAAATTGACATTTAAACGTCAAATAAAAATAAATTTATATTTAATCGTTAAAAAAAGAGAGAAAAATTTGATATTTAAACAATAAGGACAAAAAATTGACAATTAAATGTCAAAAAAGGAAAAAAGTCGAGATTCAAACGTCAAACAAAAAAATCCTCAATTAGATCAAAACTTGACATTTAAACGTCAAATAAGGAAAAAAATTACATTTAATCGTCAAAAAAAGAGGAAAAATGAGATTAAAATGTCAAAGAAAACATTTATATTTAAACGTCAAACAAGGAGAAAATTGAGATTCACACTTTAAATAAAGAAAATATTTGACATTTATAAACGTCAAATAAAGAAAAAAACTTACATTTAAACGTCAAATAAGAATAAATTTGACACTTAAACGTCAAATAAGCGAAAAAAAAGTGAAATACGCATGGTTAGGCATTTAAATGTCAAAATATGTGTAAGAGATCTACAAGTTTAAATATTTAAATGTCAAATATAGGAAAGCAAGTACGAGCTTGACGTCATAATGTGAAATACGCACAAGTTTAACGTTTAAATGTCATATATGTATGTGGAACAGGTTAACATTTTAATATCAAATATGAACAAGTTGGATACTTAAATGACAAACTTTTCAGAGATTTGACATATAAATGACAAAAGTGAGCAAGTTCGATAACTGTCAAATACGTCACTCAAAAGGGTGTCGCCTCTAGCGTAGTTTACACGTCGATATAAACACTTTTAATGATATTTAAACGTCAGGAATGCATAAGTTTGACGTCTATATATTAAATATGAATTGTCAAATATCGACAGGTTTAGAGTTTAAAATTTGTATACAGAATAGGCCATAAACGTACTAATGGAATAAATTAAAAAAAAAACATATTGATATAAGTATGTCACGTGATTATAATTATGGCGGCAGTGAGGAACTTTTTGCACATTTCTTGCCACTATTCGTAATGAATTTTTCAAAATTGCCGCCACTTTAACCGCATCAAATAGGAATCTCTATTTTAAAAACCAATTGATTTCCAGGGGAACACGTCGCTTATGACATTAATCTGTCACGATCTGTCAGAACGATCATAATAATAATCTAATCGACTTCGAATCAAACAGCAGCAATGTCGTTATCACCGTATTTCAGATCACCTTTCACTGATCTCACCCAATCATACATCAGCCACCAATGGTACGGTAGTTGCGCGAAAATCGAAATGAAATTCATCGATTGCATGGAGGCGTACGGAATGCCGCAAGGTTTCGACAAGTGCCAGGACCTAATAGACGATTTTAGGGAGTGCAGCAGCCGAGCGAAGCAATTATCGAGGAATTTCGCGATGAGGATCGAACGGAATCGACAATACCGAGCCGGCGAACGATCTAAAGCTGATAGGTACGCGCCTGCGCCGAATATGGATTCCTGGTAATCTTTTGTGTAATAAAAATTTGCGAATAAAACTTACTTTCGTCCCGTAATAATTCTCTAAATTCATTGAAGCTATCCACACGTTTAATCGATCCTGTTCCGCTTTTATGTCGATGGTTTGTAAGGCTCGTCGTACGACAGCTCTCGCTTTATCGACTTCTGTAGACTAAATTTAAAATAAATTAAATTGCGCATAAAATAAAAATTAATTAAAAAAAAAAAACACCAGAAACATACAGCTAAATGGAATGAAATATACTGCGTCCAAAGCTCCGACGAATTCGGCTCAGCTAAGAGGCGCCTATCGAACTGTTCGGCGCTTTGAGGTACACCCGAAGCTTCAGCGAATTCGATTTCTTTCCTTCTCAATTCGTCCTCCTGTTGTTTTAGGATTTCCGCTTGTTCGGCTCGCGATAATTTTTTCTTTTTGGGTTTTGCGTTTTCCTGCTCAACACAAAAGAAAAACTAGATCACTAGATTCAGTTCAAATGAAAATAATAAAAAGAAAGAGGTTAAGTACCGCATCATCTTCATCTGAACTGCTTTCGGACGCTTCCTCCTTATCGGAATCGAAATAATTTTGAACACTTGGCGGTGTGAATTTAGCCGTAGATCTCGGTGATCCGTCGCTATCGGTTATCGGAAATTTTTGGATAACTTCAGAGAATGAGACGCGTCTTTTCTCAGTTCCTAAAATAAATTATATAAAATCAAGAATTTGTCAATACTTTACTACAATGTTAAATATAGTTAATAAGTTGAAAATAACAATGGTCTTAAAATTGAACCTTGCGATCAACCATATCCTCAACAGTGCCTGTAGAACAATTTGGTCGGAAGGAATTGCTGTAACTCCTGAAATCCGCCAGAGGGCCATTTCAGAAAACCAGAAAGTGGGTGGTGGTAACAAAGATCTTACGTAGTGTTTCCTAGATATCTATACAGTAAAATTAGAGAGAGAGAGAGAGAGAGAACGCTGACTTGACTACAAGGCAGAAACCGGAGAAGCTTTTAACGAAACCAACATGATGAACAGTTTAATGGGATCTAAAGATCACAATGGTTGCCGTAACATCATAGCGACTAAGAAGAATGACCAAAGATGAGAGGCCAAAGAGGAACATATAGACAACGCAAGCGCTGAAGTAATCTATAATCGGGTTCCAGTGCGAGGAGTGCAAAACGACTCGAGAAGGGGTCGATGGCCGCAGTGGTTAGGCGGCTGACTATTGTTGTGAGAGGACGATAGGCGCCGGGGTTCAATTCTCTGGAGGGACGGTGACATTTTTTCAGAGAGTTTAATCCCGGATCGACTTGCCATTCGCTGTTGGGAGCAAAGTGATTAACAGCGCGGCATCATAAAAGGCGATATGATGCTGTCACAAAGCCAATTGAACACAACATACACACACAAAAACTACACCGCGAGAATTGCAGTGATAGCCAGACAAGCGATACAGTTTACGGAGTCACTGCAACTAAACACCCACCACATTAAAAAAAAAAGGAGTCTTTTGTCGGTATAACCTAACACTACTCCCGATTAACATCCATGTGGATGTCTTGATATAAGATTTTGCCCTTCTAAGTAAAATTAAGAAAAAGATAGTTTAGTTTAAATAGATAAAGATAAAGAGAGGCTAGACTACATTCATAAATAGCTAGGCTAGGATAGATAGATACTTAGGCTATGCTAGATATATAGCTAGACTAAGCTACATAGATAGCTAGGCTAACCATCATCCTACAGACCCATCTGTCTCTTGGACGCGGAGGATAAACTTTTTAAGCAACTTATAGTTAAAAGATTAAAGGAAAAACTGGAGAGGACTGGTGGATTGTCGAATAGCCAATATGGATTTAGAGAGGGTCCTCCGACTACAGATGCCATAAACGACGTAGTTAGCTTGGCTAGAGCGGCCGAAATTTCTCCTGGAAATACCGGAGGCTTTGCGCTGTCATAACGCTCGACGTGCAGAACGTTTTTAATAGCGCTTCATGGCATATTATCTTAGAAAAACTACGCAATAGAGGCATAGATAATGGCCTATGGAACTTAATAGCATCATATCTTTCGTGTCGCACCCTTATTATAGAAGCAGCAGGGGAGTGAAGACTATAGACATCACCAGGGGTGTCCCCCAAGGGTCAGTATTGGACTCAACACTTTGAAATGTGCTCTACGATGCACTTTTTGGGATCCAGTTACCGGAAGGTACTACACTTGTCGGCTTTGCGGATGACATAGCAATGGTGGTGACCTCTAAAAGGGAAGGTGGACTGATGGAAAATGCAAACGTATCACTGAAGCTGGTGTCAGGGTGGCTGCAATCCCACGGGCTTCGACTGGCACCAGACAAGACAGAAAATTAATAAAATACCTGGGAGTTTGGATGGACAAGAGACTTACCTTTGCTGACCATATCAGAAGACGGTGGAAAAGATAGAAAAGACTGTGTCCGCATTAGTTAGGCTTATGTCGAACGTGGGAGGTCCAGGATAGTCTAAGAGGAGAGTGCTCGCGAGTATAGTTAATTCCCAGGCGTTGTATGCTGCACCGGTGTGGCACGCGGTCAGAAAACGAAACGCTAATGGGTAAACTGGCCAGAGTGCGACGCCATATGTCGATTCGGATCTGTAGTGCGTACAAGACCATCTCGGGAGACGCAGTGAACGTAATTGCAGGAACACCATCCCTGTAACTGCTTATAAGAGCAAAACAGAGCTAAACAAGCGAAAAGTAAACTGATGGAAGAGGCTTTCCCGATAAGAATCCGACACTACCCGCGCACAAAACCTGAGCGGGCGTCTTATACAAGATTTTCCCCTCCTCGCCCCCAAAAAAAAAAGACTAAGCTACATATGTAGCTAGACTATACTAGATAAATAAATAGCTAGGCTAGATATATAGCTAGACTAAGCTAGATAAATACGTAGGCTAGGCTAAATAGATAGTTAAGCGACAGATACCTAGGCTAGATATATAGCTAAACTAGACTAGACAGCTACATAGCTAGGCTAAGCTAGATTCACGGCAAGGCTAAGCTACATAGATAGCTAGGCTAGGCTAGATTAACGGCAAGGCTAAGTTATATAGATGTCTAGGTTCGCCTAGCTAGTACAGGCTTTGAACTGTGCAAGAAATCCCGGAAAGAGTGAAAAGAGTCCTCATTAACAAATTTCAAAGCAAACACTGAGAAGACCAGTGCAATGTGCAGCCTCTAAGATATACGGGGTAAGAGATACAAAGTACTTCCCAAAAACAAACGAAGACTCGAACGAGGACAGATCGCAATAGCAATTATTGAGATTTTGACAACTGGCATATTCAAGGAGGCGCTTCTACAATTAAACACCGGAAATCGATAGGAATGGATGTATGATGATGTAAAAGCCACAGAGAAGATTGACAAATATTCAATCGTTCGCAATGTTGGACGTCCTAAATAGAAGCCGCAAAAAAAGTGAAAGACAGCTCAAAAGAAATCCTAGAAAAGAGAAGAACGCTAACAATTTCATCGGGGTGCCGCAGTGCTCGATCTTGGGACCAACGCTTTGGAATATCTAAACTAATATGGAAAGATGATAAAGCTCTACCTGTATGTTTCTCCGATGAATTAAACTCAACCGAGCCATTTATAGGACGGACATTTTCTCCTGTACTATCAGAAGATCGCTCAGATTCGCTGGAATCACCATCATCCTCTTCGCGGCCGTTCTCCTTCTTATCGACGCTCACCATTTCCTCATCTTCCGAATCCGAACTGGACGATCCCGACTCATCGTCATCTCGGTCTTGATCTTCATCATCGTCACTAGACGATTCCGGAGAGGTTCAGCTCCTCCTTCACATCGGAGTTATTTTCGGAACTGGCGATATCAGTTTCTTCCATGTTAATATCGGGTTTCTCTTCTTCTTCCGGTGAGGATGGGCGAATTTTCTTCGGAGAGCTTTCGAAATCGTCCGATTCCGTTTTAGATAGTTTGCGTTTGAAAATATTTTTTAAATTCGATTTATTCTTATTCTCCAACGATAGTTTTAACCCCTTTTCAAAACCCGATAATTTTATCGTTTGCAATCCTATAATTATAAACTTGAAAACAAAATTAAATTAATTAAAATCAACACGATGTAACGATAAATTTGAACGTCCCTGTAAAGATCCCTGTAATAGTCGTAACACGGTTTGAAGTCGTTTTCGTGCAATAAAACAGGGCATGAAACCGATTTGTTTGTTTCCTTGCGGGCCTAAGCTGCATAATACAAATTCCGGTCGTATTAATAGGGTTTTTGCGTATAAAATTTGACCGATTTGTATCGGTTGTGTTGCCTTAATAAAATAAAAATTAAATTAATTTTTTAATAAAATAATTAAATATAAACGACTTACCTTGCATTTTATTAATTTTTTGATTTGTTAAATTATTCAATGAGATTTCTAAGTAGTTATCGACAAAATTTACATATAAAATCACCTTAGTGTGTCGAACGATTAATGGTTTATCTGTATATAAAAAAAAAATAGGTTATGCGTTTTAAATTTTATAAATATAAACCAACATATACGTACTAGGCCAATGTTGAGCTGCAACGATCCCTTGAACAGCATCATCTACGATGACCGGGCAATAACGTTGTTGATCTTTTTAATTTGACACCGGACCACGTTGTCCAATCGAATACCGAGCTATACTCTCATCTTTCAGCAAGAATTTCTTTGGATTTTTATCCACTTAGTTTAAATATTTTCTTAATAGATCAACCGGATACTGCAAAAAAATTATATTATAATTTTTATTCCGATGATTAATTATTTAATATCGGTTTACCTCGAAATCATGTCAGACACATCGGATAGCCTTACTGAGACGATAAGTTGGTTTCGTTGATCACTGTTAATTTGGCTACGACTGCTTGTCCTTTAACGAAGTCGATATCATCTGGTGAACTTCCATCGTCCAAGATGTCCTAGAATTATAAGATGAGGAGTCGTAATAATTAAATGTGTAGTTATATTATTTATGCGGTTAATACCTCTTTATAGACACGAATGGTGTTGTTGAAAAATAGTATCGGTGATGTTAATAATAATTGTTTTTTATCATAAGATTTAATAGAGCAGCGTAGGAGCATGCCGGATTTAAGTTGGCTCCTTTTCGGGACATAGAATTTGTCATCGTGGTAATAGGTGTATTCACGCAATGATAATGTCCTCCGTTTGTCTTTTTCGATGCACATTAAACGGTCTATTTTCTCACCTACGTTAAATAGATCTAAAACGGATAATAATTCTTATTAGTTATATCGTAAATTTATACAAGGTGTAATACTAATACAATATTCTTCGATATCTCATTTTATTATACAGGGTGTCTTTAAAAAAAACCTACTACATGAGGGTTGTATCATTTTAATCTTTCTATTTATTCTAGGACTAATAAATGAGAACGCATATCCGTGTATTACATTTGTCACATGTCTCCATCAGAAAAAATCAATTGGTGTTATATTACGATCTCCAAATGGGTGAAAATGTGATGGAGCACCGTCTAGATGAAGCCAAATCTTTGCTCCTAGATTTACAGGAGTATTATCTGATGGATGGCTTGGAAAATGTATCTATTTTCATAAATAAAATATTGTCGATTCTCTATTTGCGCAGTTTGGAAATAGAACCAAGAAAGTGTGGGCCAAAAATCGATTTCAACGTCTCTCTAGTCGAATTGGTTGCCCTAAAGGGACGCAAATTCACGATCGAACATGGTGGCATTCAATCATCTCTAAAATGTATATCTGTATGTGTCCTACAGGGTTGTTCTCCTGGCCCCCTTTTTAGGATTTTTATTTAATTTTCTTTCTCATTTACTAGACGACATCTGCAGGCCTTTGGTCTTAGTTTGTTGAAGAATCCCCTAATTAATGTTTCCTTCAATCAACTCAAATGATTCATTCCTGTCACATTTTACATTATTAAAAGTCCGGGTTAATTTCAATTTAGATCAAATTATTTCAAAATTAATTAATCAACACAATACATTAGAAATGTAAAATATATACAAAGGAAGCTTTGGAGAATAAAAGAGAGCATCAGAAGATCAACATTTTTTGCAGTTTATGACTTGTCATGGGTT
Organism: Holotrichia oblita; assembly: GCA_023690525.1. Classification (NCBI taxonomy): domain Eukaryota; kingdom Metazoa; phylum Arthropoda; class Insecta; order Coleoptera; family Scarabaeidae; genus Holotrichia; species Holotrichia oblita. The sequence goes on from CM043017.1 coordinate 189,620,837, forward strand.
ACTAGATCCAGTAAATTTATCCAACCATGTAATTTTTGTTTTCTTTATTAGAGGGGATGTTGATTTTATATTGCAAGCGTTATTTAAGGTTTCTGTTTTTTTTTTTCAAAATTCAACTCCTAAGTGGGTGGCTAAGTTTGTATGGGAAATAATATTTTTATAGTCCTCCTTAGTGGGTGTAAAACTTTCTAAGAGAAAATGGACTTCGCAGTGCAATAAAGTAAATGGCATTTTTTTGCCCTTATTTGACGTTTAAATGTCAATTTTTTCATGTTCATCTCAACTTTTTTCCTCTTTTTGACATTTAAATGTCATTTTTGCCGGATTTGACGTTTAAATGGCACTTTTGCAATTTTTTTCCTTGTTTGACGTTTAAATGTCATTTTTTCCGTAATTATCGTTTAAATGGCAATTTTTTCCCCCTTATTTGACGTTTAAATGTCAATGTTTTCATGTTTGACGTTCGAATCTCAACTTTTCCTCTTTTTGACATTTAAATGTCATTTTTCCGTATTTGTCGTTTAAATAGCATTTTTTTCCTTGTTTGACGTTTAAATGTCATTTTTTCCGTAATTATCGTTTAAATGGCATTTTTTTGCCCTTATTTGACGTTTAAATGTCAATTTTTCCATGTTTGACGTTCGAATCTCAACTTTTTTCCTCTTTTTGACATTTAAATGTCATTTTTTCCTTGTTTGACGTTTAAATGTCATTTTTTCCGTAATTATCGTTTAAATGGCACATTTTTTCCCCCTTATTTGACGTTTAAATGTCAATGTTTTCATGTTTGACGTTCGAATCTCAACTTTTTTCCTCTTTTTGACATTTAAATGTCATTTTTTCCGTATTTGTCGTTTAAATAGCAATTTTTTTCCTTGTTTGACGTTTAAATGTCATTTTTTCCATAATTATCGTTTAAATGGCATTTTTTTGCCCTTATTTGACGTTTAAATGTCAATTTTTCCATGTTTGACGTTCGAATCTCAATTTTTTCCTCTTTTTGACATTTAAATGTCATTTTTTCCTTTTTTGACGTTTAAATGTCATTTTTTCCGTAATTATCGTTTAAATGGCACATTTTTTTCCCTTATTTGACGTTTAAATGTCAATTTTTTCATGTTTGACGTTCGAATCTCAACTTTTTTCCTCTTTTCGACATTTAAGTGACATTCTTCCCGTATTTATCGTTTAAATGGCATTTTTTTTCTTCTTGTTTGACATTTAAATATCATGTTTTTCTGTATTTGTCGTTTAAATGGCATTTTTTTTCTTGTTTGACGTTTAAATATCATTTTTTTCCGTATTTGTCGTTTAAATGGCATTTTCTTCCTTATTTGAATCTCAACTTTTTCCTTTTTTGACATTTAATTGTCATTTTTTCGTATTTGTCGTTTAAACGGCATTTTTCCCCCTTATTTGACGTTTAAATGTCAATTTTTTCATGTTTGACGTTCGAATCTCAACTTTTTTCCTCTTTTTGACATTTAAATGTCATTTTTGCCGTTTAAATGGCACTTTTGCAATTTTTTTATCGTTAGACGTTTAAATGTCATTTTTTCCGTAATTATCGTTTAAATGGCAATTTTTTTCCCCTTATTTGACGTTTAAATGTCAATGTTTTCATGTTTGACGTTCGAATCTCAACTTTTTTCCTCTTTTTGACATTTAAATATCATTTTTTCCGTATTTATCGTTTAAATGGCATTTTTTTCTTGTTTGACGTTTAAATGTCATTTTTTCCGTAATTATCGTTTAAATGGCATTTTTTTGCCCTTATTTGACGTTTAAATGTCAATTTTTTCATGTTTGACGTTCGAATCTCAACTTTTTTCCTCATTTTGACATTTAAATGTAATTTTTTCCGTATTTGTCGTTTAAATGGCAATTTTGCAATTTTTTTCCTTGTTTGACGTTTAAATGTCATTTTTTCCATAATTATCGTTTAAATGGCATTTTTTTCCCTCTTATTTGACGTTTAAATGTCAATTTTTTCGTGTTTCACGTATGAATCTCAACATTTTCCTCTTTTTGACATTTAAATGTCATTTTTTCCGTAATTATCGTTTAAATGGCATTTTTTTGCCCTTATTTGACGTTTAAATGTCAATTTTTTCATGTTTGACGTTCGAATCTCAACTTTTTCCTCTTTTTGACATTTAAATGTCATTTTTTCCGTATTTGTCGTTTAAATGGCATTTTTTTTTCCTTGTTTGACGTTTAAATATAATTTTTTTCCGTATTTGTCGATTAAATGGCATTTTTTTCCTTATTTGAATCTCAACTTTTTTCCTTTTTTGACATTTAAATGTCATCTTTTCCGTATTTGTCGTTTAAACGGCAATTTTTTTCCCTTGTTTGACGTTTAAATGTCAATTTTTTCTTGTTTGATGTTTGACTCTCAACTTTTGTACGATATGGGTGGGAGAAGGGGAGGGCAGGGGGATAATCGAGTTAGGAGGATTTGGTTAAAGTTGAAAATTTGCGGCGCCACCATTTGACGGTTTTACGGTTATCAAAGTGCTATATTATGACAAGAAATTTGGACCACCCTATATAGGGTGTAACAGTGGGAACGCCGTGGCCTCTGTTAGTCAAACGGTAACCATTTTTGGAAAGTTCTATACTGGAATAAATGTAACCGGATTAGATCTACAATTTAAAAATAATAGGCAATATACAGGGTGTTTAAAAACTTAGCAATGTACCAAAGTTATGTTTTTCTTAATGGAACACCCTGTATTTTATGGTATTTTTAAGTTGTGCACTGAAATCTAGATAAACTATATTCAAGGTTTCCTATGTCTAATTTTTTGTAGTTTACGAGATATTTCAAGTTCATAGAATATCACTCTAATTGCATATTTTAAACTGAAGTAATCTAAAGCTCCTTACTTAGCATGACGTTCGACAATTTATAATTAATGGAAATTTGACTGGTGGGTAGGAAGCCTTGGAAATTCGCGAATTCAGTTCGAATGAAGATCCCATCGCTCTTAATCAATTCAACCGTTCCACTCGTGTACTGGCCGACTTGCAATTTCCTCGTATTAAGGACTTCAGGTGGATCTAGAGATACGAACAATCTACTACCGTTATTATGGGTAATCGTCACTTTTATCTAGGACAAAAAAAAATTCTAAAATTTATCTTTATATTATATAAACATACTTACAATTTCTCCGGGGTAAAACATATCCGTATAATTCTTAGAGGACCCTGAACATTTAAGCCAACCTTTAACACCACCGAAGAATGAAATTAAAGCTCCCTTTTTGTAAGTTTTGATAACCATTCCTTTATATTCATCGTTCCTCTTAGCCATTTCGTTGTTGGTAAGATATTTACCGTCAGGTAGAAAATCTGGTTTCAACGTTAATTTAACACCATTCTCATCAATATTCCAAACTCTGAAATAAATCGTTATTACTCAATTATATCTATCTAATAAAAAAAAAATTACCGAGCATTAATCCGATTACCAACACGATAATTCCTCTTAATATTATCGCTATACTGGGAATTACTTAGATGCTCATTAGTCGCAAACGCAGTAACTTTCCCTATTTTAACCACAATTCCACTTGCGTTAATCTCCTCTATTACACCGCTAACAGCTTGTGCTACTTTTAAATCGTCTTTAGTGAAAATCTCCTCTTTCAACGCGTTACGTTCGAACGTGCAAATATACATCTTATCCATGTTAATATAATCCAGAATTCGACAGGAATGAGTCCCCCCGACTGGAAATTTCCTCCTGACTAACTCCGTTATGTTAGAAGTATCGTTCAATTTCAACGATTTTATCAGACGTTTATGAGTGACTAAACCGAACTCGCTCTTCTTCAATCTGACGATGACGCCTTTTCCGGTATTGTTTAAGATCTAGAAATATGTTATTAATTAAAAAAAAAAATGAATTAAAATCAAGCGAATAAGGACACCTTTGCCTGGCCGATAAATCCGTTCTGTAGTGCCGGTTCGTGTTGAGGTAGATGCGGATTCCTCACCGTTAAAAATGTGAATTTAGTCACCGGATGGGTGTACAGGACGTACGCGTTTATCGTGGAACCCTCGTATTTTCGTAACGGATCCATGGGATTGTCCAAATATATTTGATTAATGTATCCTAAATAGTCGTCGTAGAATCGTCCTTCTAATCCATCCCGAAGAACCTAAATGTCCAACAATAAAACACTACATAAAAAGTTAACTTTAACACCTTGTATATCGAAAAAAAGCGCTCAAATAGAAAATGTTAGTCCAAAGGCTGTATGATTAACGGATTGATAAACTTTTTTTGGAACACCCGGTACATATATACTTGCAGAAACGTTGCCACCCCCTTTCTTAGGGTTGAAATTTCAAAACAGCACTTCTTTAATGATGGCTGCAATATACAGGGTGTAACAATAGTGCGATATTTTTCCATATCTCCATTTTTATATGCAAAATGGGAAATAATTTGAAATATCTTTAAAACCAATAAAAATATAGTGAAGATTTTGATTTTAATTGTTTCAAAAAGACGCTGATTTCTAGAACACTCTGTATAATGTATTTAAGTCTACATCTATTTATTGTCATCACAGGAGATGCTTCTAACGTTATGTTAAGTTTCATAATGTTACATTTTTTCCGCTACCGAAATAATGGCATCTTTCTGAGGAGAGCAAAATGTCAAAATTTTCAAACAAATGCCAATTTACAACAAGTTGTTTTGACATATCAGGGTTCCAATTTAATTTATTTTTCAAATATCAATAACTCGTTCAACACCCTGTACCCGCAGGGCTCGTTATTAGGTCCCGAATTGTTTTTTCTGCCTAATGACACCCCTCAATGATTAAACTTTAAACTTTGAATGATACTGTTTGGGCTCCGGAACGTTTTTATAAGCAGCACAATAGTTTTTGCATTTCCTAGTTTGACGTTTAAATGTAATTTTCCGTATTTGTCGTTTAAATGGCAATTTCGCAATTTTTTTCCTTGTTTGACGTTTAAATGTCATTTTTTCCGTAATTATCGTTTAAATGGCAATTTTCCCCCTTATTTGACGTTTAAATTTTTTTGTGTTTGTTTAAATTTTTTCGTGTTTGACGTTTAAATGTCAATTTTTTCGTGTTTGACGTTTAAATGAATCTCGTTTGAATCTCCTTTTCCTCTTTTTGACATTTAAATGTCATTTTTTCCGTATTTGTCGTTTAAATGGCAATTTTGCAATTTTTTTCCTCGTTTGACGTTTAAATGTCATTTTTCCGTATTTGTCGTTTAAATGGCAATTTCGCAATTTTTTCCTCTGTTTGACGTTTAAATGTAATTTTTTCTGTAATTATCGTTTAAATGGCAATTTCTTTTCCTTGTTTGACGTTTAAATGTCCATTTTTCCATGTTTGACGTTTAAATAGTAATTTTTTCCCTTTGTTTGACGTTTAAATGTCAATTTTTTCGTGTTTGACGTTTGAATCTCAACCTTTTTCCTCTTTTTGACATTTAAATGTCATTTTTTCGTATTTGTCGTTTAAATGGCATTTTTTCCTTGTTTGACGTTTAAATGTAATTTTTTCCAATTTTTCCTCATTTGACGTTTTTCAAAATGTCACTTTTTTTCTTTGACATTTAAATGTCATTTTTATTTGTCGTTTAAATGTCAATTTTTTTGTGTTTGACGTTTAAATGTCAATTATTTTTGGCAATTTGTTTAACGTTTAAATGTTAATTTTTTCGTGTTTGACGTTTGAATCTCAATTTTTTCTTTGTTTGACATTTAAATATCATTTTTTTCCTTTTGTCCGTGTTTCTTTTTGACATTTAAATGTCATTTTTTCCGTATTTGTCGTTTAAATGGCAATTTAAATGCAATTTTTTTCCTTTTTTGACATTTAAATGTCATTTTTTCCTTATTTGTCGACATTTAAATGTCATTTTCGTATTTGTCGTTTAAACGGCATTTTTTTTCCTTGTTTGACGTTTAAATGTCAATTTTTTCTTGTTTGACGTTTGAATCTCAACTTTTTTGACATTTAAATGTCATTTTTTCGTACTTGTCGTTTAAATGGCAATTTTTTCCTTATTTGACGTTTAAATGTCAATTGTTTTCCTTATTTATAGCTAGAGTTGCAAGGTTAACTAGATATTTAATGTCATTTTTTGGATTTGTCGTTTAAACGGCAATTTTTTTCCCTTGTTTGACGTTTAAATGTCAATTTTTTCTTGTTTGCGTTTGAAGCATTTAAATGTCATTTTTTAACTTAAATGGCAAGGCTAGATAAATATAGCTAGATAGATAGCTTGGCTAAACTAGATAGTTAAGCTAGATAGATACCAAGGCCAGGTTAGAATAGATAAAAATCCGACACAATCTGTGAATGATAATCAAGTCTTCTCGAAGATTGCCCTTCTAAAAGTAAAGACTAGGTGTATATAGCTAGACTAAGCTAGATAGATACCAAGGCTAGGCTAGACATGAATTTTTAAAAACAAAATCAAACCACAGATTACGATTAAACAGCTTTTTAAGCTGGACCATCATTTTAGCTATCCGAACAAATTCTAAAAGACATTTCGATTAAGCGCAGTGTTCCTCAAGGCTCAATACGCAGCCCTTTACAGTTTATTCTCTATACAGCCAATATTGTAAAACAGTTCTAACGCATTCAGTTATTTTATTGAGTAGCGCTCAATAATAGCATCTAAACTTAATAGAGAATCACAGTGCAAGTGTGGTCCAACGTACCCAACAAAACAGTTCAAAATCTTCAACGTTCATATTAAAACGATTACAAATGAAATAATCGAATACTTACACGAGTAGTTGTAAATTCAACGCAGGTTCCTGGCACTAATTGATCAATATGACCCGATTTACTAATCGAAGCACATATATCGTCCTTATTTGTATCAACCGTAATCGTAGCAGTATTGTCTTGAATCTGTACCTCCCGGATAATAAACCACGATGGTTCGCCTTCGACTAAACAACATTTAGGAGACTAAATTTACACATCGCTCTTATACACGTAAATATACTCACCGAACGTTTTACCATTACAATTCTTAAACGGAAGGATAACTCTAGTATTCTTACAACCTAAATCGACTATATAAACATGATGCGACTTCTCTAAAATCGTTCCCCACCACGATCATCCCTTCTTGAACATCGTATATCTCAAATGCGAATTAATATATTTCGGATTTAACGATCCCATCACTTTTTTACACCGATTCTCATCTTCGCTAACGTTAATTACATATATCGGTAAAAATTGTTTTATCGCAAAGATTTTCGATAAAATTTGCAACACCTTAAATATTTCCCTCCGATAAAATTAAATATCGAACATTATTAAAAAAATTACTTACGTTTTCCTCGAGATTTGCATCATTCGACGCTTCGACGTGACTTAATAAGCTTCTCGTAAGTCCGTCTGAAATCGCATTGATTTCCACCTTCGCAAAAGTCCTCCCTGGCATTTCGACCTCGATAGTGTACGAAGCTATGTTTCGGATGCAACCTAAGACTACCATACCTGATACGATCTTATCGTAGGATAATAATTCTGCGCAAGTTAAACGTAAATCTTGTTCGACTACCTCATCATCGTTTTGATTCTTTTTCGCGTTTGTTTGTTTATTCTTTTTCTTTCCTTTCGTATATAAAGTATTGAATAGCTAAGGTTTAAATTGAGAGGAATTAAGAGCTTGCTGAAGAGTTATCTTTATAGTACTCACGTTTTCCGATTTCACGATGGTGTCGTTGTTTGATTTCGGTCGGGTGCCCCCTCGGGGGTAATAATCTTCCTGCATCTTTATTAATAATTCTTAAATTAATAAGAAAATACTAAATAAAAGGACTATTATGCAGAACATGCAACATAACCTAAACAAAACAATTCTAGCGTGGTGTAAATGTGAACTTCAAATGTTCGGATTTTTTCCTGTTTAACACGTTGATTGGTTAATAAAAAATATGTTTATCTCTGTTTAACGATAACAACTTACGATTTGTATCCTTTTCTATTGATTGCAAAGCTGTCGCCAATATTAATTATAAAAAGAAACTGTTAATAAATTTTTGACTTAAAAAAAGGAAAATTAATTAAAATTTAATTATATACGGAATTAAAATCGATTATATTTAAATTAATTACTAATTTATATCATTAAACATGCTGAATATTAGTACTGTTTAATGACATGCGTAGTTTTTTAAACTTGTCAATAGATGACGCTAATTTATCAATTATTAAAAGATAAAAATAGTTTGGTAAAAAAAGAAGATAAAAGTAATTTTATTCACGGTCAACATTCGTTCTGTCTAAGTTTACAAAATCCGCTGAAACGAAATGGATCTACCAAATACATTCGTATCAGGTTTTCACGACGAATCAATCGTGAAAAAAATGAAATTTAATAGTTTTGGGAACACTGCCTTGAAGGTATCTCAATTATCGTTAGGTGCAGCTGGGTTTTCGACTTTATACGGGTACGTTCGTGTCTTATATAATACACAAATATAATAAAAATTACTAATTAAATTTAATTATTAAATATTTTATATAAAAGAAATAAATTGTTAAAAAAAATCAGCTGTTTATTCAAAGTCAAAGCGGGAAATTTGAAGCATCACTCTGAATTTAGTCGCATATTTGGGCGAATCTAATTGGTCGATTTAAAATTTTAAACTATATTAGGCGCGAAATTTGATTTAATCTTTCTTGTTTGACAGTGCTTACGGTTACGATTCTTGCAAACAAGCCTTATTAAAAGCTTTAAAATCCGGGATTAATTATATAGACTCCGCTTATTGGTACGGACAGAATGTTTCCCAACAACTTCTTGGAGAAGTATAATTTATTTAATTTAAATTAACGTCTAAATTAATTTAAATTATGTTTTGCAGTTTTTCAAAGAGATACCTCGAGAATCGTATTACATGGCGACCAAAGTAGGAAGATACGAACTCGAAAAGGATAAGATGTTCGATTTTTCAGCGGAAAAAACGAGATGGTGTATCGAGAACAATTTAAAAACGCTAGGGCTTCAATACATTGACATTTTACAAGTATAATTGAATTAATTCCGTTAAAATATTCCGATTAAACTTGATCTTTTTATATATACATACATAGATACACGATATCGAATTTGCACCTTCTATCGATTATGTCATTAAAAACACGTTACCTGTCCTGGTAGAAGCACGTGATAAAGGTTTGATTAAACATATAGGAGTTACAGGATATCCAGTTTCAGCGCTGAAAGAATTTGTCGAAAAAACTCCGGTTAAAATCGATATGATATTGAGCTACGCTAGACTGAATTTATTAGACGATACTTTAAAGGAGTATCTACCTTATTTTAAAGTATGTTTACGTTTAAATTTTGTAATTCTCGCGAAAATATGATTTTAAAATTTATATTTTTAGGAGCAAGGACTTGGAATTGTTAACGCTTCCGGGTTAGCGATGGGGTTATTATCTGAAGGAGGACCACAAGATTGGCACCCAGCCGACGAAAATATAAGAAATGCCTGTAAAAAAGCAAGAGATTACTGTCAGGTATTCAATTTATCGACGTGTCTTTAATACGACATCGAACAAACGTCATATTGATAAACGGTTTGTTTTGGTACCGTCAAAACAACGTCAAAACACGTTTTACACGTTTAGCAACGCCCCAGCAGACAAAAGTGGACGTTGTTTCGGCGTCGCCAACTAAGATGACGTGGTAGTGACGTGAAAATTGTGAGATATGATAAGATGTTTTTCCAAATATTTATTGCACTTTAACTTGAAGTTATTTTGGCGTCATTTTTTCAGTTAATACAGCGTCGTACCGTCAGATGGGAAAAACGATGTCATTATAAACAATAATTGTCTTGTGTTACACAAATTCTAGCTAAAACTTGAAGATTTAACGTGTAAATAAGAGCGACCTTTAAATGTCAAATTTGTTTCTTATTTGACGTTTAAATGTCAATTTCTTTCCTTATTTGACGTTTAAATGTCAATTTCTTTCCTTATTTGACGTTTAAATGTCAATTTCTTTCCTTATGTGACGTTTAAATGTCAATTTCTTTCCTTATTTGATGTTTAAATCTCAATTGTTTCCTTATTTGAAGCTTTAATCGCATTTCTCCTTTTTATTTGACGTTTAAATGTCAAATTGTATCTTTATTTGACGTTTAAATGTCATTTTTTTCCTTATTTGACGTTTAAATGTCATTTTTTTCCTTATTTGACGTTTAAATGTGTTTTTTCTTTTTTGACGTTTAATTGTCAAATTGCATCTTTATTTGACGTTTAAATGTCATTTTTTTCCTTATTTGACGTTTAAAGGTAAGTTTTTTTTTTCATTTTTTGACGTATAAATGTCAAATTGCATCTTTATTTGACGTTTAAATGTCATTTTTTCCCTTTTTTGACGTTTAAATGTAAGTTTTTTTTCTTTTTTTACGTTTAAATGTCAAATATTTTCCTTATTTAACGCGTGAATGTCACAGTTTTCCTTATTTGATGTTTAAATGTATTTTTTTCCGTATTCGTCGTTTAAATGGCAATTTTTTCTTATTTGACGTTTGAATGTCTTTTCCTTCCTTGACGTTCAAATCTTTTTTTGACGTTTATTTCTCAATTTTTTCTCTATTTGACGTTTAAATCTCTTTTTTCTTTATTTGACGTTTACATGTCAATATTTGCCTTATTTGACGTTTAAATCTCTTTTTTTTTTTCTTTATTTGACGTTTAAATGTCAAATTTTTTCCTTATTTGGCGTTTAAATGTCAATTTTTTTCCTTATTTGGCGCTTATATGTCAATTTTTTTCCTTATTTGACGTTTAAATGTCAAATTTTTTTCTTATTTGAGACTTAAATCGCATTTCTCCCCCTTATTTAATGTTTAAATGTCAAATTGTATCCTCTTATTTGACGTTTAAATGTATTTTTTCCTTATTTGACGTTTAAATGTAAGTTTTTTTTCTTTTTTTGACGTTTAAATGTCTAATATTTTCCTTATTTAACGTGTGAAGCTCAAATTTTTCTTTGTTTGATGTTTAAATGTATTTTTTGTCCGTATTCGTCGTTTAAATGGCAATATTTTCCTTATTTGACGTTTGAATATGCATTTTTTTCCTTCCTTGACGTTTAAATCTCTTTTTCTATGTTTGACGTTTAAATCTCAATTTTTTTCTCTATTTGACGTTTAATTGTCATTTTTTCCTTATTTGACGTTTAATTTTCAAATTATTCTTTATTTGACGTTTAAATGTAATTTTTTGCTGTTTTGATTTTTAAATATTCATGTTTTCCTTCTTTGACGTTTAAATCTCTTTTTTCTTTATTTGACGTTTAAATGTCACTATTTGCCTTATTTGACGTTTAAATCTCATCTTTTTCTTTATTTGACGTTTAAATGTCAAATTTTTTCCTTATTTGACTTTTAAATGTCAATTTCTTTCTTTATTTGACGTTTAAATCTTAATTTTTTCCTTATTTGAAGCTTAAATCGCATTTCTCCCTCTTATTTGACGTTTAAATGTCAAATTGCATCTTTATTTGACGTTTAAATGTCATTTTTCCCTTATTTGACGTTTAAATGTACATAAGTTTTTTTTCTTTTTTGACGTTTAAATGTCAAATATTTTGCTTATTTAACGCGTTAATGTCACAATTTTTCTTGGTTGATGTTTAAATGTATTATTTTCCGTATTCGTCGTTTAAATGGCAATTTTTTCTTATTTGACGTTTGACGTCATTTTTCCTTCCTTGACGTTTAAATCTCTTTCTATATTTGACGTTTAATTCTCAATTTTTTCTTTATTTGACGATTAATTGTCATTTTTTGCTTTTTTGACGTTTAAATGTCCATGTTTTCCTTTTTTGACGTTTAAATGTCTTTCTTCTTTATTTGACGTTTAAATCTCATTTTTTTCTTTTTATTTGACGTTTAAATGTCAATTTTTCTTTATTTGACGTTTAAATGTATTATTTTTTCTTATTTGACGTTGAAGTGTTAATTTTTTTCCTTATTTGAGCCTTAAATCGCATTTCTTATCCCTATTTGACGTTTAAATGTTTTTCCGTATTCGTCGTTTAAATGGAAATTTTTCCTTATTTGTCGTTTGAATATCATTTTTTCCTTCCTTGACGTTTAAATCTCTTTCTATATTTGACGTTTAAAACTCAGTTTTTTCTTTATTTGACGTTTAATTGTCATTTTTTCCTTATTTGACGTTTAAATGTCATTTTTCCCCTTATTTAACGTTTAAATGTCAAACAGGTGCATATTTCGCATTTTACACGTCTTTGCAGATTTAACAATCGTTGACTGTTGCTCATGTTCGTGACGATAATATCCAGTAGACGTTATCATTTTCAAACATACCTGCTGTGTATGGGCTTCAACGATATCATGATTGGGACATATTTGCCAAGTATTGCAGAACTTGTGCACACGTCACATCTAGACTTTAGTTTTTTGCAGATTTGACATTTAAATGTCAAGTTTTTGTAGATATTTTGGTATCTATATTTGAATGTCAAAATTTCCAATAATTGGTATTTAATCATATGTACGTATTTTTGACATTTAAATGGATATAAAAATTTACATATTTAACGTTTAAATATCAAATTTATTAAAGGCACCTCATTTTTATACGAATAATAAGGTGGAAATGTGATATGTCGGGGAAGAAATTTTAAAAATAGGTCACGTTAATAACGTAATTTTTCCATTTTATGACGTGCTTTTAACATTGTTTTGACGAATATGACGTTTTTTAATATAGTATTAAAGATACGTCATTTTTATATAGAAATATATCCTGAAAATAACGCTAGAAAAACACGTCATATTGATAACATCATTATTACGTCTAATATTTTAACATTGTTATGACAAGATCACGTCGATGACGAATGATTATCATAAAAACACTCAAAAATAACGTCAAAAGCTTAAAAACATTTGAATATCTTGAATTATTTGGTTAGGGGTTCTTTGTTTTCAACCGAGACGCACTGTCATGTTTTATTACCATTTTATGACGTAGTATTAAAGGTAAGTCATTTTTACATTAATTACGTCTTTGTTGATGACCATAAAAACACACCGAAATGACATCAGAAGTTTTAAAATGCTTGATTATTTTAAACGACAATAACACGTTTCTAATTGGTAGAATAACTCGGAAACTATAGCAGTTAGAATTGTGTTGTCTTGGACTTTCTTGTAGGAAATTTCATGCTCTATAATAAAGGTTTAGTACAGTTTTTTGATATCTTGCATCGTTAAAGCTCAATAGGCTTTAACAGGTGAAGATATCAAAACAATTTATTGTAGAGGATGATATTTTTTACAAGAAATCCGTTGATTTTATTAAAAAATAGCAAAGAAAGATGAAATTAACCATCAACTTTACAAACTACACAGGAAAATGGAACACAATTATCGAAATTAGCCATGCATTACGTTTATAATCAGCCCAATATTGATACGAATCTTGTCGGGATGAATACTCCAGAGTTGGTTGAAGCGAATTTGAATGTTTTATATAATGGTATAACCAAGGAGGAAGAGGACGTTTTAAATTATATAACCAAGAAGTATGTTTGCTTCTTATATTAACGAAATCTCGATCATTTAAATTTATATTTTAAATTTCCAGCATATTCTCGGAGTTGTCTTTGAAACATTGGGAAGAAAATAATATGAAATGGGTTTAATTAAATGCGCGCACACAAAACGTTCAACAATGATTAATATTAATACACAACATTGTATATAATGTATGATTTTAAAATTTGGTCATGCTTTGTAATTTTTATTTTACATTTTAAATAAATAATTATATAATGCTGCTATAGTATTTTTTATTTTTCCATAATTCATTACCTATTATCTCGTTAAGTTGAATTTAAAATTGATATATGGGTAATTTGCAAATTAAGCAAATTTATATGCACAGGAACGTACTGAAAGATTTGAAAATGACGTTTATCAAAAACTGACAGCCGACTAATTTTGTGCATTGTAAAACGGTTCTCGATCTGTCATATTATGGCTTACCTATTGTCAATCATCGCTGTCACATTGACAGGTAATATTCCCATCGCAATAACCTCCAAAACTTAAAAACCAGTTCACGATGTCTCAACAAAGATTGATAAAGGAAAAATTACTGTAGCATGATATTTCCGAGGTAATAATGAGATATTTGAAATTTTAAAATCGTAAAAGAAACTATAATCGAAAAAAAAAATAAAATAAATAAATTTCACCATATCATTTTGCTGCCAATCACTAATTACTTTTTAGAAAAAATCTCGGAGTGTGTTTTTTAAAGATTGTTTTCAAATTAATTTCAAAATAGGTTGGCCACAATAAACGGTGATAATGTGCGTAATGGAATGATGATTATAAATTCTTTGATTTGCAAAGAGAAAGATTTTTATTATATTTGGAAAAGAAGATGATGAAGCTTTAAACGCTTCTCATTTGTTTATTTTTTAGTTAAAGATAGCTATGTATTCGATATTTTTTATTCAAAACATTATGCTCTTTCCAAATACGTACAAATATAACATTTTTTTGGCTTAAAGTGAAAGAAGCCTACTATTAATAATGTTTCCTTTGACATCGACTAAATTCCAACATAACTACTTTATTATTAATTTAAGGACGATAGTGTATTCAAGCTTTTATATCACAAATAAAATTATCTTTCTAAATATGTACAAATATACAGGGTGTTCCATTTAAAAAAATTATAAATTTTTAAATTTCTCGGAAATACGTAATTCAATTGTTTTTTCATGAACAGCATACTAATCAGCGTTAAAAACACTAATAATTTGCTAATTTGACCACAACTGTAGCTCTAAAAATAAGGGAGATAGCAATAGTGCACTGACAATTTCGGACACGGTGTTCCTGTGATTGGCTGATTGTGGCTTTGCTATTTATTCTATCGAAAAATGTTCTTAGTAAAAGATGTTTCGAATTAAGTTCTCTATAGCATGAAAATATTTTCTTATATACAGGATGTTCAGTTTTGTCTGTACGACAAGTTACTTTGTTTATTTAAATGGAACACCCTATATATTATTGTATTATTGAATTCCTTGATGTAATATAAGGTAATTTTAATTAACATACTCTGCCCTAAAACTCAACGGTTTTCGAGATATTCCGTTTCGAAAGGAAAAAAATGCATTTACTCAGAATACTTAAAAAATGAATCTAGCCTTTCGTAATAATCGTTTTGAAACAAACCGTGGGTATTATTATAATGACACTTCAAACTTTATTTTCCATACTAAACATTCATATTATATTATACAGGGTGTTTAATAATCGACCTCGAAATTAAATACTTTGAAACGATTAAAACTCGTTTATTTCAAATGGAACACCCTGTATATTTTTATGCTAACTATTGCAGATTTTTCCTCTCTTTCGATTCTGTATAACATTCCCTATACCTAAAGTTTATACATTTGGAGTTTTAAATAATTTTGTGCAAAAATCTAAAATTTGACAGGAAGATGCCACACCCTGTATCGATATAATTTTTTTAACTTAATTATTTTTCCAGCATCTTCTCTAAGTTGACACAGAAACATTGGGAAGGAATTGAAATGAAATTTTAACGACATAAACACATCCTAATTCCATATTATCCTAATCTAAAAATAATTAATTGTTTTTTAATTTGATACAAAACAAATAAACGATTACAGAATTACATGCATTTTTTTGTTAAATTAAGCAATTAACAAGCTGATACGATATCCAATCTTAAGAATGTGCAAAATTTCAAGATATGCTTTTTTTATGGCATCAACAGTTCATGGAAGACAAAACGTATTATTATCGAAAAGTTGTTGTTTCGATATGCGTGCATGTACAGATATAAATTATGTAAATATAGTGGGGCAAAGTTACGTAAATAAATATTATTATTATCTTAAGCTGAAGCGTGTGTGTAAAGTAGATCTAGAAGAAGCTGCGATGTCCTTAACCTTAATTATCCGAGAATGGACGAGCAGAATATCTACATTAATTATTTTAATTGCTGTGTAGATATTTACGGTTTTATTCATCCGATTGGATATTTACATTTTTTTATTGATGCCCTAAATATGCATAATCGTATTGATTCAGATCTTGCGTGTTATTGTTAATTTATTATTAATTAACATAATGTTAACAATATTTACAAGCATGTTTATGGTTTTAACTTAAGTTTATTATGACAAAAGGTACAATAAGAAATACAGGTCGATCAGAGAACTGTCAAAAATATTGTTACTACTAATTTGATAACTGTCAAATCATCAAAATCGTAAAAAATTTGACGGACGTTGGAAATATTTTGACAGTTAGAGCCACTAAAATAGTAAGCAATTGAATGTGATTAGAATTTGGCAGTTTTCGAGAAATATTTCGACAGTTGTACTAGAATGGAGAGGAGATGCATTGTCAAATGTACATATTTGACAGGTTTCATACGCCTCTGTTTACCTCATCGTTGTTTTCATCTTTATTTTATTACATTTATCGTAATTAATTTTCCGTTACATAGTCGTGATTATTTACAATATAAACCTAACCTGTAAAATATTAATTGTCAATATGTAAATAAAAATTTGTTAAACTGTTAAATGGGTTGCATATATAAAAGAGGTCACGTGGGTTTTAATCTTTAATGAAAGCACTTTATGTCAAATTTTTAAGTGAAGAAGCAATTGCACGAGCCGTACGTCTGTGCTAGGCAAAGTTTCGAAATACAAATTGTCACCCAGACTGTCCTTGTCATGCAAATAGATATTTGGATATGAAAATTATTCTTTGAATGTCGTTGATTGATCTTTTGTGATTACAACTATATTTTGACGTATTTCTGCATTTACAACTGTCAAATCTGAAAAAAAGAGTTTTTTTATAGTTCATCGACAACTAAGAAGTATTCTAGTACCTAGGTAGTTTGTTAAAATCGCGATAAATAACTGTTATTACAGTTTGATGACGGTCAGAAGTGTTTTAATTGCTACACCTACAAAAATAGTACAAAATAAAGTAGCTTCTGCATTTTGACAGCCATTAGAGATATCTTGACAGCTAAACTTATACGAAAACAGTTACAATTTTTACAATTACAACTGTCAAGTCTGTGTCAATTGGTTGTTTTTACAGTTTCACCTCTCTCAGAGATATTATTCATGTTTTAAGAGGGTCGTCTACCACAGCTGATTATTTTACAGCGGTGCCATATCTACATAATTCTATATATCGTTTGCTTGATTTTATTTCAATATAATTTGAAAATTGGGCTCCATACACATATTTCTACAACTATTTTATATTTATATATATAATTTTGTTCATTAATATTCGATATTAACTTCACAATCTCTATTGCCGTTTACCTTGATACGATAATCGAGATTACTCAATTAATTTTTAGATTTAATTACTGAAATTTGCTAGGAGCATTAAAAATACGTCTACACATGTGTGTGTCAATCCCGATTTTAAAATACACGTCTTAAATAAATTATAAAAACATATTATGAAAAAATTTAACTGCGGCAACATCGCCAACTGTCAAACGGTAGTCGGGCGTCCTAAAATCGTAACAAATTATTGTTATTACAGTTAGACAGCTGTCAGAAATATTCTAACCGTAATAGAGCCGCCTAGACAACAACAAAATAAGTGTTTTTACAATTTGACGGTTCCTAAGAAGCGTGTTGATAAATACACTGTCAAAATTGGAAAAACATTACAATTATTTACAATTTTATAGCTGTCAAAAGCATGTTTATGGTTATCTTCTGTCAAATTGTAAAAAATAGAAGCACCTATTCTTATGATTAGACAGCTATCAGAAATATTTCGACAGTTATTACCTATAATTTGTTAGCTGTCAGAAATATTTTGACAGTTAAAATACCTGTAAAATCTTGAACAAAAAAAAATACTTTTCATAATTTAATCGCTGTCAAATTACAGTTATTATAACTCGACAGCTGTCAGAAATATTTTAATCGTTAGAGCAGTTAAAAAGTTGCCCTTAAAATTGTAAAAATAATTGTCTTATAATTTGATAGCTATCACAAATATTTTGACAGTTAAAATACCTGTAAAATCTTGAACAAAAAAAAATACTTTTCATAATTCAATCGCTGTCAAATTACAGTTAAAAGGTTGCCCTTAAAATTGTAAAAATAATTGTCTTATAATTTGATAGCTATCACAAATATTTTGACAGTTAAAATTGTTGAAATATAATAATGTCTAGATGTTAAAAAAAAGATAAGATCTAGCAACGTGTGCTTAATTTCTAATAAAACAGTTACTAAATATATGTCAATATACAGGGTGTAACAGGACGAGCTTACGTTAGCCGTATCCCAGCAATTAAGCAAGTGCCATATTTGTAAATTTGCAAAGTTATATTGGGCATGGGGGCAAACTTTTAGAAAATATTAGTACATATTTTTTATTTCCGGTTTCGCCGGAAGCACAATCAACTTCATTTTTTTAAATGGATTACCCAATTTTTTTTCAAACAATTGAATTCAGCAACAAATTTGGCGTATAGATCATTTATTTCGACTGGTGTAAACATTACCGTTTTACAGCTAACTTGATTTTTATGAAAATTTTATCAAATTGCATCGTAGTACTTAGTGACGTATTTCTTCGGTATGCAGAAGAGTTGATGAATGATTATTGGAAGGTAGACAGCTACTAAGATGGGCTATTGAAAATGATTTTTACTTGTGTGCAAATACTATACAGGGTGTTTGTAATTACCGACCTAATATGTTAAATTTCAAACACTAATAACTTCATAATTTTAAATGGAACACCCTGTATATTTTTACCGCAGACGGTAGAAAATTAAATTCTTCATCAATTGATATTACATTTCCCTATAGCTAAAATGAATATTTCAGGAGCTATTTGCAAAATATGTGAATGTATTCAGAAACTTCGTGTGAGCGCTAAAGGTGTCGTCACAGTTTTAGCGTAATGTCTAATTTTCTAATGACAGTTTGATAGCGAGTTGAATCGACTATTATTTCACTGTACAATACAAAGTAAAATTACAACTGGTTATGGGCCCAGTATCGCGCTGAATAAGTTTGTGTTGAAAATATTGGTAACAAGTTGGAAATTCATACAGAAATGGATTTAGCCAGACATGTTAAGCCATTGAACACTGAAGCAGACTGGCCGATGTGTAAACGAAAAATTCGTGATTTATTAGATTACCATGAAGGAGCTTTAGATGTAATTGACGGCAAATTAAGTAAACCAGATTCACTGACAGAAGGAGCTGATGCAGTCGCTATCAAATGTCATAAAGATCAGTCAGATTTGTACAGAAGAGCCAACAGATATGCAAAGTCTATGATAACAAGTGCAATTACAGATGCTGTATATCAGAAGATTATGGACACAGAAACAGCTCATGACATGTGGGAAGCATTAAAGCAGAATTTTTTTGTATGGATTATCGGAGCAATGGGAAAATGCCCAACCGCTGCCCTAGAGGTCATCCTAGACCTCACACCTCTACATCTAGTAGTGGAAAAGTAGCCCGTGCGGCAATGGCCAGGGCACGGACGGGAGAGGGCGAGACTCTATGCCAAGGAGCTTTGTCATCCACGGCGGAACTCTGCCCACTTTCGGATCTGCCAAGCGATGAAATAGTTAGGAAATACAGCTTCGAAAAGAACTTTTCAACGAAGTTGAGTAACAAGAGAGAGCGGGAAGGAGAATCCTCCACCTACTCTCTAAAAGCAAACACCATCAAATGGTATACGGATGGGTCCAAAACTGAAAAAGGAACAGGTGTAGGGGTATTCGGGCCTGGAACCAAATACTCAGAGCCGATGGGAAAATACCCCAGCGTCTTCCAGGCAGAGATTAATGAGATTGGAAGATGTGCTCAGGTGAATCTTGACAGGAACTATCGGAAGGAGAACATTGCAATCTTCTCCGACAGTCAGGCAGCCTTACTGGCGCTGAGTTCTAACACCATCAGCTCCAAGTTAGTTTGGGAATGCCGGGATAAACTAAACAACCTGGGCAAGGAAAACAAAGTATTTTGTGCTGGGTACCAGGACACACTGGAATCAGTGGCAATGAGAAAGCTAATCTATTAGCAAAGGAGGCCGCCACCGGAACCATTCTGTGGAATAGCGATGAGCACATTTAAGAAAGAACTTAAAGACAGGGAAGATGACGTCAGATATTTTCTCTGTTACAATCTGTAAAATCTGAGACATTCCAAGGTATTCCTTGGAAATTTCAACAAGCAGAAAGCAAAAACCATGCTAGAACTAAACAGGAACAGATTACGCATTCTCACAGGTTTCCTTACAAGGCATTGTCAAATCGGGGAGCACACGAAGAGAATAGGTCTGAAACAGAATAGCGACCGCAGGTTCTGCGGGGCGGAAGATGAAAGTCCGGAACACCTGATATCCAACTGCACAGCAATTGAAGAAATTTGACGCCAACTATCTTGGCAAAGGCGTTATAGACGAGGAAGAAATACCTCTCTGAAACCATCACATCTGTTACAGTTTATTAAAGCTCTCAGGCTGGATGGGGAGCTGTGACTGCGGGCAAAACCCAGCAGCTTACACCTCATGTAAAAGGGGCACAATAGACCCACGGTCGCGGTGCAATATCACCCTTTTGTGGTTGGAGAATGAGACCAGGAATGTATTGCAATTTTCTGTAAATTTTACTGTTAAGATCGTGGTTATTGTTGTTGCTAATAGATATATTATTGGAAATAGGATTAGTGGATAGATTTAGTCTCTGGAAAGAGAACTTTGTCAAGGAGGGATTTCGGATAGGGATTAGATTTGAGTAGGTATCTGTTTTAGACGGTTGAGATTGTTAAAGTGAAAATCGGGAATCAAATTAATTTTGTATTTCAAAGGGTGGTTTGATATAAAGTGAAGGAATCTTCCAGAACTAGTGAATTTACAGCACAAATCAAGGTTGACTATGTTGTTATTATCCCTTATCACAGAGGTATCCAAAAAGGGTACCTAACAGTACGATCTGTCTTGGTTTCGATGGTGAATTTAAGATTTACGTTGAAGTTGTTGAAGATGTTATCAAGCTCTGCTTCAGGAAGAGACAGAAGTAGGTCATCAACGTACTGATATATGATGTAAAACCTCCCATAAGGCAACCCTTGATTTGTGAATAAAAGGTCAATCAGAAGGTCTACAGGTATGTTAGCCAGGTGGCAATTGAAAGTTGTTGATCTTTTTTGAAAATTCAAAACTATCTCAGAGTCTAAAACAATTATGATCAGCAAAAGCCCTGGTGATGTATCTTCCAAGATGATCTTTGAGTGGGGTCATTCGTGTCTTATAATTTATAGTTATCACATGATAGGTCTAAGAGGATTACCCTCTTTATGGACTTTGACTAGGCCAAGGTGTTTTCTAAATGTTTCGAAAAAGTACGAAATAATGTGATATAATTTTACACTCTCAACAACTCACGAGCTGCAACCAATGGCTAAGGCTGTATTCAGGGCCTTCGAAGATTACTGGGATGAAAAACTGCTTCAATACCGGGAAAGCTATACTCGAAGACATTTGAATAACGAAAGATTTTCACCCCTGTTTGAGGAAGATCAATGACTATAAACAACGTATACAGCGGTTTCAGAGCAACTGGTATTTATCCATTCAATAAAAAGATCATCCTCGACTACGCTTCTACGCACTTAGTCTTCCTAGTAAAAAAGTAATTCCAACAAGATCCGGAGGTTGAAGCATGGGATTTAGCAAGCGGGTCATTGGATTAAACAGTGTCGAAAGTGGATTGCTGATGGAAGACCGCTCAAAAATTTAATAGTGAAGAAGAAGGAGGATAAAACAGTGGTGACAAACGTGACATTACTAACAATTTGCAATGAGGTTTTTTCTATAGAATTAAATGAAAGCAACTGGTGGATAGACAATGGTGCAACAAAACATTTGACAAATTGCTCAGCAGAATAACAGCAAAATCTTGAACAAAAAAAATACTTTTCATAATTTAATCACTGCGAAATTACAGTTATTATAACTCGACAGCTGTCAGAAATATTTTAATTTGTGACACATTTTTGATATGTCTTTGCATTGCTAAACTCTCCAATAATCGTTTTGGTCGTCTGGTGATATATTTTAGGGTTTCCTACGTTTCTGCACCACCTGGAACATGGAACAGATCTGGAAAACGATCTCTGAGAGACAGTCTGTATAATTATCTATGTAGTACGTAAGGCTATTAAATTTACATGCGTGTACTAATCATATAAATATTTATTTAACTAATTTACAATTATTCTAGCGTGAACGAGAAACACAAACAACATTTATGACACGATGCTATTATAATATTATGTACCGGGCTTTGTTTATTAAGTTTTGTTATTATCGAAAGTAATTATAGCGTTAGTTGGACTATTTATTCATAATTATTATAATCATGATTATAATTAAAATAAGAAGCGATTATTAATTAATAGGGACATGCAATAGGATCATGGCCATCATTCCCTCTTCAATAATATTTACTCTCGTAAAGATTAATAATCATAATAATAAGGACGATCTATATATATTTATATAAATAGCTCAAAATATTCTAAAAATATATCTAAAAACAAAATCGCTTAATTAAATCGTATAATTATGGAAGCGTGCCGATCCAGAATTCAAGGTGAAAGCACGCTAATATTCGATTTAGACAATTGCACGACTGCTGATGAAAATGGATCCTTTAGTCGATATCTTTCGCGAGAAAGAACGGCTTCTTGACGCAAACCTGTATCCACAGACCATCGTACGTAGAGCCCGCTTCGTGGGGATTAACATGCGAAAACGATTAATAAATTATAAGAAAACAATTCGCTTATTCACGTGTCGCGATTTTATATAAACCACGGCTAGTTGGGATTTTTTTCCTTTGTCGGTGTTCAACTAGAGTGTTAAGCTCGCGTCGGATTAATAAGGAAGAATTTTTTTTGTGTGGAGTTCAAGAAAAGCTTTCGCTGAAGACGAGAATTTGTGGTTGGTTATCGCTAAACTGCTCTGGAGCTTTTTTAGATCTTTTATAATATTTAAGTTGGAAGAGAGAGGTAAGTGATTTTTTATCGTGAAGTTTGCAATAATTTTATTGTTTCATTATTGAATGTTTGTGGCAACTTTCACTTCTATTAATGTATTAATGAATTGGGTAACTATTTTTCCTCTAATTTTACAAAGGAGAATTAGAACAAAATTAGATCAACACTAGAAAAAAATTAAATACCTAAAGAGAGTTCTATAATAAATTAATAAATTCATAACATAATGCCAAGCTCTGTTTTCATAAAAAGTTTATTTTTAATTTTAAATCTCAATAGTTGTCCGGGCTGTGTGAGCGGTTGCTCCGTCCTGTTGAAACCAACGATGATCGAGACCCATTGCAGCAATTTCCAAAACTCGTTCAGCATCTGTCTGTAACAGTCTTCATTAACGATTACGGTGGTGCCATCGGCGTCTTCAAAAAAATAAAGGCCAATCATTTTTCATTCCAAATGCAGCACGAAACTGAACCGTCACTTTGAGAGGATACAATGGCTCTTCATTTCCCCCCAAAATTCTTCCTATTCTTCTCTTTAAAATATCTCTTCTTGTTCTCTTAGTATTTCTTTAGGCCACATTCCAGTTAATATTTATTAAAGAAAATATACATTTTTAAAATATACTTCGACGTCTTCTCTATTTTTACTTGTCTTTTTCAAAAAATCTCCACGGATCCCTCCCCCAAATAAAATGTAATGCCAATTTTGACATGTATTACTGATGATATATTTTTATAATTTAACATGTTTTTTAGTTTAAATATGTCAAAGATTCAAATAAATAAATAAATCAAATTAGAAATCTATTTAAATATTCTAAACATCAATACAGAATATGAGGAAAATACAATATTGGCGCCATCTGCTAAAATGCCAGCCAATTCCAATTATATTACTTATTTTGCGCCACCTTGTAGATGTATTCACATCGCTGGCTACATTTTTTCCGAAATAATGACAATAGTGGTCACGGAGCAGACAAATTTTGTAAATTTTTTCCCGACGAAGCAATTTTTTGTCTCAATAGTACGGTCAACAAGTCCATAGGCAGCACTCACAAGAAGTGAATGCGTGGGTTGGTATACTGGGAAGTCGAATAATAATTGTCAATATTTCGACGACTTTTGTTATAATTAAGTCGCTGTCAGAAATCTTACGACAGTTACAGGTCTTAAAAATCATGAAAAAATTACAGTTATTACGGTTTGACAGCTGTCAGAAATATTTCGATAGTTACCAGTTTTACAATTACAACTGTGAAATCCGAAAAATGACTTTAGTTGTAATTTAGTAGTTGTCAGAAATCTTACGCTATTACAGGTTTTAAAAATCATAAAAAATTATAGTTATTACGACTTGACAGCTGTCAGAAATATTTCGACAGTTACAATTTTTTAAATTACAACTGTGAAATCCGAAAAATGACTTTTGTTATAATTAAGTCGCTGTCAGAAATCTTGCGACAGTTACAGGTCTTAAAAATCATGAAAAAATTACAGTTATTACGGTTTGACAGGTGTCAGAAATATGTCGATAGTTGCTAGTTTTACAATTACAGCTGTAAAATCTAAAAATGACTTTAATTGTAATTTAGTAGTTGTCAGAAATCTTACGACAGTCACAGGTCTTAAAAATCATAAAAAATTATAGTTATTACGGTTTGACAGCTGTCAGAAATATTTCGATAGTTACCAGTTTTACAATTACAACTGTGAAATCCGAAAAATGACTTTAGTTGTAATTTAGTAGTTGTCAGAAATCTTACGCTATTACAGGTCTTAAAAATCATAAAAAATTATAGTTATTACGACTTGACAGCTGTCAGAAATATTTCGACAGTTACAGTTTTTAAAATTACAACTGTGAAATCTGAAAAATGACTTTTGTTATAATTAAGTCGCTGTCAGAAATCTTACGACAGTTACAGCTCTTAAAATGATAAAAAATTAGAGTTATTTCGGTTTGACAGCTGTCAGAAATAATTCGACAGTTACAGTTCTTAAAATTACAACTGTGAAATCTGAAAAATGACTTTTGGTATAATTTATTCGTTATCAGAAATCTTACGACAGTTACAGCTCTTAAAAATGATAAAAAATTAGAGTTATTTCGGTTTGACAGCTGTCAGAAATATTTCAACAGTTACAGTTTTTAAAATTACAACTGTGAAATCTGAAAAATGACTTTTGTTATAATTAAGTCGCTGTCAGAAATCTTACGACAGTTACAGCTCTTAAAATTGATAAAAAATTAGAGTTATTTCGATTTGACAGCTGTCAGAAATATTTCAACAGTTACCAGTTTTACAATTACAACTGTAAAATCTGAAAAATTAGTTGTTTTATAATTTAGTCGCCGTCAGAATTCATACGACAGTTACCTACAGGTCTTAAAAATTATAAAAAATTACAGTTATTACGACTTGACAGCTGTCAGAAATATTTCGATAGTTACCAGTTTTACAATTACAACGGTGAAATCCGAAAAATGACTTTTCTTGTAATTTAGTCGCTGTCAGAAATCTTAGGACAAGTACACGTCTTAAAAATCATAAAAAATTACAGTTATTACGGTTTGGCAGCTGTCATAAATATTTTGACAGTTACAATTTTTTAAATTTTACCTGTAAAATTCGAAAAATGACTTTTGTTGTAATTTAGTCGCTGTCAGAAATCTTAGGACAGTTACACGTTTTAAAAATTATAAAAAAT
The DNA here is from genome assembly GCA_023690525.1 of Holotrichia oblita. Taxonomy (NCBI): domain Eukaryota; kingdom Metazoa; phylum Arthropoda; class Insecta; order Coleoptera; family Scarabaeidae; genus Holotrichia; species Holotrichia oblita. The sequence continues at coordinate 189,646,713 of CM043017.1, forward strand.
TACAGTTATTACGACTTGACAGCTGTCAGAAATATTTCGACAGTTACCATTTTTTAAATTACAACTGTGAAATCCGAAAAATGACTTTTGTTATAATTAAGTCGCTGTCAGAAATCTTACGACAGTTACAGCTCTTAAAAATGATAAAAAATTAGAGTTATTACGGTTTGACAGGTGTCAGAAATATTTCAATAGTTACTAGTTTTACAATTACAGCTGTAAAATCTAAAAATGACTTTAGTTGTAATTTAGTAGTTGTCAGAAATCTTACGCTATTACAGGTCTCAAAAATCATAAAAAATTACAGTTATTACGGTTTGACAGCTGTCAGAAATATTTCAACAGTTACCAGTTTTACAATTACAACTGTAAAATCTGAAAAATTAGTTGTTTTATAATTTAGTCGCCGTCAGAATTCATACGACAGTTACCTACAGGTCTTAAAAATTATAAAAAATTACAGTTATTACGGTTTGACAGTTATCAGAAATATTTCAACAGTTACCAGTTTTACAATTACAACGGTAAAATCTGATAGAGTTTTTTTATAATTTAGTAGCTGTCAGAAAACTTACGACTGTTACAGGTCTTAAAAATCATAAAAAAATTACAGTTATTACGGTTTGACAGGTGTCAGAAATATTTCAATAGTTACTAGTTTTACAATTACAGCTGTAAAATCTAAAAATGACTTTAGTTGTAATTTAGTAGTTGTCAGAAATCTTACGCTATTACATCTGTCATAAATATTTTGACAGTTACAATTTTTTAAATTTTACCTGTAAAATTCGAAAAATGACTTTTGTTGTAATTTAGTCGCTGTCAGATATTCTACAAGAGTTACAGGTCTTAAAAATTATAAAAAATTACAATTACGACTTGACAGCTGTCAGAAATATTTCGACAGTTAGCAGTTTTACAAATACAACTGTAAAATCTAAAAATGACTTTTGTTGTAATTTAGTCGGTGTCAGAAATCTTAGGACAGTTACAGGTCTTAAAAATCATAAAAAATTACAGTTATTACGACTTGACAGCTGTCAGAAATATTTCGACAGTTACCATTTTTTAAATTACAACTGTGAAATCCGAAAAATGATTTTTATTATAATTAAGTTGCTGTCAGAAATCTTACGACAGTTACAGGTCTCAAAAATCATAAAAATTACAGTTATTACGGTTTGACAGCTGTCAGAAATATTTCGATAGTTACTAGTTTTACAATTACAGCTGTAAAATCTAAAAATGACTTTAGTTGTAATTTAGTAGTTGTCAGAAATCTTACGCTATTACAGGTCTTAAAAATCATAAAAAATGATAGTTATTATGACTTGACAGCTGTCAGAAATATTTCGACAGTTAGCAGTTTTACAAATACAACTGTAAAATCTAAAAATGACTTTTGTTGTAATTTAGTCGCTGTCAGAAATCTTAGGACAGTTACACGTCTTAAAAATCATAAAAAATTACATTTATTATGGTTTGACAGCTGTCAGAAATATTTCAACAGTTAGCAGTTTTACAATTACAACTGTGAAATCCGAAAAATTACTTTTGTTATAATTCAGTCGCTGTCAGGTCTCAAAAATCATAAAAATTACAGTTATTACGGTTTGACAGCTGTCAGAAATATTTCAACAGTTAGCAGTTTTACAATTACAACTGTGAAATCCGAAAAATTACTTTTGTTATAATTCAGTCGCTGTCAGGTCTCAAAAATCATAAAAATTACAGTTATTACGGTTTGACAGCTGTCAGAAATATTTCGATAGTTACTAGTTTTACAATTACAGCTGTAAAATCTAAAAATGACTTTAGTTGTAATTTAGTAGTTGCCAGAAATCTTACGCTATTACAGGTCTTAAAAATCATAAAAAATGATAGTTATTATGACTTGACAGCTGTCAGAAATATTTCGACAGTTAGCAGTTTTACAAATACAACTGTAAAATCTAAAAATGACTTTTGTTGTAATTTAGTCGCTGTCAGAAATCTTAGGACAGTTACACGTCTTAAAAATCATAAAAAATTACATTTATTATGGTTTGACAGCTGTCAGAAATATTTCAACAGTTAGCAGTTTTACAATTACAACTGTGAAATCCGAAAAATTACTTTTGTTATAATTCAGTCGCTGTCAGGTCTTAAAAACCATAAAAAATTACAGTTATTACGGTTTGACAGCTGTCAGAAATATTTCGACAGTTACCAGTTTTACAATTACAACTGTAAAATCTGAAAAATTAGTTGTTTTATAATTTAGTCGCCGTCAGAATTCATACGACAGTTACCTACAGGTCTTAAAAATTATAAAAAATTACAGTTATTACGGTTTGACAGTTATCAGAAATATTTCGACAGTTACCATTTTTTAAATTACAACTGTGAAATCCGAAGAATGACTTTTGTTATAATTAAGTCGCTGTCAGAAATCTTACGACAGTTACAGGTCTTAAAAATCATGAAAAAATTACAGTTATTACGGTTTGACAGGTGTCAGAAATATTTCAATAGTTACTAGTTTTACAATTACAGCTGTAAAATCTAAAAATGACTTTAGTTGTAATTTAGTAGTTGTCAGAAATCTTACGCTATTACAGCTGTCATAAATATTTTGACAGTTACAATTTTTTAAATTTTACCTGTAAAATTCGAAAAATGACTTTTGTTGTAATTTAGTCGCTGTCAGATATTCTACAAGAGTTACAGGTCTTAAAAATTATAAAAAATTACAGTTATTACGACTTGACAGCTGTCAGAAATATTTCGACAGTTAGCAGTTTTACAAATACAACTGTAAAATCTAAAAATGACTTTTGTTGTAATTTAGTCGCTGTCAGAAATCTTAGGACAGTTACACGTCTTAAAAATCATAAAAAATTACATTTATTATGGTTTGACAGCTGTCAGAAATATTTCAACAGTTAGCAGTTTTACAATTACAACTGTGAAATCGAAAAATTACTTTTGTTATAATTCAGTCGCTGTCAGGTCTTAAAAATCATAAAAAATTACAGTTATTACGGTTTGACAGCTGTCAGAAATATTTCGACAGTTACCAGTTTTACAATTACAACTGTAAAATCTGAAAAATGAGTTGTTTTATAATTTAGTCGCCGTCAGAATTCATACGACAGTTACCTACAGGTCTGAAAAATTATAAAAAATTACAGTTATTACGGTTTGACAGCTGTCATAAATATTTTGACAGTTACAATTTTTTAAATTTTACCTGTAATATTCGAAAAATGACTTTTGTTGTAATTTAGTCGCGGTCAGAAATCTTACGACAGTTACATGTCTTAAAAATTATAAAAAATTACAGTTATTACGGTTTGGCAGCTGTCATAAATATTTTGACAGTTACAATTTTTTAAATTTTACCTGTAAAATTCGAAAAATGACTTTTGTTGTAATTTAGTCGCTGTCAGAAATCTTAGGACAGTTACACGTTTTAAAAATTATAAAAAATTACAGTTATTACGACTTGACAGCTGTCAGAAATATTTCGACAGTTACCATTTTTTAAATTACAACTGTGAAATCCGAAAAATGACTTTTATTATAATTAAGTCGCTGTCAGAAATCTTACGACAGTTACATGTCTTAAAAATCATAAAAATTACAGTTATTACGGTTTGACAGCTGTCAGAAATATTTCGATAATTACAATTTTTTAAATTACAACTGTAAAATCTGAAAAATGAGTTTTTTTATAATTTAGTTGCTGTCACAAAACTTACGACTGTTACAGGTTTTAAAAGTCATAAAAAATTATAATTGTTACAGTTTGACAGCTGTCAGAAATATTTTAATCTTCAGAGCCGTCAAAAAGCAGTAATAAAATAAGTGCTTTTATAATTTTCATCCCTTAAAATTGCAAAAATAAGTGTCCTTATAGTTTGACAGCTGTCAAAAATATTTCGACAGTTACGGTTTTTTACTATTACAACTGTAAAATCTGGGGGAAAATATGATTTTTCTATACGTCGATTGTTGCCAAATTATAGATATTGCAGTTTGACTGTTGTCAGAAATGCTTTAACAATTAGAGCCGCGTTTAGGCAGCTAGAAAATCACTGTTTTTTTTTTACAAATAATTTGACAATTGTCAAAAAATGTTTTAAACACGAACGAAACATTCACAATCTTTCATTTCAGATCAATCGAACTCGGTAATTGCGCGTGTTGATAGTTAATTATTCGTGGAATCGTTTCGGGAGTGATAAAAGCATAAGACTGGCATTTCTTAACAGTTATAATTATTGCAACGTTGCTATTTGACAGCTATCTAGAAGCTATACAATATTTTTGTAATAATTTGAGTCTCGTTTAGATTGTATTAGGTCGTTGAAGTTTTTGTTTTGACAGCTGTCAGCTGTCAAACTAGGTTTTGTCAATTAGTTTTAATTTTTTAGTGACTATAGCAAATTAGAAATAACAGCTATAAAATTATTTCGATCTCTCGCTAAAGTTGCAATTCATTCAAGATCCAATTTGATAAGAAAGAATTTCGATATGAAGGAATCGGTTTGTTTAACTTAATAGCTTTATATTAAACATAATAATTTATGTTCTGGAATAAACTGATTTTTAACAAATTTCGCGGATTTGTTAAATGATGGGGTCAATACACTTCGTTACGTCTATATTTTAAAAACGAATTATTTAACTGCTGATATAAAAAAATATATTACTTAATAGCTTACGTTTCGCATTCTTTACAGATAATTTAAACATAATAAAACGATATATGATAATAATAAGAATTCGAAAACTGCCTTTTTTTACCTTCTTTTTTTATCGAGATGTTTTTTTTTGGTTTACATCATCACAATGTTATTAATTATTTCTTGAGATCAAAGTTTGACGATTTCTTTTCTTAGATATTATTCGATACATGTGCGCCTTATTTTGTAAATAAATCTGTCGAGTATCGTAGTCCAATCCAGGATGACTTCTATTTTGATTTTATTTGCTCTCCGTCTATCCTGCTTGAGAAGAAATCAAATTATGTCGCTTTTGTCGAGTGGAAAACAAATAATTGTACGTAATTTAAATATAAACAAAAAAAGTCCAAGTATTTTCTTTCACTACATCATGAATGAAGGTTATTTGTTTAACGATGTTTAAAATTATAAATATTTTCGGTAGTAATAAATATATAAACAGCACGTGTTAGAATTATGGGAATTCTTGTACTTATTTATGTTTTGTACAAGAAGTGGAATAATTAGACGTATAATTTGTTAATTAATGAATAATATTTAGATAAATTGATAGATATTTATTTAATTACATAGATATACAGGGTTTTCAAACTTAAGTCGGCACTATTGCTAACTTTGTTATTATTGGAGCTACAAAGTTGGTTAAATAGGCAAACTAGTGTAGTTTTTCAAGCAAATTACAATGGCATTTAAAAAATAATAATTGACGTACTGGGTCACGTGATATTGTGAAAAACGTAATTTTTTTAAATGGGACACCCAGTATACAGTTCTCACGGTCGACAGAAAATTTAATTCTGAACAAAAACTTTCCTATGAACTTTTATCCTAAAGTCAATAATAACAGAGTTATTGATGATTGTTTTTACAGAAACTAAAAACAGTATTGTTTATTTTAAGTTATTTTATTAGTTTCGAAAATAAAAAAAAAACAAGAAATTTTAAATTCAGAGCAGATGCTCAAAAACATCACCCTCTTGCTCCAAGCACTTTTGAACCCGCCTGTTAACGCTTCTAGTAGCCTTAGCAATGATTCTACCATCAATATTATTAATAGCATGGCTGATGCTTTGCTTGAGATCTTCAATACCGTCTTTCATACACTGCACTTTTCACAAATCCCCAAAAGAAGAAATCCAAAAGTGTTATGTCCAGTGATCGGGGAGGCATACGAATAGGCCCGTTAGTTGATAGATATCGGCCATCAAAAAGGTCATGTAATAAGTTATGAATTTGGCGAACATTATGGGCAGGAGCGCCATCTTGTTGAAAGAATATCTGTTGTCTATCCATTAAATTCAGGTCATCCAAGAATTCTCCAAGGGTAGCGGTTAACATTTCGACATACCTCTCGCCAGTTAATGCACCTTGATCAAATACGGGGCCTACAATTCTAGAATCAATCAAGCCACACCAAACATTAACACTAAAGCGTCTCCGCGGATTACAAGGACGGAAAAGCATCGGGTTTTCTCGACTCCAATAGTGGCTGTTCTCCCTGTTGGAGAAATTTGATTCGTCACTCCAAAGAACCAAACGCCAAAAATTATGGTTAAGTCTAACTTGATTAATGTACCACTGACAAAACTGAGTCCGTCTTTCATGATCTCCCGGTACCAGCGTCTGAATAGGTCTGTATCTGAACGGCACAAACTTATGTTTTTTTAGAATATTGTGAATAGTTCCCGAAAATAGTCCACTTTCTTCCTTTAAATCATTAATTGCATTATTAGGATTAGCTCCAAAGAAAGCTAAGACGTTAATTTCAGTTGCTTCACTTATTATAAATTGTTTTTTGGTTCTAGTTTTCTTGAACACATTTTCATTTGATCGAAACTTACGGTACAAAAGTAAAAAGCACCTTCGATCTGGCAAATTGCGCGTATTAGGAAATAAAACACCGTAACGTTCACGAGCTTGCAGGGAATTTTTATTACAAACGATGTAACATTCCATCATATCACATTTTTCTAAATGCGTGAAAGGCATTTTTTCATCAATAAACACAAAATGTTAATTGCTTACTCACAGAGGTTTAATGCAATATTTCAATCTTGATGACATTTGCAAAACAATCGAATTTTGTTTATGAAATAACAGCCACCTTAGCAAATTTGAAAAATCATCAATAACTCTGTTATTATTGACTTTAGGATAAAAGTTCATAGGAAAGTTTTTGTTCAGAATTAAATTTTCTGTCGACCGTGAGAACTGTATACTGGGTGTCCCATTTAAAAAAATTACATTTTTCACAATATCACGTGACCCAGTACGTCAATTATTTTTTTTTAAATGCCATTATAATTTGCTTGAAAAACTACACTAATTTGCCTATTTAACTAACTTTGTAGGTCCAATAATAACAAAGTTAGCAATAGTGCCGACTTAAGTTTGAAAACCCTGTATATACCGGGTGTCCCAATAGTGCGGCGTCGGGCCATATCTCAATACCAGTTTGAGATACAAAATTTTTTTTGAAATGGAAGATGTTTAATTTTTAAAGGGGCATAACCTAAAAATGCTTTCGTTTATACAGAGTGTCACAGAAAAGCAGTACTGAATCGAAGTTTATTTTTTCAAATGGAACACCCTATATTTTATTACATTTTTAGAATCTACTATAAAATCAACATAATTTTCATATACCATTGTCTATACCTAATCCTAATAGTTTTTGAAATATTTGATATTTTCTCTAATAGATGTCAAATGCAGATACTATTTTTCTAAGTCATATCTTACTTATGTTTGACCCCAGAAACAAAATTTTTGGTATGCGAGTAGTTTCTATACTTGCAATAATTTTGACAAATTGCTAAAACTATTTTATTTAATACAGAGTGTTCAAAAAAGGGAAGCAACATAACAAATTTCAGATTAAAAAATCTCCATTTCTTAAATGGAATACCTAGTGTTTTTTCACGTTATTTTACTCCTAAAGAAAAGCGCTATATTTTGCATTTAAAGCATGTCATATACCTATCTGCAATAGATTTCGAGATATTTTCGTTTTTAAATTCGCTTTATAAAAGACTGCATTTCAAGATAGTAATATGTCAAAACTAAGATGGCCGTGAAAAACAAATAACACTCATCATAACTCTAAACTGTCAAATAGCTTACTATAGTATTTGCTCCGATTAAAATGTGTGTTTTTCTATGTTTTAAGGATGAATGTTGCTCTAAAAGAACTTACCAGTACGAAGACACTATTCTAATTTGAATTGTTTGAGCATAATATTTTATCTTATTCAGTGAAATACCTATAATATTAAGTTATATGTATACTGCTGTAAAACTAATAAAACGAAAAGGAAAAAAAAAGAACAAATTTTTATTTAAAGCAAGAAATAATAAGAAAATTAAACAGAAATACTGCAGCCTACTTCCAAGATACAAATTACTCCCCAATACAAAACAATACAATACAAAACTATACCCCAATGACATTCCCTAGACAAGGTGTTCAATATGTCCACCATTTTGTTCTTGGCAGACAGCAATTCTGTGAATAAAATTTTGATGCACCCTTTGAAGCATATTTTCATCAATCGATTCAAAAGCTCGTTGTATTCTAAATTTCATATCTTCCAGTGTTGTTGGGAGAGTTTTTTATACCTGCGTTTTGACATAACCCCATTAAAAAAAAGTCTGGTTTCGTCAGATCCGGAGATCTTGCGGGCCATATTTGCTTTCCCTTTTTTTGAACACTCTGTATTAAATAATATAGTTGTAGCAATTTGTAAAAATTATTGCAAGTATAGACTACACGCATACCAAAAATTTAGTTTCTGGGGTCAAACATAAGTAAGATATGACTTAGAAAAATAGTATCTGCATATGACATCTATTAGAAAAAATATCAAATATTTCAAAAACTATTAGGATTAGATATAAACAATGGTATATAAAATGTATGTTGATTTTATAGTAGCTTTTAAAAATGTAATAAAAGATAGGGTGTTCCATTTGAAAAAATAAACTTCGATTCAGTACTGCTTTTCTGAGACACTCTGTATAAAAGAAACCATTTTTAGGTTATGCCCCTTTAAAAATTACACATCTTCTATTTCAAAATTTTTTTTGTATCTCAAACTGGTATTGAGATATCGCCCGGCACCGCACTATTGGAACACCCTATATATAGTACCACGTGACCACTTTAGTGCAGTCCACTTGTTTTTTTAGTTTTCTGATATTTGTTAGCATGATCTAACCAAATCGAAATCACTAAATGTAATATAAAAATGTCAAATGTGTATCATTTTGTTCATTGTCATCCCCTCGTGTTAGTTTTCAGTGGTGTTTGTAGTAAAATTTATCAAATCTTAAATCGTTATTGATTAATACCAGTGCTTTTCAGAGCTTCTGATTTCCATTTTGTCATTAGGTAAACGTATTTACATTTCTAATCGACGTAATTTGCAGTACAATAATAAATATATTATAGGTTTCTTTTAATACTGATTTGAAAATTTAGTGGTACGCCACTGATGTACAGGTATATACATACATTTAGTTACTTTCAAGAAACAGGTCAGCCAACGGTGTAGGTTTGGTTGCATACGTTTGGTAGTCACGTGGTACTCGGGATTATGATGAAAGCACTGACACTTTAACCCACTGAACGCCAAACAAGTTTTAACTAAAACACCGACGCGTTTCAACAGCAATGCTGTCATTATCAAGGCTCAATCGCTCAATCCGATACGCATCATTAATTTCCGATTAACGAAAACAATGACGAATGCGGGATAGGTCCGTTGTCACAGTTCATTACACATGACTTATTTTTAGATATTTCTAAACTGTCGAAAACATTTAGAAACTTACAATTATTGTTTATTTGTCTAATTAATTTAACATTCGTATGATCGATGTTTCAAAAATGTGTTGGGCAACGCTCGATTTCTCAATTCTATTCTAAATCCAAGACTAGCCATATTTATGCTCTTTGAATCTAGTTGAGACTGCTCTCCTGGTTTGTCCAATATATTTTTGATTACAATCTTTACAATTGATTTCGTAAATATGTGACTTTTCTAGAGGTTGTATTTTATCTTTAGGATTACCGATGAGACTTTGTAAACTAGTCCCAGAACTGCAAACTATTCTGAGATCTAGCTCTTTGAAACCTTTAGTGATAAAGGGAGCGTAAGGGAGGGTCACAACGGATGAAACTTTAACATCCTCTCGAAAAGTCGTAGATTCTTTCACAGTTTTCTTATAATTAAACTTCCTAATTAACTCTTAGATATGCTGAGGCTGGAAACCATTACACTTAGCCGCATCTTTTATAATTTTAAGCTCTTTCTCATACCTCGCCTTGTTCAAGGGAAAAGTGAGAAGTCTGTGGACCAAAAAATTCAGGCTTGCCATCTTGTGTTGAACACAATGATGGGAATCTGAAGGAATGTAGCGAAGTGTACTGGTTTCCTTTCTATACACGTCAAACTCTAATCTATTGTTATTTCTAATTACTAAAGTATCTAGAAACGGTAGCTGACCGTTTTCTTCTCTTTCACAAGTGAACTTTATGGTTTCGAACCGCTTATTTAATCTATTGAGAAAATCGTCAATATTACATTTTTTAGTGTCAAATATAGCGAAAATATCATCCACACACCTCAACCAAACCCTAGGAAAGTATTCGCTCTCAGATTCTAAGTCCTTTTCAAAACGGCTCATGATAAGGTTAGCCAAAAAGGGCGACCTATTGCCGTTCCTTCCAGCTGTTCATAAAAACTCCCGTTGAATTGAAAAATGTTCTGTTTCATACAGATGTCAGTTAAGCGAATAAATTCCTGGACACATTGTTGACTCAAACTATTTTGAAGCAACAAGTCCTCGAGGTATGTCAAGGTGTCTGGAATCGGTACACTAGGAAAGAGAGAATTAACATCAAATGAAATCAATACTTCACCCTCCAGCAACTGAATATTTTGAATTTCATTAATAAATTCTAACGAATTTTTTACTGCAAAACTAGGTTGCTGTATTGGCAAATTATTAAATTCAACAATTGGCCTTACCGACTTGCCAGGTTTGTGAATTTTAGGTAAACAATATAATTTAGGGATAACAGGATTGGAAACATGTAGCTTACGTCTAACATCGGCAGTAACAAGGTTGTTACAAGTTTTGAACACATTGTTGACGTCTCTAATCATTTTCGGTAAAGGATTTTTTGAAATTGACTTATAAGGGCCACTACACAACATGTCATTAACCCGATCATAGTAGTCCTCTTTATCTAAAATAACAACCTTGTTCCCTTTGCCAGCTTCCAAATAAAAACAATCTTTTTCCCGCAAAGTTTTAATGATTTTAATGTTTTCTTATTTCTGAGGTGATTTATAGGATTTAAAATTTTTTGAAATAGTATGTTTGCAGGCTTCCCAAACGATCTGTTTTGTGCGCTCAGGAAACCGCTGGATAGAGGATTCTATCCCGGCAATAACCCACTCAACATTCGATTCACGAGTCTGCAAACCAAATTTCAATCCTTTATTCAAAAGATTAAGTTCCCGCTCACTAAAGGTTTGCGAAGAATGATTTTCTACTATGTTAATGGTATTATTATTATAACATGATGTTTATTTTTTAAAAAACAACCTAACTTTCTTAATTTCCTATCATGAGAGAATTTCTTATTCTGAACTTTCCTATCGATTAAAATAAACATGTTCCGTTGAAAATCACACCATAGTTGATATTCAACATCATTAAGATCTAATGTTAAAAATTTCCAAAGTTGGTAAGCTTGAATCTCAAGTTTACTGCGTTTGGCAAAAAGATATTCGATTTCTGAACGCAACCATTTTTCTGTCGCGTAACGAATGACTGTATCACTACTTTTGCAATTATTCGAGACAGTAACATTAATAAAGTTTGGAAAAACAGAAAAACGTTTGCAAGTTTTCAGAAATCTAATATCTTCGCTAATAAACCTAATTTTAGCACTAACCTTATGGTATAAGTTCTGATCCTTGGACCTGGTAGCCATATTGCGAAGTTCTTCACTGGATCTATTGGTGCAGAAGTAGAACAGTGAAGAACTTCTACTAACGCAGTTTCTGTCGATTTGTGCTGTCTAAATCCGTGCTGTTTACTAGTGATTATATCATGTTTAGTTAAAAAAGAGTCAAGTTGATCATACGCTACACGTTCAACAATCTTGGAAAATGTACTAATTATAGAAATTGGACGATAATTCATTACCTCAAACTCACTACCCGTTTTGTGAACTGGCACAATAACAGCCGTTTTCCACGAACTCGGCAATTTGCCCCGACTAAACGAAATATTGATTATACATATAGGCTAGATGATCCACAATTTCAGCAAGAACCAGTCTGAGGACATAACTGCTGATACCATCGTCACCACATGTTGTTTTATTAGCTGTCCTAGAAATTGTAGCAATGATATCCTCAGAACAGACAGGACTGAAAGCGAAAGAATGGCAAGGAGTGGGACAGACAGCTGTAGGCCCTATGATGGGCGTATTAAACTGGTTGGCAACCAGCTCCTCGGCGACCGACGAAAAATAGCCACCAAACTCTTTGGATACTTCACTGGCATTCGTAATTAATTCATTATTTTTCAGAAGGTTAATCGACGTTTGTCTATTGTTTGTCTTCAACTTATTATTTACAATGCCCCACAACGTTTTGGTTTTGTTGGACGAAAGATTTATTTTAGTTTCATAATAGTTGCGCTTAGTTTCAACGATAAGCTTGTTGTGCTGTCTCCTCCTTTCTGCGTACAATTCACGTAGTACTGGTGATTTAAAAATTTTGTTTTAACCAGAAAAGATCCCGCAGCTCGCTAGAGCTTGTTGTAATATTATTGTCAACCCATTCATGATTTATTCTCCTAGAGCTTCGCGTTCTCTTCCGCCTAACCGGGCACGATACCTCGAAACACCACAAAACCGAGCTCATGAAATCATCAACAGCATCATCCAAATTCGAATGAGTGTACATACTGGACCAATCATTTTTACTTTAAGCGATATTTAAATTCAGCTATGAATTGAATCACCCATACTTCTCACTACCGCATGTTCAAGACAATTACTGTCGTTCGGCGCATTCAAGCTCATGCTCACATCGAGAACCTGAGCCAAATCCCCTAAATTAGGCTCCACAATCATAACCATCTCTTAAAACCCACCAAATTTCATTTGCCTATCTCGACCGGTTTCAAAGCAATAAATAAATCGTCAGTTTTTAAGAAAAAGTTTAACACCCTATAACACTGAAACTAAGCATTTGCGGACGGACGTTTATATAGCAAACTGCCATTATTTTTGCATGCAGAATCACCCTCTGAAGTTTGTCGCACTTATTTACTAACACCCTGTATATAGTCGTTAGAAAATTTTGTTTCTGCAATCGAGACAACCTAATTTAATATTCTTGTTAGGAACTTCATCATTTTCCATCCCTAGTAGAAACCTGGTCCACTGTCTGCTGTAGATTCTTGTAAGAATCTTACGTTTGAATTATGAACAGTTTTTCTTGAATCTTGAGCTCGAATTTTGTTGAGCAAACCTGTAGGTATATAATAGAAGTCTTTATGAATATTAGTAGTGACATTGGGTAGTATCACACGTTTATTCTGTACTAAAATTGTTTTGCACGTCTATTTTAATTTACCATTAAAAAAAAAAAAAGTCCGATGCCGTGTCGGTATTTAATAGTTCAAACGTATGAGATGATTTTAATCGAAGATATAAAATAAAAATCGTAAAAATACACACGTGGTATTCTGCACAACCTTCGTACAAATCTAATTAACATTTTTGTACGACGGCAAAAAAAAAATCGGTCAGCGCGCTTTAGTAGACAGGAAACCGCAAAATCTCAGACGTTCGGTAAAATCTCATGTAAATAGATACATAATTGATGATGGTAAAAATAAGAGAACGGGCAGGTAATTTGGGTGGAATTTTGACGGACGCACGTGCCAAGGACAAGCCGTGCGGATCCATCTTAAGAGATCATATTAGGTCGTTTACATTTGCGGATAGATAATGAACGTGATTCAAATTCGTGGAATGCTTTGTGTGTATGATTTAGTGTATTTTTAGATTTACTGTTAAACGATTAATTATGGAGGAATGATTTAAATATTCAAATAACTTTTACTATGAACTCGTTGAAGTTTTTACTCAAACGAATGTCATTTTAAATAGACACGTGTATCTTTCGGCAATGACATCATTTATTCGTCCTTTCAAGTTTGCTTTTTAATTTTCGTTACACGAGAATGTAATTATCGAATTTTAGTGTTAAAACCATTACTAGTATTTCATGGAAATTATAATTGGACGTATTCGAAACACCGCAAACGCGGTTAGACTACCTTGACATGAAAAGTCATTCATCTATACTATTAATATAAGTTATCTGGTAGTTATAGGAATATAGATTAATATGATTATTAAAATGATAAATAGCCTACACGAAAATGGCAAAAAATGGGAGGTAGCGGGGAAAAAAGCGCCCATTACTGAACGAAAATAGTAACTTATTATGTCGATGAAAGATGCAACCGAGGATTTTGGAAGGCATTTTAATGAAGATGCCAACAATAAGATAATGAAGTGCAGATTTGTATTAAACTCAATAGTGCTTACTATGACGCATTACTCAAACTAAATACTAGTGTTGATAAGGACTGTCTCTAATTCTGTGAACACCCTCCGCTATTTGTGCAACAGAAGCAAATATTACGCTTGTACTATGACGCAATCAAAACTTGGAAGCTCTCATAATAGAGGCGAATCCGAAAGTGGAAGCCATCGATATCCTTTTAGATTTCCTCTACATTATTCTAAAGTTTCAACCTCCATCCCACTGTTTTTGTTTGAAAATCGAGCCTTTACCAGTTGTTTAGACATTGTATCTTTATTCATAAATGTAAAAGATATTACACAATAGATGAAATAGTCCAGCAAATCAGCCAGCCTGAACAAATCGGAAGAAGAGAAATATTCTCTGAGGTCTTAGTTTTGCTCTAAGGCTAGACTGGTGTGTCCCTAAGCCTTCTTAACTCTAGTCAATGGTCTCAATCATTAGCCATGGAAAATGCGTTCACTGTTTGCTCTAATCTTCAATTTGGGGCAATTTCATGGCGGATCTAACCGTCAGCATCTAGTATTCGCCTAGTGACGACGAGAGGCGGAGGTCTATCAGAATCCAGCTCCCCCAAATGCTGAACAAATGGGTTCTCCGACCGAGCGACTCTTTCAAGGGTTCTTATTGACCAGCGCCATCGCATATTCTGTCAAAGTTGGTAATTGGAGGTCTCCGTGTATCTGGATATTTGTCACAACCCAGGGCGCATTGAGGATGGTGCGTAGCGCCCTGTTCTGCAGCACATTGAGCCTCTTCACTTGTGATTTGCAGGCGCTGAATTAGGTGAGGGCGCCATAAGTCAATATCGGTCGGAGAAATACCATGTAAATCATTAATTTGAGCTTAAGCAGCTCTTCAAGCAAATTAGGGGGAGCCTTCAGGAAACGTAAAATAACCATCGAAAAGTGGTGGCGGAATGTCACCGTCGGACCCTCGGAATGGACCCTCGGACTCCAAGGCAACTCGCGTCCCTCTACGGTGACATGCGAGAGAGGTGGATTTCGTTTTCTAGAAAAACGAACCGCCACACACTTATCGGGATTAATGACCAACCGCCACTTCCGGGTCCACTCTGTCAGATAGTCGACAGATCGTTGCAATCCTCTTATCACCAGCGCGTTCTTCTCGAATGTAGAATATATGGCAGTGTCATCTGCAAACATAGGGACGTCGTTGGTGAAAAGGATGAAGAGCTCAGGGCTGAGAAGCGAGCCCTGTGGAACACCTGTTCGGTTTGGCCTGCTGCTTTACGTTTACCATTATTGTCAAATAGTTAGTAAAATACTTTCGTTCAAAAAACGTTTCTCAGTAGTACTCAGACACGTTTCTCAGTATTTATTCAAAAAAACTGCAAAGCAATTAAGAAACTATTCAGACAAAAGCTGACTCTGTCATTTCGTAGACTTTAAGAGGTAAACCAACTTTTATTTGAAATATTTAATCGTAAATATACCGGGTGTAGAGTTACAGTCTGTAAAATAAAATCCGGGACACTCGGTATAGTCGATTATGTTCTCTTCAACGAAAATATTATTCCATCTCTAGCGCTTCCGGGTATATCGAAAGTCACCATCTACTTTGTTATTTTTAATGGAACACCCTGTATATTTTTACATATTTGGATACATTCAGAATTTCTTGCTTTGTGTAAACATTGTTTTCGTTATTGTTGTCCATTTTAACTCTTTATAGCAATAATGTAAAGCCATTTAACGGATAATTATTAACTCGCAAGCATCAAATGAGGAAGTATGATTTTGACGTTACACTTTGACAATAAATCTTTGAAAACGCTTATTTTCCATGGCACACTGGATAAGTATCGATAAGTTAGGTATGTGTTATTTTTCAAAAATTATAATTATCTCCTAAACTATCAATTTTAAGTATGGGACATATAGGACACAAAAGATGTAGAATTGGACGCTGAAGACGACTAAGTAATAAAATATGGGGGCTAACATTTGAAAAAGTTATGGTTCTTCAAAATTTCGAAGACTTAACGTGCCATAGTAAAGGAACCATGCAATGTAGACAGCCGTTTTTTTTTTATTTTGACATTCCAATAACAAATTTGACGTTTAAACATCAAACTTGTTCGTATTTGACATTTAAACTTCGCAGACGTTTGTCGAAGTAAAAATCAAACGTATAAGACAATCCCATATGATAGGAATAACCAGCCAATCCAATTTTTCAGTGTTACCAAACTAAACACACGTTGCACAAACTTGTCCTCAGGTGACATTTAAATATGCAAGTTTGACGTTTAAATGTCAACCATACCTTTTTTTTTGACATTCCAAAATTAAATTTGACGTTTAAACGTCAAACTTGTTCGTATTTGACGTTTAAACTTCAGACTCGCATATTTTAAATTTGAATCGTTCTGTTTTGATATGTTTCACATTCAAGACTTAACGTGCCATAGTAAAGGAACCATGCAATGCAGGCAGCCGTTTTCGGCGTTAAAATATACTCCAACATGTTGTTTAGGCATGTTATGAATCCTAAATTGATATCCGAAAAATCGATTTTTTGAATAAATGTCCGCTATAGTAATTTTTTTTAGAAAAAATCGAATAACTACAAAACGCCCGAATCAAATTAAAAAAACTAAAGATATTTATGAAGCTTAAAAATAGGTAAATCCAATTACGTAAAAATATACGAGGTGTTCCATTAAAAATAACAAAGTAGATGGCTACTTCCGGTATAACCGGAAGCGCTAGAAATCTAATCATATTTTCATTGAAGAGAACATAATCGACTATATATAATTCTGAATTTTCAAATTTATATTTTGCCCAGAACCTCATAAACTTCTAATGAACGGTCTCGCTGAGACGCCCTGTATAGTGAAATCACGTCCATATTTTGAAAGAGGAAGCTTAACTTAACATTACATTATGGTTTCAGTAAATTGCCTCATTTGGTTTTGATATAGGAGTCGTAATCAACCTAAAAACCTGTCCTAAAGTTACCTCGTTTTACGGTTTATGTAGAGTTCTTTACAAAATCGCTTGTCAATCCCATGTACTGTTGTAATTATTTGGCAACATATCTGGGTAGTTCGTAAGTCGAGGATCCACAGGTGCTCACAATCGGCCGTAGAGGTTTTCCAGTTTTATGTATTTTCTGTAGTCTGTATAGTCATACATACAGGGTTTCCACGGCCATGTGGGACATAGGGAGAATACATATAAAATCGGTTTTCGGTGAATATTATCTCCCTAATACTACTTCATTCAAAATTAAGGGCCGCATATTATAACTGGGTTAAGAATGAACATCTCCACAATCATAGTACAAAGAAAGTCATTTTAATAAAGCCAAAAAATTATTATTTTAAAATCTATTGTACGTGAATTCCTAATAAGGCTTTTAACATGTGAGTTAGTGCAAGCGTCCGTGGCGTAATGGTTCACGCGACAGCTTAATGACCGCACCGCAAAATCTCCCCTACCTGGAAATACATCTGACTGGGATGAATTGGTGGAAACACTTCGACTGTTCGCCAATATCAACGTCAGAAACATCTGCGCAGAGCTCAGGAAGTTTCATGCTAAACTCACCCGCTCAAACAACCCATTCGACCACCTCGAGGCAATACGGGAGTACGAAGAAGCAATGGCCACCTCGGAAAACCAGATGGGACGCTCCGAAACCCACATCGCACAAGCAAAATACCACGACCAATTTCCTGCCCTTAAGCAGGCGGCAAGAGCTGAAGACAAGCCCACAACAACAACAATCGCCACTCAAACAATGCCTGCAGCACAGGTGATAAAACGGTCAATCGAACAACCAAAACCTAGCCCAGACCCAAGCAACAAGCGGGATGCCGGATCCGATCAGCAACTGGCCCCTGTCACCGAAGATATTGAAAAATACCTAGAAGCCTCGAACATCCGCCGTTTACCAGAACCTTACTCGACGTTGTACAGGGCCCTTACTCATTTCGCCGATAAAGTAGACGCACGAGCTGAAGACACAAACCGCAAGGAATGGCGCGGAAGATGCGCAGAGACAGAAAAGAATATAAGGAGAGAACTAGAAAGCCGTAACACCACGCAATCGGCGCTTGTCAAGAATCACCTTAAACACCCCTACCGCAGTAGCAACACCACCGACGCAACCGCTAGCAGCGGAAATTAGTGCGGTGCAGTGCCTCAGTGAAGTGACTCGCGAAGCCCTGCAGCGCCACCCGGCTGTGACTCCCCTCCCCCCTCCCTTCCTCCCGCAAGCATCGCCTATCCCAATCCCCCCCCCTTCCATCCCCTCACTTCACAAATTCTAGTCATTAGTGTAGTGGAAGAAAGACAATTTAAGAACATTTACATAATAAAGTACCTTTTTTGCCTATGCGGGCTTTTTTAGTATAAAACTAACCGTAAATTGTCACAAAAAATATCACTAGAAGTACAAGCACAAATATAACTATAATATGTAAATAGTAAAGTTAGAATAAGATTATAATGTACCATGCTTATTTGCTTTGTACACAATTGAAACAATAAAGAAGTTTGAAATAAATAAATAATAAATAATAGACAGCTTAACGATTAGTTTTATTTTTTATCTTCAACAATAATGCTACAAATTCAATAACACTACAAAAATCAGAGATTTTGAAGACTATAAAATCGATTTTTTGAGGATTAAGCTAAATAATGAATAATTTTTACAATAACAAAAATGATCACGTGGTATTATATTATTCGATTTTTAATTGTTACTAACGACGAATCATTTGTCAAAATGAACAACAAAAGTTAATCAAGATTTAAAAACAATAAAAAATAAAATTCATTTCTCGGATTCGAACCTTAAACAATCCATACCATGCGTTATTAAGGCGTCGCGTGAACGTCTACGCCATGGCCGCTTGCACAAACTCACGTGTTAAAAGCCTTATTAAGCATTCATGTACAATAGGGTTAAAAATAATAATTTTTTGGACTTTATTAAAATGACTTTTTTTGTACTATAATTGTGGAAATGTTCATTGTTAACCCGGTTATAATATTCGGCACTTAAATTTGGATGAAGTACTATTAGGAAGATAATATTCGCCGAAAACCGATTTTATATGTATTCTCCCTATGTCCCACTCGCCCGTGGAAACCCTGTATAATACATACATGTACATAATTATTGATCTTTCTTTGGTTTGTAAAAGTTAATTTGTATTCTATCGAAAATACTGTAAATTATCTTAATAAGGGACACTTCTACAAAGTTAGTTTAAAGTAATAGTTAGTTTACATTTAAGACTTGATCGGCATTTATTCCTAGTTTTAGTGGAAATCAATTAAACTCGCTCAAAATTGTCGTAAAAAATAACATCTACGCATAAAGTAAAATATACAATTCAGTTATGACAAAGACATTTTGGAATTGGTACAGTTAGTAGAAGATCTGTTACTGTTTTGTTTTATCAAACACCCTATTAAACGATATCGGAGGCTTCCACGACGCCAGTCTTTGCTGTTACGAGACCTTCCAGGTATTAATCTTGTCATGGTTATGTAATATACCTAGTCCCTAAAAAACAAAAACAATTGAACGCTCCCTTTTTGAGATATTCACAAAAATACATTTTTTAATGGAATACGTTATTGTTGTAAACCTGAAAATAAGCAAATAGAAAGCACATAAATAATTATTAAAAATACGTAATGTCCCTATAATCTTAGGAATAACTAATTAGATAAGTATCGTAATTATCTATTCTTATCCGAATCTATCTAGGTTATTCACCTCTGAAAATTGTAACAACATTATTTTACAATTTATCTCTGAAATAACTTAAATTGATACCCTTAGCCCTCTCCTTTTATAGATATTCCATTGAGTTGGTTTGTTTTTTTCCTAAAAATAAATTCGGCGCATATTTTTGGGATAAACATAAGAGGAGAAAGAAAGAAAACGTTGCAGCAAAACCGAAAAGAGAACAATTCACTCGCGATAATACTATTAATTACCAATAACTATCTACTGCGTATTCGTCCCGATAAACCCAGGATGCACCGATTTATCTGCATTCTCTTTTGCGTAATTTTAAACTCAATCGTATGCGTAGAGTTGCAAATAGTTTAATTTTTTTCTTCATTTCGCAATAATTCTCAGCTTATATATCCTATATTTCCGATAATTTTTTGTTCATTGTTGTTTTTAACGCTGATGTTAACAAGTTTTTTTCTGGTAATTGTATATCTTTATGTGAGCTATTAATTATGAAGATTTTTTATAATTAATTTGTCAGATGAATAGTGTTGTATTAATTAAAAAATATATTTTTCTTGATTATAGACTACTAAAATGCAGAAGTACCTGATATTAATCGCAGTAGCAGTTCTAGATTCAGTTTTAGTCTTAGCGCAAATTTGCGATGAAAGCTCCCCCATCACCAAAACAAAATCTGGAGACGTACGAGGGACGGTTTTCAAATCGAGGAAAGGTAAAGCTTTCGCGGCTTTTCGAGGGATACCGTACGCACAACCACCAGTAGGGGATCTTAGGTTTAAGGTAACTTTATAAAATTTTAATTTTCTCCCCCTATTGGCTAAAAAATTTTTAAACTATGTAGTTTATTATGATCATATTTGTAGTAATTGCATAGTTGTGTCCAGAAAATTAACGCTACCTTTGATCTCTTCCTTGTAAGACTCTGATTAAATAACAATTCATATTTGTCATTATTTTTTTGACATTCCAATATCAAATTTGACGTTTAAACGTCAAACTTGTTCGTATTTGACATTTAAACTTGTCAGACGTTTATTGAAGTAAAAAATCAAGCATATAGGTAATAAGACAGTCCATACGATAAGAATAACCAGGCAAGCCAATTTTTCAGTGTTGCCAAACTAAACATTTGTTGCAATCGTATACAGGGTGTCCAGCCTAAGATGCAACGGTCCATAGCCGACTTATTATTAATTTTTTGGAAAAAAGTTTCAAATAAATGTTGCCTCGAATCAAATTCTACACATTTTAAAATTAGTATCAGTAATGGCGGACTTCCGGTTCTACTGCAAGTAGATACTAACTTTATTATTTTAAATGGAACACCCTATATATTATTGCAGTTTTCGATTCCTTATTAAATTTAAAGGGCACTTTATTAAGCTTACATTGAGTCTAAGTTGTGCCGTTTCCGAATTACGTGACGTTTTTCGAAAAAATTGACATCTGCAGCGTCTTCGGTGTTTGGAAATATCTCCGTAACTGCGAAAGTTAGAAACATGCGGTTTTCAGATTTCGCTTAATCATGAAAGAGGGCACACGTCTTTTATTAGAAAATTGTTGCATTTATGTTACAGGGTGATTAAATAAGGATCTGTAATTTCCCAGCTTTAAAATTATGAATAACTTGATTTTTTTAAATGGAATGGTAGATATAGCAATTTTTACATAAATGGATGTAAAATTTGAGTTTCTTTTGTCTTTATACGGATATTATTGTGTCTATTTCCAACGGTTTTTCACCATCCGTATAAAAACAAAAGAAAATCAAATAAGTCGGCTATGGACCGTTGCATCTTAGGCTGGACACCCTGTATAATCGCTTATCTAGTATTATGAGTCTTCTACCGATTCAATCAAACTTGTCCGCGGTTGACTTTTCAATATGCAAGTTTGACGTTTAAATGTCAACCTTACCTATTTTTCATTTTGACATTCCAAAATTAAATTTGACGTTTAAACGTCAAACTTGTTCGTATTTGAGATTTAAACATGTCAGACGTTTGTCGAAATAAAAATCAAGCATATAATAAGACAATCCCATATCATAGGAATAACCAGCCAATCCAATTTTTCAGTGTTACCAAACTAAACACACGTTGCACAAACATGTCCTCAGGTGACATTTAAATATGCAAGTTTGACGTTTAAATGTCAACCTTACCTATTTTTCATTTTGACATTCCAAAATTAAATTTGACGTTTAAACGTCAAACTTGTTCGTATTTGAGCTTTAAACATGTCAGACGTTTGTCGAAATAAAAATCAAGCATATAATAAGACAATCCCTATGATAAGAATAACCAGCCAATCCAATTTTTCAGTGTTACCAAACTAAACACACTTTGCGCAAACTTGTCCTCAGGTGACATTTAAATATGCAAGTTTGACGTTTAAATGTCAACCTTACCTGTTTTTTTTTTGACATTCCAAAATTAAATTTGACGTTTAAACGTCAAACTTGTTCGTATTTGACATTTAAACATGTCAGACGTTTGTCGAAATAAAAATCAAGCAAATAAGACAGTTCATATGATAGAAATAACCAGGCAAGCCAATTTTTCAGTGTTACCAAACTAAACACACTTTGCGCAAACTTGTCCTCAGGTGACATTTAAATATGCAAGTTTGACGTTTAAATGTCAACCTTACCTATTTTTTATTTTGACATTCCAAAATTAAATTTGACGTTTAAACGTCAAACTTGTTCGTATTTGAGATTTAAACATGTCAGACGTTTGTCGAAGTACAAATCAAGCATATAAGACAATCCATAATATGATAGGACTAACGGGGCAAGCCAATTTTTCATTTTTACGAAACTATAAACACTTCTCGCACAAACTTATCCTCAGTTGACATTTAAATATGCAAATTTGACGTTTAAACGTCAAACTTGTTCGTATTTGACGTTTAAACGTCAGACTCGCATATATTTAAATTTGAATCGTTCTGTTTTGATATGTTTCACATTCAAATGTCACGCTGAGTCCGAAATTAAGATCTGAAACTCGAATTTGTCCGTATTATATACAGTGTCGCGCAATAAAATTGCGACGCTTCTGTACTTTTAACTTAACGTGCCTGATTTTTAAATTTAAACTTGCCAGACGTTCGTCGAAGTAAAAATCAGGCAAATAAGACAATCCATAAGGTAGGAATAACCCGGCAAGTCAAGTTTTTCAGTGTTACCAAACTAAACACTTGTTGCACGAGCTTGTCCGCAGTTAATATTTCAATATTCAAATTTGACGTTTAAATGTCAATCTTACCTGCTTTTTTTTTGACATTCTAATAGCAAATTTGACGTTTAAACGTCAAACTTGTTCGTATTTGACGTTTAAACGTCAGACTCGCATATATTTAAATTTGAATCGTTCTGTTTTGATATGTTTCACATTCAAATGTCACGCTGAGTCCGAAATTAAGATCTGAAACTCGAATTTGCCCGTATTATACAGGGTGGTTGGTTTTTCATTGTCCAGCCCATATCAGCTTTATTATCAAAAATACAAAAATGGTTTATCATATTGCATCATTAGTAATCTTTCATAGCTTGCTGATTTTTAGTAACGATAATCAACTTAAATTTTTTAAATGGAACACTCTGTACGAAAGATTACTAATGATGCAATATGATAAACCATTTTTGTATTTTTGATAATAAAGCTGATATGGGCTGGACAATGAAAAACCAACCATCCTGTATACAGTGTGCCGCAATAAGATTGTGCGACACTTCTGTAATTTTATGCTAGCACGGCCGACTTTTAAATTTAAACTTTTCAGATGTTCGTCGAAGTAAAAATCGAGCAAATAAGACAAGTCCGTATGATAGGACAAACTTGTCCGCAGCTGACATTTCAATATGCAAGTTTGACGTTTAAATGTCAACCTTACCTGTTTTTTTGTTTTGTTTTGACATTCCAAAATCAAATTTGACGTTTAAATGTCAAACTTGTTCGTATTTGACGTTTAAATGTCAGACTTAAATACTTAAAAGTTGGATCAATTATTGACATACATATATGCATTATTATTGACATTAGGTTGTGCCTAAACTGACTTGACGATTTGATCTGCCGCGATACGATAAATTGAGGTGAGATGACAGTTATGTCAAAATAAATCTGAATTTTAGCTTACGACTTGATTTATAAGTCCATGCTTACGTTTTCTTTTTTTTTGACGTAAATGTCATTGAACAGATGCGTCAAAATCGCGCGCTTAAGCATCGACACAACCTCATCAAGCACGAACTAAAAGTTTAATTCCAATGTATCGCCCAGTACCGTACATTTCTGCAATTTTTCTTTAATAGTATACATTAACGATAGATGACAGAAAGAACTGTCATTAATCTGACAATTCAAATCTTATCAATCAAAAATATTTTATTTCGAAGAGAGGGAGACCAAATTCTGAACGCACCCCCAGTCTCCTACTTTGAACCAATAGGAAAGAACTGTCATTTGTATCTAGATCTCCGGTTTTAGAATTCCAATATTTGGTATTATTGAAAGTACAATAACTAAATATTTTTGTAAAATACTTTTGACGTTTCAAATAAATTTTATTGTTCGGAAGGTTTCTACTTTAATTGCAATTAATTGTCAACGTCATCTGTCATTAACGTTTCGTAAGACATTTCAAATTTCAAACAAATAAATACTGCGTGTTGTGTGTACTTTTGTGACGATATGTTGGTATTATGTAGTATTAAAAACTAAATAAAGAAACTGTTATAGTTTCATTCAGAATTAATGAAAACGATTTCATTTCGATAGCCGCCGAAAGAAATCGATAAATGGAAAGGTGTGAGGAACGCAACGGAAGACGCACCGATCTGTATACAACAAGACTTCCTATTCCATAAAGACCCACAAATTGAAGGCAGCGAAGATTGCCTCTATCTTAATGTCTATACTCCAAAGGTGAGTACGACACTTATTATTCCCACACGTGTATTAATTATCTATTTTAAAATTTGCGACCGGGTTTCCCCGGATTTACACACAATAGCTTTCTAAGTTATCTTGCAGGGTTTGTGTCATAGTAAGAAGACCGGCAGACTGCTTCCGGTAATATTTTTCATCCATTATGGAGCGTTCCTATCCGGCAACTCTAGGAGCGACATCATCGGAGCTGATTTCATATTGGATAACGATGTGATTTTCGTCACGTTTAATTACCGTTTGGGAATAATGGGTATGTCATAATTAATATATAATTTGTATCTATATTAAAGTGAAATTTTTATATTTTTTTGCTTATTAGTAGTCCTTAATTGATTTTTTTAATTATCTACAACCGTCAGTTGAGGCATATCTGAACAAATCGTTAATGTAAATAATAAAGAGCATCGGCCCAAGGATAGATCCTTGAGGTACGCCAGTCATCACATCGCATACATCAGATCAAGTGGGCCTTGTTTCCTCTTCTACAGATAATAAGGCCCATCTAGTCAGGGTGAGCAATTCGGGCAAAAAAAAAGACCTCCTCGTCCTCTTCTGTGAGGCCAACACAATCTTCATGGACCCAGATGAGACACAGAGCACACTAACGCAAATCACCCATGAATTCTGCTTCACATAATTTGCAGAACCAATTTTCTTTTGAGTTGGCGTCTACACTTTCGGTTGAAGTGGATGCTTCTTATTCCTACCTTTTGACGTGGATCCATAAGGTTTTGAGTCCCTGCGTTGGAATAGGTCTCCTGTTACTTCTTGGGCCTTATAATTGAGAGCTTTCTTTCGCCTTTGACTTTTTGGTGTCTGCTGTTAGCAAGGCTTCATAAAATGAATCACAGAAATTAGTTAGTTGCTCATCGTCTAAATCCCATGCTTCAACCTCGGGATCTTGTG
Organism: Holotrichia oblita; assembly: GCA_023690525.1. Classification (NCBI taxonomy): domain Eukaryota; kingdom Metazoa; phylum Arthropoda; class Insecta; order Coleoptera; family Scarabaeidae; genus Holotrichia; species Holotrichia oblita. The sequence continues at coordinate 189,672,705 of CM043017.1, forward strand.
TGATCTTGTTGGAATTACTTTTTTTCTAGGAAGACTAAGTGCGTAGAAGCGTAGTCGAGAATGATCTTTTTATTGAATGGATAAATACCAGTTGCTCTGAAACCGCTGTATACGTTGTTTATAGTCATTGATCTTCCTCAAACAGGGGTGAAAATCTTTCGTTATTCAAATGTCTTCCAGTATAGCTTTCCCGGTATTGAAGCAGTTTTTCATCCCAGTAATCTTCGAAGGCCCTGAATACAGCCTTAGCCATTGGTTGCAGCTCGTGAGTTGTTGAGAGTGTAAAATTATATCACATTATTTCGTACTTTTTCGAAACATTTAGAAAACACCTTGGCCTAGTCAAAGTCCATAAAGAGGGTAATCCTCTTAGACCTATCAGATCTTGTACTAATGACCCCACTCAAAGATCATCTTGGAAGATACATCACCAGGGCTTTTGCTGATCATAATTGTTTTAGACTCTGAGATAGTTTTGAATTTTCAAAAAAGATCAACAACTTTCAATTGCCACCTGGCTAACATACCTGTAGACCTTCTGATTGACCTTTTATTCACAAATCAAGGGTTGCCTTATGGGAGGTTTTACATCATATATCAGTACGTTGATGACCTACTTCTGTCTCTTCCTGAAGCAGAGCTTGATAACATCTTCAACAACTTCAACGTAAATCTTAAATTCACCATCGAAACCAAGACAGATCGTACTGTAGGTACCCTTTTTGGATACCTCTATGATAAGGTATAATAACAACATAGTCAACCTTGATTTGTACTGTAAACTCACTAGTTCTGGAAGATTCCTTCACTTTATATCAAACCACCCTTTGAAATACAAAATTAATTTGATTCCCGATTTTCACTTTAACAATCTCAACCGTCTAAAACAGATACCTACTCAAATCTAATCCCTATCCGAAATCCCTCCTTGACAAAGTTCTCTTTCCAGAGACTAAATCTACCCACCACTAATCCTATATCCAATAATATATCTATTAGCGACAACAATAACCATGATCTTAACAGTAAAATTTACAGAAAATTGCAATACATTCCTGGTCTCATTCTCCAACCACAAAAGGGTGATATTGCACCGCGACCGTGGGTCTATTGTGCCCCCTTACATGAGATGTAAGCTGCTGGGTTTTGCCCGCAGTCACAGCTCCCCATCCAGTCTAAGGGCTTTAATAAACTGTAACAGATGTGATGGTTTCAGAGAGGGTATTTCTTCCTCGTCTATAACGCCTTTGCCAAGATAGTTGGCCCGAATTTCTTCAATTGATGTGCAGTTGGATATCAGGTGTTCCGGACTTTCATCTTCCGCCCCGCAGAACCTGCAATCGCTATTCTGTTTCAGACCTATTCTCTTCGTGTGCTCCCCGAGGTGACAATGCCCTGTAAGGAAACCTGTGAGAATGCGTAATCTGTTCCTGTTTAGTTCTAGCATGGTTTTTGCTTTCTGCTTGTTGAAATTTCCAAGGAATACCTTGGAATGTCTCAGGCCAGGAAGATTTTGCCAGAGGAAATGGTTCTGGTGGCGGCCTCCTTTGCTAATAGATTAGCTGTCTCATTGCCACTGATTCCAGTGTGTCCTGGTACCCAGCACAATGCAACTTTGTTTTCTTTGCCCAGATTGTTTAGTTTATCCCGGCATTCCCAAACTAACTTGGAGCTGATGGTGTTAGAACTCAGCGCCAGTAAGGCTGCCTGACTGTCGGAGAAGATTGCAATATTCTCCTTCCGATAGTTCCTGTCAAGATTCACCTGAGCACATCTTCCAATCGCATTAATCTCTGCCTGGAAGACACTGGGGTATATTCCCATCGGCTCTGAGTATTTGGTTTCTGGCCCGAATACCCCTACACCTGTTCCTTTTTCAGTTTTGGACCCATCCGTGTACCATTTGATGGTGTTTGCTTTTAGAGAGTAGGTGGAGGATTCTCCTTCCCACTCTCTCTTGTTGCTCAACTTCGTTGAAAAGTTCTTTTCGAAGCTGTATTTCCTAACCATTTCATCGCTTGGCAGATCCGAAAGTGGGCAGAGTCCCGCCGTGGATGACAAAGCTCCTTGGCATAGAGTCTCGCCCCCTCCCGTCCGTGCCCTGGCCATTGCCGCACGGGCCACTCCCTCCACTACTAGATGTAGAGGTGTGAGCTCTAGGATGACCTCTAGGGCAGCGGTTGGGCAGGTTCCCATGGCTCCGGTAATGCATACACACGCTAACCTTTGCAGCTTGCCAAGGATATTCTTGGTTGTGACGTGTGTGACCTTTTGGAACCAGCCATCGCAGTATATTTGGGTTACAACCCCACGTTTTGCCTGCTAAATTCCGGCATATCATTAAAGCTCTTGTTGCTTTATTCACAGTCAGTTCGATATGCTTGTTCCACAGAAGTTTTTTGTCCAGGGTTATTCCTAGATATTTGACTTCTGCTTTGCATTCGATTACTGCTGCATCTAGACGTATATCTTTCATTTTCAGTAGTTTTCTTCTCCGAGTGATTGTGGTTTTTGCTGAGTTAATGCTCAGCCCCACTGATTGACACCATTCGCTAAAAATTCTAAGGCTTGTTTGTATCAAACTTGCCTTTTGCTATTATAACAATGTCATCGGCATATCCTATGCAGTGTACGCCGAACGCAGTCAACCTGTTAAGCAGCTCATCCGCCACCAGGCTCCACATCGAAGGCGAGCATGCGCCGCCTTGAGGTGTTCTGATCTTCGTAGTGTGTTGGCCTACCGTTGTCTCAGCCGTCAACAAACGCACCTGAGATATCTAGGAAGGCACAGATAGCTGTTTCTTTTTCATTCAGGGTTTCCTGAATGGTCCTTGTTAACTCTTCCAGGGCAGTCTCTGTCGATCTGCCTGCCCTGTATGCGTGCTGACTTGTGTGAAGTGGAGCTTTCCCAATAACCTCCATTCTTATATAGTTATCTATTACTTTTTCCATTGCTTTCAATAGAAAAGATGTCAGGCAAATAGGTGTGAAGGATTTGGGATCAGTCCTATCTTCCTTCCCTATTTATACAGAAGGCTATTGCTTCAATTAATTTTAGGAAAGATTTAATCACTTAATATTTAATTGATTTCACCTTTTTACTTCTTTCGAAATTTCATTCATTTCTAAAATTTTGTCTGTCTCTTTTGATACATGATTGTATTCATTCCTTGCATTTTTCTTTTTACAATTGACTGTAATTTGTTTCGTTTTTAAATCTCTACACGGATCTGTTTTTTTTTTTTTGGATGTTATTGAATATTGTTTTTAAGATCTGTACTCTGGCAAAACCTCGACATAACCTTTTTGCATTTAAGTATGGTTTTAAAATTTAGACAGCTGTGTTTTCATAATTTCATAATGTATTTGTTCATCGAACATTAATCGACGTTGTTGTTGTTCTATTGTTATTTAACAGTTGTCCTGAAGAAGTTCACATGCCCGAACGAAAATTTGACACTTCAATAAAGAGTGTGGGCTCGTAATAAACAATAAACCGAATTCATTCGGTATTCGGTTGATGATGAAAACCCATGCGATTTCGAAACACGTGTCCCGAATAATTAATTAAAGTTGTGGTGTTTGGTGATACCGATGTTTATTGTTTACTTCAATAAAGAACATAATAGCGTTAATACTATTTTAGCACTGTCTACAGCATTGCAAAATATATTTATAGATATTTATAGTTATATCCTTCTTCACTTTCCTGTTGTATCTTTTAGCAGTATTGAGTGGTTGAACGCTAAAGTTATTACTGCACATCATAATGACTGTGTTGTCGTTGTAATGAACAGCAAGAGATGTCTTTGAAATATGATCAAATACTGAATCATAAGAACCTCTTTTCATTTTTGAGATACTTTTTGTACTTTCTAAAAGACATTTTCTCGTTCGGTTCTCCCTTATAGTCCCAGTTGCAAAAAATCCTTTGTTTTTTATGAAAACAAATAAATTGTAAGATGAAAAAAAATTGTCAAAGTATATTTGATGAGAATAAGAATTTTTTACTGGTATAATAAGCTCTGGTATAATTACTTTACCACCCATTCCCACCGTAAGGCAATGAATAGAACAAATGCCCATCAGATGAACAGAGACACCATAGTTTGAATCCGAATCGTACAGGTTTTCCTTTTATAAATATCTTGCATGAATTTCGTCCAAAATATGGTAAAAATGGTCGGACTTTTGCAAATTTATCATTTTTGTCTAGTAAACTATTTAGATATTTTGAAATTTATTACGACTCATACACTTTTGTACAATATTAAAACCCTTATCCTCGTGAGACAACCAATACATAGGAATTATTGGCAAAGTATGGTAGCCATGCAGAATGCATCATTATCTCCAAAAAAAATTAAAATAATAATAATAATAATAATAATAATAATGGTTTATTTGTCCAACAGTGTAACCAAATTAAGGACAAAAAAAAACAACAAAAACAAGTACAAAATTACAATGATATATGTAACCTGACCTAAATGAGTACTGTAAATCCTAACCTATGATAAGTACTAATAACTACATTAAACACATTAAACAGAGTTGTGTTGCAAATACGTTATAATAGTAAATAAACCTAATCGGAGACTTAACCAGTAAATTTGAGCGTGGTGTAGGTACATAAAACGTTTGAAAATATCTAGTTTCCTGTCGCGGTACTAGAAAAGATAGTCGCTCAAGTATTTGAGGACAAAAAATGCGACCGTGAACAATATTAAACAAATATTTTAAACCGTGAATCGATCGCCTTGTCAATAGGGAGTCTGTTCTAAATATCGTTAATAAATTTTCCTAGGAGTGACCACGGTTAGGGTAAACACCGTATGTTCTAAAGTATACATGCTTCAAAAATTTTCGCTGAACGATTTCTAGCTGAGTTTTGTGTACAAAGTAAATAGGATTCCAAACTAAACAAGCATACTCCAGCCTGGACCTGACAAGACTGTTAAATATCGTAAACATGGTAGAGAGACCATGAAAGTCCTTCGATGCTCGTAAAACAAATCCCAACATTTTATTAGCTTTAGAGACAATTGTCCCAATATGTGTGCCAAACGACAATACAGGATCAAAAATAACACCTAAGTCAGTTACTGTCGATGGACGGTGTAAAATTTCATTGTTGATATGATAATCATATATAACAGGAGTTTTTTTGCGTGTGTAAGACATAACGTTACATTTCGATATATTAAGACTTAAATTATTAACAATACTCCACTCGTGCAATAGGTTTAAGTTCTCTTGTAGTGCTAAAGCGTCATCTAGAGATGTAATTGCTGAAAATAACTTGACATCATCTGCAAATAAAAGATGTTCACATTTCACGAAATTAGTGAGATCATCAATGAATGCCAAGAACAAAAGAGGACCTAAGTTGGAACCTTGAGGGATACCAGATGGAGCAGATCTATGGATTGAATTAAATCCCTTATACGATACAAAGAACGTTCGATTCTCAAGATACGATTTTATTAAAGCAAGTAATGACTCGCTCATACCCATTAATAAAAGTTTCTTTAATAGCACTGCATGGTCAAGCCGATCAAATGCCTTCGCAAAATCTGTGTAAATGACATCCACTTGGCCACGTTCATCTACAACCTCAGAAGTAAATTGCGTGAAGTAAATTAAATTAGAAATTGTTGAGCGATTGCGCATAAATCCGTGTTGTTGGTCTGAAATGCCTCTGCAAACATCATACATATGTACTAAGATGGTCGTATAATACGCTTTCGTACACTTTAGAGAAGTTACTTAATATTGATATGGGCCTGTAATTTCTAATGTCACTTGTATTGCCGGATTTCAACACTGGACAGATTCGAGACAACTTCCAAACAGAAGGAAAGGTAGATGTTCGGAGAGATAGATTGAATAAAATTTTTAAGGGATACGCTAATATGCTGCTACAATCACGAATCATGAAACTGGGTATTTGATCGTGTCCAGCTGTTAACTTATTCTTCAGTTTCTTTATAGATTTTTTGACATCTTCCTCACAAATCTGCACTATATTAAGATTAAGTGAGTTAGTACATAGAGTGTCGGCCGATTCAAAGCTTCCAGACAATTGGAATACGCTGCTGAAATGGGCGCTGAAAGCATCAACAATATTTTGCGGATCATCTAAAAATACATCTAAAATACGTGACGTACAATTAGTTTCATTTTTTTTTTATTGTTTATAAGAGCACTAGCTTCTAGCAAATTGCATAGTTGATTTTTTAAGCATAGCCCGTCTTCAGTTTAATAAGCCTAACCACTAATAAAATTTAAAGCCGACACAGGAGAAGGGTTGAATTAAATAATTTGTTTATTCATTCCACTGCCATGTAATGTTGTAAATACAGATTTGCTAACAAAGAATTAGCAGTTGAAGTTTATTAATTGTAAGTCTAGAATGTTCTTATTCCGTGAAATTTAGTATCAAGGGACACTACCGGTTAAAGATGCACGCACGTATTGTCAGCCTCATTAATTTGTATATTACAGTTAGTGCAGTTATACAGTAATAATTGCACTTATCCTTAATTATTTATGAACAATTTGATATTCTGTTAGTATGAAATCAAAGCAAATATAAACACGAAGGAAATAATTTTATAAAAATAGGACGGGTGTATTTAAAAAAATTAAGTTAAGGCTATTTAAAAGTTGAAAAAAATTTTTTTTCATATTTTGCGAATATCTTTATTTCAAAATCATATTTTTGACAAAAATTGTAGATGGACTATGTCAAATTCATTGTTATTTTGTTTATGCAACGAACCCTTAAAAAATAATCATGAATATGTGTTCAAGAGCACTTTATTGTTATTACCAAAAACTAACTATTCCCGATCATTTTGAGATAAAATCCTATCGTGTGACATATCAACGTATTCTAAATTTATCAGCGGATCAAAATATAACAAAAAACAAACATAGTTGTATTTAAAAATAAAAAGTTGATGTCACTTCCGGTTAAACAGGAAATGAACAAGGAGGTGGCGAAGTTTAGAAAGATGCGCGATTACATGAGATTACTTAATGTTAAATGTCATGTAAATCTGTTACATGATAAAAAAGTTATAGTGTGTTACCTTATTCCGTTGTCACCCGGTATACCACTTTATGCACATTTTTGTTGCTTTGAAAAACTTTTTCGTCCGAAAATCTGATATTTTCCCAATTAGCGTTCAGATTTTGGAAAGCAAATTCTCTTCGAATTTGAGCGTGTTCTTCAGTAAAATCTACTACTTTTGCTACTCTGAAGCATTTCAAGCCGGCTTATTGTAACCACCTCCTAACTGTTTTGCTATATAGTGAAACTTCTGTTTCCTGTAATATTTTTGTAGATGTCCAAAATTGATGGTTTCTAGCAGTTGCAAGAAGCTCCTCATCTTCTGCTTCTGTTGTTTTCTTCGCTAATCCGTCAGGACGACGGCGTTTATTAACATGCCCTTCAGCTTCATGTCGTTGAACCCGCCGATGCATAGTGCTTTTCTAAAAAGAAATTTTGCAAAGTGAAAATTTGGTAAATTATTTCTCACTAAAGAAAAATAATACATATGTAGATAAGTTTACCCAAATAAATACATACCGATTTGTGAAAGATCTCACTTATTTCTCTATTTTCTCGTAGGGCAATCATTTTGCCTTTTCGTCGGAACACCGATGTTTGGGCGATTCATACTCTAAAGCTAGCACTAAATTTGCTGTTCAACTAACTGGAGTACAAACTCAAGCAACATATATGTATATACCGATTGATTTCAGAGATTATGATTGAATAAAATATCATCTGAATACCAGAAAACCGTAACCATGATATTACCAATCAATTGTAGCACCTTTTCGGCCACATTTTGTGTGGTGCTGTGCCTCTTGTGCCACTGCATGGATTCCGTTGTTACTTCTGAAACGGTGCAAATACTCTCAGCACCTATCTTGCATTGACCGTACTGACCATAGACATACCAAGATGTTGATGGAAGTTGTTCAAAGCGGTGGTAGGTGATATGGCAATCATTTCTGCATTTTGTTTTTTTCTTGAGACGAGCATCTTCGAGAGAATTTTTTTTAACTATTTACAGGTATGTATGTAGAAATCACCGCAGCACTGATCGTCATCAATGGACTCTCTGCCTTGTTTGAGTGATTATGACACTTATAAATCAAGACAAGATTTTTCAATTTTCTGTTTTCTTCACGATATCTGGCGATATCTTTAAAAAAAGAATGTTAGAATTATAGGGGTGTTTCTCTCTTGAATATAATATACTTACAAGATAATGGCAATGCATATTAATGTGCATTGCCATTATTCTTCTTAAGAATTATTCTTCTTCTTAAGAAGAAATTAATGGAAAGGGCAGAGCAGGAATTAGGGGAGTATCAGTGTGGGTTCAGACAGGGAAGAGGTACAGTGGATCAGATCTTTGTTTTGGGGGAAATACAAGCAGAAAGTCAAGCGTATGGAAAACCAACAATGCTGCTATTTATACATTTTAAACCGGCATAAGACGGAGAAACTTTACAGATCGTTAGAACAAATGAGAGTTAGCAATAAACTGATACGAATGATTAAAGTAACATTGGCAGGGACGGGGACTATGGTCAGAATAATATCAGAACAACAGCAAAATTTGAAATTAACAGGGGAGTAAGAGAAGGTGACCCCCTATCGGCGACATTGTTTAGTTTAACAGATCAGGAATTATATGCCAGAGGAGACATCAGTGCGTGGCGTTTGCTGACGATTTAGTTATGTTGACAAGAAGCAGGAAAGAATTAAGGGAGATAACAAATCGACTAGAAGAGCAAGGGCGGAAATGTGGGCTATACATAAACGAGGAGCAGACGAAATATATGGAATGGTCTGATAAAAAATGTAGAAGAGGAGGGCATCAAATCATTATCATTCAGTACGAAACAAATATCTAGAGGGGGATGATAGACAAGATCTTCTCTTGAGAGTGGCATATCGCATCGTTGCACGATACAATCATAATTGGAGAAAACCAAGTCTAAAACTTTACCTTCATCATTTAATATTGTGTTCACTTGCTGCAGATTTAAGAAGTCACAGTATTCACAGAGCCAAAGTATACAATCTGTTATTATTATTCTGTAACACATACTGAGGGATGTTAAAGTCTCCCAGCAGCAAAATTTTATTTACATTACAAAAATTTTGGATTAAGTAATTAAATAGAACTTCGATAACATATAGAGACGGTGTCTTCGGTATGTACAATAGAAATATATATAAATTAGTATTAACAAAGTGACATCGGCACCCTACGATATTAAAAGACGGTAATTCATTCAGCAATTGTGAAAGATTTAACAATTCAACATTATAATATTTTTTGTAGGCGAGCAAAACCTCGCCTCCACGTGCAACATTCATAAATTCAAAATTTCTATCACACCGCAATACTTCATACTCAGGCGGAAATAATTCTGCATTGTAAATATCAGGCGAAAGCCATGTTTCTGACAAAGCAATGAAATCATACATATTTTTTTGATTATCCGTTTCAGCATCCTCTCGGGCATCGGCACTGCTACGATGACGTATTCTCTCGTTGACCAGCACCACTGGAACACCATTAACATTCCTAATTTCGAAGTTTTGCTCTCCAGATTTCTTGCGTTTGTTAAGATCTTGACGACATTTATTATACAAATCTCGTTGATAGTTTGTTTCATCTTTCTTTACAAAGACGTGCGTGTAGAGCACCTGTGATTTTAATTTATGCTTGTTACGCAAGTATATCCTTAACAGTAAACGGATTGTTGAAAACTATACGCAGAGCTCGGGGTTTGGTGTCTTCCCGGCTACCCAATCGCATAACATGAACTATCGCACCCGCGTAATTTCCACCTGGCATAATGGCGTCGACGATGCTAGATGCAACAGTTTTGTCATCCTGGTTCTCGTTTAGCCCATATACAATTACATTGTTGTCTCTTTGCACGCGTTCCTTAGTCTCAGTAACAATTTTTTCAAAAAAAGTAGGAGTGACATTCACTGTATTTGACTCAAGTTTTTCCAATCTGTTACAAATGGTTGCGAGAATAGTTTTAATTTCCGAGAAATGATCAAGAAAGCTATTACAATTTGAGCAAAAGAATTTTATTCCCTTGGAGCGCTGACGTGTCAAACATCTGTATCAATCATTGAACAGCTCGCGTGAATATATTTTTTGCAGCCATCACACTGCAATAGGAGACCTGCGTCGCTTTTCTTACAAGTAGGGCATATATTCGGCATCATTAGATAAAAAAAGGAAAGAAAAAGGAAAACAAACCGGGAGACAGTTTTCACGCCAACAGTGCTCGTTGTGGAGACTTAAATATAACAAACACAAAGGGGTAACTGAGCAACGGATAGGTAAACAAAAGAGAACAAAGGTAAACCAAGAAGTTATATCTGATTATTTTCAATTTAAGCATATATGAAAGTTAAATTTATGTTAGGTCGTTGCTAAAATATTTTATGCATACGAAAAAGCAAAATCTGTACTTCACAAAAAAGACGGAAAGAAACGAGCAAATATCCGCAATGTAGTATACGATACCTGCATTAATTTCACTATAAATCAGTCTAGCTAATTAAATAAACACCCTAGCACTTCGGCAGTTCGATTAATCAGTTTTATAAGATTTACCACATAAGTAACACACGAGACAAATTATTATTGCTCATTATATATTCGAATAATTCGATTTAATATTACACTCGCTAAATAAACGACCAGCACACACAACTCCGACATAAATTTTTATTTTATTTTTTTAAAAGATCTGATCTACCAAAATGAAAATCGTGACGATTATTCCCACGTTTTTTTCTCCACATATACTCAAGAATCGCTTCCATTAACCGGAGGAAAACCTCATGATACACCCTGTATAATAGACGTCGGATTTTATCGGATAAAAATTAAGTCGCTAACAAATCACTATTTATCAACAGGATTTTTTACGACTTACGATGACGAAGCACCAGGAAACTGGGCCTTCAAAGATCAAGTCGCCGCTTTAAAATGGGTCCACAACAACATCCACTATTTCGGCGGCAGCAACAAGAAGATAACTATAGCCGGGCAGAGCGCAGGCGCAGGCTCAGTCCATCACCTCCTATTAAGTCCAACGACAAAAGGTGATTATCAAACAGAAAATTTAAACATTCAAAAACTTAATTTCGTGAACCAGGACTCTTCCAAAGCGCCATCACTCTAAGCGGTTCCGCCCTAGCCCTGTGGGCGAAACCGATGAGTCGGGAACTCTTTGTGGTGACCAACGTGACGGCTCAAACCGTAGGATGCAGCTTCCCCGATACTAAAAGTATGGTGGAATGTTTAAGGAAAATCCCAGCTCGCGATCTAGTCAACGCCGTCAACGTGTTCAGACAAGTAAGGATTAAAGATCGTTTAGGTCGTCGTGATTTTAATTTTAATTTTAAGTTTATCAAATCCGAACCTCTCACTCCGTATTTCCCGGCAATCGAGGAGAAATCAGCGGGGAATCCCGAACCGTTCATAACGGAGCAACCGGTTGATATTATCAAGAAGGGGGATTTCCATAACGTTCCATGGATGATCGGTGTTGTATCCAACGAAGGAATTCTCAGATCTGCGCGTAAGTATTGAGGAAAAATAGGAGGAGGAGATTTTTAATTAATTTGTTTATCCAGCGTTTGTTAGGCAAGAAGATGTTAGATTGAAAATTAATAAAGATTTCGATCAATTGAAAGATATGTTAGCGATTAGATTAAGCGTGGAACCAGGATTGATAGATTCGTTTTGGACGGATGTCAAAGAGTTTTATTTTAAGGGAAAGGATAATTTAAACGATACAAAAGCGATAACCGGATTAACGAATGTAAGAGTTGAATTAATCCGGTGGTGTTTCTTTTTTTTTTTTTAACCGTTTGGTTGCAATTTTCAGGTTTACGGTGATAGGGCTTTTATCTATCCGACTTACCAGTCGATGCAATTACACAAGCAAATGGGACACAAACATATATTCGCGTACAACTTTAATTATAGAGGGAAATACAGTTACGGTGATCTATTCGCTGGTACAAACAATAATTTATTGAATTATAAATGGGGGTTTCCCATTGCGACGATCTCATTTACACCTTGTTCTCTCCAGGAAGATTTACGAATTACGAACTTTCCAGGACCGATTTGGATGTTAGTAAAATCATGATCGAATTCTGGATAAATTTCGTCAAATACGGGTAAACTTCTAATTAATAAAGGTTAATTATTTAGATTAGATTCCGTTCTATTTATCTCATCAGGGATCCAACTCCGGAACATTTATATCAGGATAGGCAACGATGGGAGGAATTGCCGCATACTGATTCCCTCCTCACGGAGGAAGAGCTCCATTTCATGGAGATCTCCGGTGGTTTCGAAGAGGGCGCCTACAGTTTGAATCTGACCAACGGTTTCTACACGGATAGGATGCGATTCTGGGCGACGAAACCGCTGGCGGAGAATCGGGTGTTCAACGGTGCAACTACATAGTCTGTAATTTTAATTGTATTCATATAAAAAACGTGATTATTATTTTTTTTTAATAAAATTTTGTACTTATTCGTAAGTAATTTTAGTTTTAATTTGGTCCCCAATCTGTCATGTGAATTGTCAATCGTAGCTGTCACATTGACAGATTAGAAATTACAATAACCTTCAAATCTTAAAGATAAATTTTATATGTACCGGGTGGCCAACTAAATATAATATTAAACAGTTTGAATCATTAAATATAAAGGAAGGAAAATCATTTCTAATAAGACCAAATTTGCTAAATTCCGTTCAGGGGAAGTTTTCTCAAGATATCTTCGGATTGGTAAGAGATAGCCATGCCCGGTTTCCCGGTACTGTTGTGTATAAATCGTTCGAACAAAACCGGTTTTGTTCACGGATCAGTGTTAAATAGAAAGTACCTTTAGCCTACATTTTAAATGTAAAAAATGTAAACAGCGCCTCCCCCTCCCCCTCGCCGCCCCTTATTTGACGAAATATAAATAATTTGTCCGATGTAAAATATGCGGAATTTTCAGAAGATTCCGATTTTCATTTAAGTTTGTAAATTTTTTACATGGTAAAATAAGAATTTAAGGTGTTGGTGAACAGTTACGCCATCTAGCGGTCATCCTACACTTCCCTAAATAATTTCGGTCAGTGATATTCTTTTTCCCGAAGCTTTTACCAAAAAGTTAACAAGAGAGTGCATTTAACTATTGGCGCCAAAACAATCTTATAACCTTGGGAAATGTAAGTTTTGACAAGAGTTCAATGAACCCAGAAATTCTCGCGAAACATCTGCAATCTGTTCACGAGTCCAATGCTGACGTGGATTCCTGCGACGAGACGGCTGACATCGTGGAGGAGTGTCTTCGCGGCCTCCCTGATTTAGAGGGAGAAGATAAGATGAGGTAAAGTCCATCATTCAACGCCTCAAACCCGGCAAAGCTCCTGGTAGCGACCAGATTTCCAACACAGCCCTCAAAAAGCTGTCCCTTGACGCCATCCTCCAGTTGGTCCGTGTCGTAAACTCATCTCTTCGCCTCTGTCACTTTCCATCTGTGTGGAAACACACAACAGTAGTCTCCATTTTGAAACTCGAGAAAGACCAACTATTCCCAAAGAGCTATAGGCCTATCTCTTTGATCTCCTGTTTGGGGAAGATTGTCGAATCCGTAATTCTCGCGAGACTCAGGGAAGAGCTCTTCATCACGGAAATCATACAGGATGAACAGTTCGGATTCAGAGAAGGTCATTCGACGGAATTTCAATTGTTCCGCCTGACAGAGGCGATTCGAAACGCTCTTGAACGCTGCGAGACCCTGGGCGCTGTTTTCCTAGATTTAGCCAGGGCCTTCGGCACGGTCTGGCATGATGGTCTGCTGTACAAAATGGTACGTGGGGGAATTAACCCCAATCTGGTCCGCTTAGCCAAATCATACTTACAAGGCCGCTAGACAGAGAGTTCCTCTTTCCTCTGGAAGGCGCCTGTAGCTGCCGGTGTCCCGCAGTAATCTTCATGTCCGATCTCCCGAGATTTGAAGAAGTGGAAAATGCCATCTATGCCGATGACACCGCCATATACACGGCATCTACGAGCGAAGAACTGCTCCGCAACAGGCTCCAGCTCTCACTTGATGAGATCCTCTGCTGGGCCTCCAGATGGCGTCTACACATCAATAAATCCAAATGCGTCGCTATTCGTTTCACGAAGAGGCTTAGATCGCCGCCAAATAATATTATCGTGGATGGATTTCGGCTCCCCTCGAGTCCCTCGGTATTGTATTTGGGGATGAGGTTGGACTCACGACTAAACTTGCGGGCACACGTGAGCAGATCTATTGAGAGGTTCTATGGCGCTAGTTAGTTTCCTCCTTCCCCCGCTGTGTGCGAGGAGTGCGCTGTCATTGAAGATCAAAATCCTCCTGTATTTAACGTTCTTGAGACCGATCATTACATACGGAGCGCTGCCGATCTCTAGCTTGGCGAGGACGAACTTCAAGAGGCTGGAAGTACTACAGAATAGGATGCTGCGAATGCTTGCGGGGGTCCCGTGATTCGTCCGCAATCAACAGATTCGTGACGACCTGGGGAAAGGATTGATAGATCCGAAAATCCATTGATCAACAGACTATCAACCTTGCATCCGGACAGACCACCTCCCATGATCCACGTCAGGAGAGCCATGGCACTGGCTGAAGACGCCGCAGCATAGCGTAACAACAACCGACGCAAGAACACCACCATCTATCATCTCCCTGCCTTGAAGCAGCGAAGACCTAGTTACCTATTCGACCAGCCCTTGAAGGGAGTCCATGACGAATAAAAGGCTCAAGAAGTTCGTTCGGCCTTAGCAGGAGTGTGATTGACCATAGAAATTGATATGAAAAATATAATTTTATTCTGCGTTCAGCCAATAGGAAATAACTGTCATTTGGGTCTGTTCAGAAATTTGTCTCTGTCACTTTTTAAAATAAGATAAAATTGATAGAACTGAAAAATTTAATGTATCACAAAAAAAGCAAATTCTTTTTGCATCTTTTCATAAAATATGTACAGTTCTGTGCAAAAAAAAAAAGAAAAACGAAACTTACTTTGTGTGAAACGGACATTATCGTTACGAGATTAATGTCAAAGGACTTGTCAGAGATTGAAAGCGTCAGAAACGTCAGAAATCTGGGGGGAGGGGAGGAAATTGTATCCTTAAAATAATTAGTATATTTCTATTTTTGAGTTGACCAAATGACTACCACACTTTCGAAATATTAAAGTTTGATGATCCCAACGTTTTGTGCTTCAAGAAAAAAAAGTATGCGTTATAGTAGTGTAAATATATACGGTACAAAAATATACAAACTTTACTAAATTACTAAGTGGCTTCTTCAGAAGCAAAAGGTGGATAATATATCTTTATATAAGACATCATCTGCTTAAAATGCGCGATTTTAGAATTATTTCAGTTTTTTTTTTTTTAATATTTGACAGATACGACTTTTCGCAAAAAAAATATTTAGAAAAATCTAAGAGGTTCAAGTCAAATAAAATTAGATAAGTGCAGCTTCAAACCTTCCTCACACCTTTGTATAATATTATTATATTTCATATAGTGATGACATTGACACTTGCAGCATTTCCAAATAAAGTCAGGTTTAGAAAGCACGATTATGTTTTATGATGCATGACAGCATAGTGTTAAAATATTTGACATTTTATCCCCTTCTTGCCTTTTAAAATAAAAATGTACAGTTTTACTTATAATTATTATATTATTTAGCTATTTGTCGATGTACATATATTAATTCTGTTTTTAATTTATTTACCAAAGAATGCTATCGTAAGGTTGGCAATTTTGATGGATTATAAAATATTGACAGGTGTTGACAGATCAGTTTAAAGCCGCACTTACACGACAACATTTTATGAAGGTTTATTACAGAAAACTGTTTTTTATTTATTTATTTTGTCTACGATTATAGAAGTTTAAAATAGAAATTTCTGCAATTAGTAGGTACAGTGCTGTACTAATTGCGTAACAGAAATGGTTGGACATTTTAGCGGATTTATTTTTAAGTTGGTCACATTGCAACAACTAATAGAAATGTCAACTCATTTTGAAATAATTTAACAATGAAATGTCAAATTAATTTGGATGATATGCCATTTTGGGAAAGTTTATAACATAAAACTGTTTTCTGTCTTCTCTTATAATAAGACAAAATAAAATGGCATCAATCGCTTTGAAAGTTATCCAAATCCTACAATGATAATTAAGAAAAAATGGAGATATGAACATTCACGTTCCTAACTAACTTCATGCCTTCATGCTCATTAAAAAGAAAAAGAAAAACAGATTTAACCCTTTTGGTCACTATTTATTTTAGTTCAGAGAAAAAATCTGAAACTGTAGTACTACAAAGTCTGATTTATTTACAATTTTTTGACATCACTTGTGAAGGGTTGCCAACCCCCGTTCATTGGCACATGTCGTCAATATAGACGACATTATGACTAAAGGGTAATAAAATAACAAATGGGCAGCAAATGGATGCCAACAAACGTTTTCATTTCTTACGGACAGGTGGAACCAAATCTTTGATGCTGGATTATGGCATACAAATTTGTGAACTCAACCATTTCTTCAAACAGTTCGTAGGTAAAGTACTGAGAAAAAAAAATATTGTACTTTCTAGCTCAACGACATCTTCAACTGTTTTCTCAAACCACTTGATGTTTGGAGTTAGAAATTGGACCTCTGTCCTCCAACTTCTTTGGGAGTTAGTTCATTTTGCGTCACGAACTCCTTCACTACGTCTTTTTTGTGCGTTGAAGCTAAACCTGGGGTGCTTGAGCGAAGCTGAGCTTCAGTAGGCACTTCTTCAGCAGGTACATCTTCCTCGACTTGTTCAGTTTCCACAACTTCTTCAGATTCCTGGATTTGTTAATTTTCTTCTTCAAAATCTTCATCACTCGCAGGTAAAGACTCACGTCCAGAGCTTTCATTGAGAGGTGGATTTTCATCGTTTTCGCTCAGGTCTTCAATTTCCGATAGATGCTCGGCCAAGTGCGCCATCTCCCCATATGTCAATCGTCGGTTAGATGATATTTTTAGAGATTATCTATATGGTAATGAATAAACATACGAACTATCACTTAATGTTTGAGGTTATGTTACCCTGTACAATAATATCGGTATAGTCACACTGTATTTATTTGACGACGTCCAATTTTGCAAAAATATTGGCCAAATATAAGCTTAATAGCACTAGTGGTACCTGTCACGCACAAAAATGTAGTGTACAGCACCCTGTAACAAGTCGTCCACCAACATAGAAATTTTAATTTTTTATTCTGTCAGCACCAGGTGGCACCATAGTGCATTGTAGGGATTGCCAATAATGTGTTCAATTGAATACACCATGACCGAATGGTATTTGCAGCTAAAATACGGTGTCGTCAATTGACGACACTATGACCGAAAGCGTTAAGTTGTCACTTTTATTTCTTTTACGTTAATTTGAACGCTGAATCCGATTTTATCTCTGGTTTTTTTTTTGATTTGTAATTTATAGATCTCAATTGAAGGATTTTGCTCAGTATTTAATTTTTGTAAAAATGCTGAAACCAATCTATACACGGTGCTCAGAAAACAACGTCGAATTGAATTATCCCGAAAATGAGCTTTGTTTTAGCTCCCATGATCTCTATCTTATGTGATCATTTTCTTATAGGCAGTATATTGCAAAATATTGAAACTGATCTTACATTAATCATTGATCTTGACTATAGGCAATTTTAAAAATCCTACAACATTTGGCGCTCAACGTATACAGGGTGTTTCTGAATTGATACGAAAGATTTCAAAGGGTGATTCTTTAGCAAAAGTTAAGGGGGGTCTTTCATATAACTTTTTGTTCAACACCCTTTTCCTTCCAAGTTACAGCCCTTTAAAATTAGATAAAAAAATTTGTTTTTATTTAATATATCCACTTTGGAAAAATTTAGAAGAATGAAATTTGGCAGATAACTGATGCTAATAAAGTGGCAATTTTTGAGTATTTTTGTTACCCTAAAATGTAATCACAAGGGGCTGAAAAAAACAACCCCTATAATATTTTGCATCAGAACTTTTTAATACGCCTATATTTTCCTATTTAAAAAATTGATTTAAAAAGACAGACTCAATCTGCAACTTTTTTATGTCTTAAATTGTTAGTTTGATCACAAAAAAAATAAAATACTGCTTAGACTTATTTCCCATAAATTCACAAAGAGGTTATTATTTATTAAAAAAAAAACTCAAGTAAGCTGATGCTGTCAAATGAAGTCATATGACAAATAGTTTTATGGTTTAATTCTTCTAAATTTTTCCAAAGTGGATAAATTAAATAAAAACAATTGTTTTTACCTAATTTTAAAGGGCTGTAACTTGGAAGGAAAAGGGTAAGGGTGAAAGACCCCCCTTAATTTTTGCTAAAGAATCACTCTTTGAAATCTTTCGTATCAATTCAGAAACACCCTGTATATCGCTATCGAATACCAGAATTTAAATAAATTCACTTAAAAATAAAAATAATAACAAAACGCATCGCTAAACTTACAAGTCACCCTTTAAATGCATTTTACGAGAAATGAGCACGTTTAATTATCAAAAAAAAAAAAATATTACTCTTATTTATTATCTTTAAGATATGCATGCGTTATTGGCGGGAGAATGTTAGTAAGTCACAGTATTCATTCGTATAAATTGAATTGAAAATCTTGCCTCCAGAAATATATTTCGTCTTGAAGACTTGAAACGTGAGTAGTAGTTACAATTATTATTAAATAATTACACAAGCTTGAATTCTTTTAATTGTCCGCATGTTCTATTGTCGGTGGGAAGTTTTATTTAGAAACGAAATTACATTAAAAATCTGCCGATAAACACGCTGATATTAACGGGCGACACGTGAAGATTCTAATGAACCTTGATGCCCACGTGTATCCCTCGCTTTATTTTATTTCGGAAAAAAAAGGAACAACAAATTTCGGTGCGATCTGATAATGATTGTTACCACGAGGCACCGACAACAACGCCGTAATTAGCTATATTTATACAGATATGTATGTATATGTACATAATATATACATCAATTATAATATTTATATTTTTGTCGTGATAATTACCACTTGAATTTTGTAATTAATGCCGAAAATCTACACTATCTAAACAACCTCCTCCTAACTTTCCATCATAGACTTTATTAAAATCAATATTGGGTTATCTGTCAAAATTGACAGCCTTACAATTGATTCCCGAACACATTACAAGATGCTTCAAATAAAAATACGGTTCTATTATTTCTAATTAATCGTTTATATCTTTTAATAATGTTATTGAGTTTGATTTGACATTTCGTATATGTCACCATGACATTGACACTAATGACAGTTCGTCAGGTTTGTTGTGTCAACAAAAACTATTAAAAGATTTCCAAGAAATAGTTTTAAGCCAGAAAATGTTTTGGAAATTATTTTATTATCATAGTTTTGATTTTACAGTCATAAGAATGTATGACGATTATTAAAATTACGTCTTAGATTGATTCAACGATTTAACCTCAATATGTCCTATTCAATTTGACGTTTAGGTTAAATCGTAAAAGGGAGAAATATGACCAGCAGACCAGCTGACATTCGCCAATCTAACCTAACATCTATGCCTAACATTCAAGACTAACACGCTAACACCTAACATTCAAAACGGGTTATATATAATACGCTTACTGAGAGGTTTGGTTGCTGAAATGTATAAATAGCAATGGTTTCTTATAAAATACAGCTTCTTTCGAGCGTTTTTTTATTATTTTAAAATGAAAAAATACCGAAAAATAAAATTCTGAAAACTAACCTCAAAAACCTAATACCATCAACTTGTCAATTTGACATATATGATTATTTATGAATAACATTGAGGAGATTAAAGCTGCGTCTTAGCGAACTTTTCACAAACCTCGTTGAACACAGCTAAGTGAAACCGTAAATGTCAAAAATCGTGACTATATCACTGTTTTGATTTCGCTAAAATTGATGATGAAATTGACAATTCAAATCAACTTATATAGCTTTGCACGGGTTTTATCTAGGATAAAAATTTTGTAGCTCAGTTGATACACAAGAGCAGCTTCAAATCTACCTGTAAATATCTGGTTACTTGTTAAAAATCGACAGCTTTATAATATTATTAGTTTCCAATAAACTATCTTAATAAATTATCTTGCTAAACAATTAAAACATCGGTATTACTAAACATTATCACAATTCTGAAATCTTGCAGGGTGTAATTTTGCCTTCCTCTCAATCAATGTCAATTAGGTGCGTTCAGAATTTTATTTATACAATTAAATTCCCAATGATTATTATATTAGTTTAGCTGTTTAGTTTATTTGTCGGTGAAAATTAATTCTTTTCTTAACTTATTTACCAGAGAATGGTAACATAATTATGAATAATGCATAATAGGTGTTTTTCAAATAATATATCGATCATAAGGTTGGCAAGTTTGATCTGACGGATCAGTTTAAAGCCGCACTTACACGACATCATCTTGCGAAAGTTTAAAATAGAAATTTAAAGAATTCATTCATTCATATTATTTTTCGAAAAATGTTCTTGTTTTCATCTTTAGATAGCTGATTCTGGTTTTGAATAATCTGCATGATACAAATAGTACTACAAAATGTCCAAGGTCAAGTGCACCAGGTTGCCAACGACAGATTTAATTTAACTTCATTTTTATTATGTTTAGTTGCCAAAAATGAAAATCGTACGTCAAGATTATCCATTATTGAATTGATAAGTTTTTTTTTGCAGTGAAACCAAGTACTAATCATCATTAAATTTAGTAAATAAACGAAAAAGCTGATAGAATCACTAACAAAAACGTAAATGTCATAATGACAGTGAATATAAATAAGATTTAAGCAAAACTGTGCAAATACAAGTGAATATTATGATTCAGAAGCTCTAAAAAAACCAATTTTGTCTGAAGTATCAGGGTGAAATGGGAAAAAAAAACAATAAAGCCCAATAATCGCAATCATTTATCCAATTTTGACAAATTGTTCTTGTGTAAATGTGCACTAGATTTTAACCAATCACAGACGTGTATTTTAGGATCATTATGAAATCAATAGTACAAGTACATAATATATCAGTTTTATAAGGTTGACAATTTTGATGGATTATAAAATATTGACAATAAGTGTTGACAGATAAGTTTAAAGCCGCAATTACACGACATCATTTTATGATGAATTGATTACAGAAAACTGTTTTTTTATTTGTTTATTTTTTTATATATTTTATAAATGTGGGATTTGACAGTTTGTAAATCGGCAGATTTAAATCTGTTTATAATGACATAAAAGCAAACGGAATCAATACGTAGAGTCTGATTCCCGGTATGACTCAAATTGTAGGTATATACTATTTTTTAAGCCTCAAATTAAGGTGCGACGTCATCAGCTGTCAAAAAAATCTTAAAAAATGAATTGTCAATATTTCCAAAACTGTTTAATTAAAAAAAATGACAAATGTTACGATCTTTTGACAGCTTTTAATATTAACGATCAACCATATGCATGGTATTTAAATTACAGTTTATTATTACAATTCAAACTGTCACTTCATAATTAAACGTACTGTTTAGGTAAAAATACAATGACGTACGATGTTGCTTTGTGTGAAAACCTGCATTACCGACTGTGAATACTATTCTTTAAGTTCACTGTCGGTCATGCAATAAATCTAACTTAGTTTTAGAGAGATTGAACAAATTAGAACAAATTGATTGGGCCAATATTGGTTAAAAATTGAAAAATAAGATAAGATTGGACCATTATGTACCAAATTATTAGTCTAATATTATTACTGTACTAACAATATTGGATTAATAATTAATAATACAATACTGGATCCTTGTTTTCTAGGTATCAGGATTTTATTTCCCAGGCCCAATATTTTGGGCCTTCATTATTTCTAGAGTATACTGGCGAAAAAGTTGCATTATTATACCTATTTAACGATTAACCAATATGTGGAAAGTTCTTATGATGACATATTGGTGTATTGTTATTTTATCAATGTTGATATAATAAAAGCAACGTAAGAAAATATTGATCCAATATAGCATTTTCAACTCCAGCCAATATAGTGAAACTGACAATATTGGCAACTGGTAATCTATAAAATATTGGTGTATTATTTGTTTTAACAATTTGACCAATATTTGAAAATTTATTGTGGGATAATATTGATGGCCAAAAATTATTTTTCAATTTGAGCGTAATTTCGCTTAGTTTTTATTAATGACCAAGATGCAAAGCTTACTGAAGGAGAATTTCGTATCAAGCCACACCCTAATCCATCTTTATTGACGTCCGTTTCAATATTTTCATTAAAATTGGCTAAAACCCGGGTGCTGTTGCTAGCAAAGTTTTTAATATTGTCAAAACATCTTTCATGAATTGTTGTTTGCTGTTTGAATAGTTGATTATTTTTTGGTGACTCTAAACATTGAATAGCTCTAACACGTTCATCATCTATTTCAGCACCTTTTTTACATTATTTTCTTTCGCCATTTCTATAATTTGTTTCAAGATTTTATCATGTTCATCCACACTCTTTGCTGATACCAGTAGTCGCTAGTCTAAAATCATGGGAATATTTTATTATTAACAGTTGGGGACAGTGTGGTATCTTAGCTATAATATCAAGTGACTATTAAATGTTTGAAGTAAATATTTAGTTTGGCAACCCTGACGTTTACCCTGTCAAATTTTTGACATATTTGAATTTGAAAATCAGGCATGTCAACATAAAGTTTTAAAGTATTTTCTTTAGCAAGATTGACGACACTGTTATAGTTTTAAATTATACTTCAAATTGTGACAGTTTTGTCAGTGACAAACCTAAAATAGAGAAATTTCAGAATTGGTCGAAAATTAGCTTGTCACGTCAGATATATTTTCATGGTAGCCAATAACTGAAAAAGAAATTTGCATCTAAATTGCAATCAAGCCAACAGAAAAAATCCCTGGTTTGATTTTGACATATCAGTAAGTCATCAAAATAGACAGCTACATCTTGGTGTACAAATGGTGTACTAATCGTGCACAAAACTTACCGGACACTTCTTCTAGTTCAGCATATGATAAAACCCAATCTTTGAAATCAAGTCCTGTAAAAATCTCTTCACGAAGTGTTGCCTCATCTACCATATTCGCCAGATTTAGTCCCCTGTGACTTTCTTCTTTTTCCAAACCTGAAGATATGGCTTGATGGAAAGCGATTCACGTCAAATGAATTTCAATGAATTTGGGACAAGAGAAGGGCAAGAAAGCGGGCCCAACGGACTGGAGATCCCGTTGATATCAATATCGCCAATATTTTGTCGAGAAAGTTAAAGTCAGCTCTAAAAGAGTATAGGGATACCAAGTGGTGGGAAAAAGTCTCCACCCTCAACCAGCAGGATGGCTCTCTTTTGAAGCTTGCAAGAGCTATGAAGAGGAATAAGAATAAGCCAGAGGGCATTAGGCCCTTACAAGGACCCAACGGCGTGTCCTATCTTTCTCTTGAAAAAGCTGAGATTTTTGCCAACTATCTGCAGACCGTCCACGAAACTCCCTTCGAGCCCTTCCCGAGATGGAAGGCGAGGACCTTCCTCCTACATCCAACGAAGAGGTAGAACGGGTTATTAAAAATCTTAAGCCCGGGAAAACACCGGGCTACGACCAGATTACCAACACAGCCCTTAAGAGGCTACCCTCAAATGTCATCTCCCAATTGGCTCTTGTCACGAACGCGATCCTACACCTTGGCTATTTCCTTAATGCATGGAAATATTCCATCGTTGTTTCCATACCGAAGCCTGATAAAGACCAGTTTTTCCCGCAAAATTATAGGCCTATTTCGCTAATTTCCTGCCTCGCAAAGGTAGCGGAATCTATTATCTTGCATAGGCTTAAAGAAGAGTTGTTCGTTAAAGAACTAATACAGGATGAGCAGTTCGGGTTTCGAGAAGGTCTCTGCATCGAATTTCAATTGTTCCGACTCACCGAGGCCAAACTTTAGGCGCGGTCTTCTTAGACATTGCAAGAGCCTTTGATACGGTGTGGCATGAGGGTTTAGTCTTCAAAATGGTGTCTAATTCAACAACAACAACAACTAACATTCTCTGTGCGTAGTGGACGGAGTCTATCAACGAGAAAGCCAATAGCTTCTGGCGTACCACAGGGTTCTCTGCTTGCCACCAGTCTGTTTTTAATTTTCATGGCTGATCTCGCAAAAAACGGAAGGTGTTGAGCTAGCAATATATGCAGACGATACTGCAATATCTAGAGACGAATTCTAACTATGTCATAGGCTGCAGCACTCATTAGATGACATCCTGGCTTGGGCATCCAAGTGGAAGCTAAAGATAAACGAGTCGAAATCTGTAGCAGTCCGCTTCACGAATAGACTGCGCCCTCCACCGGAGCACATTTTTATTAACGACTTTAGGCTCCCTTGGAGCCCTTCCGTAGTTTATTTGGATTCCCGACTGACTATGCAATCTCATGTGAAAAAATCCATCGAAAGGTGCCTTGGTGTGGTCGAGTCTGGCGAGAACCCATTACAAAAAGCTGGAGGTACTTCAAAACAGGATCCTGAGACTAATCACCGGTGCTCCATGTTCCATCAGGAACCAACAGCTAAGAGATGACCTTGAAGTCATCCGACCTCCTCCCATGGTAAGCATCCGAAGAGCCTTGGCGATGGACGACGAACTAGGACCCTGAAGAACAAAATTATCATATATATATATATAATCTACATTCCACCAGGATAGAGAGACTCTGAAAACTCACACATCAGCCCATTCGGGCGTCCAGGACGACAAAGGGGCTTTTAGGAACCTTTGGTTTAGCCCTAGAAGGAGACAAGAGGGACCATTGAACGTCAAATGATGAAGTCATTGCGGAAACGGAGACCTCTTTTGCAACGTTCGAAAAATCTTATTATTCATCAACATCGTTGGATCAAGAGGGGTGTTTTTAGGAGGTATATGAAGCTTGGGAGTCCTACATTACCGGCCATCAACGAGATCTTTGAAATAGAATGTTGGCTAATGTGATTTTACCCTGCTTTTAAACAATAGGAAATCATTTGGGTTTGTTCAGAATTTTACATCAAAATATTGACATTAATTAATAGAAAGTTTGTTCGCTAGATTAACTAAAATTTCATTTATAAAGATGACGTTTGTTTCAATTAGAAATAAGTGATTTTGTACTTTATAATTCGATTTTGTTAGACAGAAAAATGTAAAGAATTTGATCCTTAATTAATTTTAAAAGGAAGATAATATGATTATAAAATTTAGGATTATCTTATCTGGAGAGGAAACGAATTTATTTTAAAAATTATAACAAAGGGAAATTATGAAAAAAATGTTGATAATTTCATAGTTATTATATCAGAAACTAAATATATTTGATAATACGACAATAACCTTGAAAAATCAACATTTTCTGAACCAACTAACACATAAAGATAACTTTTTTGATTCCTTTTACAAAAAACACTTTTTCTATAGCATTTTTGTTCAATTTTTTTTTTCATTCTATTGCAACTATTACAGATATTTATCTGTATCTATTCCACGTTTTAATTCAAATAAAGCAGCTATTACACGTTGCATCGAGAAGATTTTAAAAGCTTGTAAGTTTATTTCTGTGATGATTTTATTCAAATTATTCCGACAAAATCAGAGCAACGAAAGTAAAAGTGTTAACGCATCATTGCTGCAATTAATTTTATCTGTACTGTCAAATTTTTGCTCGTCTACGTAAAATTACAATCAATAAAATTATAATCGACATTTAGCGATAATCTTTCAACTTTCCATAATTCGCGAATAATTCATACACTGCTCTTCGAAATTATTAGATTATTTATTTAATATTTTCGTAATCGCCATGCATGCACTTGTGCAATAAATTTCGAATTATAATTTAACAAAATCTGCGTCTTCGAACATCCTAATTAGAGTTTGTTTGTTGTGGCGTCATGTTAATTACTATCGTACTAATTTAAATATAATTATTTTGTTGATACTATCGCGATTTAATCTTCATTCATTATATTAGTGTGGACGGATGATTGTTTTTAGTTATTTAGTTGGTTCTAATTTAGGATTCGATATGGTGTGGATTAAAGGTTTCCTCGTCTACGGATGTTTATTATGTGTTCGCGACGTTCAAGCTCAAACCGAAGATGTGGAAGAACCGATCGTTACTACCAAGTACGGTAGGGTGAAAGGTACAACCCTCACGTCCAGAAATGGGAAATCTTTCCTTGCCTTTAGAGGGATTCCATTCGCGAAACCACCAATTGAAAGCTTAAGATTTAAGGTAAATATTAATTAATACATAAGCACAATTGAATTATATTATATCATGTTCGTATTTTTTAAGTTTTACCATCTCTCTCCCTCTCTCTCCTCTTTCCCTGTAATATAATCTGTACTATCTTAACTTCAAGTTCATTTTAAGATTCATTTATCACTCCATACGGTGAATGCATTTTATTGGACGTTTTTTGTGCTGTTTCACGATTAATTAAGTTCGCATGTAAAGATTATTTAACAGAATTTAACAAAATTTGCCACCCCCTCCCCCTCCCCACCAAATTCTTGATTTATTTCTTGCCAATTTTTCACATTTTTTATTTTTGTAATTCAAGACTTTGTTTGTCCATATGATTGTATCATTTACGAAGCCAAATTTTTTTGAGCTTCAGACACTTAACGTCAGCTTTTGTAACCATTTTCTACTTATAATAAGCTAAGTTGTGTGAGAGAAAAAAAAAATTAAGTCATAATTGGTGAAGATTTTGAAAGGGGAGTGATTGTTTTTCTCCCCGACTTCTACGCCACTGGAGAAAGTACGGTTTTGAGATACCCATTTGAACCGCCAATGTTTTCTACACAAAAAAGGTGATGTTGGTCGTGAGCTCTAAAGTTGACCGTTTTCGAGAAAAATCAACTTTTATGTTGAAAAACGTGGTAAATTTTTTGAAATAAAAGATTTATTTTACTAAAACATTAGAACAAGTAAGAAAAGCAAACGTCAACAACATAAAAGATGATTTTTCTCGAAAACGGTCAACATTAGAGCTCATGACCAACAACCAAAAAATTTTTAAGTCATAATTGGTGAAGATTTTGAAGGGATAGTGATTGTTTTAATCCCCAACTTCTACGCCACTGGAAAAAGTACGGTTTTGAGATACCCATTTGAACCGCCAATGTTTTCTACACAAAAAAGGTGATGTTGGTCATGAGCTCTAAAGTTGACCGTTTTCGAGAAAAATCAACTTTTATGTTGAAAAACGTGGTAAATTTTTTGAAATAAAAGTTTTATTTTACTAAAACATTAGAACAAGTAAGAAAAGCAAACGTTAACAACATAAAAGTTGATTTTTCTCGAAAACGGTCAACTTTAGAGCTCATGACCAACAACCAAAAAAATTTTCAAGTCATAATTGGTGAAGATTCTGAAGGGATAGTGATTGTTTTTCTCCCCGACTTCTACGCCACTGGAGAAAGTACGGTTTTGAGATACCCATTTGAACCGCCAATGTTTTCTACACAAAAAAGGTGATGTTGGTCGTGAGCTCTAAAGTTGACCGTTTTCGAGAAAAATCAACTTTTATGTTGAAAAACGTGGTAAATTTTTTGAAATAAAAGATTTATTTTACTAAAACATTAGAACAAGTAAGAAAAGCAAACGTAAACAACATAAAAGTTGATTTTTCTAGAAAACGGTCAACTTTAGAGCTCATGACCAACAACCAAAAAAATTTTTAAGTCATAATTGGTGAAGATTTTGAAGGGATAGTGATTGTTTTAATCCCCGACTTCTACGCCACTGGAAAAAGTACGGTTTTGAGATACCCATTTGAACCGCCAATGTTTTCTACACAAAAAAGGTGATGTTGGTCATGAGCTCTAAAGTTGACCGTTTTCGAGAAAATCAACTTTTATGTTGAAAAACGTGGTAAATTTTTTGAAATAAAAGATTTATTTTACTAAAACATTAGAACAAGTAAGAAAAGCAAACGTCAACAACATAAAAGTTGATTTTTCTCGAAAACGGTCAACTTTAGAGCTCACGACCAACAGTACCTTTTTTGTGTAGAAAACATTGGTGGTTCAAATGGGCGTCTCAAAATCGTACTTTTTCTAGTGGCGTAGAAGTTGGGGAGAAAAACAACCACTATCCCTTCAAAATCTTCACCAATTATGACTTTTTCTGGCACACAACTCAGCTTATTATTAGTAGAAAAAAATGGTTACAAAAGCTGTTTTCTTTACCTTAAACGGTTACGGAGATATTTCCAAAAAACGATTTTTTTTAATTAAATTTCAACACCCTGTATCTCGAAAATGGTGCATTTTAGAAGGCAAGTTGATAGAAAGTTTTTTTCAAAGTTTTGGACAAGCTATCACAATCTCAAGTCCTGCGCATATATTATGAAACACCCTGTATATTTGGGTTTTTTCCTTGTGTTGTGACAAATCTCGATTATATTGAATTCTTCTTCTTGTTCATTTAGCTGTTTATTTGGGAAACAAATGTCTTTTCAACTTTCAGGGCATTTTAAATCTTATCGGAGGTCCCGTTTTCTGTCTACATCATATTATATTCTATAACTTTAATCTTAGAAAATACTATAGAGACTCGTCTCAAAAAAAAAGCAGTCATTTCAGCTATTTTCGATTATTGACACCAGATGACAGGAAGAATCATCAATCTGACAATTCAAATGACATTTCTCTAAATGTATATACATTGTAACCATGGCAACCCAATCAAATAAATGCTTCGTTAATTCCTGCCATTTTTACGTCGCTAGTCTAAAATCATGGGAATATTTTATTATTTGCAGTTGGGGACAGTGTGGTAGGTTAGCTATTATATAAATGTTTGAAGTAAATATTTAATTTTGGAACTCTAAAATATTTTTAGATTAGAATTACTGAAATGAATCAATATTAATGACATTTACCCTGTCATATTTTTGACATATTTGAATTTAAAAATCAGGCATGTCAACATAAAGTTTTAAAGAATTTTCTTTAGCAAGATTGACGACACTGTTATAGTTTTAAATTATACTTCAAATTGTGACAGTTTTGTCAGTGACAAACCTAAAATAGATATATTTTCATGGTAGCCAATAACTGAAAAAGAAATCTACTTGCGTCGAAATTACAGTCAAGCCAACACAAAAAAGTACACGGTACTCCGTAACGTCAGTAGTCTTTGTACTTCAATAATTGGCCGCATTTTCATAGAGACGCTGAAAAACGAAACTTCAAACATTTATATCTCAATAAATGATAAAGATATAACATTTTTTTTTTAATTCATCTATGTGATTAAATACAATTTAAAAAGTGTTCCTGTTTCCCATTCCCACTGTATAGATGTGGGTAAAAAAGAATGGGACAACTCTATTAAGCATATCAAAGCATTTCTGACACTTTGGATTTCCGACAAGAACTTTGACATTAACGCAATTAATCAAACGAACATCTCTATACCGGGTGACCAACTAAAAATGTCGCTTGGCAATATCTCAGGAACGGTTTACAGTACAGCTTTGGAAAAAAAATATTATTGACTAAAGTGACCCCGAGAAACATCTGGAAATTATTTAGGAAAGCGTAGGATAACCGCTAGAGGGCGTAACTGATCACCAAAAATTTTAATTCTTATTTTACGCAAAATTTACCAACTTAAGGTCTATCATAAATATGAAAATCGGAATCTACTGAAAATTTTGCACATTTTACATCGAATAACTTTTTTGTATTTTGTCAAATAAGGGGAGGGGGAGGAGGAGAAATTTTGTATTGAAGAAACGCTTATAATTCCGGTTGTGTTGAACCGAATTTTGCAAACTTAGTCTCGTTGGAAGCAGCATTACTCCTCCAATCTGATGCTTACAAATTGGAACCGATCTAATAAGTGGTGTGCATGCTAGAGGGCGCTGTTTAATTTTTTTTGGGAATTTTGTTTTTTCTCGAAAATATTAAATGGAAACATACATTTTTGACAGCAAATTAAAAAAGTAGGATAAATTACCAACAAATCAGCGAAAACTGGATGTCGTTATCTTTTACCAATCCGAAGATATCTTCAGAAAGGTTATGGATGGTAAAAATTTCTACAATTACCATTTTTGCAACCTTTTGGGAAGATTTGTGCCGACAATAAATGTGTTTGACTGCCTCAGGGCAGTACCCGATGCTGTGCCGTTCTTCACACTTGCCGCTGCTCGATCTAGTTCTGCGATTGTGGTGTGTTTCACCGCGTTCAATTGCTTGTTTGTAGGAGGTCCATTCGTGTGACAAAGACGCTTAAGATACTTATTATTATTCGGGCATTGGTACTGATTCCTCTACTTCATCAATTTTGAGACTATTACATGTGAGTGAGCAAATCAATCGTTGCAAAGTTGGTAGTTTTAATCGCCTCTGCATTACGAAGAAATTGTGTTTTGGTAAATCGGTTTTTCGTGTTAAATTGGATTGAATATCTTGGGACAACAAACACAAGAAACTAATTTTGTATCTATAACCTGTTCTTGGGATCTTGTACAACAAAATTTTCTCTTGGATGTACTTCTCACTACCTTAGAAAGAGTTAACCAACGATCATGATTCTGATTCAGAACTCGAACTACCTTGCTCGTATACAGAAGACGAATCGGTCCTCAATATCCATCATGCAGCTGTCTCAACACCTCTGGCACCCGGTTCCGAGGAATTATTATTTGTGATCTCCTTTCTAAACCGTCGCCATTCTCTATGTAGCGCTTCAGTAGCCCGTTTTCAATCGCTATAGATGTGCCCAATACGCTTTAACATTTGGTGATTGGAACGGTATCTCTCTCCAGGTTGGTCTTCGTCCGGATATTTTCCATTCCAATATTGGTTTCAATTCCGCATCCGTTTCTTGGTCTGTTCGAAGTTGATTCGGCTGCCACTGGTCGTCCACAACCATCGTTCTTGATACAAAAGCTGCATTTTGTTCTATCTTGCTACAATGTTTACAATCGGCGGTAATACATGGTCTTCTTGATAGAGCATCCGCATTATTGTGTTGCAATCCGGCACGGTGCTCTATAATAAAATCATATTCTTGCAGCCTCTCTATCCACCTGGCCACCTGACCCTCTGGATTTTTAAATTCCAGAAGCCACTTCAAGGCAGCATGATCCGTTCTTAATGTGAATCTTCGGCCATAAAGATATTTGTAAAAATGTTCTACGGATTTTACTACTGCCAGTAGTTCCCTTCTGCTGACACAGTAATTACGTTCAGCTTTAGATAATACTTTACTAAAATACCCAATGACTTTCTCCTCACCGTTCTGAATTTGAGCCAATTCCCACGTTGCTCGCATCCGTATCAATTATCCACTGCCCATTAAGGATAGGGGCAATTACTAAAACTTGTTTTAACCGTTCGAATGCTTCTTCACAATCTTTCTCCCATTGAAAAGGCGTATCTCTTTCAGTAAGGTGCATCAACGGTTTAGCGATAATAGCAAATCCCGGAACGTATCGGCGGTAGTATGAGCACAGTCCTAGAAAACTCCTTAGAGCGTTTTTACCCAATGGGCTTGGGCCATTCCTTCACCGCATGAACTTTATTGGGATCTACAGCGACTCCTTTTCCAGAAACAACGTGACCGAGATATTGCACTTCTTTCCGGAACAAATTACATTTCTTCGGGTTAAGCTTAAGATTAGCAACGCGAAGTCTTTGGAATACCTCCTCCAGATTCTTCGTGTGCTCCTCAAAGTTTCTTCCGACCACAATTATATCGTCTAGATATACCAAACATGTTTCCCAAGACAATCCCTTCAGGACGGTTTCCATTAATCTTTCAAACGTTGCCGGGGCATTACACAACCCAAATGGCATAACTTTGAACTGCCGATAGTAAAAGCTGTTTTCTCCCGGTCCTGAGGTGCTAGTTCAACTTGCCAATAACCACTCTTTAGATCTAACGTCGAGAATACATTGGATCCTGCCAAAGTATCTAATGTGTCATCGATTCTGGGTAGTGGGTAGCTATCTTTCTTCGTTACTTCATTCAGTTTTCGGTAATCTACACAAAATCTCGTCGAGCCATCTTTCTTCTTTACTAATACAACTGGAGATGCCCATGGACTAGTTGCAGGTTCAATGACGCCATCCAATTCCATTTCGCGTAACATTCGTTCCGCTTCATCACGTTGTTCATGTTTACCAACTTTTGTGTCAAACACATCTTGATAACGGTCCAAAAACTCTTTAACGTGGCCTTCTTGCTCGATAGTTAATCCTTGCCATAAAGTTGACATTAGTTTTGACAATTCCGCTGGAGTTTTCCGAATGGCGATTTTGCACGTTTTAATCTGGCGGTTAATTACAAATACAGAAGAGCAAACTCCCAAAACTGTTCCTTTCTTTACAAAAAGTTACATGAAAGACCTCCTTTAATTTTTGCTAAAGAATCATCCTTTGAAATCTTTCGTATCAATTCAGAAACACCCTGTACATTTGAAATTGCTTTAAACGATACAACATTTTTATCTTTTCTTAATCTGTGCAGATAGATCAACAGAAGACTAAAATGCATTGTTTCTTGCTTAACACAATAGATGTAGTCAATACATGATTAAGAAACACTTTTATGGGACTTTCAGGGCATTTTAAATCTTATCGAAATATTAGAATAGTGCAGAAAGTCGTCTCGAAGAAGCGTCATTTCATCAGCTATTTTTGTGGTATAGGTAGTAAACGTTATTGACGCCAGATGACAGGAACAACTGTCACCAATCTGACAATTCAAATGACGTTTCTCAACATGTATTACATTTGTAACCATGGCAACCGAATCAATAAATGCTTCGTGCGTTCAATAATTTTAAATTCTTCTACTGATCGAGAATACACACGCGTTGTAGAAATTATCACAAACACGTAACACTTCGGTAGTACGTGTTATATTATATTGTGGTTAATGTTATCCATCACTAATTACACAACATTAAAATTCCATATTTCTATTCGATTTCACATCAACACGTCTGCACGTAGGTACTTAAGATTAACCATTTTCTCGTTCACACCGCAATTTATCCAGGCTATTACTAAAGCTAAATGATCTAAAAATATCTTGTTTGCATGAATGTTTATAAACAAGTCGTTCAAACACGAGCATTAACTTGTATCTAATTAATTAATTTGTTTTCTTGATACAGTCTCCACGAGAACCCGAACCATGGACGGATATATTGGACGCAACCGAAGACGGCAACATTTGCATGCAACAAAATTTCTTATTCTCGCAAGAACCTGAGGTCGAGGGGAGCGAAGATTGTCTTTACATAAACGTGTACAGCCCATCGGTAATATTATCTCCGAAGAATTATACAGGGTGTTTCCTAATTGAATGTCAATATTTTAGGGGACGATTGTTTGGTTCATTTTGGAAATTTCGTACGAACGCCACTGGTGGAATTAAAAAAAAAATGTGGTGCACTCAATAATGCCTCTTGATACATAATACACGTATATACCACATTTCATTAAAATATCTAAAGTAGTATTACAGGAATTAATGAAAAACTATTTATTTTTGAAAACTTTACCACCCTGTATCTCAAAAATTAAGACGTTTAGGTCATACGTTCATATGAAGTTTTCTTTTTAAAATTGTCCAAAAAATCGTCTCCTAAAATATTGACATTCAATTAGGAAACACCCTGTATACATATATACCGGGTGTTAGTAAATAAGTGCGACAAACTTCAGAGGGTGATTCTGCGTGCAAAAATAATGACAGTTTGCTATATAAACGTTCGTCCGCAAATGCTTAGTTTCAGAGTTACAGGGTGTTAAAGTTTTTCTTAAAAACTGATTTATTTATTGCTCTGAAACCGGTCGAGATAGGCAAATGAAATTTGGTAGGTTTTAAGAGATGGTTATTGCGCATTTCTTGACATCCAACCAAGAATTTTATATTCATCATTGGCGTGCGTACGGGTAATGATCTTAATTTTTTAAAGAAAAAAAATGGTACGCCACTGAGATATTTCAAATTAAAAATCATTTTTGAATTTGCCATTCAATTTGTGATAAAAAACCTCTCTTTCTTTTTTTTCGTGTGAGACGCCGTTTTTATGCAAAAAAATAAAACATCTTAACGTGTATTTTTCATTTCTTTAATATATTATCTAGTAGGCTACTGAACTACTGAACTCTTTAATACAATAACATTTCATTTGCCTATCTCGACCGGTTTCAGAGCAATAAATAAATCGTCAGTTTCTAAGAAAAACTTTAACACCCTATAACACTGAAACTGCCATTATTTTTGCATGCAGAATCACCCCCTGAAGGTTGTCGCACTTATTAACTAACACCCTGTATATTAATGATCGAGATTTATTTTTAGAACATAACCAAATTACAAAACCCAGAAAACGATGATTTCCTCCCGGTCATGGTCGCCTTCCACTACGGCGCTTTCATATCGGGGTCTTCCTCAAGCGATGTTTTAGGACCGCAATATCTCTTAGATAAAGACGTGATTTTAGTGACGTTTAATTATAGATTAGGAATATTTGGTAATAATAATTTAAAATATTAATTATGTATCTATATGATTATGATATGATAATTAGGATTCCTCAGTACTTACGACGATGCTGCCCCGGGTAATTGGGGTTTTAAAGATCAAGTAGCCGCTTTAAAATGGGTCCAAAATAATATAGAAAAATTCGGCGGGGATCCCCAGAAGGTGACGATTTTCGGCGCTAGCGCGGGAGCTGGATCGATCCATCATCATATCTTAAGCCCCCGATCGAAAGGTAGTTTCTAAATTTGAATAGAATTAAATTAAATAACGAAAAAAATTGAATTAATTTTTTTGGCAGGATTATTCCACGCTGCTATCTCGCAAAGCGGTTCCGCGTTAGCGTTATGGGCGCAGCCCCAAAGAGAAACGGCGTTAGTCGTGGCTAAAGTTCAAGCTGATGTCGTGGGCTGCAATTCCACCGTTAGTACTGATGTTATGGTCGAATGTCTGAGGAAAGTCCCCGCCAAGCAGTTAGTGGAGAGTTTGAATTTATTTAGGGTGAGATATACAGGGTGTAACAATATAGTGCGATATTCTTCCATATCTTCATTGTTGTACAAAATACAGCAAATATTTAAATACAAAAGTTGTTTAGT
Organism: Holotrichia oblita; assembly: GCA_023690525.1. Taxonomy (NCBI): domain Eukaryota; kingdom Metazoa; phylum Arthropoda; class Insecta; order Coleoptera; family Scarabaeidae; genus Holotrichia; species Holotrichia oblita. Next base: position 189,708,075 of record CM043017.1, read on the forward strand.
TTTACGAAATTTACAACGCAAAATTATTTTACGATATACAGGGTGTTTAGTTTGCCCGTAACCATCGCTATCTTTACATTTTTAAATGGAACACCCTATATATGATCACATTTTTTAATTGCATGAGGAATTTTAAGGCAACTTTATATAAGATCATATTCAATTATTTTCATTAGTTTAGAAGATATTGACATTTGTTTGAAAATTTTGACATTTCTTCAGAAAAATGCCATTATTTCGGTATAATGGAAAAAATGTAACTTTATGAAACTTAACACAACGTTAGAAGGATCTCCTATGATGACAGTAAACAGATGTAGACTTAAATATGTTATACAGAGCGTTCTAGAAATTTAATATTTGATGTATTTTTATTGTAGTAATTTGTATTTGAGTTATTTGAGGGCGCCACCGGCTTTTTCTTATTTGACAAATTAAAATGCATGCATCGAAAAACCTGCATTTGTAAAATCTACCCCAAAATACAACCCTCAAATGCGAAAAATAGATATCACTTGATGAATGAATAAATGGTTCAATGTGCAAATTGAAGTGGTCTGTTTCGATAATAGCAGAAGAAATATAAATTTTTCTCGAAAACGCTTGAAGATAAATGAGTACATTCTTATATCAAAAGAAAGAGAATTTAATTTTACATCCAACCCTCTAAAGAGATATAGGGTGTCCCGTTTAAAAAAACAGAGTTATTGGCATTTAAATGTGTCCAAATGTTGACGCCAATAACTCTATGTCAAGAAAAGGATCCGTAGATATTAATATAGGAAATAGTAAAGCAATTCAAGACGTATCAATTTGCGCAAACCAACATTTTCTATCTTTTTTAGTTTTGATTCTACAGCTCATTAACGAGAGCGCTGCAATTTGCAAAATTTTTGATAAAATATTTATTTTCTCGAAAACAAAAGCACATAAGTTTAGGAAGGTCTTAATAAAAATTACTTAAAATACCTCGTAGAATCTAAAAAATGTATAATATATAGGGTGATCCATTTAAAATAATATAGTTACATACGCTTTTTCTATAATTGGGACACCCTGTATATTTAAAAATATTTTCTAGCTATGCATCGTTTAAATAGGGACAACTTTTATTTGAAACTTTTTTCTCTATACTGTAAAATAAACAAATTATCAAAGAAACCGCGTCAGCTGGGACACCCTGTATATAAATACTTGATGTTTAAACATAGATATAAAAAAAGTTTAGTTTTTTAAAGAATCAGATATTTTTTTAAAGTGTTCCAATGAGTCCTTCATATCTATGGTTGTCGTATCTCTGTTTATATTTTATCTGTTCTTGTTCTATGGTATTTCGTGCTTCTTCTCTCAATTCTTGGGGTAGCCTATATGTTTCATTGTCTATTGTCAATTCTCTGGTTATTCCTTCTTCGAACCTTGGTATGTAGGCATACAGCAACTCAAACGGAGTTTTTCCGGTCGTCTTATTCTCGGTCATATTTATGTCTCTTGCAATCTTCTTCAAATGCTTATCCCAATCTGTTCCGTCGCACTCCTCATAGTTGTTCTGCATCTTTGGTATAATGACAGCATTCATTCTTTCAACGAGTCACATCTTTCAATTAATTTATTTATACCCTCATAAAAAAATGATTTCTCTTTATCTGCACAATACGCCGAAACTGCCTCCTTGACTTCATCATCGGCAGTAAATTTTTTACCCCGCAGCTCTTTTTTCATTTTCGGAAACAGGTAATAATCACTCGGGGCCAGGTCTGGACTGTAGGGTGGGTGATTCACAATTTCGAAGCCCACCTTATGCAGAGCAGCTAACGCAACGCGGCTCTTGTGGACGGGCCGCGTTGTCGTGCAAAAGCAGCACACCTTTCGTCAATTTTCCCCGTCTTTTCTCTTTAATGCCTTCTTTTAGTCGCTCTAATATTGAAGCGTAATATTCTCCGGTTATAGAAACACCATTATCTTTATAATCAATCAACAATATTCCTTCCGAGTCCAAAAAAAACCGTTGCCATGAGTTTCCCAGCTGATTGTGACACTTCAAATTTCTTGGGAGGTGCTGTGCCCTTTTTATGCCACTGCATGGAGTCTTGTTTGGACTCAGGTTCATAATGATGAACCCAAGTTTCGTCGACTCAATACACCATCCTTGTCTTCATTACAGAGGTCCAAAAATGCACGCGAACACGCGATTTTTTCCATATTTCACTTTTCACTCCTGATTATGTTACTTGGTTGACGATAGCTCAAAGACTAACTGTCTACGACGTTGGTCTTCATACTTTCCCCTGAGGCCGAACGATTGTTCTTAAGGCCCTTTTTCTCTTTGATAGCTCCTTCTGAGCTGGATGTTTGAATTTCCTACAGTCTTCTCAGCCCAAGGCGATCAAATAAAAAGATGTTAATTGTCCTCTTCCGCGTCCAATGCGAGGGCACGACGAACGGTAATCCTAGGCGGGGGTCTGTCGAGGTCGACATCGGCGAGCCTACTGACAAGGGGATTTCCTGATCTTGCTATTCTTTCTTTCGTGTTGGTCGCTAGGCTGATGACGTGCCTTCTCATCGATGGAATCCCAAGGTCGTCGCGTAGTTGTTGGTTGCGAACGAACCATGGTGCCCCAGTTATCAGCCTCAGGACACCATTCTGCAACACTTCTAACTTCTCAATCTATCTATTGCCCAAACAATTGCTAAAAGTTCTAGCTTACTAGAGTGATAAGATTTTTCTGCGCATGAAATTATCATCATCAGACTGTAATAATATCGCTTCAATTCCGTTTGCGCAGGCGTCGGTATGTAATTCGGTTTTATTTGCTTTTGAGTTATAGATTTTCAATACTGGTTGTGTCGTCAATATTGTTTTCAGTTTAACGAAGGAATCTTCTTGCTCTTCTAACCAATTAAATTGCGTGTACTTTCGGGTCAATCTTGTAAGCGGTTCTGCGATTATTGCAAAATGAGGTACAAATCTCCGAAAAAAACTAGTCAACCCTATAAATCTTCTAATCTCGTGTGGGTTATTTGGTCGTGGAAATGACTTAATAGCGTCAACTTTTCTTGGTCCTGGTTCTATGGCGTTTTCAGCAATAACATATCCTAGATATTCTATCTTATGCTTACCAAACTCGCATTTAGTTAACTTTAGCGACAATCTTGCTTTTCGCAGCAGTTCTAAAACTTGTTTTAGTCGAGATGGTAGTTGAGTCCAATCGCTTGCTGGTAGTGATATGTCATCTAGGTAAAATATAACGGTTCTGTTCATCAATGGTTCTAATACAGTCCGCATCAGTTTAGAAAAGTAAAACGGAGCGTTCATGAGCCCAAACATAGCTTTTGTGAATTCTCCGGTCTCATCTGGCGTAATAAATGCTGTTTTCGGTCGTGATTCTTTATCTAGTTGCATTGGCAAGTAACCGTGAGCTAAATCTAGTATTGCATATATTCCACTACCGTTCAACACTTCTAATTGCTCATCAAGATTCGGTAAGGGAAAATTGATTCGTCTCGTCTGCCGATTCAGCTTTCTATAGTCGACTACTAACCTAGATTCTCCAGTTTTCTTTTGTACCAATAGGACTGGGCTGGCATATTGTGATGTGGTTTCCGTTACAATTCCTGCTTGCTTCCATTCTGTGACAATGTCTTTGATTGCTTGTCTGTCTTGTAACGTGGTTTTATAAGGCTTACATTGTATGGGTGTACTATCTGGTATTTCTTCTATTTTCATTTCCAATACTCTTTGCTACACGATCTCTGTATTTTTCTGTGCGATCGTTATGGTTTCGCCTATATTCAAAAAAAATTCGAAATTTATATATAGATTTATAAAATAACGCTTGTTGAAACATTATACGTATTTATTCAAACAACAATAAACACATACACAGACATGTAATAATATTTATATTAATCAAATGCATCAATATTAATTTCTATGTTACTAACATCTTTGTAAATTGAATTAACTAAAGGGAATGTATTAGACAATAAGTATTCCTTTACTGACAAGATATTTCCACAAGTACTAACAAGAAGTCTGTTTCTTAGCTTGTTCTTTATTAAACAGATCAGGTGTAGAACTCCGCCGAATCGACAGCAAGCCGCCTCGATACTTTCCCCACACTCCGCTTCTCCCCTTCCCTTAAAGTGAATAAGTGAATAAGGAGAACAGTGGGGTGTGGTAAAAATGTCGAGGCGACCCGTTCTTGATTTGGCGCAGTTTTACACCAGAAGGTATCAAATCAACCGATAGAGGATAGAGGTAGCTGATTCTATAACATTAGAGAGTTATTGCAAACTACAGTACAACCTCGATAATCCGAACTAATTCAGCACGACACTGTTCGGATTAGGCTTTTGTTCGGAATAAAGAAAACTATTGAAAAAAACAACAAATAAGCTCAAAAGTAATATTTATTCTACAAAATAACATTAAAATTTATTCTTTAAGAAAAAAATCTTTAATTGACTTTTGTTTCAAGATATTTGATTTATTTATGTATAGTTTCATCGCTTTTTCTCGCATCTGCCTTAGTAACAATATTTGATTCATTGGAATGTCATTTTCCAATGCCCATTCAATACAAATATTGAAACTAGCTAATGCTGTATTACTCATTGCTTTGCTCTCCCCAATTTTTTCGTATCAGCTATTAGTCAAAAGAAACACTTCATGTCGATGTTCGGAGTAGCGAGTTTGAAAAGGTTTTTGTTTGGATTATAGAAACAAAATAGTTGTTTGGATTACTGGAGGTTCTGATTACCGGGGGGTTGGATTATCGAGGTTGTACTGTACTTAAAGGGATCCTTTATTAAAAGAATCCTTTATTTCGATAAGTGCGCTTGCGCATTTCATTAAAACTTAAAGCTATGCCGTTATTAAAATACAGGCAGCCTGTATTTAATTTAAATAAGGGAACTCGGAACTTTATTTAAAGTTACCTTTACTTTGACAGCAGAACCTACCATTTTGCATGGTTGAGGTTAAGTGACTCTTACGCGAGATAGAAACGTAAAATCACCTGTAACTGCTCTTCCATTAGCACTTTACGAAAAGGTGCAAAATTCAAACAGTCAAATTGCATGTAAACCTAACCTCAAACGCAACTGTCAATTTAAAGGAACTCTCATTAAAGATGGCACGGTTGCAATAACTCTCTTTATTATTCCAACATTTAAGTCCTTTATTAATGTATCCTTAATTAAAGTTGGCACTTATTTCGTGTTTGCAATAACTCTATTAATTGTTGTTCTACAATATTTTATATCTGTATTCAGTACCGCCAATCCAAACCCAAGTATCACCAACCTATTTCGAATGATACTGTAAAATAACTAAAGTTAATAATAAGGTTGGTGATACTTCTAAATTGTACTAGATTTTACAAAGAGGTACTGATGTACTAAAAAATCATTGATTGTACTAATTCTAGTACAATTGTACTAACTATAGCAACACTGACTCTAACTGACTTTTCTATATGCTTACACCAATAGTATATTTTATCGCTTACGCGCGAAATTTAAATTTTGAATTACTAACAACAACTATATTTTCATCAAATTGTTCCTCAGTTGAGAGTCTTAGATCCAAATTAAGGAAATCATGATCGTTGTGAATATTCTCAGATGAATGAATTTCATTAAAATTTCTCCAAAATTCTGCTACTCTTGTCAGGGGCTGATCATCTTCTGCATCATATTCCATGTTCACTCATTGAACTTCAGATTTCTTAAAACCTGCTTTGGTAAAGCAGTGTTGAATGGTGTATTGGATAAGTGACCTTATCCAAAGCCTTTTTAATGAAATAAAGAACCTCCAAAATGTTAGTAATTTTTGAAAGGAAGGAATTTTAATATTTTTTTAAGTTCCAGCATTGTCTAAGAAAGTCCAAATCCAGAAGCCAATTTGTCATTATGCTTCATGTCATCCAGGCTTTTTTGTTGCAAGTCACATTTTTCACTGTCCATGGTCGAATGGCTGTTCCGATTACCAAAAGCTTTTCTTTTTCTCCTACCATGCCAGTACAAAATAATATGGTCAACCTTGCTTTCGATATTTTACCCCCTACACATTTTTCTGATTTTAATGCCAAAATTTTGTCTGGTAAAGCTCTAAAATACAAACCAAAATTATCTTTGGTAACTTTTCTAAAAACTAGTTCTGGAATTGCAGATGACAAGAAGAGGATACAGAAAGCACAGTTTTAGAATTGGTTTGGATCATATTCCTCTGAACAGGGCTTTAAAAACGACTTCATTACCAATTTACTACAAGGTGGTGCAAAAGTAATGTCATAATTTGAACTGGCTGCCATTTTGTTATAAATAAAAAGTTTGCTTTCATAAAAAGTTTATTTGAAAGTGTCAAATTGATGACATATTAGCTCATGTAAATTTGATGCTTCATAGCAGTGGCCGGTGACCCTGTATAATGAAATTTTTTTTGCAGTTTATGAGGTCGGAACCTCTCACCGTTTATTTACCGACGATTGAGTTCGAATCCCAAACGAATCCCGAACCGTTTATCACCAAAGATCCGATCAATATTATCGAGGATGTTGAGTTTTCTAATGTGCCATGGATTATCGGAGTGACTTCTGGTGAAGGGATATTAAGAGCTGCACGTGAGTCTTCATTGTTATCTAATAGCACAATTTATATCTCTAATATAATATAATATTATTGCAGCATTTATCAGACAAACTGATTTGCTAGACGCAATCAACGCACATTTTAACGAGTATTTCCTCGAGATGCTCTACCTCAGACTCAGCGTTAGCGACGAGGACCTGCCTACGACCTGGGCTAAAATTAAAGCGTTTTATTTCTCGAACGATGACAAAATTAACGTGACTAATCCGGAAAGTATACAGGGATTAATAGATGTGAGTCACCTTAATATATTCTTGATAATTTCAACAGTGAAAAAAAATAGCTTGAAAACTTGAAAACCATAACAGTTAGAATAATGCTGTCTGGGACTTTTTTGTAGAAAATTTCATGCTCTACAAAAAAGGTCTAACGAGTTTTTTTGATATCTTGATCGATTAAAGCTCAATTCGCAAAAGAAAGGGAAAATATCACAAAAATATCCCTAATTCTCTCTTTTTTTGCCGACGTAAGCTTAACGACAGAAGATATCAAAAAACTTTTAAAATCTTTTTTGTAGAGCATGAAATTTTCTACAAAAAAGTCCCCGAGAGCACTATTCTAAGTGTTATGGTTTTTAAGTTATCAACATAATTTTGTGAGAGGCTTCATATAAATGAAATATTTAAAGGCTTTTGAAGCCTGTGAGGACAATAAGAGAGGCAGCAGAGGATGATTCTCTCTCTTGCTTTTGTCAATTATGTTTAATTTTAGGTATACAGCGACAGGGGATTCCTATATCCATCCTATCAAGCATCTTTGCTGCACAAACATAAAGGACACTCGAACGTATGGTTCTATTACTTTGATTACAAAGGGAATCAATCTTTCGGGGAAGCGTTCGCTGCGACGGAAAATGAAGTCGATTTCGATTGGGGTATGTTGTTCAGAAATTAACTTAAACAAGGTATTATACGATAATCATTCTTGTATAATAGGAGTTAGCCATTGCGACGATTTGATTTATTTATTCAAGAATTCCCAAATTTTCCCCGATTTCGAGCTCGACGGTAAAGATTTAGAAGTTAGCGAATTACTCTTAAATTTATTCACGAATTTCGCTAAATACCTGTAAGTTGCACTTTTATATTTAATATTAATTTTAATATAAATAATCTATTTTATATTTTAGCGATCCAACACCAGAAAATCTTTACGAAAACCAAGGAAGATGGCGGTCATTACCCAGCACCACAGATAAAGATGTCATCGAAAACAGCGATCTACATTACCTACAAATATCAGGGCGATATGACGAAGTTAACGACGAAAAAGTACGGTTAAGCACCTTAGAGGAATTTCATCTTGATAGGATGTCGTTTTGGATCGGTTTACCATTGAAAGAGAACGTTGCCAACCTCTCGTGAATCTAAATTGAATTACCTGATTGAAGCCGTAATGTATTTTTTGTATATATGTGTATGTATTAAGTTACTTTTAAAATAAAGTTTTTTTATAAGAATTGACTACCACTACTTAAATTCGTTATCGAAACGTAAAAATGCAATTGAAATCTGCAAAAACGATTTTTTTTTAAACTTTAACACCCTGTATCTCGGAAACGAAGCGTTTCCCAGAAAATTTTTTAATAAGTTTTTTTCATATTTCGACCTAAAGAATCCGAATTTAAACTTTCGTTTACCAGTCCGAAATCACCCTATATACACATATATACAGGATGTTTCCTTAATAATAGATGAAATTTAAATATTGAATTCCTCGGATCAAAATAAGAAAAAATTGTCTAATAAACATATATCCGGAAATGCTCCGTTTTCGAGATACAGGATCTTAAAAGTTTTTAAAGAAAAAAATTCTTCTATCAATATCTGAAAAACGTTACGGCAGATCTTAATGATACGTATCCTTCACGTTTAAACGTTTCCGGATTTTTTTCCCTGATGCTCCAGATGTCCTGGAATGAGTATTACCCGGATCGAATAAATAAAATGCAAGGTGGGCCAAAATAAAACAATTATTTTTTTATTTTAGATTTTACTACTATTACTTAAATTCGTTGTCGAAATGTGAAAATGCAATTGAAATCTGCGAAAAAAAAACGATTTTTTTAAAAAACTTTAACACCCTGTATCTCGGAAACAAAGCGTTTCCCAGAAAATTTTTTAAGAAGTTTTTTTCATATTTCGATCTAAAGAATCCGAATTTAAACTTTCGTTTACTAGTCCGAAATCACCCTATATACACATATATACAGGATGTTTCCTTAATAATAGACGAAATTTAAATCTTGAATTCCACGAATGAAAACAAGAAAAAAATGTCTAATAAACGTATATCCGGAAATGCTTTGTTTTCGAGATAGAGGATGTTAAAGTTTTTAAAGAAAAAATTCTTCTATTATACGTATCCTTCACGTTTAAACGTTTTCGGAATTTTTCCCCGATGCTCCAGGTGTCCTGGAATGAGTAAAATCGAATTAAAAAAATTGTAACTATAACGGGTGATCGAATAAATAAAATACAAGGTCGGCCAATATAAATCGTAACAATAATTTAGTAATAATTGTTTTAATTGCTTTAAACGAAGTACAAAGTAAGATCAAAAAAATAATTAATTCGATAGTCGCAATGGTGAGAGCAACTATCGCGGCTTTTTTAATTGCCGTCAGAAAGTTGATAAAAAAATTGAGTGTTGCACAGTCGAAAACAAAAAAAAAACTGTAAACAATGGCCAGACTTGAGACTTGTTTTTTTAATATATCATTTGATGTTGTTTTAGTTCATGCAAGCCTACTTGATTAAAACACAAAATATTAATAATATTAATTAGGCTAGTATTTTGTTATTTAATTATAGGTTATGTTACATGGATGAAAAGAAAACTGTATTTAGTAATATAAAAATCGGAGGAAAACGGTTCGTTTTCGAGGTGCAGGATGTTAAAGTCATCAATATCTGAAAAACGTTTGAACAGATCTCAATGATATTTTTGCAATTTATTCATATGCTAATAGGATATCACACTCGGTTACGTATTGTGAAAATACTTTGTTGAATCATAGTTTAAAAAAAAATTACATTGATGACAGACTATTCTATTAATTAACATGCAAGAACAAGAGATAATCTGTCACGAACAAATCGCTATACCTTATTTCAAAAAGAGGGAGACAAAATTCTGAACACACCCCAACTTTAAATACAGCCATGGCCCGGTTTTAACCAATAAGAAACAACTGTCATTTGGGTTTGTTCAGAATTTTGTCTCGTATGTTGGTAGTGGTGGTAGAAATTTCAGTTGTAATAATTCGATGTAGCGATTGAGTGGTCACTCAATGTAGCGGTTCACATCAATTGATGTAAGATTGACGTTAATAAAATTAGCGGTTCCCTTAATAGAATTAGCGGTTGAGGTTGAGGAAAATATCTTTATTGGTGACTTTAATCGGCAATTTTTATTGTAAAAAATTAAAAACGGATCCCTTTTATATACTTATCGAATCACTAAGGAAAAAATGCACAAAATAAGATTAATTCTGTATACATATTTAATAAAATAAATAAGCTTTCAATGTCACTTCAAACCAAAATTGACAGTTAGCGCCATCTTGTATGCAATAGCTTCAACTAGACTTACTAGTGAAGTATAACAGATTCCTATCTTATCATATTTTATAAATTCTGTATTCAACATCGATAGAAAGAGTTTTAATTAGAAATTATTTTAATTTTAAGGTTTTATATTCGTGAAAACATCAAATAGTAAAAAAATGAACTATAAAATAACAAGTAATAGTACTTAAAGTTCACCAAAACTTATAGGTTTCTTCTTAAGATTACCAGACGTACAAATTAGAATATTTGGGATTCACCGGCTTCTAAAAATAGTCGTGGATGGACTTGACAGGTGTGCGTTATTCTATTTTGTCATACATCAATGTAAAACTTTTAAATTCCACATTAAATAAAGAAATACGCAAAATTAAGCTGGGTAGAAGCTACGCTATCATGACGTCTTCTATTCCGATTATTTTCCATTCTTTAGAGGCAATAACTGATGTTTTCAAGAAAGAGGAGGTAATATAATAGATTTAGATGTTGTTATTATCATTAAAATACCATTTCCGTATTAGTTTAGCAATTTAGATGCTGTTAAAAAATTATTAGCAGTTTACGATGAAACATTTCTACGATACACCAAGATATCGAACACGAACCCGAAGAAACATCCGTTTATTGTATTCGAAGGCTTAGATGCAACCGGTATTTACTATAAATCGACCAAAATTATTTTACGTATTTAATTATTTCTCAGGTAAAACGACTATAAGCAGGAAGATTGCCGAGAAGCACAACGCTAAGTTACTGCGAACACCACCTGCGTCAATATCAGGATTACGTGGATTTTTCGATAACGATCAATTGCGAGTCCCGTACTACTCATTCGGAAACTACATTGCCGAATTAGAGGTGCTCGAAGCTCTTCAACAGGGACCGGTCGTTCTAGATCGGTACTGGCATTCTACAGCCGTATTTTGGTTGTCGCAATCCGTAGAAGATGGTTCGGTGGACTCGTTACCTCCTAAATCGGATAAAATTTACACTTGGCCGTCGGATTTGTTAAAGCCGGATATGGTAATCGTATTGACGACTACCGAAGAGAATAGACGTAAAAGGATTGCTCGACGGAAGGTGATCACGAATCAGGAAGCGTTGTTGAAATCTAGTGTGGATTTCCGGAAGAAGTACGTATTGTTTAAATCTCCACGGTTTAAATTTTGATATTTATTTTTTTTAGTATAATTAAAGCGTACGATAATATGTCGGATCCGAAAGTTGAATTCGTCGATTCAAACGATAGTATCGAGGAGGTGGTCCGCTTAGTTAATGAGAGGATTAAACGTTTATTCGATTAAGAAGAATCGGTTAAGTTTGTTTGATATTTTATTGTTTAATATTTAAGAAAAAATACATAACTGCATATTCTAAAGAATTTTATTCAGCTGCGGAATATTTTATAAGGATTTAATATCCCGTTAGGATCTAACGATGCCTTCAAACTTTGCATCAACCGTACAGCATTCGGATCCTTAATCATGCTTAAATATTTCGCCTTGAGGAAACCGATACCATGCTCCGAGCTTATGCTGCCTTTCATTTCTTTCACCCGATTAAAGATGTGCGGTTCGATGTAATCTAATATATCGGGGTTGAATTCTTTAATCGATATTTGTAAGTGTAAGTTTCCATCGCCTGAAATGTATTATTTATAATAGATTATAAATAAGATATCGGAAAAAATTTATATATACCTAAGTGACCAAATCCGAAAACTCTACGTGCTTGGCTTCCCATATATTGACGCATCTCGTGCACTAATTTGTAATAATTCTGTAGAGGTAAAGTGAAATCGTAGCAGAATACGTATCCTTCACGTTTAAACGTTTCCGGAATTTTTCTCTGATGCTCCAGATATCCTGGAATGAGTAAAATTGAATAAATAAAATACAAGGTGGGCCAAAATAAAACAATTTTTTTTTTAAATTTTACTACCGCTACTTAAATTCGTCGTCGAAATGTAAAAATGCGATGGAAATCTGCGAAAATGATTTTTTAAGAATCTTTAACACCCTGTATCTCGGAAAGGAAGCGTTTCCGAGAATTTTTTTTAAGAACTTTTTTTTATATTTCGACCCAAGGAATCCGAATTTAAACTTTCGTTCATTAGTCCGAAATCACCCTATATACACATATATATAGGGTGTTTCCTTAATAATAGACGAAATTTAAATGTTTAATTCCTCGGATCAAAATAAGAAAAAATTGTCTGATAAACTTATGTCCGGAAACGCTTCGTTTTCGAAATAGAGGATGTTAAAGTTTTTAAAGACAAAATTTTTTTTACCAGCATCTGAAAAATGTTTCGGCAGATGCAATTTATTCATATGTTAAAAGGATATGTTTTACGAAGTATGTCAGTTAAATTTTTTTTACACAAAAAAAAAGCACTCGGTTATTTCAATACTGCAAAACAAAAAACAGATTGATAGACGCAGTGGTAAGAGCGACTAACCGAGGTAATATGGATTACTAATGGCAAGTAGGAAGTATAGCCAAAACTATTTTGTAATTCTTATCTATACAGGTAATCGTCCCATATCTAAGTCTTGGATTGTTTAGATGGAACCATTTTTTATTGTCATGGTTAGGTTTTTTTAGTTGCTACTAGAGCATCTATAACAAAAAACGTCAAGGACGAAGAAGGAAAGATCATCCTCGAAGAAAGTAAGATTGTGGAAAGATAGGCTTCAATACTGCAAAAAAAAAATCAGTTCGATAGTCGTAGTGGTAAGAGCGACTAACCGAGGTAATATGGGTCACTCCTGAGGTAAGGGGAGCTGTTCAAGATAGGCCAGATAGAAATAACAAATCTGTTTAACAGTAAAACATAATCGGCAGAGAAGAAGGATGTCCAAGAGTATCATGTATTGCCTATCTGAGCAGGCAATTGTTCGATAGTCACGTCAAAGATCTTATCGATATCAACAGCATTTTTTTTGTCATGTGGCGTTGTTTTTTTTTTAAATTGGCGCCAAAGAATTGGTAAAAAACATCTGTACAGTCGAAAGCATAGTTTCCTACTGATATATATACATATTATACACTGTGGATAAAAAGTATTATTACAATTGAACGGCCGCCATTTTGAAACGGAGCGACAGAATCGCATAAAAATCTAGGAACATACTAAACGAAGCAAGAGCTTTCAAATGATGTATCGCATACCATATACTGTCATTTAAGAAAAATGTCGACGGTGTCATATTTTTGACAGATGTCAATAAAAAAACAAAATAATATTGTTAAAACGTTGAAAAACTAAATTGACCTGTTCGAGCGTTTTCCATAAAACCTGAAGGCTACCAAATTATTGGGGGTAGTCCATATTTTTTTTCCACACTGTATAGAGGGTGTCCCAAATTGAGTGATTATAGGGTATGTTAAATGGATGAAAAGAGAATAAAAAATTGTACTCAGTGATATAAAAATCAAATATGGCGCCCATTTAACTTAAGAAAGCTGTGTTACGGATACCTCGAAAGCCGCCATCTTGAATTTTTATTTGACATTGATCTTAAATCGACCGTAACCTTTTATATGAAACTTTTTATTACGCAACTTTTATACTTATGAAGATATTTGACTTTTATTTTTGACATAACTTCTGACAGGTTTGATATTTTGAATTTTTTCAAACAGATTCTAAATCAGCAGATCAAACTCCAAAACATTCTCCGATCGAACAAATCTCTATCTTCAATAATAAGGGAGATATTCATACAATCCCGTATCTACATATATACAGGGTGTACAAAAATTAGACCGACAAACTTTGAAGGAAAATAGATGACATTCAAACAAACAGTTTTTATTAATATTATTTTTCTCTACGACCGACGTTTTGTTTTAATACTGGGCGATAAAATAGGGGTGTGTAAACTTACTCCGACAATTTTTAAATAGAAAGAGAGGACTTGCGAAAAAATAGACTAATATTATTGTGTGATATTTCTCTCTGCGACGATTCGTTTGATCTTACATCGTATTCAACTTCTTAACAGAGCAGAAGTCTTTAATGCTTTTGAAACTTCTTTCAAAATTTGTCGGCATAATTTTTTACACCCTGTATACATATAGAGGTTGGCCCATTAGTGCGTGGAAGCTCGATTAATCCGACATAGTAAAAGATATTATAAAACTTTATTGAGGAAATGTGTAGGTATTCTTAAGTTTTATATTTTAAAATTAGTTGCAACTATACAGGGTGTTCTATGACGTCGTACCAGACCAAACTTGGAACGGTATACTTTTTTTGCCTTTTTAAAATCTGCTTATTTTTACGACCCTCTTTATATATGGTTTGCCGAATCTATACCGAGTATTCAAAAAGTTATGACCATTTTTACGTCTAAATTAAGGTGTATTAAGAGAGTTAGTTCCGGCAAGAAACGAAATATACAAACTTTTTCGTACCATTCCATGATTTGGCTGCGTTTTCTCTTTTCGCTGGTTCAAGAATTTAATTTGAAAAAAAAATCAATTTATACAGGGTGAGTCAAAACTCGGATCCTTAATTTTCTCATTAAATTTAAATAGAACACCCTATATTTTATTTTTGTGAACCATTCCCATTAGTCATACGTCAAATTGACGTTAACTAATGACGCCACCGTTTGACGTCTTGGGTCTGTGACATTTTCACATTCAAAACGATATAAAACTATCGTCGATTCCCTAAATTGACGACAATATGACGTAATCTGTGTTTGACATTGGATTAACGAGATTTATTTGACGTTTCTCGCTAGACTTAAAACTAACCTTAAACTTTGACGGTTCCGTCACTACAGTCCCATTAAGTATAAAACGTTTCGCTAAAGCCATCTCAACGAAAGAATTCAATTTCTCCTGATCGTGCTCGTCTCGACTCCCCGACGTTTCTATCAGAAGATAAAACGGATACTCTCCGATCGGTGATCGCAGATTTAAATGCTCCCTAACGACATCCATCGATTCGTTATCGATCACTTCGATCGCGGATAAAATCTCCGATAAACACCCTTTACCGGCTTTAAACGTTTCTAGCACGTTTTCATAAGTTTCCAAGCCGAGGAAAGCGAGATTTTGAGTTTTAGGCTTCGTCGGGCATTGTACGGCTACTTTAGTAACGAAGCCGAGGGTGCCTTCGGAACCGATGAAGAGATGTTTCAGATGGTAACCTGTATTATCCTTTTTTAACATCGATAATAGATCTAAAATTTCCCCATTCGCTTTTACCTGTGGATAATACAAACAAAATACATGACAAGACAAGAGAATTGAACTTACCACTTCTAATCCTAAAATATTTCCGTGCAAATTTCCATATCTGAGCAGCCTTAAACCTCCAGCGTTCGTGGAAACGTTACCGCCGATATGGCAGGAACCTTTAGCACCTAAATCTAAAGGCATCATTAGATCTAATTTAGATAATTTATTATCTAGATCCTCTAAGATGCAACCAGCCTCGCAAACTAATACACCTACGATTTAAATTTAAATTTAAACAAAATTCGATTGATACGTCTCGTTTTTATAGATTCTAACCGGATACGTCATCTAAACTAACGATTTGGTTCATTAACTCAGTCGATACAACGATCTCGTCTAAAACGGGGACCGATCCGCCGACGATGCTCGTATTGCCACCTTGCGGACACACCGCTAATCTATTTTCGTTGCAGTAGGTTAGGATCTTCGACACTTCCATCGTCGTCTTCGGTTTCAGTACTAGACTGCTGTTGCCTCGAAAAAAGATTTTTTGAAACAGATATTTAGGTGACTCTAAGATGTGTACCTCTTAGATGATTCATCCAATCGATGTTGTATCTTTCAAGGTCAGATAGATCCATGATCATTCTGTGGTCGCCTAAGAGGTTTCGGAAATAGTTGATGTGGGTCTCCTCCAGGCAATTGTAGTTGCCCCGTTGGATCTTGTAATTGTTCTGAAAATTAAAAAAAAATTAAAGAAAATATTTAATATTAATTTAAAGAATGAATAAGATTATATTGCTATCGTTAATAGCAGCATCGAGATGTCATATTAACGTCAATTTTAAGGTTAAATTATTAAATGATGATATTAAATTGACGTTTCTAGAGAAACGTCAAAATTTAGCGTTCTTCGGCTTGGAATTGGCATTTAATTCTGACAGTATCGGTATTATCTTCTGATAGAAACGTCGGGGAGTAGATGGCTGTAGTAAAGGGTTTAATGGGACACTGTGTTAGTGACGGAATCATCAAAGTTCAAGTACGTGTCTAATTGAATACTATTGAATAATTAGGCAAATTATTTTAATTTAATTAAACTTAATTAAAAAAGTGTCGAAGTATACAAACATGGCGGGTCGCATTCTACCGAGAAACGTCAATGTCAGTCAAGTGGGAATATGGAATGTCAAAGTCAAAATTTAAATAGTTTCGCGATGGAGATGGTCCGAGTAATCAGATTACGTCATATTATCGTCAATTAGACGCCTTCGGAATCACAAAAGGATGTCACGAATCGACGATAGGTAGTTTTATATCGGTTTGAATGTAAAAATGTCACAGCCCCAAGACGTTAAAGGGCGGCGTCATTAGTTAACGTCAATTTGACGTTCGGTTTTCGTCCGATTGTCATTTATCATCGTCAAACAAAAGAATGTTTAACTGCCTAACGTCAAGCGAGTATATCAGAGTTAAGGCGTTTCATAGACGTCATTTTGAAGACATCATCCATCATCTAGTTACGTAATGGACGAGTACGAGGCTGATAGTTGCAAGTCTTAACAGAAAAAAAAATGGACTCCAAGAGACGTTGTTTCACTTTCGGTATGAAGACAAAATCCTAAGCTAGAAGAAGACGAACATACCAGAGCTGCAGGGGCTGAAACGACGAACAGGGTCAGATGTAGTAATAACGAGAGAGAGAGAGAGAGAGAAAGAGAGAGTTGGTAAGACTGCTCTGTTATGGATGACAAGCACAGCCCTCTGATAAGCTTTATTGCTCGTCGAGACTGCAGTTTTAGTGTTAGGATCGTCTCTAAACAGGTTCGAATTCTGGACTTGGTGATCTGTCACACTCTCGGGTAGTCGTTCTTACCACCGTAACTATCAAACTATTTTTTTTCTTTTATAACAATAAGACGCTATTTAGAACAGGACGCAGCTTTAATTAACAACAATGGTGTACATTTTTTCCAGGAATCTTGAAGATTTGGAGGTTATGGTGATACAAATATTATCTGTCAATGTGACAGCTATGATTGACAATCCATATGACAGATCGAAAACCGTTTTACAATACAAAAATTTGGATTTATGAGTGTCGATGGGCACGACGAATTTGACGTCTTTGAAAAGGGAAAGTTGACCATTTCTTTGGTTCTCCGGAGATTCTATTCCACCAACGGACATCGACGAAATTAAATTCCGCATAAAAGCTCGCAAATGTGAACGCCATTTTCCGCTTTGGACATTTCCAGACCATCTGGAAACATGGTTATTTCAAAAAAAAAAGGCAAAGATCTAAACTATAGATCCCAAAAATTGCAGAGATTGGCCTTTTAAATCGTCTTAGCGCAGAAATTCTTGCAAAATGAACAGTTCGGCTTCAGGGGAGGACTTTCTCCTGAATTCCAACTCCTCTCAGAGTTGGTGAAGAAATCGGAAACGCCCTGAAGAAACATGAATCCACGAGCGCTGCGTCACATTCCGCCTGGCACTCCGGCTTGCTCTTTGAAATGCATCTGGTAGGGTTCAACCCTAGTATTATCGACTTCATCAATAAGTCCTACCTAAATCTCTAAGCTCTTTTGCTATTATTCGATCCAAAACATTTCCTGGTTTTGGACTTCAAAAAAGTGGTGGAGGAGCTTTAGTTTTGGTCTACCAAATGGCGATGAGTACCTACTTATCAACCATGAAAAGAGATCTGTTCGTCCAGACAACATCTACCATCTTAAGACATCATTCCTCTGAGGTCTCTGCTAGATTTTGAGTTGCTAAGTCGATCGTATCTCTGTTTCTATGCAGTTCTTCGAAATAATAACACTGGTTAGAGTCAGCCGGATTTCTACCACCATTAAGACTACCTAATCTCGCCTCTTTTGGTTCGGAAGATCTTCACACCTCCTCCCACCCCCTTTTTATCTATTAAACGTGTTTTTCTCTGGTTTTGTTTTTTTGGTCGTGTTTCTTTTGTTCTATTGATTACAACCTTAACCAAGATTCTGTCTAACCCTACTTGTTTCTATTGATGACAAAACTCCCATCGTAACAAACAATATGGAGGATTACAGAGTTAAAGGGCTTGGTATCCAAGCTTAGGAAAGAGAAGGAGCCTTCTATACCGTCTGGGACGAGGATCGGTTGTTTAAAATGATCTCCAAAGGCATTAAACCAAACTTGATCAGGGTCATACAGTCTTATCTTTCGGGGAGAACATTTTGCACTAGGTGTGATGAGGAAGTATCTTCCAAAGGATCAATTGCTGCTGGGGTGCCGCAGAGATCCTTTCTAGGACCCAGCCTCTTTCTTGACTATATGGCAAGACTGATCTTCTCCGACGCAAGCTCCAAAATTCTCTCGACGGCAGGCGTCGACCACCACCCGACAACATTTATATCGATCACTTCAGACTCCCTTGAAGCCCTTTCGTTCTGTACTTGGGCATGAAGCTGGACGCCCTGGACTGATCCTGCTGGTCCATGTTGACAGTTCAAACGAGAAACTCAATGCTTCTATAATGTGTCCTATAATTAGGTATGGTGCCCTCTTATTGACGGGCTCAAGTATGGCGAAATTACATTTTAAAAGATTATATAGAAGTCCTGCAAAACAGAGTTGTTAAGACTAATCAACGAGGCTCCCTGGTTCGTTCACAACCAAATAACTGAGAGAAGACTTAGGAGCGCGCAATCATTGAAGCAGTACACGACTATCAGCTTAGTCAGGAAAACGATTAGCAAAACCGCCTAGATCCGGTCCACTAGGACGCTGAGACGTCACAACCTCAAATATCCAGCGCATTAAAGGGCTTCCACAGCGAAAAAAGAGGACCCAAAGTTAGTAATCTTTATTTCCATCGTAGGATGCATTATATGTTGTAATACTAGATGGCGCTGTATCGTACAGTTAAAATGAATCTGTCACCTTGACATGAAATAACTTGTCAATAGCTTTCTAATCAATCTGACCAACCCAAGATAAAAAAAAAATAGGAACTTGTCAATCTTTTTCGACCGAAGAATTAAACGAGTTCGATTCTCTAATATAAATAATTAAAATGGTCGAACTTTATTAATTATGTTGAGAAGTGTAATTTAGATGACAGACAGTTCAAATTTTGTATTCGAGAGATGTCGATTGAGTGTCAAATTTGTAGAACATCTTATCAAGTTGTTATTGCGTTTCATGCAGTTAATGACTGGAAAATATATTATTATTTATTTCTTTTTAAACAGTCTATGTGTTATTTATCAATTATAAATTTTATATAAACGATTTCCATTCCTACCTTCGTAAAATCTGGACTGTTGTAGAAACATCTCATCCGTACACAATATTTTTCCAAGTAATTTACAACTCTCTTGTCGAAAGCACGTCCGTAAACTTTCGAGAACATTCCGAACGTCATTTACAACTATATAATAAGAATAAGCAGTATATATATGAAGGAGAATAGGCGAGATTTCACTCGAGCACATTTATTAAATCAAAAAGGGGGACCCGTTCAACAAGTGGATTATGTTGTTGCTGTTGTGGTATGGAACGTTGACCGTTTAGCGACCGGAGCAGAGGGCATTCAACATCGGCTTGGTTCACGAACGACTGGAAAGTTTTATGATACCGCTTGTTATTCAAGATCCACTGACGTTGTGGAATTTAAAAAAGATTAGTTTTGTGCGATAATATGGCATTATTGCGATAAAGGAAACTATAAAATCATCGTTGGCGAATACATGAGGTTGACGATTCTTGTTTAATTAGTATTTAGATTTTAGATACAACATATTATACTATACGCGTAGGTACTTATTATTTTTAATGCATCTGCTATTGTGGTAATTGCTATGACCTTGGTGCGGTGTCATAAATTCATGGCACGCTTATTTGCGAAATTTTATCTTGAAGTTTGGTTCGTTTAACCCTTAATCATGCTGGTTATTTAGACTTGCGTTAATATGCTGTGGGGTTCACAAGACCCCACTATCAATTTATGGTTTAAAAGCAAAATAAGGACATTTTTAACATTTAATTTACTACAATACACTTTATCAAACATATATAACTAGAAAATATGAATTTATATGCAGTTGTCACAATAATAATGTGCATGCTCCAAGCACAAGAAAATACTACATTTTTGGCAACAAATTCGTTGTCATTAGCGCTAGCATTCTTATCGTCAGACTCGAAAAACTTTGGATCGTTTATTATAGCTTCCAACTCGCGTCCGTTATATTCTTACTTGTGGATGTCATGTCTTGCAAGAAAAAAACCGAGAAAAACAAAAATCATGAAACTAAAAAAATAGTTATTTACGAACCAAGTGCGTGAAATCATATTTCGAATTCGCGAAATGTTTCACGCACGAAGTTTGTACAATATTTTTTGTACGAGAACTATAATAATAATACATATTGTTAAATACGTCATCGTTTATGACCATATATTATTAAGGTTAGAGATTTATGATTTTAAAATGTCACTAAATTAATCAACTTTACTTTTACGCACTCGTGTTTAAAGTCACCTTTTACGCACGCAAATCGAATCGTGAAATGACAGGTTTTGATAGGCGAGTACATAAAGGGAGATTACTGGCTGGAATGGATTCACGCGCAGAACATGGTTGTGATAAACACCGGCATAGGGCCCACGTTTATCAGACGAGACACTGAATCCTTTATCGATGTGACCATAGCTACACAATTAATCGCTAAACGAATAGAAAATTGGAAAGTACTAGATGCGGAAACTCTCACTATGAGCACAAATATATTTCTTTCGAAATCAGCGGAATAAAAAGACCGAGAACTGTGGGTAAAACTAGGACGAATGTGGACTGGGAGATGTTTAGAAGTAGGATTAAACAGATGACGGAAGGTAGAAGAATAGTGACGCACGAAATGTGCACAAAGCTTATGCAGCAGGCCTATAGAGAGAGCGCCAAACGCCTGAACACAGACAGCAACACCCCCTACTGGTGGAATAACAGTATAGATGAGAAAAGAAAATCCTGCAATAAACTTAGGAGACAATTAACCAGAACTAGAGCTACGGGGTTAAGTGGCCAAACTAGGGAGGAAACCAGAGGAAGGTACAAGGCGGCCAAGAGGGAACTAGTGAATATGATTAGGACGGCTAAAAAGAAGTGCTGGAAAGATCTGTGCCAAGAGCTGGATAATAACATATGGGGGGATGCATATAAAATTATTGCTAAACGATTTAACACTCTAGCACTTTATAGTCTTAACCCTGACAAAAGAAAGCAAGTACTATACGATCCTTTCCCACCTGTACTGGATCAATTGGAAACGAATACTGCTAAAGCGAGCCGTTCACGAGTGAGGAACTGATCGATGCGACAGAAAACATGAAAGCTGGAAAAGCCCCAGGATTAGACAAACTGCCTCCTGAGGCAGTAAAGGAGATTGCTAGTTGCGCACCAGACTTCCTCTTGCAGGTTATGAATAAGCTGCTGGAAAAGCAAGATTTCCCGGACACCTGGAAAGTTGCAAAACTTGTCCTAATAATAAAAAATGGAAAACGCCCAGAACTTTGTATGTTGGACACGCTAGGCAAACTGTTAGAAGCCCTAATAAGAAATAGACTGCATACGGAATTAGACGAGAGGGGAAGCCTGCATATACATCAATACGGTTTTCGTAAGGGCAAATCCACTATTGAGTTAGTAATGAGTTAGTAATGAGTTTAAGAGTAGATGGTGTGCACTAATTACTGTCGACATAAAAAATGCTTTTAACCTGGCTAGTCACAGGCTAATTGTCCAAAAACTGCGCGCGAGAAAAATCTCTGAATATCTTATAAACATTGTAATAAGCTATCTAAGAAACAGGAGAATTATGATCGACGAGAGCGAAACACTGGAGACTAATATAGGGGTTCCGCAGGGATCTATAGTTGGGCCGACTCTTTGGAACATCCTGTACGATGACATCCTATCCTTGGAACTGACCAGAAATGCTGTCAGCATTGCATATGCAGACGACTTAGCCCTGGTAGTAGCCGCGGCAAATGAAAATACACGTGTCTGACACAAATCAGCGATTGGACTAGACAACACCGGATGACGCTAGCACCAGACAAAACTGAGGCAGTAATAGTCAAAGGGGGCCGCAGGAGGGACCATGGCACATTTACACTGGAGGGGGTGACGATAACACCAGCCAAAGCCATAGTTTACCTGTGAATCACTATGGATGAGAAACTTCGTTTTGGAGAACATATAGCGGCAGCCACCACTAAAGCTGAACAGAAACTCGCTAGACTAACGAGATTGATGCCCAACATAGGTGGACCAGGCAGCATGAAGCGGGCTTTGCTGTGCAGCGCCATGCACAACATCATATTGTGCGGAGCCCCAATCTGGGCCAAGACCACTGAAATCCGCAAGTACAATAGGCAACTACAACGAGTGCAAAGGAATGTGCTCCTGCGTGTGGCGTCGGCGTATAAGACCGTCTCAGGTGTAGCACTTCAGGTGATT
Source organism: Holotrichia oblita (assembly GCA_023690525.1). NCBI lineage: Eukaryota > Metazoa > Arthropoda > Insecta > Coleoptera > Scarabaeidae > Holotrichia > Holotrichia oblita. The sequence goes on from CM043017.1 coordinate 189,731,001, forward strand.
ACTGGAACGATACCTATAGACCTACTGGTACGAGAGAGAGATTATCTATATGCTCACAGAAGCGAGGAGATAGAAGCTCTGAAACCGCTAGCAAGAATCGCGATAATAAGCACTTGGCAAAATAGATTGAGAAATGAAACTGACAAAGCACAGTGGACAAAAAGGCTTATACCAGACCTGGAAGCGTGGATAAAATGTAAGCATAGACGGGTAGATTATTAGGTCCTAACAGCGCACGGCGTATATAGTTCCTACGCAAAACGTTTTCATAAGGACAACACTGATGCCTGCATGTATTGCGGAATGGAAGACACCGTAGAGCACACTATCTTTCAATGCCCAAGATGGCTCGAGCTGAGAGTAGCAACACATGTTAAAGTAGGAGAATTACTAACGCCCGATACTTTGGTACTGAATATGACGAGAACAGCAACAAATTGGAAACACGTCCACCAAATGATCACAGACATCATGCGACGATGAAAGAGAGAGGCAAAGAAGAACTTTGCTGGCATAAGGGAGATAGCCCGCCGGGCGCACCTGATGTGATGTCTTCTGACGGTTCTGGGTGCGTCTTGAGTTATTTTTGAAATGCAGGAGGTTTTAGTGGGTAAACGGTACTGGAGTCCCACACACCGCCCATACAGGATTTCCTCCTGGGTAAAAAGAAAAAAATACTACACAGAAAACTGTGCAGGGTCCGGAAAACCCCACCAGCACGGTTAAGGGTTAAAAGAAGAGAATCATCAACAGCTTTAAAAGATCGAATTAATTATGTTAGTTGTAAGCTAGTTGATTGGGTGATCAAAGTACTAAGTTGTTGTCCGTCAAAGGTGATTAGTTTGAAGGACAAGCTAAAGCATTAGTTCTGTCAGATTTTGCTCGAGAGGATCGAACAAAAGTTTTGATGATTGTCAGAGGAGAACTGCAGTGGCGGGGCAAGGCCAAATGCAGGCGTGGGCAACATCAACTCGCGAGTCCCTTTTCCTCAATGTTTCACTAAAAATTGCCAGGCGATAAACACTTGGTGTGGGGAATTAAAATCATGAATTAAGTACACAAATAAAAAGATCTCATATTATTTTTCCAGTATATTATTTTTACTTATTGCAATTTATATTAAAATAAATATCATAAATATTAAATGATGCAGAGTAATCAGAGTATAGATATTTTTAACTAAAAACGCACTTTTGCCTTACTAAAATTTTTGAGAATTTCTTCGTAATTCAAGTTGGAGGCTACTTCGGCTTCAATAGATAGAACTGCTAATGCTGTGAGTCTTTCGTGAGTCATTGTATTTCTTAAATAACTTTTAATTATTTTTAATTTCGAGAAGCTTCTCTCAGCAGAAGCGGTGCTGACTTCTTTCTATAAACTGACGGGCATCCTCAATGCACAATCAATGATGTCATCATAGTGTAGAAGTATAGCTTTCACTGCACCAATTCGACTTTCCCATCGTGTGTCAGTAAAAGGCTTTAATGTTAACTTTAATTTGTTTTTAATGACATCCCAACGTTTGCTAGATTTTGAAAATAGTAAATAAATTTTTTGAACAAAGCCAAAAATGTTTTAGCTGTCGTAGATGAACTAGCCGCATCTACCAATATTAACTTCCAGCTATGACAACCACAAGGCAATATTTAATATGTGTGTTTTAACGCCCTTATTTATGCCTATTATATTAGCACCGTTATCATAGCCCTGACCGCAACAGTTTTCAATATCTAGTCCATGCTTCTCTAATTTTTCCAATATCACGTTTGTTAAATGCCCTCCTGTTGTTTCTGCAACAGCAATAAATCCAATAAAATGTTCCTCTATTGTGCCGGTTAATGTATTGCAGAACCTTAAGATAACAGGCATTTGTTCAGTTCGGCTTACATCCCTAGTACAGTCAAGTAAGAGTAATATTTTGCCTGTTTTACTCTTCTTATTATCTCTTCAATAACTGTTTTAGACATAAGCAGAATCAATTCGTTTTGGATGTCGTGGCTGAGATAGTGTTGCTTCAGTTGTTCTTCATTGATGCGTCGCAGATGATCTCTTAAAGTGATATATTTAGATAATAATTTAAATAGGTCTATAAAGTTGCCACAGTTTCCGCTACTATCTAACTTAAGAGATTCTCTATGATCTCTGAGTGCCAAATTAAGTGAAGCTAAGAAATTTATAATATAAATTAATCTTTGAACACATTGCGCCAATACTTTTGGGATTTTGGGCGGGTCGATGGCCGCAGTGGTTAGGTGGCTGACTATTGTTGTGAGATGACGATAGGTGCCGGGGTTCAATTCTCTGGAGGGACGGTGACATTTTTTCAGAGAGTTTAATCCCGCAAAGTGCTTAACAGCGCGGCATCATAAAAGGCGATATGATGCTGTCACAAAGCCAATTGAACACAACATACACACAAAAATTACACCGCGAGAGTTGCAGTGATAGCCAGACAAGCGATAGAGCTTACGGAGTCACTGCAACTAAGCACCCACCACACATAAAAAAAATTCTTGAATCAGTCTCTCATTCTCTTGATCTATTGTCTTTATATGTTTAATACCTTTGTATAATTCGATCCATTTAAGCATACACACCATGTGTTCTTGACTGTTTTCATGTCTTCGCAAAATATTGCTTAAATGTTTCCAATCACTGCATCCATTGCGTATCATCTGCGTTTGTGAAGTAGAAAAAAGTCTGCGTGGAAAGCAATATACTTGTCCTCAGATGTGGAATAAATTAACCATCGGCGATGTTGAGTTTCGCCGTTACTTAATTTTCGAGTATAATGAAAATTAGAAAAGTATCTTTCATAATTGTCTTTGGGATAATTTTCATCGCAAGTATCTAATTTCTGCTGAGGACCATTAAGTTTTGACGTTGTAAGTCAGATATTGGAAAGTTCCATATCCCTGGGTCTAAATTCACAAATGACTTTTTTAGAGGGACATCTTGTTCATGTTCATTTGGTTCCCAAATTTCTATTTTCTGTGCAAAAATTTCAAATATTGACCATAGACGTACTTCAGATATATTCCAACTGACCTAACAGTATGTTCTATGGTTTTATAGTACGTTTATTCATTCATGTAAAACAGAGAGAGAGATAATCGTTGTTAATAGGTAAAGGTCCTAATTTTTCTGTATTCATAAAATATTCTAAAAACAGTATATTTTTCTATAAATTGAACTTTAGCAGTTTACCCTAAAATGTACTAGAACGGTAACGCTGCTTGCGAGGCCCTTATGTACGCGACGCCGTAGGCGGTCGCCCACACCGCTCACGCCTAGCGCCGCCACTGGAGAACTGGTCTGAATACTTTGGTTGGACAACGATTTAAATGATACGATCGTGCCAAGAAAAGCAAAAGAAAGTTTTTAACGATAAAAGCTCTAACGAAATTTACTACTAACGAAACTTATAGGGGAAAGGTGAGTACAGTGAGACAGTGGGAACAGTAATTATATTTCAAATTTAGATAAACTAATTGAGTGCGTCGTTAGCGCAAACGTAGGGTGGCTTCAAGAGGTAATTAGTATAGTTCAAACATTTTTTAATTAATTAGAAGAGGTACAACAAGGACATCATAATTTTGCAAATGGATTTGCGAATGCCACAACTTGGGCGAAACAGCAACTATGACGGTACTGAAATTCGAAAAGGTATTGGCTCAAAGAGGGTACAAGCAAGTTAACAAATTGCTGTTAACTTACTTGTTTCAGCTGCTGGAAACACCAGCAATGATTACTCCGCGTGTGCATTTTAAGGGAGAGGGTGGATGAAATCAGAATGTTTTATAAAAGTGATTGAGCATTTTACTAAACATACGTCTGCTTCTAAAGATAATCCAGGATTGCAGTGCTTGAGTTATGTACGGTCTTGGCCGTTATTGGTGTTTTGCCTTCAGAAAAACTGATATTCATCCCCCTTTGATCGCCATGTTGAGGACTTTACGCCCAGCGATGTTACGGATAGAGAATTCGTTGAATAAAGAAAATAGGGAGATTCTTCATCTTGCTACTCTCAAGTGGAAATCATCACACCACCGAAAGAAGCTCAAGATGCAAAGGAACAAACTCATCCACCACAGCAGACAAAATTATTTGTTTTGCCAGAGGACATTCTCAAGTTGCCAAAAGCGATGCTGAGAGGGACAAATTCAGAGAAACAGAAGACACGAGAGAGATCTATTATTGCCACAGAAATATACAGTTAAGAAAGTATGATAGTTATTAAGAAAGCAAAGAAAAAGTTATTACAAGGGAGGACGATTGTAATAATAGTCAAATTGAACCTGGTTTCCAAGAATCTTCCATTGATGCGGTTTTATTTCATTCCCCATCAGCGTCAGAAAATGTTCTAATGTTTGGTGAACTATACAATAATAATATAGATATATCTAACAATAATTTTTTTTGTCTCACTGTACTCATCTTTCCCCCAAATATCACTGAAAAGAGAAAAGAAATATGATCTTATATGCACAAATAAAAATTGAAAGTATTGTGTTGGTTTTGAACTCTGTAAGTACAAAAAAAATAACAAAATTATATTATTCCGATAAATATGAAAGCACAATATTTAGTCGCCATCTGTATGTTAAAAGTCGAAGTACTGTATGGGACAAGCTACTTATTCCCTCTGTTCGATAGAGTTCTTTAATTCATAAAAGTTGGGGAATATTTACTATCATTATTATATTTAAAATAAAATAAAATAAAAAAACTCAAACAGATGTATCTTTATATTGTTCGTAATATGACATTTTCCGTTTAGAAATCATTAACAAATAAAATATAAAAAAGAGCTCTGCTTCCATAAAAAGTTTTTCCTGGAACTTACTTTTTGCACTGATTTCTTTCTTTAGTCACTGTCAGTTTTTTTTTATAATTTTTTTTACTATCATCTCTTTCTTTTTAATATTTTTTCCGTAACTAGATTTCATTAATCTATTTCTAAAATCCTAATCTCTAATGACATGACATACTGTCAAGAATTAACTGTCCTGTTCTTAACCGTTGATTGAAGGAATACATAAAGATGCGCAACCTATGACAGTTGACAGAAATTTCAGATCCCATCAAATGGAGATTTGCATTGGATGGGATCTGAAATTTCTGTCAACTGTCATAGGTTGCGCATCTTTATGTATTCCTTCAATCAACGTCTTAACTCAATATGACATTAGTTTGTCAGATTATTTTATTTTTGAAATCGTAACTTAAAGAACAAAATAAACTCACTTGAAGCATGTGATATATATCACAATATCTACATCATAAACGTCAAGACACAGTGACATTTAGCGCCATCTGCAAAAATTGCAGCCAATTCAAATTTTTTGACATTACTTTTGCACCACCTTGTACATACATTTTTTGATATAAAAGCCTGAATATTTTAGAGCCAAAATAGCCACTCACTTGTGTTTACTACGTCGTCAGCGTTTATAATTTTGCGTTTTAACATATCACGTTTCAAATTTCCAAGCAAGGAATTATCAAAGGGTGCCAAATCGTTCGAATAGGATGGATGTTTAAATAGTGTCCAACCCGGCTAAGTGATCTTTTCGAGCGTATGGGCTGAACAATTGTCTTGGCATTATACAAATATGTAAGTTTGACGTTTAACTGTCAAATTTGACGTTTAATGTCAAACTTATCAGAAATTGAGATTTGAAACTGAAATTTACCCAAAATTTAAAGTTGCGTACACCTATCGTGGCTAATATTGACCTTATTTTAACAGTGTGAAAACGGTAACCCGCGTAACTATGGAAACCAAAAATCTGATTCGAATGATCGTCGTACTGTACATTTCACTCAATCATTGCTGTCACATGGACAGATAGATAATATTTGCATCACCATTGTTGAATTTTATTTTTATCTTCCTCCATCCAACCTCCATCTGTTCTCTTTCAAATATCACCTTCCGTTTTTACTGTGTCTATCTCTGACACATTTATTCGCAAATCTTTTATTTTTTCAGAATTCGCCATATGTGGGTAAAAGCACCTAAATCCAATACCCATTCACTCGTTTTACTAGTTTTATTTTTAATTTGTTCTGTTAAAAAAGTTACATTTCCTTTTTCGTTTTTATTTCTATCTTTGTTTCTAAAATAGCAATCTTTTGTTTGATAGTTACTTTTTTTACATATTTAAAACATGTTCTTCACTGGATCTCTTGGTGCAGAAGTAGAACACTAAACACTTTAACCCACTGAACACCAAACAAGTACCTTTACCTAAAACACCGACGCGTTTCAACAGCAATGCTGTCATTATCAAGGCGATAATAAAACTCAGTTTTATTATCGCCTATCGCTATACCTGACTTAGATAAGCTAACTTCATAATTGTAGGTTGGATATTTGGTAGCAGGTTAGGGATATTCATGAACCAGACCTGCCAAATGCGTTCAAACAATCTCGCTCTCCCGATATAAAATACTAAAATTCAACAACCATAACCCATAACCTCCAAGACTTCAAGACTGGTATGTATCTCGATGTGTCGATTTAGTTAGAATTTCGTTCGACGACGTTTGGTTGGAGGTTCGATATCTTTTGCGGCCATTGGTCGAGTTACCTCATCAGGTTCTTCAGTTGGCCTAAATCTTCTAAGACCTTCAGGAAGAGAACGTGGCATGCCTTGTATTTTAAGACTTTTTCTTCGTTCACTAATCCATGACTCAACTTTCTCAGAAAAAGGCGACGTCCATTTCCGTTTGAAATCACTTGGACATTGATATAGATACCTGCAACGTTCAACAGAGCGAAGACGACCACACCATTGACCAACGACGTTTGTTACTGGCAACGTTATAGGACGCACACAGTTTATCGATAACATCGACACCTGACTTGATTTTATTATAATATGCGATCATTTCTGGTTTTGCAGCTTCTCCTGACTCCTGATCTATAGAATCATCGTAATGCTGAGAGGATATAACAAGAACATTTCGATTATTTTTTTTGGTAGGTACGTAGGAAACAATAGTTGAGTGTTCTCCAAAACCAAACATATTCGAGTGTACTGGTTGCCTCCTCACATTTAGCAGTTAATCCTTTTTTGTTATTGTGCCAACATAAATATGACGGTTTGCGTTGTAAAATGATTTTTAATTCTGTGTTCGATCTGTCATATGAATTGTCAGTCATCGCTGTCACATTGACAGATAATATATCAATTGTTATTTGCGTCACGATAACATCCAGATCTTATAGGCTGCGTCGCAATATGTCAAATTAATCGAAATTTCGTTAAACGTCAAATATGACAGTTGACTAAAATTTCATGGATCTTGAACGTCGCACATTATTGTGTATACAGAAATAGAGATTTGAAAATGCTAATTGGAAGCAATGGTAGGAGTATTAAAATGGCGTCATCCTGTTTGATCAAGTTTGTCATAAAAATCACTAAAATATGACGTCATATTAAGACCACTCTCCTATCCTATAGAATAAATACCAAAGAGATTTAAAAATTGTAAAGATTTATTTTATATTTTTAAATATAATTTTGTAATATTATAACTTAATAGTAAATTAATCAGTAGCAGTTCCAGGTGTAACAGTATCGTTCAATTTCGATTCGAGGATCTCCCTGGAAGCGGGGAACCAATCCAGGAGGTAACTCCAATCGGACGTCTTCAACGAGATAATAACGCAGATACCGGCCGTCTTCACCGATCGGATGTGTTCGATATTCTTCAACGCCTGGTACTCCCCGAAACTGTTACCCTTAATCAAAACGCACTGTTCGATCTCGTTATTGCCGTGCTTGTCTAGGATCTTCACCTGGCCGTCGTGGATGAAATACATCCTCCCGTCTATATCACCTTTCTCTATAACGTACTGTCCCGGAAGGTACACCTCCGGAACCATATGCACCAGCAATTGCCTGATGAAATCCATGTGCGTTTTGGAGAATAAGATGTGATTGGTGATGTGGTAACCGTAGAGGGCGAACATGATGTCTTGTTTGAGGTAACCGGGAGCTCTGCTGATCAAGGTTGGCATACAAACTCCGGAATAGTGATGCCAGAGTACGATGAAATACGATCGGACTTTGTTTATTATCGGCAGAGATAAGTTGGCGTTCTAGAAAAATATTACAACATTATTTTGTTTGTTGTTATTATTAGGATATTTTTACTCTCATAAAGATATCCAAATGATTAATTTCCCTCTCGTAATTATTGAGGACGTACTTCCCAAGACGCAGGATATTAGCGAAACCGGACGTCAGCGTGTAGATCATAACCTGACTCACGAGTACGATGCAAAAAGTCGCCGCCAACTCCATGACGGTTCTGGGAACTTGATTCCTAAGCCCGGTCGAACTGAATATGCTCACGACGTACATGTAGGTAATACGCATGTTCAGTTCGGAATTATTAGAGGAGGTCAAGTTCAATTCGACCTGGCGGATGTTCGTGATGTACTCGCAACGATCGTGCGGACACGAGATTAACCACCTGAAATGAGTCATTTTCCTAACCTGTCAAATTTGACGTTTCTTTAAAAAAAACTCTGTTTAAACGAATATCGTCATGCAGAGTTGCAAAATCGCCACGAAATAAAGCTACGTTGTCTCATAATATACGTCAAAAATGTCAAATTTGACAGGTTAGGAAAAGATCACGTGATCGATTTTATTATTAAGTATTATGTGATACGATTTTTTAAATAAATACCATTAATTATATGTATTACATATTTTTGGAATTGTTTTATAATTCTTGAAAAAATATACAGGGTGTACCATACAAAAAAAAAACACACAAAGTTGTAGTTATATTAAAAAAAAACGAAAAATAAAAGTGCATCAACGTTGTCGAAACCGTTTTTTAAGAGCACCTAAGAAAAGCGAGATAGATATACAGGGTGTCGCAAAAAAGTAGGTCAATATTCTACCGCCCACAGGTTCCCACGCTAGAAACGAAAACTTTCTGACCACTGCTTACACGTCGAGTTGTCGTGACTTTCTGGCGACCCTCACCCAACTTTTGCTATTGAAGAAGCCCCTTATATTAGCGACGAAACGTAAAATCTCCATATTTTAGATAGCAGCAATCAGAACCATAAGAATCACTAAATATTATGCGTTCATGCTAATGTCGAAAATCTACAAACTTAAAAATTCAAGTCATTTCCCTCAAATTGAACAACCCTGTATATACGGTATGTTTCACAACCTACTATAGAGTGACCGCAATTTTGAATGATATTTGACGAAAAACTAACATATTAATACGAAAATTAAATTAGCATTTAAATATTTGAAGCTATACAGGGTGTTTCGTTTGTAAGAAATGATTTTTTAAGTTAGAAATTTTTTCGGTTTTAGCAATAAATTCTAAACACCCTGTATGACCTACGGAGGGGTTTCGACATGTATTTTGTGCACCCTTGTGGTTCTACTTGCTACTTCTAAATTATTATAGCGCTATTGTAAAAGGTAACATTTTAAAAGTCAACGCAAGATGCATCTTGCAGCTGGATGGACCATTGACACAATTTGATCTTAATAGTACTTGATGGTGCAAAATGTCATTCGAACTACACTATTTTTTAAATTGCGGATAAATATAACATCACATTATATTGCTTGCCATAATAACAGGAAGCATGAGCTGCATCCTCCGGACAAAGCGGTTTTTAGAGGTTTTGAATACTGGTGGGACGATGAAGCTGTCACATTTTTTTCTGCATATCCAGAAGACACTTCTATCAGCTTTGAAGTATTTTTGCGAAAGTGTGGGATGAAACCATGACACCGACCAATATAAAATCGGGATTTAGAGGCATTGGTATACAGAGTGAGCCAATAAGTTTGTATACAATTCCTGAGGAAGCATATTATGTTCCTACCACTACAAATCAAGACGATCAACAACATTCTGAAGAACTACAAGGTATTTTAATGGAAATTAAAGAACAAAGAGACCTTGTTCCACTCGCCTCGACCTCGGCACCTGAAGAAAACAGCGATTATGAAACCGACGATCGATAATAACCGAAAATCGCATTTCAGCACCAAAGAGAATACATCAAAAAATAATTCTCCGGCAATGAATCTATCTTTTAGTGATATGCTTGCAACTCCAGACAATGCCAAAGTGATGAAGTGAAAGAGAAATGAGAAAGGATCTTTTTGATGACAGAAAAGTTGCCAAGGGTAAAGATAAAGCGCCATGAAGAGGTAGAAATCTACAAGTGAAAAAGAAAAAAAAAACTGTAGAATCATGGTTCTGCAAGTTATGCCAGCAGTATGTGAATGAAGACTGTATGAGACTTACTTCTAATGACAAACCAAGAGTATTCAAATGATGATGTAATCATAGATAGTCTCTTCTTCCATTGTGTCTGAATGTGAGAAGAGGGATGTGTTTTTTCTTTGTGAATTTATTTCTTTTTGAGCTAACTTCTTTCCAATCGTTGTGAAATATCTATTAAATTCATTTAATGTTTTTTTTTGGCTCTGTCGTGATTATTTAATAATGCACATTCCAAAATATACAGAGATGGTAAGGTAAGTAGATTGTTATTTTTGAAGTACATTTTACAACTGTCTCTTCTTTTAAGATCGAAAATTGCGTAGCCAGTTTTGAAGCAAGATGGTCAACGTAACAATTCCAGGCTAGAGAGAGATCAAGAGTCATCTCCAGGAACGCCAGGAATCCCCATACATCGAATCTTCACATCTTGCATGCTGTTGTTAAAAACCATAAGTTGCGTTTTTGAAATATTTAATTCAAGGTCACGACTGTCAATCCATTTGTTTAGATTGTTTATAGTATTTTTTCACTCCAACAATATTTTTACTAGAGGCGATTTTGCTTTTATTACACAAGACGCATCGTCCGCATATAGGGTTGCCACCTGGCCGGTTTTCCACCGGCCTGGCCGGTTTTCTACTAACAAGGCCGGGTGCCGGTTAGCCTCCAAAAAAGGCCGGTTTTCTTACAATCTCAATAGATACTTCACCGAATTTGGAAAAGCTGCTAGGAGCAATAATGAAATCGCTCAAGAAACCACAACACGGTCTGCCATCTATTGATGGATAGCCGCATTTATTGTTTATTTATTAATTTCTACATTACACTACAAGATGGCAGATTCGTTGCGAATTTTTGGCCTATTTTCCAGGGATCTACCGAGTTATATATCTTTGTGTTGCGTTCTTATTTTTTAGTTTAGTTGATTTATACGTTCGTTGTGGTTGTGTGTTGTTATTTCAGTAATAAATCTAAATAATCGTAAAGTATGAGCGATGAGGGTGAAGCAGAAACACCAAATACACCACCAAAGAAAAAAGTTAAGACAAGAAACTGCCAATTTAATAAAGACTGGCTTGAAAATCCTAATTACAACAAGTGGCTAGCAAATGATAAGGATGTTAATATGGCCAGATGTACTATGTGTAAAATTACATTCAACGTTAAATATGACGGCGTCAAAGCTGTAAAATCCCATAGTGGCACCGCAAGGCATTTAAATTTGGAAAAAGCTAGCAAGATGTGTGACGTTATGACAAAATTTTTTGCTCCCAAGGATTCGAAAGAATCCCATTTAGTCACCATGGCTGAAATATCAAAAACGTTTCATTGCGTAAAACATGGTCTTAGCTACCTTTCAACTGATTGTGGTAAGTAAAGACTAATTTGATCATTTAAATAATGCTCAATAAATATGATTCAATTTGATTAAAAGTAAATAAGCCTTATTTATGATGTACAATGAAACTTTTGCGACTGATATTTCTTTCAGGTAATAAGCTTGATGGACAGATTTACCGAGATTCAGCTATAGCTACCAAAATTCATCTGGGACGAACCAAAATGGAAGCCATCGCGCGCAACGTGCTAGCACCCTATTCATTGGAATTAATAACTAGAAAGCTAAAAGAAAAAAACATTCCTTTTTCGATAGCTACCGACGCGACGCCTCCAACAAAGGTAGTAGAAAGTTTTTTCCTCTTGCTGTTCGTTTTTTTGACCCAAATGAAGGAATTCAGGATTGTTTGCTTGATTTTTACGAAGAGGCTGATGAAAGCTCTGAGTCAATTACAAATAGTATATTGAATGCTTTGCAACAACTGCAACTTGCTATTGCCAATGTAACTGCATATGGAGGTGATAATGCATCCGTCAACTATGGAAAACATTGCTCTGTTTACCAAAAACTCACACAAATAAAACCAAAGATAATCAAAGCTAATTGTAACTGCCACATATTACACAATGCAGCCAAGCACTCTCTTAAATTATTGAGTTTTGATGTAGAGTCTTTGGTATTAAAGGTTTTCAATTCTTTTAATTGTAGCGCCAAAAACGTGGCAAATCTCAAGGAGTGCTTTCAGTTTGTTCAGCAGGAGTATCATCAAGTATTAAGACACATACCGGTGCGATGGTTAAGCCTTTTTCAAGCTCTCGATCGCTTGTTATTGAATTGGAATGCCATAAAAGCTTATTTCTTGCAACAAGGGGCAGAAAATTGTGATCGTATCATATGGAAATTTGTAGGAGACCAAGAAGACCAACTATCAGATCAACCAACTTTTGCTGAATGCTACATTTATTTTGTCCATCATGTTCTATTTATTTTCCAATCTTCAATTAAAACACTGGAGCAATCCCATTTGGTTATTACGGATGTATATGAAATTATGTCCGGTTTAAGAGACACATTAAAGAGACGGAAAGAGGATTTATTTTTTGGCTTCAAAACAAATCAGGCTTTAGCGAACTTTACAAGCAACCTTAAATTAAAGTTTCAAGAGGAAGCAGTTCAAGTCTACAATCGAGCAATAGAATACTTAGAAAAATGGTTTGATTTTGAAAACAATGTGTTTCTGTTATTTAAATCATTAAATTTGAAAGGCCGCATTCCAGAACTGAATGAGGTAATCTTAATTGCATCGCACATTGGCATGGATCTTCAAGATGCCGATGGCGATAGTCTTTATGAAGAATTATCTTTGCTCCAAAATGCATCTCCTTCTTTCATTAATCAAGATATTTCTGTTGCGGAGAAATGGTGTATCTTTTTTAAGCGAGTGGAAGTTCCAATTTTAAGAAATGTAGTTCAGATGGTTTTATCTATTCCTTGTAGCAATGCTTATGTGGAAAGGATTTTCAGCATCATGAATCAGCTATGGAATGATGACAGAAACAAATTGTCAGTTGAAATGGTAAAAGCAGAACTTTGCATTCGTTCTAACATCCAGCTCTCTTGTTCGGAATTTTATTCATCATTAAGTGACAAAGCAGAACTTATTAAATCAGCAAAATCAAACACCAAATACCATTTCAAATTTTAAACGGATGTAATGTTTACCTATTTGTATTTTTTAGAAATAAAGTTTTACTTTCTTATTTTAAAATTTTAATTACCATTTACTTTTGAAAAATCGAATTTATTACTCGCATACTTTGGGTTCCCATAAAAAATATTTATTGATAAATTTTGACAAAATTGGGGCGTGGTCCCAAGAATTTTTCGTCTGTCTCGCGATAATTGCGGCGCTTTTCATTAAATCACCCCAAAGGCCGGTTTCCTGTAATCAGAAAGGTGGCAACCCTATCCGCATATAAAACCATCTGACATTGGACAACCTCCAGCATATCGTTCACGTATAATAAGAACAATAAAGGACCCAAAATAGAGTCTTGAGGTACGCCATAAGGATTTTCACCCCATTCCGATCTAGCCTTGAGAGTCATCAAGCTGGATACATTGTTTCATATTTATTAAATATGACTTAAGCCAGTCGTAGGCAATACCTCTAATATCCATAATTTCCAATTTAGTCAATAGTATTTCGTGATTTACTCGGCCAGCATCACTATGTCGATGCACTGAATATTTTGATGAATATGATGATGAATCTTATTTCGCACAGATTCTTGTCGGTTATCTTGTTGATCACAGGAGTATCTCTGTGTTGTTGCAAATCATCGACAGGCTTCCTTTCCAACATTACATTGTTACTCTTACTTTTGGAATAATAATTAAAAAAAAAAAACGATTTAGACGAGCACCCAATGGCCACAGACTTCGGGTTTTTTTAATAATAATAATAATATGTGACTTAAAGCTAAGGGAAGAATCAAAGGTAACGTCCAGATCCTTAATTTCAATTTTAATTGACTAATGGTAATGATCTTGTGTGTGACACAACACAACATTTATCAACATTCAATTTAGGTTTAAATCGAGTGCAAAGCTGATACGTCAGCAGCAGATGTAATTCGAGAAAATATTTTAATATCATTGGCGTAAGCCAAAATAGGACAATTTATTTGGAGTAAGGTGAAGTGGGGTAAATGCAAACTAAAATTAGAGAAGTGCAAATTCAAACCTTGAACCAAGCTTTATTTTTGGCCTTAAAATTGAGAAAAAAAATTCTAATACTTCTTGATTATTTATCTACCAGTTGTAATAGTCAAAATGGCTACATGACATTCGAAATCACAAAAAAAAACTTTTTTTTAAAACAATGTTGGTGTATTACATTTGCCCCGCAACTTCGGGAAAATGTGATAACAGACTTTCATTTTCCATATGGTTTGTGTCGAATGTGGTTAAGGGGCTAATGTAAAAGAGTACAATTTTCTCTACATTTTGGTACCAGAACGATTTTTTATTTCAAATATTAACAAGAGTACTGACACTCTTTAAAACAATATTTTTTGAAACATATTAAGACGCTTTGTAACAGCTTATAAACCGGAAGAGCCGATCACATACTGCGTGACTGCGAGGCACTAGATCGCAGAAGGCAGAATATGTTTGGGACAACGAAAGGAGACCCAGAGATATACCTTACCCACTCGGTTAGGGACCTGTACAGGTTAGTGGAGGGGACTACCGTGCTAGAGTGGGTGACTTGAACAAACAGATGTGGCACAATAAGCCTGATGGCTGCGGTGCCTACCGGTGACTATAGGTCGGACGGGTCTGGGGAAAGGAAAAAAAAAAAAAAAAAAAAAAAAAAACAGCTTATAAATGTGAATAAGGAAAATAAAATGTTTGTTAACAAAGATTTAGACCGTCAAATTTCACGGAAAAAGTGATTCCACGTCGGTCTTCTGTCGGTTCGGGAAGTATTCGCACTATATTGGCACTATCCACGATGTCTTCATCCTCAACATTTGGCCAAATGAACTTATTTTTTCTAAACCTAGCAAATTTGATCTGCCATTCGTCAGCGCCATTTTTTTCAATGACTTTGCCAACATAGTATTTGGTGGTTTTCTTTGTGGCATATTGCACCAGGACCCACCTATTAACTTCAATCGATCCATGGTCATCTACAAAATCATTTTCTACGGAATTTCGAAGTTCATCCAAAAACTCTTCTGGATCATCTGAGTCTTGGTACGTGGGTACTTCCGAATCTGTGTCTGATGAAGTTGAGTCTCTTCTGATTACCTTCTGTTGTGATTGTTTCCTTTGTGTTTCTGTCAGACTTGCAGACGGAATTCTATTTGCAGTAATCACTGCAGCTCCAGGAGCCAACCTTTTTTTAGGAATCTTTGGTGTGCCTTGATGTTGTCGAACACAACCTAAGAGAAGTGTTTCAAAATTACAATTTCCGGAAGAGGTAGGCGGTCCGCAGGAAGCTGAAACCACAGGGTGCACAGTACTGGTAGATGGGATGCTAGCTTCAACGGCATCGTGCGTATTAAGATCGTTGGTGGCAGTCACCTGAATTGAGCCATTTGGGGACTGATTTTGCGCGTTGTCATTTGTAAGACTGTTGAGAGCAGAATTCACGGCGTCCCATCTTTTTAAAGCGTCGACATCAAATTTTTCCCTAGCTACGACTTGGTCGTTAAACGGTACTATTCCGGCTTTCTTGAATCCATTTATGAGTATAGCTGCCGATGCGTCTCTCCAAATTTCCGCAATAAATTGAGAGAACATGTTTTTTGGCAATTTCCGCCCCACATTATGCCTTTGCCATTTTACTAATCTTTGGTCCCAGGCAGTTTTCACTGCTTTGAAAACAGCGAGGTCTAGAGGCTGTAGTAAGTGAGTGGTGTGTGCGGGTAACTTGAGTATGGTTATATTTTGCTCTCTAGCCAACTCAATTATACTTGTGGTCATGTGTGTTGAATGTCCGTCGTAAATAATAAGAACGGGCCTTTCTTCGCCTAATGCTGGGATTACTGTGTTTTTGAAGTAGTTTAGGAAAATTGTCGAGTCCATCCAGCCTTTCTTGCTCGCTGCGTAGGACATTCCCGGGAAAATTTCATCTGAAGTTTGCCACTGATCCCATATATTGGCCCCGTTAAAAATTATTAAGGGTGGTCCCTTCTCTCCAGAAGCGCTTGCCAATAAACACACTGTAGTGTTCTCCCGTCCTGGGGTGCTAGTAATACGTGAACATGGTTTTCCTCGTTTACCCACTACCTTTGTTTTGCTTGGATCTATGCAAAAACTGCTCTCATCCAAATTCCAAATTTGGGAAGGTCGATTTAGAAGCTGCAGCTCACTTAACGTTTCTTTCAATAAACTGAAGTAGCCATAAATAAGAAAGGGGTCAGTGGCTTTTTTTCTAGCGTATTCTACCGATTGAGGAATCTTAATGCTTAAAGCATGTCTGTTCTTGAATGAGATGAGCCAATCTGTACCAGGTACACCCTCTTTAAAAGGCGTTTTAATCTCGTTTTCTTTAACAAAATCGGCAACCATTTGCAAAACTTCCTTTTTGGAGAGGCCGAACCCCATTTTTCCAAAGTAGTAATTCCTGCTGCTAATTCTTCTTCCTGCTCCTGAGTTAATACTGTCAATCGGCCTTTATTTGCTTTTTTCATGCCCCGTGTACCTTTTGTATGGCTGTAAATCGTAGCGTACGGAATATTGTACGTTCTCGAAGCTTTATATATAGTCATTCTACCAGATTTTATTGCTCGTACAGCCACTTTAATATCATCTTTATTATATGATGGGTCATTACCGCACCATTGTCTAGAACAAAAAATATGGGGCGAATGTAATGCATGGTACGGGGTAAATGTAAAATAGTGTATGATACATTTGCCCCGACACCCTCCATTTTGCGGGGTAAATGTATCATCCACATATAAAAAAAACAAACATAAACATACTTCATTTACTATTGGCACATTATAAACAAAGCACTCTTTTAGTCTAGTGACATAAATTTCAGAAAACTCACCTTAATACGCAAGTAACCAGACCAATCCTACAAAACACCTGTTGCACTTAATTCATAACCTCACATGTAGGCGCATCGAAAGTTACCCACTGTTTTGACACTCGGTCGGTAAAACAGCATTCTATGGAGATAGGTAATTTCAAGGAAGTTAACTTGATCACACACACCGGTGGAGAAAGTAGTTTTGATTATTTTATAAAATTTAAGGGTTATTATTACAATTGCCCCATTTTCACATTTACCCCACTTTACCTTAATCAATAGGAGAGGTCCTAAGTTAGATCCTTGGAGAACACCCGACGCAAATACAAATTCGTTACAAATGGGTAATATTTGCACATAACATAGCATGTTCTATCTGTTAAGTATGATTTAAATAAATTTGTAGCTGGAGGCAAAAGGCCAAAGGAAGATAATTTACGAAGAAGAATTTCATGGTCGATAAAATCGTCGAAGGAGTTCCATCGATTGATGAAAGAATCTTAGTTGTTACCGTCATCATCATGAATGTCACCTTGAATTCTAGTTGAACGCCTTTTAGCATGCAGACATTGCCACAATTTAAACGGATCAATCTTAATAGCGATCTCAGCATCAGCCAAGTAGGAGCTATAACTCTGGGATATTTAGGTCTTAAAGAATAAATTTCTACGAGGAAGGTAGAGGTCCATTATGAAATATAGAGCACTATAAAATTTTTCAAGCGCTTCATTAACATCTGTGTAGTCAAGCAGGGAAGACCAATCGAAAACATGAATGAACAGTATGTCAAGGCTAGGATGGTGTGGATCTTCAGGGACAAGAGAGTTCTCCTCGTATTGGAGTTGGAAGATGAAATCATTATTGGAGAGGATTAAGTCTAAATTTGTATTGTTTAGCACCTAATATATCCATAAAATGTTGAACTGGGCGCGTTCAACATTTACCGATGAATCGGTAGCACTCTGATATGATTGGTCGAGATTTAAATCGCGACCAATCACATCAGGGTGCTACCAATCCGTTGATGGTGGTTTGTTTCTGCTAAATTACGTCCTCATTTCAAAAACAGAGAGACAAAGTTCTGAACAGACCCCCAGCCCAAATTACAATATATAATTTGCAAAATAAATTTTATATGACATTCTCAGGTAAAACAGAAGTAATCTAAACCGAAAAATATATTATTATAGCAAAACTTTAAATGCAGCTGTAGTATAAACTATGTCAGAATGTTTGACAATGAACAGAAATGACAGAACGTTGGATAATGTGATTTTGCCCTGCTTTCAGCCAATAAGAAACAAATATCATATTTGGGTCGTTCAGAATTTTGTCTCTCTCTTTTTAAGACTAAAACAAAGATAGAACTTACCACATTATCGCCATGAAATGGATCACAATCAATATCATGTACATCAAAAAAGTCCACTTCAGCGTCTTACCAACGGTGAGCTTATTCTTGCAGGTATTATAATACGACACCAGATGGAGAAATCGGAGAGTCCTATTCATGGAAAAACAAGAACTCATCGTACTATTATGGGTGAGAGCATAAACGATTATCTCGAACGGAAACAGAGTAAATAAATCGAACCAAAATCCCAACCATTCGGTCACGTACTTCTTGGCAATACTCTTAAAACTCTTCACCAGAATCCCGGTCTCCTTATCGATATAAGCGCTATGGAAACCGACGACGATCTTCGAAACAAAAATCAAATCGATAACATACAAGAAATAATCATGGATATCGTTCCTCGATATTATCACCAGCGCCAGCATCGAGGTTAGAACGGAGACGTGCACGCACAAGATGTAGTTGTAGAAAGTGTACCCTTTACTCTCCGGATCGATGAGGAATCTTTGCCAGCGCTTCGTGTAAGTGCCCTTCTGCACGGTCTTCGTCTCCTGATTCCGTTCCACGTGGATCGAGGCCGTGTGCTCGATCTTGAGGTACTCGGCCTTCCGCAATTTCTCCCTCAGCAACGGGAACCTGTGGCTGATCTCGTACAGCTTCTTACCGCGGATACGGAGCAGTTCGACGTGGACCATCGCCATCGCGGTTATCGTCTGTCTCGTTTTCTCCATCTGGTAGCAACCGAAGGTACCGCCCGGGTGTAGGACTTTCAATTTGGTGCCGGCTATCGAGATTTTTACCTGAAAATTGGAATTTAATTCGTTACGTCATCTTACCAGTATTATCCAAGGTGTCGTAACGACAGCCAGATTAGTTTAGTACAAATGTCCGGAATCTTATTGCACGATTACTTCGTCGGATTGGCGTTCCGCAAGGTCCTGCACTCGGCCCATGACTATTCTTAGAATGGTTGAGCGGATGTTAACGACGTCATATCTTCCACCAACATTAAGAATCAAGCATTGTTATTGCATACTATTTAGAGAGGATTAGAGATTATTAGGCGGCCATCCATTCATGTAAGAGATCGCTGCGGTCCGGGGTTCAATTCTCCGAGGGGACGGTGACGTTTTTCTGTGAATGACACACGCCTACTAATAAAAAGCAATGAAACGATGAAAATTTTCTGTTATAATATTTTTCTGTTATAGATTTGGGATTTTTCAAGGGCTGGCAACGGAATTCTCGACCAACGCGCGAATTATACGTTCGAGCATACCTGTATACAGGAGTTTTGGACGAGAGTGTATGAGTAGCCATGTTGTATGACGTCCCACGACGGAAAAAAGGCACCTCTGGCAGGTACGAAGAAACCATGCTTCGCATGAAATAGCTCCCTCCTGACCTCCTTTCTAGTCCGATTTCCAAGTTTATTGTCGGTCGATTGTGTCGACGGATAAGCTTCCCAAACACCTTCTTTAAATGTCGGACGACTGCGTTGCCGGTTTATAGAAAACCTCCCTCCCCTCTTCCCGCTTACGACTCCCCTTTAGACCGCGTTGGCAACTCGAAAGAATCTATGCTTGCTGTCGATCTACTACGTTGACGGATAAGCTTCCCGAACACCTTCTTTAAATGTCAGGCGACTTGGGCATTGTCCGTTCATAGAAGGCTGTTTGGAAAATTTTGGATTTTCCAACAACAGTACATTTCACGTGCTCCACCTCCCCCCTTTCTCGTCCCCCTCTCACTCCGTCCCGTTACTTGTCTCTCTCCATAGATATACTTAAAACGTACGTATCAGTATTCAACAGGAAAACGTCAAGAGGGTCATGGAAGCCTCGGACATCGTTTCTGACAAGTCACGGCCCATCTTGAGCTAAGCTACGACGGAAATCTGATAGATGGCGTAATATACATATCTCAATCGTCATCAGTCGTTTGACAGCTGATTTTTAACTGCACACTCAGCGGCTAGGGTTGAACTACTTTTACATTTACATCGATAGAGGCTTGATAAAACGTCAACGTCATCGACACTTTTACGGAGGGCGTATCCGGATACTGTATTCGGGTTGAAAGAGTTTAGTGCGGGCCAACTTTCCGGCTCCCTTCACCATATAATACTATCTAGACACTCCCGCGAGCTAGCCAACTTTCCGGCTCCTTCACTACAAGACACCTGCAGGGCATCTATTTCAGCTTTTAATACCGGATTTTAAAAAATGATATTTTTTAAAATCTAGTATTCGTAATGAAATAGTTCGTCACAACCCCCGCGGTCTTCCTATATTAAATCTTAAATCAAAAATTAAATCAAAAGCGAAACTGGCTCTTAGTAGTGCGCAACAGGATTCCAAGTTATTTTGTCCTTCAGAGAGTAGATAATTAATTTGATAAAAAAAAAAAAATCCTCCAAATATCTCGTGCGCGCCCATCTTAAGCCGAGCTATGACAAAAATCTGATAGTCGACGCACTCTACCACAATCTGTCGCTTATAGATTTGCAAATTAGAAGATTTTAATTAGATTAGTATTTTTGACACTCAGTTTTCGGGAACCACCGCCTTTTTTTTTTTTTTTTTTTTTTTTTTTTCTTTAAATAGCAACAGCAGATTGTTACTCTGTCAAATCAATGTGGCAGGTGAGCTTGGTGATCTCCGCACAGTTTTTCAAAGCTGGGAATAAGACTTGACATTGCTACTCTCATTTCTTGCTTCACATTGATCCTTAAGCGATATTTGGTCTTGATTACAGCTACAGCTGAAAATCCAGCTTCACATAAATATGATGTGGCAAACGGAAGGAAAATTCTTAAGACTGAAGTTAAATTGAGATGTTCATTTTGAATCGATAACCAAAACTCCACCAAATCGGAACTGGTAAAGAGAATCTCTTCCTCTTGTGATGTGATTCCTGGCGGAGCTTGTGCATGGAAAGAATCTTGGATCCACGCAAATTTTTCATCATCTACAAAGTACTTGGAATGTTTGTTGCTAAAATTTTTATTTTATTTTAAATTACGAGAAAATATTTCTAATTTAGCTTCAACTGCAGATTCGATAAAAGGCCAACGTCATCGGCACTTTCACAAAGAGCCAACTTCTCGGCCCTTTCCTCGTCTCTCCCAAGTCTTCGCCAGATAATACGTAACGGCTAACTATCTCATTTTATAGGAAGCCAACTTCTCGGCTCCTTCCCTATAACGCCGACTATCTCGGCTCTATATATACAGGATGGTTTTAGAAGTAAATAAAACAATAGAAAATATTTAATCGAAATTCTTGTAAAAGCGATACTCACTCACCTTTCCTTTATAAACAACATAACAATACTCTTGCACATCGTTGCACCGGATTATCTCAGCATCCTTCTTGTAACTGTGCTGCGTGAACTGAGCGCACAAATAGTGCATATCGTTCTCTTTGCTGCCGCTGAACAGATCCACAGTTTGCAAGACCGGCCAGTACATGAAGAACGTCACGTCACCGCGCAGGACCCCGTAGAAGCTCGCGATGATCTTGTTGATGTCGTGACCTTGGGATCGATTGAACAAGTTCTCGTAGTGATCTATGGCTTCTTTGATCAACGCTTCGTCGACTAAATATTTCTCGAGATAAGTCACCATGATGTTGACGTCGTGTTGGTACTGAGTTAGTTTGGTATCGCCTTTAATCTGGAATTTTTTTTTAAATTAACATCATGACGCTATTCTAATCTGAACGGTACACACAGCAGCGCTGATGATTTTAGCCAACAACAGCCATTTCACCATGAACAACAGGAAGATGTAGGCTATGGCGAGGAGCTGCTCGAAAAACTTCTTCATCGGCAGCATACCGAGCGTGCAAGTAGTGAATAACGTCAGGATCTTATAATTAGACACGATCATCATATCCACGTTCGAAACGTTCGGACCGAATCTCGATATGGTGATCCAGCTGTTGGTGCCGCATTTATATACATAAATTTCACGTCCGTCCACCATTTCCAGGTCGTAACTGCACGTGCAATGTTCGAGAATCGCCGCCATCGTCAGGAAAAACACGCACGTCATCATGACGTACTTGATCCTACCTAACAGGACGCCCTTCTCCTCTTTCGAACGACTTCTTATATACTCGATGCCGCAATACACCCTGTATATCTGAAACGGTCTCGTCGCTAACAACAGGGTGATCGGTAAGGAGCGTTTCAGTTCGCCGTGGAACATTGCGTGTATCCCGAGGAATCTGATCGGGATGTTCGCGTAGAGGTCCAGGATGAAAGCGCCGGATATGTAGTTCTTGGCGGTGTACCAGGGGTGGGTGACGATTATGCCTTGCTCGTTGTAATACTGGCAGTGTATGCGGATGTAGAAATCGATGAGGCAGATTATGAGGAAGAACAGTTGGATGTAGGTGTCGGCTTCCACTACCATCGCGTATTTTAGGATCGTTAAGGTGTACACGATGTTTATTAGGGAGATGACGCAACGTACTGATTCCCAGATTAAATAAAACGTTCTGGTCGGAGAGATGGTGACCTTCAAGAAGAAGCGTTCGATGAATTTCCATTTACCTGCAAAGTGAAAGTAATCTTTTAGAGTACCGGCTGTCTGCAGATGGGCGATAACACCCGGGAGACCTCAACGCAGTAAACGACTGTCGTGAAAACCTACGCTTAACTATTGGACGCCTCTACGCTTCTTCACTGGCATTTCTTCGATCAAAATCTTACACCCGAAGGCATCACCACCAGAAATCAGACTTAATATGACAAAACAGCCAAATCACCAACAACGAATATCATTAAAGGTGAAGGGAAAGCTTTGCAAGAACGGAAAAGCTCAATGGGACAGCAGAGCGACAGAGAAAGATAGTGACGATTCAGCCCGCCCAGACGTTAAAATCAAGACTACAAACGACAGTTGTAATTTGACAGTTCAATAAAGACGAAACGTGATGTTTATAAAGGACAGGCTGAATAAACAGCTCCAAAAGATATGTAGACTGTCAGAGCGATCAACAATTTGTCAAAAATGATCAAAGATTATTTTCCTACTCTATCGAGACGTAGCATAGAAGTAAATGGTGGAGTGCGGTAGGGCTCCTGACAGTCAGACAGCCTTCAAAGCTCTAGCATCTTATTACATAGCCTCCAAACTAGTATGGGAAACCTAACTGTTCTGGTCAGAAACGACAAGGTCACCGTCGTATGGGGCACGGGGGTATAGGCGGTAATGAAACTGCAGACCAGTTAGCGAGCGAAGGTTTCTAAATGAAATTTACCGAACCGGACCAACTAAATTGGAACTATGTAGCTGGACAAAGGCATAGCAAACGGATGATGGAACGACCATCACGACGATTAACTGCTGACTTACTTGCATTAATCAGGAGTCGGGTTAAGGCAGTAACATGTCTATTAATGTCTATTAATGAGGAGGAGGAAACAAGATTGACCAAGGACATGGCTGTCTAAGATGCAGACTCTGTAATGAGGAGGAGGAAACAAGATTGACCAAGTAGACCTGATCGAGGGAACTAACCTAGGTAGGAATAACACAATAGGGGTAGTGGACCACAGTGTTAGGGATAATCAAAGACTGCCCTGCCTTGATGGTAATCAATGAATCAATCATGGTAGGGCTTGATGTTGGAGTCCACCCTATTAAAAGTCGTATATGATTAAGTGCTGCAAGCAAAATTGATTAAGGTGGTTACCACAACTCCGTACCTGAGAACTGAATCCAAGATATTTTACGTTTAAAGTCGACAAATCTTTAGAGAATATAACAATATTCAGGGGCTCTTCCAGGCGTGCAGAGATGAAATTCGAGATGTTCGTCGTCACACAAAATCAATTAGAGGTTAACAAAGCAGAAGAAGAGGCGTTTGCTCAATATATTATAACGAGGTTAACAAAGCAGAAGAAGAGGCGTTTGCTCAATATATTATAACATTATCTGCGTACGGTTTTCCCATTGGCTCATTTGATCTAAGAGTGCTGCTATAGTTTCAGCCAATGACCAAAACGATGACCTAAAAGCCAGAGAAATTAATAATTTGGATGTAGCATTACCAAACATTGGCAATAATGCTAATAGCGACAACAAACAGTAAAAAAAGTAGCAGAATACAAACCAAAAGGAAAGTTGCAAAAATATCTGTGTTGACTCTGACTCTTCTCTCTGATCTGATAGCTGTGTCGTCTGCAATGACACTTCCGAAGAAGAAGAAATTCTGCCATCAATCAAGTGGGAATAAAACTTGGAGTTGGCCCCAAGTCCCAAAAGCAAGCTAAAGCCCCATGGCAGACTTGGACGTAATTGAAGAAGCCCCAGAAATGGCAGACTTGGACGTAATTGAAGATTCCAGAAAAATGGTTTTTAAAAATTTATATTTGAATTATTTCTCGTTCCAGAAATGCAGAAGTTTATATTTGAATTATTTATCTGCCTGTACTTATTATTCCTGATAAAAACTTCTAATTTTATTTAAAGTTTGTGTTTATTATTTATCTAGATGACATTCTCATTCCGGGCAAGAACTGCGAAAAGCAAAATTAACTATAAAGCTGTAGTTTAGATTTGGGGTGATTAGTGTTGAATACTTGGGATTCATAATAACTCCGGATGGAATACGACCAGGTTTGGCAAAGTGAGAGCCATAAAAAAGTCGAAAAACACTCATCGAACTAACTAGTTTCTTCAAACCCTTTATTGAAAGGCTTGCAATTAAAGCCGAACCTCTGAATGAATAGGGATAGGAGGAATGCTACTTCAACAAGAGGAAGAGGGAAAATTACACCACACACATGCTGTTAATAAAAGAATTTGAACTGACCAGGAAAGAAGCATATTCCTCAAGCAAGCTCGAACTATTGGCTATTATTTGGACCATCGAGCGATTGAGAATGTTTCTTATTGGAATAGAGACTGTAATAGTCTAGTTTAGTAGCCGAGCACCTCTCTCTCTTCAATATGCTTGCAGAGCTTCAGGTTATTTTTTTGGAAAATTATTCCTCGAAATCGCCATGCGATCTTATAACTAATTAGAGTTGTTAATTGGCTAGTAATCGCCGTAGTATATTGTTAGGATAAAAAAAGAAAAGCAAGGGGACTCGACACCTCATTTTTTTCGATTTGACAGGCACAACTTAATTGAACTACACAGCCGCAGTTTCGAACTATATCGTCCTAGAAATATTGCTATAACAGTTAAAATAAGACGTTGTTGTCATAATTTGACAGCTGTCACTAGAATTTTAATTAGTGACAGGTGACAATTCAATTGATTTTAAGATAGAGAGAGAGAGTGAATTGAGAGAACAACACGGACTTACCGATATCGGCGAAATGATTCACGTTCTTCTCGGAATCGTCGAACTGCTCGTTAGTTTCGTACATGAAGTATTCCCCTTTACCGTACGACTTCGTCGACGACACCATCTCCGGTAAACGACCCTTCCGTCTCATCAGTATCGTATCGTACTCCTCCAGGAAACTCTTCAGCATCACCTTCAGGTCGGCGTACAGATCGGGATCGTTGTTCTTCAACTGCGACGATATTGAACGGAAGGGGATGCAGGCGACCTCCACGAAGGTCACGCACGTCACCCTCAGGAACGTATTGACGTCGAGGAGGGCTTCCATCACCGGGAACATCGTCCCCGTACTGTAGATGCTGTAATTACCGCGATAGTTATCCGTCGGTATCGACGTCTCCACGCGGCAGTAACCTCTCAGGATCAACTTGAGGTATTTCTGTATTGTATCCTCTCTGCTGAGTATCGTCCCTGCAATAATGTTGTTGATACATCAAGGTCCATAAAACTCTATTCAATCCTCGCATTACCTGGTGGTAATATAGCTAATTGAGCTTGCGGAGCTAAATTCCATAATATAGCTCGATGACAGTTCTGGAAGAGGGGCCCCTTCAATAAACAATCGACTATCCTCTGATACAGGATACTCTTCTTCAGATTATCGGGAGCGTCGCGTAAGATACCCTCCTGTCCGGTGAGTGCATGCCTCCTGCTATAATTCCACTCGCATATCGTTATATCGTACATGTTAGCTTTTAAACTGGCTGGGATATCGGGATTTCCGGTGAAGACCTTCAACACCTTCAGGAATTCCCGAAAATTGTTAGCGTCTTGTAATTGGATGATGGCGCACGCCGCCAATTCGGAGAAACAGAAGCTGAAGATGCAATATCCTGCGCAAGCCCAAACATATCTTAGATTTCTGAGCGTATGGATTGAATTTAACACGCACAAAACTACACCGCGAGAGTTGCAGTGATAGCCGGACAAGCGGTACAGCTTACGGAGTCACTGCAACTAAGCACTCACCATCACACATTAAAAAAAAACTAAGCATTCACCACAGATTAAACAAAAAACAAACTATGCACTCACTACATTATAAAAAAAAAAAAAAAAAAAAAAGGAGGAGGATGGAATTACCTATGAAGGTAACGACGAATCCTAGAACGATATCCGTCATCGTGTTACCATAACTGCAATTATCGGTGAGGCCGAGTATGAGGCCGACGGAATACGTGATGCTGATGAGGAAGTCTTCCCAGCTCTCGAATTTACTCCTGGTCACGAGATGTTTAACCTTGGTGGAGTTCTCGTGGTAGGCGAACCAAGCGTAAGGGAGACATTGCCTGTTCGGACAGGCTACGCCGTACAATAGACATCCCAGTGAGTAAACGCAGTAGGCGAAGATTAAGGAGAATTTGACCAATCGTAGTCGGACGGCTCTGGATCGGAGATTCTTCTCCGCGGTTTTCATCAGGTTAAGTCCCTTCTTGATCTTCAGTATTCGGTTGAGATGAAGCAGCATGCACGTGTGAGCGGGACTGCCTATCATGTAACCGAAGAGTTCGAACGGCAGCATACCTAACACGTCGATTATGACTGACATCTGAAATTCGGATTGAATGTTTGTCGATTTAATATCGGAAAAATGTAGAGAATGTTAGAGATATAGGACCGCTTCGTTCAATCCTGTTCAAGTACGACTTGTATCATCAGCATATTATCGACGTACACTAAAAAGAGTATAGAGCTAAGAATTGATCCTTGGGGTATTCTGCAAGTTAATGTCATTAGCAGAGTCCCGATTTTGCTATCTAAGCTCCAATATACGTCTGATCGCAACTCGAGGAAGAGGGCTGTCCGGATCCAAATTATCCCCATTCCTAATTACTCAGGATGGTTTTCACAGCAGACCAAGACGAGAACCTTCCAAATGATGAGCTCCAAAATGTACTATAGCCTACCAGTCAAAGATTGCCGACGAATTGCATATGAAATGGCAGTGACGAACAAAATACCATCTCCTCCATCATGGGGAAATAAGAAAGTAGTAGGCATTGGACTGGTTTCACAATTTTTTGAAAAGGCACCCCAAACTCACCCAGAGAACCTCTGAGGCTTGCAGCTTCTCTCACCAAAGAGAATGTAGATCTGTTCTTCACTAATTTGGAAATGTTGTACAAACAGCATCCAGAATTTGGTGATGGGACAAGGGTGGTCAATTTGGATGAAACGGCCACATCAACTGTTCAAAGCTACAAGTGGAGGAAAAGGCACTAACCTCGCCACATATATTCCTCCAGGCATGATTTTTCCACGTGTTCGTTTTAAGGAGCACCTCCAGGCACACTAGGCTTAGCCACCCTTACCGGTTGGATGACATCAGAACTATATATCGAAGCTGTTAAGCATTTCATTCGCTTCACTTGCAGTTCTGGAGAGAACCCTACTCTATTAATTTATGACAACGTAGAAAGCCACTTGTCCCTTGGAAGCTCTCATGCTATGCAAGGAAAATGGAGTTTCAGTTTTGACTTTACCACCCCATTCATCCAATAAAATCCAACCACTGGATGTTGCGGTTTTTTGGGCTATTTAAGACTTATTATAATACAGTTCTTGATTCTTGGATGATGTGAAACCATGGGAAAACAGCTTCAATTTACAATAGGTACAGCATCCTTCGTGAACACAGCTCATCAGAAAAGCATGATGCCTTCCAATATAATTGCAGGTTTCAAAAAAAGTGGGATACATCAATTTGATCAAGATGTTTTCTTACCGAAGCAGATTTCTTGTGCAATTATGTGACTGATCGACCGCCTCCTAGCACTGTGGATGATCAACCACCCAAGACACATGATTATACTATGCTAATTGAGTCGCCCAATGGTTTCCTCCCACAAATAGAAGAAGGAGCAGCATCAAACCATGCATCCTTGATCCAGGAGCTGGTCCAAGTCAAACTTTCCTCTCTCCTGAAGATTTTTGTAGTTATCTAAAAGCAGGAGAACGAAAAATTGATCGAAAGCCGAGGAAGAAAGGCAAGAGCATGATAGGTGCGAGCACTCCAGAAATGAGAGCCATCGCAGGATAGAAGAAGCCGGTTTCACTTTCCATAAAGAAAGCAGCCAAAAGGACGATGTTTGGACCAATGAGGATTTGTTTGCTGCTAAAATTGAGTCTTATCATTTTGCAGAATTGTTCCTGTCTTCCTGCTTTAGATGATTATGTCTTAGTTGAAATCGAAACTAGAAGCCACTCCAAATTCTACGTTGGTCGAATCATCAAGATGAAAGATGATGAAGGAGAATACGAGGTCGAATTCCTACGATACCGAAAAAGCAACACCTTCGTGGAGCCTCCTGTAGATGATATTGCCTCGGTTAATGGCACAGACATAAAGATGCTGTTGGAAAATCCGTCTGTGGTTTCAGGTTTCATTTCATTCGAGGTCGATTTCAGCAATTTGAACATTGGATGCCTTTTCTTAAGACTTTTTTCTTTAATTATGCTGTTTTTTTCAGTTGTTTCAAGCTATCCCTTGCGCTGGAAAATGGCCGCTCATGGTCACACATGATGCATAAAATATTGGTTGACGTATTTCTTACATAGATTAGATCCTAAGATAACATGGAAAAAATAAAAAGTTGAAAAAAAAGTCTCAGGTGGGGTGCTATGGGTAAAAGCAACTTTTGTGTTGCATTGTGCCCCACCCTCCCCTTGGCTCTCCACTAGCCAAGTAACGCAGGGTGATTTGCAATTTTATTGCGGGCTCTAAAGCGGTTCTCATCAACGTACCTTTCTTTTTAATGGAATGTTCTACCACTGACAATAATTATTGAAACTGATTTGTTGTTAACCTCAAAGTGGTTCCTAAACGTCACTGGATCTTCTAATTCCACTTCTCTTAGAAAAGTCGCAGAAGCACCAATCACATTACGTCGTTTTATCCACTCCAGAATCCACATTCGTCTAGGACTGCGATTTTTTTAATGTTTTAATTGATTTAATCAATAGATTAATAAATCTGCGACAATAGCTATACCAGCACGAATCACTGCGGCCATTTTGAATTATACTAGTGAAGTATACGAGTTAACTCGATTGGAGCAGACTCGCACCGTGTCAACGTACCTTTGTGGACCATTTTGCTGGACCAGGTTAATATTGGTCGGAGAAAAATTTGATTTTCAAGCTTAGTGGGCTCTTGGAACACAGGACAGACCTCACTCGAACAAACTTGGAAGCGACGTTGTTAAAGTGCTGTCTAAAGGCTAGCTTTAAATCAAGAGTCACTCCCCAGATACATGACGTCAGAATGGCGGTGACGGGAAAGGTTCCAGAATCCAAACATGAATCCACTCAACAACCTCATCGGCAGAACGCTCAAGGTGTCGGGAGATGTAAGGGACCTGACGCCAAACCCTGAGGCACCCCTCTCTCCGCCGTCGTTTTCGATTCGACAGGCACGTCTTAACTAGGTCTACGTTGGAGGACGATGAACAGTTTGGAAGTAATTGATCCATCATGAGCGTAGCGACTGTTTCGATGCGTCTCCTCTAACTTTGTAGACAGTCTGATTAATGAAACCTTAAGGGGGTGGCAAAATCCGTACGTGAAACAATTGAAAAAATATATTTTTATGGTAAAATTAATTTATGGTCAAATTAACTCGACAAACTTAATGAAATGAAGAAAAAGTCGTTCGACCTCTTTTAAATTGAGACCCTAAGAGAGGGGGAGAGAGAGAGCCCCATCCGTTGAATTGAGGTAGTTCAGAGAAAAATGTTTTGGTTTAAAAGTGACAGAAGCTGCAAAAACTAAAGGTCCCAAAACTTTCAAAACAATTTTTTAGAAAGCTTAAACTAAGGAAGACAACAGTTGGAAGTAGAAGACAATGATTGATGATCATAATTAAAACAAGTTACCTCTTTACTCCTAAATATAAGAATCTCCTTCGGTTCAGTTAACATAACATCCTTCGTCTTAACAGCCGTAGACATATGCAGATACAACCCGACAACATAAATAAAATCCATCAGATAAAACAACCCAGCGTTTATATCTGACATCTCAGCACTAAAGAACACAATATAAGGCACCATGAGGACCTGCCCGACGGCCACGCACACCACTATGTACTCGAAGAATTTCCGAAACGAACTGGTCGGCTCCAGAACGTACGGGCAATTCGATTTCAAGCATATGACGTGCTCCTTCAACTCAACATCACCGCTGAGGGCGTACATGTTCAGATAATTCGACGCGTGACAAGCAGCGACCGGCACCTCCTTTATATCGCCAGTCTTCCTCTTGGATTGCTTGTAGATGTTCCTCCATTGCGTCTTCAGCCACCTGATCGACGTGCGCTTCTGCTGTTTGTCCTTCATCTTCAGCAGTATGGGATGTTGCATCGTCCTGGCGTCCTCGATCCGCTGAGCGCGTTTGGCGTGAAGTAATTTCCCCGTCTCCTTGTACTGGACCATGACCAAGCAGAGGTCTCGTAGGTCTAAGGTGTGGATCTCGCAGTATGTGGCGCAACGCAGGTTTATCAAACTGGGTAGTTGCAGCATGGTGGTTATCTCCCCGAAGACTGTACCGCTCGAGAAGGATATGACTGGGGATTCTTGGTCTTCCTGTGAGAGTATCTGCAAGGATATAACGATAAATCATCTGGAATTGAACAGTCTAAAACGCTATTATAGGTAAGAAGAAGGACAAGAAGCGATTACTGAATGCCTCTTGATTTGAGCAAAACTTGGTTTTTTGACGCACAAAATATGCAGCCTTCAAAATCCTTCCAATAACAGTGGCAGGCATAATTTAAGGAAAATACACCACACATTCAACAGAGAAAAGGAAGAAGCTGGGTGGGATTGGTTAAAGGATTTTCTAACCCGAAATCCTACATTGTCCCCTAGAATTCCTGAGAGTCCCCATGGGCAGCAAAGGCCTGTGCTTTTAATAAGCCCCAAATTAAAAAGTATGTTGAATTGCTAGCTCAAAAAAATATGAAAAAAGAAATAATGGACAATCGTACCACTGGTGCAGTTGCATTTACTCAGGAACATGACTAGATGGACAAAGACATATTCGTCAAATGGTTAAGTCACCTTGTAAAGCATATTAAACCAACAAAACAAGATCAAGGTCCTATTAATGCTGGATGGACACACAAAAGCCTTGAGACTCAAGAGTTTGCTAAAGCCAATGGAATTATTCTTTTGTTTTTCTCCCTGTACCCAAAGGGTATATAGCCTCTGGACGTGGCTTTCTTTGGACCACTCACCACCTATTATAATCAAGAATTAAATTTATGACTAAAAACCCATCCAGGACGAACAGTAACGCACTACCGAGTGGCTGACCTTTTCAAAAATGCTTACCAGAGGTTTGTTCCAGCGGAAACAACAGATCTGAAACAAGAAGGATGTCCTGGTGATGAATAACCCGAGACTTTGCTGACTGATGTTAGCTGAGCTCCTTTCAAAATCAGTTCAAGACGAGTCCTCAGTTTGCGAAGTTGCTTTCTAAACTAGTCATAAATTAATTAATCTGCTTTCAAAATCAGCTCAAAACAAGTCCTCAAATCGTGAAGCTGTTTTCAAAACCACACAAGGTGCTCTCGGAGCTACTCTTTAACTAGACAAGTGGCTTTTAAAGCCGACCTTCAGCTAATCCGTTTTTAAAACTAGCTTAAAACGAGCTCTTAGCTTCTGATGCGGCTTTTAAAATCCTCCTTCGAGCAAAGCTAGTCTTCAACTAGCTAAGCAGCTTTCAAAACCAACCCTCAACCAGCCAATCTGTTTTTAAAACTAGCTTAAAAGGAGCCCTCAACTTTCAGAGTTGATTTCAGAACGAGTTTTGGACCAGCGAACCTATTTTCAAAGCTAGTCTTCAGCTAAATAAGCAGCTTTCAAAACTAATCTTCAGCTGGCTAAACTGCTTTTAAAACCAGCTTAAAACGAGCTCCAAAGCTGCAAAGGTGCTTTCAGAATGATCCTTTAAGCGGATAAGTTGCTCTCACGACTAGTCTTTAAGCAGATAAGCAGCTTTCAAAACCAATCCTCAATCAGCTAATCTGTTTTTGAAACCAGCTTAAAACGACCTCTCAACTTGCAGAGTTGATTTCAAAACCAATTTTGGGCCGGAGAACCTACTTTCAAAGCTAGTCTTCAACTAAATAAGCAGCTTAAAACGAGCTCCCAACCTACAAAGGTGCTTTCAGAATAATTCTCTAAGCAGATAAGTTGCTTTCAAGACTAGTCTTTAAGCAGACAAGCAACTTTGAAAACCAATACTCAATCAGCTAATCTGTTTTTAAAACTAGCTTAAAAAGAGCTCTCAACTTGCAGAGTTGATTTCAGAACCAGTTTTGGACCAGAGAACCTACTTTCAAAGCTAGTCTTCAACTAAATAAGCAGCTTTCAAAACTAATCTTCAGCTGGCTAAACTGCTTTTAAAACCAGCTTAAAACGAGCTCCCAACCTGCAAAGTTGCTTTCAGAATAATCCTTTAGGCAGATAACTTGCTTTCAAGACTAGTCTTTAAGCAGATGAGCAACCTTCAAAACCAATCCTCAATCAGCTAATCTGTTTTTAAAACTAGCTTAAAAAGAGCCCTCAACTTGCAGAGTTGATTTCAGAACCAACTTTGGGCCGAAGAACCTACTTTCAAAGCTAGTCTTCAACTAAATAAGCAGCTTAAAACGAGCTCCCAACCTGCAAAGGTGCTTTCAGAATAATCCTTTAAGCAGATAAGTTGCTTTCAAGACTAGTCTCTAAGCAGATAAGCAACCTTCAAAACCAATCCTCAATCAGCTAATCTGTTTTTAAAACTAGCTTAAAAAGAGCTCTCAACTTGCAGAGTTGATTTCAGAACCAGTTTTGGACCAGAGAACCTACTTTCAAAGCTAGTCTTCAACTAAATAAGCAGCTTTCAAAACTAATCTTCAGCTGGCTAAACTGCTTTTAAAACCAGCTTAAAACGAGCTCCCAACCTGCAAAGTTGCTTTCAGAATAATCCTTTAGGCAGATAACTTGCTTTCAAGACTAGTCTTTAAGCAGATAACCAACTTTCAAAACCAATCCTCAATCAGCTAATCTGTTTTTAAAACTAGCTTAAAAAGAGCTCTCAACTTGCAGAGTTGATTTCAAAACCAACTTTGGGCCGGAGAACCTACTTTCAAAGCTAGTCTTCAACTAAATAAGCAGCTTAAAACGAGCTCCCAACCTGCAAAGGTGCTTTCAGAATAATCCTTTAAGCAGATAAGTTGCTTTCAAGACTAGTCTCTAAGCAGATAAGCAACCTTCAAAACCAATCCTCAATCAGCTAATCTGTTTTTAAAACTAGCTTAAAAAGAGCTCTCATTGTGCAAGAGTTGATTTCAGAACCAGTTTTGGGCCAGAGAACCTACTTTGAAAGCTATTCTTCAACTAAATAAGCAGCTTTCAAAGCTAGTCTTCAGTTGGCTAAACTGCTTTTAAAACCAGCTTAAAACGAGCCCCCAACCTACGACGGTGTTTTCAGAATAATCCTTTAAGCAGATAAGTTGCTTTCAAGATTAGTCTTTAAGCAGATAAGCAGCCTTCAAAACCAATCCTCAATCAGCTAATCTGTTTTTAAAACTAGCTTAAAAAGAGCTCTCATTGTGCAAGAGTTGATTTCAGAACCAGTTTTAGGCTAGAGAACCTACTTTCAAAGCTATTCTTCAACTAAATAAGCAGCTTTCAAAGCTAGTCTTCAGCTGGCTAAACTGCTTTTAAAACCAGCTTAAAACGAGCCCCCAACCTACGACGGTGTTTTCAGAATAATCCTTTAAGCAGATAAGTTGCTTTCAAGATTAGTCTTTAAGCAGATAAGCAGCCTTCAAAACCAATCCTCAATCAGCTAATCTGTTTCTAAAACCAGCTTAAAACGAACTCTCAACTTGCAGAGTTGTCTTCAGAACCAACTTTGGGCCGGAGAACCTACTTTCAAAGCTATTCTTCAACTAAATAAGCAGCTTAAAACGAGCTCCCAACCTGCAAAGGTGCTTTCAGAATAATCCTCTAAGCAGATAAGTTGCTTTCAAGACTAGTCTTTAAGCAGATGAGCAACCTTCAAAACCAATCCTCAATCAGCTAATCTGTTTTTAAAACCAGCTTAAAAAGAGCTCTCAACTTGCAGAGTTGATTTCAAAACCAGTTTTGGGTCAGAGAACGTACTTTCAAAGCTAGTCTTCAAGTAGATAAGCAGCTTTCAAAACTAAACTTCAGCTGGCTAAACTGCCTTTAAAATCAGCTTAAAACGAGCTCCCAACCTGCAAAGGTGCTTTCAGAATAATCCTTTAAGCAGATAAGTTGCTTTCAAGACTAGTCTTTAAGCAGATAAGCAACCTTCAAAACCAATCCTCAATCAGCTAATCTGTTTTTAAAACCAGCTTAAAAGGAGCTCCCAACCAACGAAGGTGCTTTCAGAATAATCCTTTAAGCAGAACCTGCTTTCAAAGCTAGTCTCCATCTCAACATCACCTCTTTAATTCTAAAATTGGTGAAAGACTGTTGACTTTCTTGCATTTTGACAGTTTGCTTGACAACAAACGTCAAAATTGACAACCGGATTAACAAATCTTTACAATTATAGAAAATCAAAATAAATACTCCAATACTTTTATTGACAAACGCGGACAACAAGAAATCGTATGGACATTTCAATATCATCGACGTGGACGTCATCACAATATCATAATATTCCTACAATCGAAAAGCGTTACGCTGTTGGAGTTGCGGTCCCCGTCTCGTGTTCTGCGCACCGGTAGCTGCTCCGGCGGACATCTGTTGAACACCGTTCTTGAAACGGCTCTGATTCAGCGACAGGTAACCTTGATTCAACGACAGGTTGTATCCGTCCGAGCCGAACATGTTCTGACTCTGCTGTTGCCGTTGATAGTTGTTATTCTGCTGGGCACCGCCGTTCGTTTGGGAGCGACCGTCCAGCGCGACCCGTTGATGATTGCCGTTGTTGGATACGTCTACGGGGACGGGTTGCAGGTTCATGTATTGTCTCATTCCCGCCGCCGGATTGCATTGGCACGAGCCGCAACCGCAACCGTTGATCGCGGATGCCTGGCACATCCCGTTCAAGGCGGTCTGTAGTATTTGCGACGTCACGGGGTTACACGGCGGCGTATTGCAAAACATCTTGCTCTACTCACTTACGAATTTCGAACGAAAATTTTTACCGGGAAATGTAATCGTACTGGAAAATTTTGACAGATTCGTTTTCCAAATCAATATGCGTTGTTTTAATTTTTTATTTTTGTATCAAAAGCCGGTTTGATTTCCTTTTATTCATGACTGACATTTTTATTTTACGATTTTGACATCTTCACAAGACAGCCAAAACATGTCAGATGTCAATGTTGCTGCCAGTTAGGGTTGATCTGCAAATTTATTGATGTATTAGAGCTTTACAAAAAAGCCAACGAAATAAGACAAAGATTAATAAGACAAAGAATGGAGAGAGAAATAAAGATGAACTGAAAGAGTAGATTTAATAACCGAAACTAACTCACCTATTAATGTCTAAACATATGATGACCCAGAAATTGTGTTCAAAAATTTGTCAGCGTAGTTTTTTTGTTGTTGATTGGAAATTTATTATTATTATAGGTAAATGACATTTCTTCGACAACTGACAACAATTTTACAATCTTACAGCTGTCAAACATACATATGTAAACTGTTGAAATAAATATTTTAGCAGTTTAACAGTTTTTTACAGTTTGACAGCTGTCAGATATTTTTTTGATGACAAACAACATTCAATAATCGTAAAGTAGTTTTTTGACAGCAACAATTGTCAAATTTGACAGCTGTCAAATATTTTTTGATGACAAACAACACTCAACCATCGTAGAAACAGATTTTTGACAGCTACAATTGTCACATTTGAAGAAATGCTGTTTTGACAGCTCTCATAAGTATTTTACATTACGCGCATTAAAGCTGCAGAAATAACTTTTTATATAGTTTGGCGGCTGTTAAAGATTGATTGGTGAATGGTCAGAATTTTTTTTATGCCTAGGACGTCCAAAACTGTTACAAACGACTGATTTTATAATTGTATAACTCCCAAGTGCATTTTGACAGCTACAGTTGTCAAATATGAAGAAATATTATTGATGACAAACTACATCAAATAATTGTAGACAAATTTTTGACAGCTAAAATTGTCAAATCTGAAGAAATACTATTTTCATAATTTTATAGCTGTCAGATATCTTTTTGACGACAAACAATGACAAACAAACGTAAGAATAGATTTTTGACAGCTACAATTGTCAAATTTCAAGAATTGCTGCTTTGACAGCTTTCATAAATATTGTACATTACATAACTCACCGCCCCCGCCCCCTCCATTCAATTTTGAGATAGCTGTCAGCAATTTTTTTATGGCTACGACGTTCAAAACCGTTAAAAAGACTAATTTTATAGCTTTCAAATGCATTTTGGCAGCTACAGTTGTTAAATATGAACAAATATCTTTACAACTTGACAGCTGTCATAAATATTTTATCGTTACTCTTATTAAAACCTTAAAAATAACTGTTTTTACAATTCGACAGCTGTCAGATATTTTCATTCAACATTCAAATAACGTCAAAATAGATTTTTGACAGCTACAACTGCCAAATCTGAAAAAATACTGTTTTTAGAATTTGACAGCTGTCAGATATGTTTTGGTGACAAAATTCAACCGTGGAAGAAATAGATTTTTGACAGCTTCAATTGTCACATTTGAAGGAATGCTGTTTTGACAGCTTTCAGCTATTTTACATCATAGGTATTAAAGCCGCAGAAATAACTTTTTATATAATTTGGCGGCTGTTAATGGTTTTTTAATTATAACTTTCCCCTTCCCCCCTCCACCCCATCCAATTTTGAGATAACTCAGCAATTGTTTGATGGCTACGACGTCCAAAACCGCTAAAAATGACTAATTTTATAGCTGTCAAAATGCATTTGACACTTGTTAAATATTAACTAATATCTTGACATCTGTCAGAAATATTTTATCGTTACTCCTATTAAAATCTTTAAGAATAACTGTTTTTACAATTCCGCTAGCTGTCCGATATTTTTTGTTGACGAACGACATTCATTATCTTAAAATTAGATATTTGACGGCTAAAATTGTCAAATCGGAAGAAGTACTATTTCTACAATTTGACAGCTGTCAAAAGTTTTTTTTGTTGACAAACATCATTCAATCATCGTAAAAATAGATTTTGGACAGCTCAACTGTCAAATCAGAAGAAATACTGTTTTTACAATTTGACAGCTTTCGTAAATATTTGACAGTTACACGTATAAAAGCTGCAGAAATAACTTTTATATAGTTCGGCGGCTGTTAAATTTAACCACCCTCCCTCCCCTCCCCATTTTGAAATAGTTGTCAGAAATTTTTTGACGGTTAAGACGTCCAAAACCGTTAAGAACGACAAATTTTATAAATTTATAGCTGTCAAGTGTGACAGTTACAGTCGTCAAACATGGAGGAACATTGTTTTTAGAATTTGACAGCTCTCAGAAATATTTTATTGTCACTCCTATAAAATAACCTTAAAAAATAACTGTTTGTTCAATTTCACAGCTGTCAGATTTTGTTTCGATAACAGACAACACTCAATCGTAGTGAACATAAATTTTTGACAGCTATACCCGTAAAATATGAAGAAATATTGTTTTTACAACTTGACAGCTGTTTTTGTAATTTGACAGCTGTCAGATGTTTTGTGATAACAAACAACACTGAATCGTCGTAAAAATAGATTTTTGACAGCTATGGTTGTAAAATATGAAGAAATATTGTTTTCACAATTCGACAGGTGTCAGAAATATTTTTGTTACTCCTATTCAGACCTTAAAAAAAACCGTCAAATGTTTTTTGCTAACAAACAACACTTAATCGTCGTAAAAATAAATTTTTGACAGCTACAATAAAATATGAAGAAATATTGTTTTCACAACTTAACAGCTGTCAGAAATATTTTACTGTTCTTCCTATTAAAACCTTAAAAATAACCGTTTTTACAATTTGACAGCTGTCAGATTTTTTTTTGATAACAAACAACCATCAATTATCGTAAAAATAGATTTTTGACAGCTACAACTGTTAAATATGAAGAAATATTGTGTTTACAACTTGAAAGCTGTCAGAAATATTTTATAGTTACTCCTATTAAAATCTTAAAAACAATCCTTTTTACAATTTGACAGCTGTCAGATGATTTTTGATAACAAAGAACACTCAATCATCGAAAAAAAATAGATTTTTGACGGCTACAACTGTCAAATATGAAGAAATATTGTTTTTACAACTTGACAGCTGTCAGAAATATTTTACTGTTACTCCTATTAAAATCTTAGAAACAACCGTTTTTACAATTTGACACATGTCAGATGTTTTTTTGATAACAAACAACCTTAAATCGTCGTAAAAATAGATTTTTGACAGCTACAACTGTTAAACATGAAGAAATATTGTTTTTACAACTTGACAGCTGTCAGAAATATTTTACTGTTACTCCTATTAAAACCTTAGAAACAACCGTTTTTACAATTTGACAGTTGTCAGATGTTTTTTGATAACAAAGAACACTCAATCATCGCAAAAATAGATTTTTGACGGCTACAACTGTCAAATATGAAGAAATATTGTTTTTACAACTTGACAGCTGTCAGAAATATTTTACTGTTACTCCTATTAAAACCGTAGAAACAACCGTTTTTACAATTTGACACATGTCAGATGTTTTTTTGATAACAAACAACCTTAAATCGTCGTAAAAATAGATTTTTGACAGCTACAACTGTCAAATATGAAGAAATATATTACAATTTGAAGCTGTCAAATGTTTGTTTGATAACAAACAACCATCAATTATCGAAAAATAGATTTTTGAAAGTTACAACTGTTAAATATGAAGAAATATTGTTTTTACAACTTGACAGCTGTCAGAAATATTTTATAGTTACTCCTATTTAAAAACAACTTTTTACAATTTGACAGCTGTCAAGATGGATAACAAACACATTAAATCGTCTGCAGCGAACGACTGTCAAATATGAAGAAATATTTGCCGCCAAATGCCGGAGCTCAGCATATCATCGATGTAAACAGCGAACGATAAAGGACCCAATACAGAGCCTTGCGGGACTCTTATCTGCACAGAAGATGTTAACAAAATCTAGTGATTATTGAAAATTTACAAATTTGATCATCGCTTACTCACTTATTTTTTTGACAGTTACCTAAATGTTCAAGTGCTTGTTAATTTGTTGAATCTAAGGTTTCAAGTAGTAATGGATCGAAATTTGCGTTACAAACCTGGACAATTCCCGACGCCAGATAAGCCATCTTATGCTTCTGCTGGTGAGCGCTGAACAGGTAATCCCCCGGCAGATAAAACTCCGTATTCATACAGTTGCCTAGGCTCCGCTTGAAATTCGTTTCGCAATCGTTAAACAGCTGCGTGTGGATGAAACAATCCCAGAATAAATCCAACGATATCTCCTTCTGCATACCGAGCGGTAACAGCAGATAGAACGGCGGCATCGTCTTCATCCCCTGCCGCATCTCCCAATACTTATTGTAATGAGCTATCGTCTTCTTTTGACTGTCCCTGTCGGTATGCCAATCTCGCATCATAGCGATGATGATATCCAAACGTTTGGAGAAATCCAACTGGTGCTGGAACTTCTGGATATGCTGGGCTGTCATGTCGCCGAAGAAGATCATGATGTGCATGAGACAGCCGATGAACATCGTGAAAGTGATGATGAGGTATTCCCATTTGCTCGTGACGCTTAGCATACCTGAAAATGAAACAGAATCGAAACAGATCGCTTTCGATTCCCGACGATTAAAAGAAGCTTTACCGACTGCGCTGTGCATGTAGGCATTGCCTACGGCGCTTATACAGATGATGAACCAATGCAGGGAGTTGTTCCTGTTCATCTGTATGTCGCCCAAGTTCGACTTCCAATTGGAGTCTTTGCCGTCGCTGCAGAGGTACCAGAAACTAGCGGCGACCACCACGTACAATACCAACACGTAAAATTGTCCGCATATTACCACGACGACTTGATTGGCGCCCGGATGATTCCTGATGCTCTTGTAGAAGCTGAAGACGTACTGCAGTCTTAATATGGTCTTCAACTTCATGAAGTCTCTGCTACCGACCATTTCAGCGCCGTTAGAGCAATGCTCTATTATGTAATATAATTCGTAGACCGGTAAGATGCTGATCACGTCGATCGTTATCGCCAGAGCATGTCGGGGGAAATGAAACTGTTTTCTGCTGTGCTTTCCCATGCACCTATTTACCGATCATAAAACAATTTTTACATTAGGCACTTTACGTTAACCACCTTTTGAACTTTTTTGAAACTTTGAAACTCATTTTGTATTTTGACATATTTTGACAGCAACACCTATTAAATCAGACAAAATACTGCTTTCATAGTGACATCTGACAGCTGTCAGAAATATGTCACGATTACTCCTATTAAAACTGTCAAAATAGTTCTCTACACGCTCGAAGCGTTAAACTTGTGTTTTTTAAATTTGACAGCTATCGGAAACGTTTAATTTTGACAGCTGTCAAATCGTTACACATATGCTAAATCTGCAAAACTAACTTTGACTTTGAATTGTAAAAAATAACTTATTTTACAATATTATAGCTGTCAAATGTATGTTGACAACTAAACCGTTGAAATAAATGTTTTAGTAGTTTTTTTAATTATTGCACTCTTCACAATTAGACAGCTGTCAGGTATTTTTTTAATGAAAAACATAAATATTTTACATTGTACGTATTAAAGCTGCAGAAATAACTTTTTATATGGTTTGGCGGCTGTTAAAGGTTGTCCAATTATAACTCCCCACCCTCCCCAACTTTGAGATAGTTGTCGGAAATTTTTTGACGGCTACAACGTCCAAAACCGTTAAAAACGACTGATTTTATAACTGTTAATAAGTGTATTTTGACAGCTACAGATGTTAAATATGAAGCAATATTATTTTTACAATTAGACAGCTGTCGGAAATATTTTATTGTTAGTCCTATTAAAACCTTAAAACAAACCGTTTTTACAATTTGACAGCTGTCAGATATTTTTTGATGACAAACAAGATTTAATCATCGTAAAAATAGACTTTTCGCAATTACAATTATTGTCAAATCTGAAGAAATACTGTTTTTATCATTTGACAGCTGTCAGATATTTTTTTGCTGAAAAACAACATTCAATCATCGTAAGAATAGATTTTTGACAGCTACAATTTTCAAATTGAAGGAAATACCGTTTTTAGATTTTGACAGCTGTCAGATATTTTCTTGCTGACAAACCTGCAATCGTTGTAAGAATAGATTTTTCACAGCTACCATTGTCAAATCTGAAAATAAATACTATTTTTATAATTTGACAGCTGTCAGATATTTTTTTTGCTGACAAATAACATCCAGTCATCGTAATAGATTTTTGACAGCTACAACTGTTAAATTGCA
Source organism: Holotrichia oblita (assembly GCA_023690525.1). Classification (NCBI taxonomy): domain Eukaryota; kingdom Metazoa; phylum Arthropoda; class Insecta; order Coleoptera; family Scarabaeidae; genus Holotrichia; species Holotrichia oblita. Next base: position 189,773,419 of record CM043017.1, read on the forward strand.
AGAAATACTGTTTTTAGAATTTGACGGCGATCAGATATTTTTAAATAACAAACAAAATCGACCAGATAGATACACAATAGATTTTTGATAGCTACAACTGTCAAATCTGAACAAATATGTACTGTTTTCGCAGTTTGACGGCTGTCAGATATTTTTAGATGGCAAACAACTAGTCAATGTAAAAATACATTTTTGACAGCCATAACTGTCAAATCTGAAGAATTGTCGGTTTTTATAATTCGACAGCTGTCAGAAATTGTTTGATGACAAACAACATCCAATCATCGGAAAAATAAAATTTTGACAGCTACAACTGTCAAATCTGAAGAAATACCGTTTTTATAATTTGACAGCTATCAGATATTTTTTAACGACAAACAACATCCAATCATCCTTAAAATAGACTTGTAATAGCTACAACTAAAATTTTGACAGCTACAACTGTCAAATCTGAAGAAATACTGTTTGTGCTGAGAAACAACATTCAGCCATCGTAACAGTAGAGTTTTGATAACTACAACTGTCAAATCTGAACAAATGTGTACTGTTGTCGCAATTTGACGTCTGTCAGATATTTTTACATCCAGTCATCGTAAAAAATAGATTTTTGACAGTTACAACTGTCACATCTAAAAGAAATACTGTTTTTACAATTTGCCAGCTGTCAAATATTCTTTTGCTGACAAACAATCATCGTAAAAATAGATTTTTGACAGCTACAACTTTCAAATCTGAAAAGAAATACCGTTTTTACAATTTGACAGCTATCGCATTTTTTAGATAACAAACAAAATCCAATCATCGTTAAAATAGATTTTTGACAGCTGCAACTGTCAAATCTGAAAAAAAAAGTTTTTACAATTTTATTGCTGACAGAAGTTTTCTTTTGCTGACAAACAATATCCAATCATCGTAAAAATAATTTTTTGACAGCTACAACTGTCAAATCTGAAGAAATACTGTTTTTACAATTTGACAGCTATCAGATATTTGTTAACTGATAAACAACATTTAATTATCGTAAAAATAGATTTTTAACAGCTACAATTATCAACCCGATTATACAATTTGACAGCTGTCAGATATTTTTTTGCTGACAAACAACATCCAATCATCGTAAAAATAGATTTTTGACAGCCAGAACTGTCAAATTAGAAAAATACTGCTTTTACAATTGAAAAGCTGAGAGAAGTTGGTTTGCTGACAAACAATATCCAATCGTCGCAAAAATAGATTTTTGACAGCTACATCTGTCAAATCTGAAAAGAAATACCTTTTTTATAATTTGACAGCTATCAGATATTTTTTGATGACAAACAGCATCCAATTATCGTAAAAATAGATTTTTGACAGTGAAAATTGTCAAATCTGAGAAAAAAGTCTGTTTTTACAATTCCACCGCTGACAGAAGTTTTTTTGCTGACAAACAACATCTAATCATCGTAAAAATAGACTTTTGACAGCTACAACTGTCAGCTCTGAAGAAATAGTTTTCACAATTTCACAGCTGTCAGATATTTTTGTGCTCGCAAACAATATTTAATCATCGTAATTTTTGACAGCTAGAACTGTCAAATTTGAAAAAATACAGTTTTTAAATATTGCCGGCAAAGTTTTTGACGGCCCATCATCGTCAGTTTTATTCTGTTTGAGGCTTGTCGTCCAGATAGACAGTTTTGTTGGAATTCCATCAATTGCTCCTCAAAGAGATTTTTTTTAATTCGGAATTGGACGGCTGATTACAGTTAATTATGATTTTAATCATTACAGATCATAAACCAAAGTTTTACAGAAAACGATAATAATACTTTACCTGTACATTATAATTAGTACCACATCCACGAAATAAATCGTCTCGCATATATAGTAGGGTATAGCAAACGATAATGATGACCGTTTCGTGCTGAAAACCAAGTAGTACAAGACGACGTTCAAGTTCAATTGGATGGTGATAACCACGAGGATCTTCCACCACATTTTGTACGGTATAAACACAACATCCCTCCAATTTCTCTCGTGCTGCATGATCGAAACGTTGGATAAGTCATAATGATCACTTTTTATTGAACTTTTAATGCTCATCTCGTTAAGATTCTTTTGATGACGCGATCTTCACATCTGATATAAAAATAATGTTTTGACAGTAATGACGTTTCTATTTGTCAAGTTATACGGGTACGTTCAGAAATAAGATTAATGTCAATAGGTAATAAAAAATGATTTGTATTTATTTATTTTATTATTTTTTTCTAATAAAACACCGTAATACACAGTAATCAATACATGCAGATAAAACTATATTTCGACATCCAATCTAATAAATGACAGTTTACGCCGTTCTATTTCATCTTATCGTTACGGTAGCACTTTGTACGGATTTAGGATGCCGTTAGGGTCCATGATTCGCTTGATATCCTTCATTAAATTAATCGCCGATTCCGTTTTCGAATAATGCATGTACTTCGGTTTCCTGAACCCGATGCCGTGCTCGGCGCTCACGCTACCTCGCAGCTGCGACGTGTGCTCGTACACGAACGGCTCTATCCTCTTTAAAATGTCCTGCGTGAATTCCTTCACCGAGATGTTTAAATGGATGTTCCCGTCACCTATACGAAAATTAATTTTTTTATTAGTATTAGCGAAATTTATAAAATTACAATTTAATTAATAAAGATTGTATTGGTTAGAAATGTCATTAGTGTCAATGTCATTGTGACATATGTCAAATGTCAAAAATATGTAATAATATTGTTACCGTTTGGTGTTTTTAAAGAGATCTCAACACCTCTATGCATAATCTGTTTCATCTGTCAAATCTAAAGTCAGCCTACACTGAAAAATAATCTTAAAAAGTTAGCTTGCTTGACGTTATAGGGTGTACGAGCTTTTATTGCAAGCCAACTACAACAGCAAGACAACTAAACTATTACTGTGTGAAGCAGACGTTCGTTTGATTAATTGCGTTAATGTCAAAGTGCTTGTCAGAAATTGAAAACGTCACAAATGTCAAAAATCTTTTGATAATCTGTAATGTGACATTCATGTATAACATAACCTTTGAAATCTATTATGACAATATGAATATGCTTTATTATTAAGAGGATCAAAAACACAGTCAAATAACAACATCAATATATACAGGATGGTGTCACCAAGATGGGGTGGACGATTTCGAAAAACCTTTTTTGTAATTTGATTGATGGCTGCATGAGCTACGTTTTAAAAGCATTTTCTTTATACAGGGTGATCGAAGCAGTCATTTTTGGAAAGCTGACAAAGTTCTCTTTAACATAGAAAAATAATATACAGGCTGTTCTATTTGAAAAAAGTAAGTCCGAATTGAATTTACAAAACTCGATCACCCTGTATAATGGTGAATAATTTCAAGTTGAGTGTAGGCCATTATTTTACTCAAAATTATGGCATATTCAATGATACACTTAATTTTTCAATATTCATTTCCGGTTTTGGTATAAAATGGACGACATTGAAGCATTTTTTCAACTTTAATTCCTGTTCTCTTCGTAAGTATGGGTTTTATACCCAACTAATTTTATATCAAATTGTTTGTATTAATTAGCAGAGTCGATTGGAATATTCTAATACCGAGTGTTATTATTATTATTTTAAAAAAAGTTTGGTTCGTCACCGACTGGTTCGATCACCCTGTATAACGAAAATATTTTTAAAACGTAGTCCATGTAGCCCTCAATCAAATCCCAGAAAAGTTTTTCGAAACTCCTCATCGTTTAATTATAATCGTCCACCCCATCTTGTGTGGTACTCACACAACTCGCCAGATGTCGCTAGCACTTTTTTTTTTGACAGTTAAAATAGAAAAAGGCGCCAAATCTAGTGTCATTTTGATTTTGTATGTTGTAATGGTCATGTTTTTTTTGAAGGATTGCTAATTTTGTTGTGCACTAAAACTTTCGGCGACGCCAACATGGCGAATAGTAACAGTAATGTTGGCGGGATCGAGAAACTTAAAGGACGAGAAAATTACGATTCATGGAAGTTTGCTGTAGAAAACTATTTGGAATTGGAGGATTTGTGGAGCTGTGTTGCGGCCGTTGAAACTGACGTGAAAAAGGTAACGAAAGCCAAATCGAAAATAATTTTACTAATAGAACCACTAAATTATGCTCACGTTAGAGAGGCGAAAACAGCCAAAGAGGTATGGGATAAGCTGAAGGCTGCTTTTGATGACTCAGGTCTCACGAGAAAGGTAAGCTAATAACGACTAGGTTAGAATTGGGTGCCTCTGTGGAAGAGGCAAAAGGTGATATTCATTTGCTAATTTACTTTCGGTTAGCCAAATGGTACATCAAGAGAATACTGTCAAATTTGACTCTGTCAAATGTCAAATTTTTAATAAACAAAACCATTTGATTGCTACTGCTACAATGGTTGATAACATGTATAAACTGGATAGACCAATGCAAGCTGCTAACATGGCATTTGCTGTAAAAGCTTATGATCTCTGGCATAAAAGAACTGGACATGGAGGAGAAAACGCTCCAGAAAAAATGAAAAATGGAGCTGTGTCTTGAGAATTAGTTTTACTCGAGAAAGTGAACAACCGTGTATTACATCTTTGGAAGGCAAGCAATCTCGACTACCATTTGAAGATTCTGAGTCCACTACAAGTACTGCCCTAGAAGTGGTGGAGAAATCACTGGGTGGTTCCTGATACTTTCTAACTTCCATGGATGATTTTACAAGAAAGGTGTAGTCTGAGGTTGCTCAGAAGTTCTTAGAATTTAATTTAATTTTGTTGAAAAACCAAAGTGGGAAAAGAATTCAGGTTTTGCGGACTGATAATGGCAAAGAATACTGCAATGAAATTTTGCTGAAGTATTTGCATAAATTTGGAATTCAGCATCAAACGACTGCACCGTACATGCCAGAACAGAACGGAAAGGCTGAAAGAATGAACAGAATCATTCTAGAGAAGGACTAGATGTTTATTACTAGGAGCTCGCCTGCAGAAGTGTTTCTGGGCTGAAGCAGTAACAACTTCAGTTTACCTTATCAATAGGACCCCAAGTCGAATGTTGATGGATTACAAAACGGCAGAAGAAGCGTGGTCGCAGAAGAAACCACACATGAAGCATCTACGACAATTTCGTTGTATTGCAATGATTCATACACCAAAACAAAAGAGAAGAAAGCTTGATGCAAAGTCAACCCGCTGTATAATGGTAGGATAGCAATTAACGAAGCAAAAAAAGAATCCTGGAAAAAATTTGGGGAAAAAATGAACAAACAACTCCGTAATAAAAAAGACTACACAATGCAAAATTTAAAAGACAAAAAGGGGAACAGTAATATCCGAAGAAGACAAAATAATGGGGAGATGAAAACAATACTTTGAAGAATTGTATAAAATAAAGGGAGAATTAAGAATGGAAGTAACAAAAATAGATGAGGAAGATCAAAAAGGTAAGAACAAACAGGAAATAAAACAAATCACAGAAGAAGAATTACAAGAAGCGATAGCGAAATTAAAAACGGGGAAACCCCCCGGAAAAGATGAGATAACAACGGAAATGATTAAATCCCTAGGAAAGGAAGGATCGGAGAAATTACTTCAAATATTAAATACAGCAATAAGAACAAAGAAAATACCGAATGATTGGAAAACAGGTAAAATACTATCGATATATAGAAATGGAGACAAAAGAGATCGCAAGTATTATAGAGAGAGAATTTTGGAGAAAAGGATAAGAGCAAGCATAGAAAGTGCAATAGAGGAAACACAATACGGCTTCAGAACAGGCAGAAGCACCCCAGAAGAATAAAAAGAGAAGCCATTTGGAAAACACTAGAAAACTGTTTTCGGCAGTGATTGATGACGCAATAAAGGAAGCAATGAAGGAAATGAAGAAACTAAGGCTGGGAAAAAAAAGTCTCGAAAAACACAACATTCTACCTAATATTCTACTCATGACACTCAACCGTTTGATATTAATGATAATAATTAAGATAAGTTTGATGGAACAATAAATGCTTTTTTCAATGAGACCAAGTTTGTTAAAATCAGTTCAGTCGTTTAGGAGATACAGCTGTTTATTAAAAAAAAAAAAAACATTGAATTACCCCCCACCACTTTATTTTAATAGATACGTCAAAAAGTGTTAAACAAAAATTACTCGAATAAAGCTAAACTTTAAAAAGCATACATTTTTTGATAACATTTACTGGGTGAATTTCAATGAAAAATCACTTTAAAAGTTTAAAATGCCGGTTACGCCCCCTGGCGACCATCTTGGAAATCTGAAAATATTTTCCACGGTCTTCTTTTGATCACTTTAGTATTAAAATTTTTTACCCCAAGTCTCTACGACGAATAGTTTCAGAGATACAGCTCTTTGCATTCTTATCTGACCACCCTGTATAATACAACAGGGTGGTTCACCGCGAAATACATCGATCGATTGCGGGAAAACTATAGCTAGGAATGATCTGAAATTTTGGGACTATACTAAAGTCGATGGGAGCCACCCGCCTAAAATATTTTCAAGATGGCGGCGCTTCGGGATGTACCGGAAGTAAGCACCAACTTCGTTATTTTAAATGGAACGCCCTGTATATTGACACGTTTTCAGATTCTACGTGAAATTCTAAATATATTTCATGTATAATGTCATATAGCTAAGTCTAACCCTTTTTGATTTATTTACATTTTTATGCTAAATTTGACGTTTGCAGGTAGATAATAAATTGCACTTTTTTCATATAAGGATTAGTTTATTATTTATTTTGAGGTAAGGTTTCTGAAGTAGATGACCTAATTAAATACTATTTGTATAAAATTATTACAATTATTCATACAGAGTGTTCGAAATATACGTCTGAAAATGAAATCCGAAAGTCAATTTTTTTAAATGGAAGGTTGGCAATTTTTGTAATTTTATCTTGTTAAAAGTAAGGGTATTATATTTAAAATAAACTGTTCGTTTTATTCGTGATATACCGCCAGGAATGCTCGAAAAAATTGCCCAAAATTGGACGTCCACGAAATCATCAAACGTTAATGCCATCTTTTGAATAAAATAAAAAGTTTGGATTAAAATTCAATTAAATTGAGAGTTTAATTGAGTTGAGAAGCTTACAAAAGTATTTTTTGGCTCTACTGCTGCTTCATACCAGAAGACAAGACGATGGTATTAGCTTCTTTCGCTCTAATAGTTGAAACTTTCAAGTTTACAATCGAAGAATATTTAAAGAAATAGTGCAATACCTCTTGAAGAAATTGACAGTCGAGACTCTAGAAAACATACATACCTACATGTCCATAACCACAAATCCGAACAGCATCTTTACCAATCCTTTCCCTAAACTCAGTAACAATCCCATAGAATTGTTTGATCGGCAACGATAGATCATATTTAAATACATAACCATCGTACAATAAACCATCGGTAATCCTTTCTCGCAGAGCCCATATTGCCTGAATAAAAATCCAAAATAATCTACACACATTTTTTTTTAAATAAAATTTACCTTCATTTTAGAATCTTCATTAGTAACAGTGCCATCTTCAACCACCCCAGTCTTCATCGCCATTTCCAAAAATTTATTCATTTTATCCTCATCATGAGCAACATTACTACCTTGAGTCTCTACCAGCACATAAAAAGGATAATCCGTAATAGGTGATTTTAACCCATGATATCCTGTCACTACATCCAACGATAAAGCATCGATAAGCTCGAAAGATGACAGGATTTCCCCCAATTCCTTCCTAGCTAATTTAAAGGTTTCTAAAACGTTCTCAAAAGATTGCAAACCTGTAAATTAATTAAAAATTAACCAAAAAGAACGATTATTATAAAGAATTAAAACCTAAGAAGGAAACGTTTAAAGCTTTAGGTTTTGGCGGACATTGAATAGCTACTTTCGTAACAATTCCAAGAGTTCCTTCCGAACCGATGAAGAGATGTTTTAAATGAAATCCTGTATTATCTTTCTTTAACGTGCTCAATAGATCCATGATTTCCCCGTTTGCTTTCACCTGAAAATGATTCCTTTTTATTTTGGATTATTTCAATTATAGAGGAGGTAATATTACAGCTTCCAATCCTAAAACGCTGCCGTGTAGATTGCCGTACCTTAACAGTCTTAAGCCGCCGGCGTTTGTTGATATATTGCCTCCGATATGGCAGGATCCTTTAGCGCCTAAATCTAGAGGCATCATTAGATCTTTCTCGGCTAGTTGGTCCTCTAAAGTTTCGAGAACGCAGCCAGCTTCACATACTAGGACACCTGAAATTTTTTTTTAAATTAAAGAATGATTGTTGTTGACTTTTTGGTGGTCAGCTTCTTCAGTTGGGGGGTGTGACCAATAGTAAAAAAGTTCGTAATCGATTGAAGAGATAAATTGAGTTTTCAAGTCCGATCCTTGATTATATTATAAAAAAATTAGATTAGAATTACAAGGTCATTGCCTGTTAATTCTGTTTTGATTAAATTGGCAACTAGAGTACCTCTCACCGAAGAAATCAGAACTAATTTGATCTGCATTGAATCCAACCTTGCTTCAATATTTTTTAAACTGTAACCGTTGTATTTACTTAAGAAACTATGAAGAATAGTTTGGAATGATGATCAAGGAGTTAACGCTAGATTTTTGGGAGCTCAATTAAGATTCGCCAACTTAAGATGGTTCAGTGGACGACATGATATGATTTCGAAGCATTTCGAATAATCAATAGCGTTTTCGTCAAATGGATATAGGCCGCAAGCGCGGAAACCACTTCGAATATGACCTTCTTTGCCGTATTTTTCAATAACCTTGTCCAATATTGGACAACATTTTTTCTATTGCCAGAACGTCGCTGGGGTTGCTTCTCCTCCATTCGAGAACTCCTTTTCTCCATCCAGTCTTAATTGGTTTTATTGAAATGTAGCAATATATATTTTTTGTTTTTCTTGTATTGGTGACACTGAATCATATGTATCGGGTTGACAGTAATAGTTCAAGTCATGTCAGTTGTTGTATTGTTATAGCGAATAAGATGTGTAGAGAGAGTTGCCCGATCTTCCTTTAATGAGTAGAATAATGTCAACATTGCCAAGCGAATACTTTGAACAATAAACAAACTAACTGAAAGGTTGCGACTCATTGAAGTGAGACTTCCAGAGAGAAGAAGTGATTCATCAGCTTTAATAGTGAATAAAAATAAAAATGCTGATAAATCCGATAAGAGATCGGACAGGAAAGAGCAGCGAAAGTGCTTTAAATGCCACAAAATATTGCTAAAAGAAAAACGGTATTGCAATAGACTTGAAGAAGGCATCAAAACCTGCAGGTGAAGCAAGAAGGAAATGGGATAAAAAGAGTGTTGCTGGAAAATTGGTTGGTTATTGTGGTGAAAAGGATGGATATAGGATCTGGATTGAGGCTGAAGGAAATGTTATTCGTAGCCGTGACGTGGTTTTTAAGAAGGAAATGCCCTTAAAAGAAAAACTACAGTTGTTATTTTCAAAGAATCAAAAAGATATAGATCCGATGAGTCATAGAATGGAAGAAGTTTCCGTAAATGATGAACCTTTGAATGAAGGTGATAACGATATAGAAGTTAGAACTTCCGAGGAAGATGTCGTCAAGGATGGTATTCCAACATCATCTAGTGCAAAACTGGAAATGGATGAAAAGAGGCAACAACGTGATACTAAGAAACCTGCTCCAGATTCATACGCAGCTGCAATGAAAACTAATGAAGCTGAAAGTTGGTTTTGCATGCTATGAATGAAGAATATTGTCTTCACTGGAGGAAAATAATACATGGGAGATGGTTGAGAGGCCATCAAATGAAAAACTTATTGGTACACCTGTGCAGATTATAAATCGGAAGAAAATCCACAAATCGTCCTGACGGTTTTCAAACGATTTCGTGTCAGCGCCTGCACGAACACAAAACTCAAACTAACAATTCGCAATTATTTCTGCTCGAACGCTTATTTTCTGGTCGAGCATGCGCCTGACAGTTTCCAACTAATCACGAACCCGCTCGAACAAACCTATTAAGCCAAGTTTAATCTCAGCTGTCATTTAATATTTGATGCAAATACATTTAATAGAAATGAAATCTAATTTGCATTTTATAAATATAATAAATAGTGTACATTGATTGGGGCGTTTATCTTGAGCAGTAATTATAATGCTTGGGAATTTGTGTTTCGTAACAAGCGGGTAGCCTTAATTGACAACTCAAATTGTCAAATATCAATGTGACCAACATTCAAAAATGTGTACCTGATATTTCAGCTATGGACAATCTTTTATTCATCAAAGCCGTATTAACGTTTTTGTTGACTTTCTATGAAGAAAATTGATGAGACAAAAGATAAACTTCAACAATTCTGCTAGTGATAAGCTCCAAGAAGCTTTGATTAAATTGGTACTACTGAAGAAGTCGAGACTAATTTGGGAACGTTAGTTAGTTGTATACATCTTTAAAATAGCACTGATCAAAATAAGAGCTGTGAAGTGGTTATTGCGCACTCAAAAGGCAATGTCAAGCTGGGAAATACTACTTTCTCTTTCTTAATTTTTTTCCCCCACACCTCCTCCCTCAGTTCAGCTATAATTTCATCTTCAATAGAAGTCTTGGCTAACACTAAAGTTTTACCTTTTCTTCTTTTAGTTATTGCCTTTAGGCTGGGAGGTGCCTCAGGGAACGATGTGACATCTTCTGGTGAAAATATTGAAGTACATATTATGTACTTGGAAGACCATATATGATGCTGTAGATTCCTCTATATTATCACATCGTTGTGGATGTACTAGTACGACAGGAAAGTTTTCAAAGTTGTCGTTTGGTAGTGTTCATGGAGGTGGTGGTGCTCATCTGATTCCGATGGCCATTTCCAATAGTTAATGCCACTCATAGTCATAGCATTAACAAACAATTTCTTTTGATTTGAATTTTTTTTTACCTTCCCAGGAAAATTCTGTCCTTCGTACTTTACTATTACATAATCATTAACATTTATTCCATCAAGGGTTAGTGCTTTTGCGTTGGTGGGATCTAATGGACTATTTTCAACTAGATTGATATCTGAAAACAATTTTTTCCTCACTCCTTCTACTGAATTAAGTTGACACTTTTTTTATAATCTTTTCTTTTTTCTCTCTTCTTGCTGTTTCATTCTAAACCTTCTCTTTTTTTAAATAGTAAGCACTCTTTCCATTGCTGTGAAGAACACACATTTAGAATTGTCTCTTTATTTCTATAGTAGTCTTTTTCCCTGAGTTTTCTTCTGAGCATGGCCAAAACAAAATAGACTTAAGTGGGGAAGAGATTGTCGGTGTAGAATTATTGTTACTGTTCAAAGATTTATTCGTTTCCATTCTTTTTATAATTCCATTTAGGGCCGTGCGTCTAGTCCTCGTTCTATTGCTTCAATCAATGCTCTTTCAGAGAAGTTTTATTCTTTGTCTTAAGTTCTTCTGATTCTAATACAAGAATTTCATCACCTGATGTTGTACATCTTGCTGGTGATTTCAATTCACTTACTTCTTCGCTTTCTCTGAATTCGTTTATCTATACATTCTGTTTTGGTTCTTCTTGGTTTTTGATTCCGGATATTTCATTGCCGTCGAACCTGTGCGAAGGATTGACTGGGCTGAGTTTGGTGCATTGGTCGATCAGCTTGTCGAGGACGTTCCGTCTGAAATCACTGATTCCCAAAATTTGGAGGGTTTGGCCTCTGGGCTTTCTCATAGCATTACTGAGGCAATGTCGAGAGCAACAACAACTTCTGTCCCGATCTCTGACGGGTGGATTCCCTCGGATCTTGTTGATTTGCTGAGGGAGAAGCGCAAGGCTCGTAAAAGGGCGCAACGCACTCGCTGCCCCTTAGATATCGCCCGAGCCAACTTGTTATTCTAATACCCTGCGAGACGAACTCAGAGACTTTCACTGTGAGAGGTGGTGGGCCAAGGTTTCATCTGACTCTGTCTCCGACGGCTCCGTTTGGAGACTGGCGAGATCCCTTAAGAGAAGCAAAACTCCTTCCACTTACGGACCTATTCACGGGCCGAATCGGCTGGTGTATGACAGCGAGGGTAAAGCGGAGATTTTTTCCGAGCATTTAGAAACCGTATTTGCGGGTGTCGGGGGTAATCATGAATTTGATGTCTTTCATTAGGAGGTCGATGTTTTTATCCAGTCTTTGTCTTTTGCTACTAGTGATCCCATTCCACCTGCCAATGTTGACGAGATAAAATTCCACATAAAAAGTCGCAAAAGTGGTAAAGCCCCTGGTTATGATGCAATTTCGAACACCGCGCTGAAAAAGTTGCCGGATAGGGTCGTTCTGGTTCTCTTGAACATTATCAACGCCATGCTACGTTTGAGATATTTCCCGTCCATCTGGAAGCATGCCCGCGTCGTCCGGGTAATACAAAAGAAGGGCAAGGACAGTCTCTTCCCTCAAAACAATAGGCCAATAAGTTTGCTCTCCAATATCTCGAAAATCGCGGAGGCCATCCTTTTGAATCGACTTAGAGCCGAAATAATCGATACGAACATCCTGCAGGATGAGCAGTTTGGTTTTAGGGAAGGACTGTCAACTGAGTATCAACTCCTCAGGGTTACAGAGGAGATTAGAAATTCCCTGGAAAGACGTGAGTCTACTGGAGCGGTATTCATGGATGTTGCTAGTGCCTTCGATTCCGTCTGGCACTCGGGTCTTCTTTTCAAGATGCATCGGGCTGGGATCAATCCCAATATAATATATCTCGTGAAGTCCTACCTTTCGAGTCGTTCTTTCGATGTAGCAATCGATTCTTCCGTCTCCTCCACTAGGCCCATCCTAGCTGGGGTCCCACAGGGGTCGCTTCCCGGCCCTGAATTGTTTTTAATTTTCATGTCTGACGTACCAAAGACTGCGGGCACTAAACTCGCCATGTATGCAGACGACACTGCAATCTACACGTCGTCTAGATCTGACGCCCTTGTCTGCTCGAAGCTGCAAAGCGCAGTAGACAAATTCCTCTCTTGGTCTACCAAATGGCGATTAGCCATAAACCACGATACGTTTTTCGAGGAAAAGATCTGCTCCTCCAATAAATATCTTCGTAGAGGACGTTCGTCTGCTCTGGAGTTCCACCGTTAAATATCTCGGCATGACTCTGGACTCCAGGCTTACACTGAGACATCACTTTGCTGAGACAGCGGCCAAATATTTAACTGCGAGGTCAGCTGTGTCCCAGTTCCTATGCAGCAAAAGCCAGCTCAGCCTAAAAATTAAACTTTTAGTTTACACACTTTTTTTGAGGCCAATACTCATCTATGGATCCCTGGTCTGGTCTAGTGCTGCACTCTCCCATAGGAAAAAATAAGACCCTGAGATACATAGTCAACGCGCCTTGGTACGTCCGCAATGTTCAGATCCATCAGGACTTGAATATTCCTACTCTTCTTCAGCACGCAGCAGCGTTGGCCGAGAAGACATTTGCTAGAGTTTCTGACAACCCGCTGGTAAGAGAACTATTGACGACATAATATCTATAATCACGAGTAACAACCAACGGGGGATGGTCCCGTACTATTAGGAGGACTAAAGGGTTTAAGGGCTAAAGTCCAACCCTAGAAAAGAGATGGAAGACCTTCGTCGTCTGAAATGGTTTTAAAAATAATGTCAAACATGTAAGTAATGTAGAATTGATGCAGAAATATACATTCCCAAATTACAGCCCAAATTACAAGCTATAATTCAAGGTCAAGGAAATAACTGTCACTTTGAAAACTTTAATTTATTGGGAATTAATTGCGAAGCTGTCAATTTTGACAGATAACGAAATATTGAGTGAGATCATTTTGCGACAGAAATTCGTACCTGATATTTCATCTATAGACAATATTTTATTCATCAAAGCTGTATTAACGATAATTTCATCGAATACCGCTACAGAACCACCCACTAATCCGGTGTTCCCACCTTGAGGGCAAACAGCAAGGCGATGCTTATCGCAAAACGCTAATATTTCAGACACTTCCTGAGCAGTCTTCGGTTTTAGTACACACTGGCTGTAACCTGAAACGAGCAAGTTTTTTTTTTTATACTACAAGGGATGTTAAATTAGACGAACTCACCTCTCACACTCCTGATCCAATCGACATTGTAAGCTTGGCAGTCGGAAGAGTTAGCGAGCACGCGATTCTCTCCTAATAAATCTCTGAAAAACTTGAGATGGTTGTGTTCTACGGTGGCGAAATTGCCTCGTTTTACATGGCTGTAACGATCCTGTATAATACATAATTATAAAATAAGAGGAATTATTAATTAATTAATCAGAAATATACGGTCTCGATATTCAATATGAAGCAATCCAAATGGATTGTTCTCAAATATACCTGCGGCAGGAACCATGACCTACCTTGGTAAGCTCCGGCAACCCCGTCGCGTACCGTTTGTATTGGGGGAAGTGTGTCCCTGGAGAGGCGGATCGAGTCACCCCCAACCTTTGCAAACCCCTCAGCATTATGTCGGATGCGATCCGAGAAAATATCTGAAAGACATGAAAACGGGGATAGAGATAATGGTTGTGTTACGGATGGATAGATTCCCTATATATATATAATTAAAGCTGTCGGAAAAAAATTTAATTTAATTCGCTATTTTAATTAATGTACAAAAATAGTATGCAAATAAGATTCTAGAATGAAAAAATCAGCGATAAAATAATGAATGAAGAAAGCAACTGACACAAAAAACGATGAGCACGATGAGTGCTGCCATCTTGTGATCATCAATATAAAGTTTTCCAAAATTTATATATGTATACGTCAAAATAAAACGTCAAATTTATTTGACGTTTCTTAAAAATCTCAGGTTATATGACACTTCTTCACTTCTTCACTTATTTTATCTTTTATTATAGACGTAGTGTTATCTGTCATCGAATAGTCCTAAAAATAATTGCGTTGAAGTCAAACAGAAACTGCACATCTTATGATGAAATTATGAGAAACAAAATTAATTTAAAAAAAACCCTAAATTATCGTTTTTTTTTTGTTTAAATCTTGAAAACGAGATGCTCAATTGTTTTTTTGCTATTTCCACCATTGCAATCGCCACATTAAATCCTCGAAACTGCGCCCATTTAACAGATTTTGCAACTCCAATAATAACAAAGTTGGCAATGGTGTCACACAAGAGCACATGACAATTGAATTATCGTTCCACTACCCTGTATAAATTTTGTTGAAAGTTATGACATTTCTCAGTATCTATGACCCTTTACTTGCGTTTGCAGAAGTACCTTACGCTTCAAAGGGCTTTGCAATTAATTAATTTTTCTTTAAGATGGTGCAATAAGAAATTATTAAGGAAAATTGTAAATATCTTCGAAACATTTGAATTTAGGGATAGGGAACTCTAATACAAAACATTTGCAAATAATAATATATAGACACATCAAAAAAAATCATAATTAGAGTAGGCTATGTGAATGGCTTGTTACTTTAGCCACTTTCACATAATTACATTTTATTCCTTGACATTTAATTTGAGGTTATAAACTTTGGTTACAATGAAATGTCAAATAATAAATGTCATTATGTGGTATCAATTGTTTTTTTTTTCGATGGCACGTTACCATTGTATTAAAAAAGTAAAGAGTGATCAGGAATATTCATGCATTATTCTATTTTAAAAAAATCGTTTGTAGTGGTACAGCTTGAAATGGGTTAATTAAAAATAAAGTGGTATGCTGAATAAACAGAGAATCAGATAAAAAAATTGGAAAAACAAATGAGATTGATATTGATGAATGCTTGGAATCGAGAGAAACTTTCAGAAAAAAAACATTCTGTGGATGATGTGGAAGCAGTTATTAAGGTCTTTAACCCACAAAACACCAAACAAGTTTTGTTTCTGAAAAAGCTTAAATTTACCCTGTTTTGAAAAATGTATTCCCTCCTTTGCCTTATCATCAACTCTAAGACCATAGTTAACAATCATTACTACAATTAAAAAGTTAAAGTTTATAATTAAAATCATATATTGTTCGGTTTATAAGCAAAATATCAACAAACCACTGCGGAGGCAATCGTTTGTTCCAGCTACAACAACCACATGGTCTTCTCTTCGAAACACCCGGCATAGTTGTGAAGAGATGACAACAACATCAGTTAAGCAAGCATTTGGTTTTATTATTGTTTGGACATGATAAGTGTCACCTTCTAGTTCCTTTAGTGTCTGAGTAGCATATCTGCCCTGACTATCAGCCAAAACCAAAATCCTGGCCTAGCTGTTGCCTTCTAGAAGCAATATTTGCCTAACAAATTATTGTGTTACCACTTTTAATCCTGTTAGGTAAAGATTTTCAATTACCATAGTTTGACTTTCCATGTTTTTCTTCTATATTCTTCAGCTTTAACCCTAAGCTCCTCAACAGCATAAACAGAGAACGATTCTACGATGAACTGTATTAAGTTACCCTAAACCTATCTTCAACTGTTTTTGAGTTATTGTGATTTGTTTAAAAAAAATGCGTTTTGCGATGGGATGTTTAATAGTCTCTCTTTTGCTCTTCTTTAAATGCAAAACCTCGATATTTTACAAATAGCAAGTAAAACTATAAGGGTTCACAAAATACATTGCAAACCTATCATAGGTTATACAGGGCGTTCAAAATTTAGTGCCAAAGCCGAAAAACTTCAAACACAAAAAAGTCAAAATCTTCAACATTATGGGCCAATTACTCAATGTTGAAGTCAACCCTTGCAATTAAACACAATACAGATATATCTACATATTCAAAACTTGGTTCTTTATTGAAACGGCAAGTTCAAGGTTATAGGGCAAAGTAATCTAACATTTTAACGAAGGAAGAAATCGAACAATTTATCTAGGAAGCTCCAAATAACGAATATTTAATAATTATGATTTTAATTTTTATTTAGATGACACATTTATTTATTTTTTAGGTGTGGCTTTAATATTTGGTATTTCTGGGGCCTGTAGAATGGATGAGTTAGTCCAAATGACTCTATACGATGTAGAAGACCTTTTTAACAATAAGGTTGAGGTGGAAATCAAATTTTCACAATACAAAATATTCAATAAAATAATCCTACTACAGACTTCGCATGTTCTCCAAAATGTTTCTCATAGTTCTAATAATGTTCCTCCAATTTTCAATAATTGTACTTGTTACGGTCCATTTGTTTTATTGGACCTAGCTGCTGGAGAAATACTACTAGTGTAAACGTTTTTCACTTCAAAGCATGTTATACATGTTCTTATTACTCCCTTAACGGAATTTCTCAAGGAGATAGGCCAATATTTTCCTCGTACAGCAGCTATAGTTTGTTGAGTGCCTGCATGCAACTGGTTAATATGTTCGCTTAGAATTATTAATTTTGTACGAGCATGCTTGGCAGGAAGCAATATCTGATGCTTCTGTGAGTATGGTATGTTGGAATGTCTTAGTCGGCCCCCAACTCTCATTAGACCTTGTTCATCTATAAATGGAGCTAAGCATAGTAGATTGCTTTTAGCATCTTACTCTTTATTAAAGCCTGTCCGCTGAGCTAATACAATCAAGGAAGTAAGTGCTTGATTTAGCTCAGCTGAGGTGAGATAACCTGTCTCAACCTTTGTGGTTGTTTTCTTTATTCGAGCTTCAATATTGTTTTTGAATCTTATGCAGTAAGCGACAACTCGTTTTAATTTATGCAGGTTTGAATATCTCTCAAATATGTCAAATGTGTTTTCGTTGCATATGCTTACTGTCATTGTCTTGACTTCTGGTAAATTATCTAATGCTATGCATTCGGCATGAGGCCAATTATTTGAAGGACGTTTCAGGAATTTAGGTCTATGCCACCATAAGCTTGTCTGCATTAAAGTAGAAGGGGAACTTCCTCTGGAAACTAAATCCGCAGGATTATCTTTTGTATTGATATGATGCCAATTGGAAACATCTGTCAGCTCTTGTATTTCAGCAACTCTGATGGCTACGAAAGTTTTGAAAGCCTTTCCTGATTATATCCATGATAGGACGATTGACGAATCTGTCCAATAATATATTTTGCTAAAGTTCATTGACAAGCATGGAATTAATTTGTCTTCTTGCGGTATACTCCATGTCCCAATTTTCCACTGTCGTTGCGTTCTACCAGTACATCCAGAAAAGGTAAGCAGCCATTCTCTTCTAACTCCATCGTAATGTTGATGTTGGCATGTTGTCGGTTGATGTGTTCCTTGAATGCGTGTAGGTTGTCCATACCGTGAGGCCAGATCACGAATATGTCGTCCACGTAGCGGTACCAGCATTTCGGTTTCTTGTCACTAGAGCTGATGGCTTGTTCTTCAAAGGTTTCCATAAAAATATTAGCGATGACTGGTGAGAGTGGTGATCCAATGGCTGCGCCGTCTTTCTGCTCGTAGAAATCTCCATTCCATAGGAAATAGGTGGTGTTTAAACATAGTCTTGCGAGGTCAATTATATCCACTTGTAGTCCTTGTGGTATAAACCGTTGTCTGATGAGTTCTAGGGTTTCTTCCACTGGCACGTTGGTAAAGAGCGATTCCACGTCGAAACTCACTAGTATGTCTTCACTGGTTACTTCATGTTCATGTAGAATCTCCACAAAATGTTCAGAGTTCTTTATAAAACTGCTTGTCAAACCCACGTACTGTTGTAGTTGTTTGGCAACATATCTGGCTAGTTCGTAAGTCGGGGATCCACAGGTGCTCACAATCGGTCGTAGAGGGTTTCCAGTTTTGTGTATCTTGGGTAGTCCGTATAGTCTTGGAGGCTGCGTTTCTGACGGCAGTAGACGTCGTTGTTCTTCCTTCGGTATGGTTGACTCTTTGATAGTTTTCCTGGTCGAACGTTCTATTTTAGCTGTAGGGTCTCTGCTTAGCTTCTTGTAATGTTCAGGATCCAATAAGGTGTTGATTTTCTCATTGTAGTCTGACCTGGTCATTACTACTGTTGCGTTTCCCTTATCGGCACGTAGAATATTTATGTCTTTATTGTTGCGGAGTTCTTTCAGTACGTCCTCTTCTGTCTTGGAGATGTTTCTGGTTGGTGGTTTGGCTGTGCAGAGTATTTTGCACGTCTCGTGTCTTATTTGTTCTGCTTCTTCTGCTGGTAAGGTCCTTATTGCACATTCCAGTTGGGTGATTATTTCATCCTTCGGTATCCTGTTGGGTGCAATAGCGAAATTTAGTCCTTTCGAAAGTACTCTGGTCTGTTCTTCAGATAACGGTTGGTTGGTGAGGTTCACGACAGTCTTCTTAGGGTCCAATTCTGGTAGTGCTACGATCTTATTTTGAGATAGCTTTTCAAATTTCTTGGTCTGCTTTCTATTAGCATTGTTGAGGTGATGTTCTGCGTGTTCGTAACTAATCCGGTCTACCGTTTTCCCAATATCCTCAGGTAGTAGTCGGCCTAATTCCAAATGTAGCTGGTAAAGTTCGTTGGATACCAAATTGAGTTCGTAGTATGTGCGGCGCACTCTTTCCCGTATAAGTGCTTCTTCTGCTCGGCGAATAATTCTGTTAACAGTGGCAGTCCTAAGATGATGTTGTATCTTGACGAAATTTGGTATCACATCCTGGTCTCGGCAGCGTCGTAGAAATGCTAACGAGCAGCTGGCTCCTCTTCTTGCGTAACTTGTCCAGTTTCCTGGTCTTCTGGTCGATATCCTCCCCGATAGAGGCGTCCAATAATCGAATGTAGACTTTCACGGCCACTGTTCCATAAAGATGTATCTTTCGGGTATTGCCGTGGTTGTTGGGACAAACTGGAACAGGGACTGGGTATATAACGAGGAGCAGAAGACATCAACATCAGTCTTTAGAGAACTTCTGAAGAAGCTGACAGCATGATCAGCGAAACGTCAAGTTTGTCACAACAACTACGGCAATACCCGAAAGATACATCTTTATGGAACAGTGGCCGTGAAAGTCTACATTCGATTATTAATATGTTAGCTTATTGGGCAAAGTTTCTATTTCCCAAAATTTGCATATGTTTTTATTTAGATTTTGCAATGTGCTAGAATTACATAAAGTAAACATTCGTGGAAATCTGTGGTGAAATTGTTTTGCCAGAAACAACCCATCCAAGTAATGTCTTTTGTAAACATAGTCCACTTGCAGCAAGATTTATCTGACCTATGCATAGTAATTTGTAAAATAATTCTCCTAACAGCATGTCTACTTCCTTTGAAATATGGAATTCTGGATCAGCTAGTTTAAGGTTCTTCGGTATATTAATTTCCTTTTGTGATATCGAAATAGGTGGTAAACACTCTGATATTTTTTTCAGAATGAGACAATTTATATCGGCCTGAAACGCAGTGCATCTAGATTTCATTGACACGTCTACTGAATGCGTGATATGAGTTTTGGCTTGGGTAATGCCTGTTAGAGCTATATTGATTTGGTTTTGTTTTAAACCGAGATAATTGGCCATTTTGTATGTAATTAAATTGGACTGCGATCCAGAGTCTAACAAAACTCTGCACTTTCTTTTGCGTCCCTTTTTCCCTAATCTCTATTATTGCTGTAGATAGAAGGACAATTGAGTTGTTAATATTACAACTATGACTTGCTGATGTAGACTGCGGCGTCCCAGTTGAACTGGACTTGCTCTCTTTGCTGATATGCAATAGCGAATGATGCCTCTTGTGACAAATTGGTGCTATGATTGCCTTTCAAACAGTTTAAACAGAGTCGTTTCGTTTGAGCTTCACTGACTCTTTTGGGTATTTCGAATGCAAGGAATTTCTTGCAATCAAAAATCATATGGTTGCTCATTTTGCAATAAGTACATGAAAGATTTCCAGATGTCGTATTATTTTGTTACAACATTCGTTGCTGCACTTTGCTTGTATGTTTTGGCGACTTCCTTGGTTTGCATTTTTGCGATTATGAATATGGTTTCTAACGTTTGGCATTTTTGGGTTAAGAAATCTATTAATTCTTGTATTGTCGGTATCTCCGTAGATTCTATCTTCGTTTCCCAATCTTTGATTGTCTGTGAATCAAGTTTCTTGGTGATAATTACCACTAATAAGTCGTCCCAATGATTGGTTGGACGTTTCAGAGCTGTTAAAGCTCTTATATGCTTTAGTGCACCGTCTAATATTTGACGTAGCGTGATTGCATTTTCTTTTGTTGCTATGGGCAGTTCGAATATATTGCGTTGATATGCTTTTGCACTATTATTCTCTGGTTACTATATCTTTCTGATAGCATTTTCCAAGCAGTGCCGTAATTGCCAGCAGATATTTCAAGAGAATCCAGTATATTCATTGCTTCTCTCTTTAAGCATGCTTTTAAATAATGAAATATGTATAAGCGAATTGAATGTATCGTAAAATGACAGCCACTCCTCACTTTTTCTCTAAAAAAAATTTGATCTGGAATGTCAAAATTTCCTAACGATTTGCGGGTAACGATATTTTCATACTAGCTGTCGATAGAATATGGAACTTATACGATTATTACATCTTGATGTGGTGAGGTAAACGCGGTCGATACATATCCTGCGGGCAAGGAGGACGCACAAATATCCTGAAAGCTGCTGCTACCGCACCGGCGGCGAGAACATCTAGAGAGAACGTGTGGGCGGAGTTAGTGCGCGCATTTGTAAAACGAAACTGTCACTAACCTGTTGATCCCTTTTAATGATATGCCACTCGAGACGTTGTACACCGTTGCCGCATAACAAATTGCCAACCCTTCCTATAACCATCTCCCACCAACATCAAAGTTATCTACTAATTTAAAAAAAATGTTCTTGTATTATTCTCTTAAATCGAACCCGAATCAATCGTCCATAACTGTAATTAAAGGCGTGAAGATTAAATTATTTGTAGCATAGTCGATTAAATGCGATAATTGGACGCGTGTGTCAGCGGGGGAGGCAGGGAGTAGAAACAAGTGTTCGAATCGCCTTCGGTATATTGGAGGGCCCTCGAAGCGTCATTATACGCGTTAAGTAGCGCCCTCCGTTAACGTTTTCGCTCTTGGTGCGACGACAATGAAGCCTGCCGATGAATCCCTCGCAGCAGCGAACCGACCCTTTATAATACTATGTCCCTCCAATAGGGTGAACGCCGACTATTCCCTCGCTTATCTTCAGGGGAGGAACGCTAATCACGTACTCTTAACCTAGTTTTTTTTTTGTCTTCAATAGCTGGTGAGGAAGTGAATGTAGGTCAAAGCAGAATCTTGCTGAAGAATTGTTCCTCCTTAAGGTCGGCATTTTTCCAAGCTTCTCGTTCAATTGCTGTTCCAAGATCGATTTGTATTTTTACTTTCGATTAGCACCCCTAATCTATAAAAAAAAACACCTCCAAAACATTACAAGCTAGAGCAAAACTTCCTGACGAGTTTAGTCAGCTATCCATGAACGATGAAGTGAGGAAGACCTTTGTTCAATCTTCTGTAGTCCAGTTGGAGTGTTTTCTGGCCAAAGCCTAGCACCTGGTTCTTCATACTGTAGGTGAGAAGTAATTTTTTTCCATCCAAAACATCCGGATCATCGAGATTCATTTGGACCTCCAACTGTTTTGCCAGAACAAGAGGAAATTTTTCTGACTAAATTGATACTAGATTTGGCTAAAAAAGGTTTTCCTCAGAAAAGGGAGGATATTTTATCTAGCGTTCAAAACAACCCTCACAAGCTCCCTTTTAAGGAAAATAGACCTGGAGATGGTTGGCTAAGAACGTTTTCTCGAGGAAATTTGTGAGATGGCTGAAGCAACTATATAATGAGTTTTGGGATCTTTATCAAATATAGCAGCATTTTGGGAGAATCTCTACAGAAAAAACAAAGAAATTACTCAAGAAGTTTTGCAACAAATCGACGAACAAATAATTTCGCAAAATGGTGACGACCCTGGAGAAATCAACAATCAACAAAAAGGACCAACACAAAGCCCTAAAGTCGTTGCATTTCAAAATGAATTAATCGTAGAATCAGGATCAAGTGGCGTCCAATGTTACCAATCTAATAATATCAATCTTCTTCTTTATCCAGTCAGTCCACAACGAAAAGGCAAAAAATTGTCCAAAAAACTACCTTTCGCTATCATTTCCCAAAAAATACAGAGACTTATTAACAGAAAAACGAGAGCTGAACGAAAAAATGCAAAGTGAATAAGAAAACACGAGGAAAATAAAAAAGCAAAATTAATAAAGTTTTACTTGTAAAATCAGCATACGTTCAAAAGTGTTTTTAATATGCAATGGGTGCAAACAATATTACCACAAGCGTTGGGTGCCAAAAGAACATCAAGTTCAACATATTCCAAGTATTGAAGATCGCAAGTAACTAAATACGATGATGGAACATCAGAACTCGGAGAAATTTCTCTGGGTACGATTTTGGATATCATGTCAATCTTAACATCCATATTTTAGGCAATTGCTGGACAACAACACCATCCTGACAACATGGAATTAACAAAACATTACATCATCAATTTTCAAGACGGTTTTAGCTCTTTAACGACGAAATTAAGACTGAATGGAGCTCCCACGAGCGAGAATTAATTTTAGATAACAAATTAACGTTTTTGGAAACAGTTTTCTAATGTTGCCTACCAAGTCTTGAAGAGACAGCTGGTTCTAAAGCTGTCACAAGGTCATCGACAAGGGCAATATTAACACTCATATTTTAGGTAATTGCTGGACAACCAACACCATCCTGACAACATGGAATTAATAAAATATTACATCATCAATTTTCAAGACGGTTTTAGCTCTTTAACGACGAAATTAAGACTGAATGGAGCTCCCACGAGCGAGAATTAATTTTAGATAACAAATTAACGTTTTTGGAAACAGTTTTCTAATGTTGCCTACCAAGTCTTGAAGAGACAGCTGGTTCTAAAGCTGTCACAAGGTCATCGACAAGGGCAATCTTAACACTCATATTTTAGGTAATTGCTGGACAACCAACACCATCCTGACAACATGGAATTAACAAAATATTACATCATCAATTTTCAAGACGGTTTTAGCTCTTTAACGACCAAATTAAGACTGAATGGAGCTCCCACGAGCGAGAATTAATTTTAGATAACAAATTAACGTTTTAGAAACAGTTTTCTAATGTTGCCTACCAAGTCTTGAAGAGACAGCTGGTTCTAAAGCTGTCACAAGGTCATCGACAAGGGCAATCTTAACACTCATATTTTAGGTAATTGCTGGACAACCAACACCATCCTGACAACATGGAATTAACAAAATATTACATCATCAATTTTCAAGACGGTTTTAGCTCTTTAACGACGAAATTAAGACTGAATGGAGCTTCCACAAGCGAGAATTAATTTTAGATAACAAATTAACGTTTTGGAAACAGTTTTCTAATGTTGCCTACCAAGTTTTGAAGAGACAGCTGGTTCTAAAGCTGTCACAAGGTCATCGACAAGGGCAATCTTAACACTCATATTTCAGGTAATTGCTGGACAACCAACACCATCCTGACAACACGGAATTAACAAAATATTACGTCATCAATTTTCAAGACGGTTTTAGCTCTTTAACGACGAAATTAAGACTGAATGGAGCTCCCACGAGCGAGAATTAATTTTAGATAACAAATTAACGTTTTTGGAGACAGTTTTCTAATGTTGCCTACCAAATCTTGAAGAGACAGCTGGTTCTAAAGCTGTCACAAGGTCATCGACAAGGGCAATCTTAACACTCATATTTTAGGTAATTGCTGGACAACCAACACCATCCTGACAACATGGAATTAACAAAATATTACATCATCAATTTTCAAGACGGTTTTAGCTCTTTAACGACGAAATTAAGACTGAATGGAGCTTCCACAAGCGAGAATTAATTTTAGATAACAAATTAACGTTTTTGGAAACAGTTTTCTAATGTTGCCTACCAAGTCTTGAAGAGACAGCTGGTTCTAAAGCTGTCACAAGGTCATCGACAAGGGCAATCTTAACACTCATATTTTAGGTAATTGCTGGACAACCAACACCATCCTGACAACATGGAATTAACAAAATATTACGTCATCAATTTTCAAGACGGTTTTAGCTCTTTAACGACGAAATTAAGACTGAATGGAGCTTCCACAAGCGAGAATTAATTTTAGATAACAAATTAACGTTTTTGGAAACAGTTTTCTAATGTTGCCTACCAAGTCTTGAAGAGACAGCTGGTTCTAAAGCTGTCACAAGGTCATCGACAAGGGCAATCTTAACACTCATATTTCAGGTAATTGCTGGACAACCAACACCATCCTGACAACACGGAATTAACAAAATATTACGTCATCAATTTTCAAGACGGTTTTAGCTCTTTAACGACGAAATTAAGACTGAATGGAGCTTCCACAAGCGAGAATTAATTTTAGATAACAAATTAACGTTTTTGGAAACAGTTTTCTAATGTTGCCTACCAAGTCTTGAAGAGACAGCTGGTTCTAAAGCTGTCACAAGGTCATCGACAAGGGCAATCTTAACACTCATATTTCAGGTAATTGCTGGACAACCAACACCATCCTGACAACACGGAATTAACAAAATATTACGTCATCAATTTTCAAGACGGTTTTAGCTCTTTAACGACGAAATTAAGACTGAATGGAGCTTCCACAAGCGAGAATTAATTTTAGATAACAAATTAACGTTTTTGGAAACAGTTTTCTAATGTTGCTTACCAAGTCTTGACGAGACAGCTGGTTCTAAAGCTGTCACAAGGTCATCGACAAGGGCAATCTTAACACTCATATTTTAGGTAATTGCTGGACAACCAACACCATCCTGACAACATGCAATTAACAAAATATTACATCATCAATTTTCAAGACGGTTTTAGCTCTTTAACGACGAAATTAAGACTGAATGGAGCTTCCACAAGCGAGAATTAATTTTAGATAACAAATTAACGTTTTTGGAAACAGTTTTCTAATGTTGCCTACCAAGTTTTGAAGAGACAGCTGGTTCTAAAGCTGTCACAAGGTCATCGACAAGGGCAATCTTAACACTCATATTTTAGGTAATTGCTGGACAATCAACACCATCCTGACAACATGGAATTAACAAAATATTACATCATCAATTTTCAAGACGGTTTTAGCTCTTTAACGACGAAATTAAGACTGAATGGAGCTTCCACAAGCGAGAATTAATTTTAGATAACAAATTAACGTTTTTGGAAACAGTTTTCTAATGTTGCCTACCAAGTCTTGAAGAGACAGCTGGTTCTAAAGCTGTCACAAGGTCATCGACAAGGGCAATCTTAACACTCATATTTCAGGTAATTGCTGGACAACCAACACCATCCTGACAACACGGAATTAACAAAATATTACGTCATCAATTTTCAAGACGGTTTTAGCTCTTTAACGACGAAATTAAGACTGAATGGAGCTTCCACAAGCGAGAATTAATTTTAGATAACAAATTAACGTTTTTGGAAACAGTTTTCTAATGTTGCTTACCAAGTCTTGACGAGACAGCTGGTTCTAAAGCTGTCACAAGGTCATCGACAAGGGCAATCTTAACACTCATATTTTAGGTAATTGCTGGACAACCAACACCATCCTGACAACATGCAATTAACAAAATATTACATCATCAATTTTCAAGACGGTTTTAGCTCTTTAACGACGAAATTAAGACTGAATGGAGCTTCCACAAGCGAGAATTAATTTTAGATAACAAATTAACGTTTTTGGAAACAGTTTTCTAATGTTGCCTACCAAGTTTTGAAGAGACAGCTGGTTCTAAAGCTGTCACAAGGTCATCGACAAGGGCAATCTTAACACTCATATTTTAGGTAATTGCTGGACAATCAACACCATCCTGACAACATGGAATTAACAAAATATTACATCATCAATTTTCAAGACGGTTTTAGCTCTCTAACGACCAAATTAAGATTGAATGGAGCTCCCACGAGCGAGAATTAATTTTAGATAACAAATTAACGTTTTGGAAACAGTTTTCTAATGTTGCCTACCAAGTCTTGAAGAGACAGCTGGTTCTAAAGCTGTCACAAGGTCATCGACAAAGGCAATCTTAACACTCATATTTTAGGTAATTGCTGGACAATCAACACCATCCTGACAACATGGAATTAACAAAATATTACATCATCAATTTTCAAGACGGTTTTATCTCTTTAACGACCAAATTAAGACTGAATGGAGCTCCCACGATCGAGAATTAATTTTAGATAACAAATTAACGTTTTGGAAACAGTTTTCTAATGTTGCCTACCAAGTCTTGAAGAGACAGCTGGTTCTAAAGCTGTCACAAGGTCATCGACAAGGGCAATCTTAACACTCATATTTTAGGTAATTGCTGGACAACCAACACCATCCTGACAACATGGAATTAACAAAATATTACATCATCAATTTTCAAGACGGTTTTAGCTCTCTAACGACCAAATTAAGATTGAATGGAGCTCCCACGAGCGAGAATTAATTTTAGATAACAAATTAACGTTTTGGAAACAGTTTTCTAATGTTGCCTACCAAGTCTTGAAGAGACAGCTGGTTCTAAAGCTGTCACAAGGTCATCGACAAAGGCAATCTTAACACTCATATTTTAGGTAATTGCTGGACAATCAACACCATCCTGACAACATGGAATTAACAAAATATTACATCATCAATTTTCAAGACGGTTTTATCTCTTTAACGACCAAATTAAGACTGAATGGAGCTCCCACGATCGAGAATTAATTTTAGATAACAAATTAACGTTTTGGAAACAGTTTTCTAATGTTGCCTACCAAGTCTTGAAGAGACAGCTGGTTCTAAAGCTGTCACAAGGTCATCGACAAAGGCAATCTTAACACTCATATTTTAGGTAATTGCTGGACAACCAACACCATCCTGACAACATGGAATTAACAAAATATTACATCATCAATTTTCAAGACGGTTTTATCTCTTTAACGACCAAATTAAGACTGAATGGAGCTCTCACGAGCGAGAATTAATTTTAGATAACAAATTAACGTTTTGGAAACAGTTTTCTAATGTTGCCTACCAAGTTTTGAAGAGACAGCTGGTTCTAAAGCTGTCACAAGGTCATCGACAAAGGCAATCTTAACACTCATATTTTAGGTAATTGCTGGACAACCAACACCATCCTGACAACATGGAATTAACAAAATATTACATCATCAATTTTCAAGACGGTTTTAGCTCTTTAACGACGAAATTAAGACTGAATGGAGCTCCCACGAGCGAGAATTAATTTTAGATAACAAATTAACGTTTTTGGAAACAGTTTTCTAATGTTGCCTACCAAGTCTTGAAGAGACAGCTGGTTCTAAAGCTGTCACAAGGTCATCGACAAGGGCAATCTTAACACTCATATTTCAGGTAATTGCTGGACAACCAACACCATCCTGACAACACGGAATTAACAAAATATTACATCATCAATTTTCAAGACGGTTTTATCTCTTTAACGACAAAATTAAGACTGAATGGAGCTCCCACGAGCGAGAATTAATTTTAGATAACAAATTAACGTTTTTGGAAACAGTTTTCTAATGTTGCCTACCAAGTCTTGAAGAGACAGCTGGTTCTAAAGCTGTCACAAGGTCATCGACAAGGGCAATCTTAACACTCATATTTTAGGTAATTGCTGGACAACCAACACCATCCTGACAACATGGAATTAACAAAATATTACATCATCAATTTTCAAGACGGTTTTAGCTCTTTAACGACAAAATTAAGACTGAATGGAGCTACCACGAGCGAGAATTAATTTTAGATAACAAATTAACGTTTTGGAAACAGTTTTCTAATGTTGCCTACCAAGTCTTGAAGAGACAGCTGGTTCTAAAGCTGTCACAAGGTCATCGACAAGGGCAATCTTAACACTCATATTTTAGGTAATTGCTGGACAACCAACACCATCCTGACAACATGGAATTAACAAAATATTACATCATCAATTTTCAAGACGGTTTTATCTCTTTAACGACCAAATTAAGACTGAATGGAGCTCCCACGAGCGAGAATTAATTTTAGATAACAAATTAACGTTTTTGGAAACAGTTTTCTAATGTTGCCTACCAAGTCTTGAAGAGACAGCTGGTTCTAAAGCTGTCACAAGGTCATCGACAAGGGCAATCTTAACACTCATATTTTAGGTAATTGCTGGACAACCAACACCATGCTGACAACATGGAATTAACAAAATATTACATCATCAATTTTCAAGACGGTTTTATTTCTTTAACGACCAAATTAAGACTGAATGGAGCTCCCACGAGCGAGAATTAATTTTAGATAACAAATTAACGTTTTGGAAACAGTTTTCTAATGTTGCCTACCAAATCTTGAAGAGACAGCTGGTTCTAAAGCTGTCACAAGGTCATCGACAAGGGCAATCTTAACACTCATATTTTAGGTAATTTCTGGACAACCAACACCATCCTGACAACATGGAATTAACAAAATATTACATCATCAATTTTCAAGACGGTTTTAGCTCTTTAACGACTAAATTAAGACTGAATGGAGCTCCCACGAGCGAGAATTAATTTTAGATAACAAATTAACGTTTTGGAAACAGTTTTCTAATGTTGCCTACCAAGTCTTGAAGAGACAGCTGGTTCTAAAGCTGTCACAAGGTCATCGACAAGGGCAATCTTAACACTCATATTTTAGGTAATTGCTGGACAACCAACACCATCCTGACAACATGGAATTAACAAAATATTACATCATCAATTTTCAAGACGGTTTTAGCTCTTTAACGACCAAATTAAGACCGAATGGAGCTCCCACGAGCGAGAATTAATTTTAGATAACAAATTAACGTTTTGGAAACAGTTTTCCAATGTTGCCTACCAAGTCTTGACGAGACAGCTGGTTCTAAAGCTGTCACAAGGTCATCGACAAGGGCAATCTTAACACTCATATTTTAGGTAATTGCTGGACAACCAACACCATCCTGACAACATGGAATTAACAAAATATTACATCATCAATTTTCAAGACGGTTTTAGCTCTCTAACGACGAAATTAAGACTGAATGTAGCTCCCACGAGCGAGAATTAATTTTAGATAACAAATTAACGTTTTGGAAACAGTTCTAAATCTTCAATCTGATCTTGAAGATTAGCCAGAATGTTTGGTCAAACAAAAATTTTAAAAATATCTATATAGTGTTCCTCTTCCAATATTCTCCTGGTTTTGGGTGGAATTGTTTTGCGAAATCTTTGCCTAAACATGTAGAATAATCAACCACTTTCATCTGACAGTTAACCATGAATGAGCAAACTGTCACTTTCATTGACGTCTTCGATTTCTGTTACTCTTTCTGGCATTTGGTTAAGTTTTTGTTGGGATTTTGAAACGTCCTTCTAGAAAGTTGAAGTTTGAAATCTGCATCTTGGATATCAGAAAGTCTATTTTGAATTGTAAAAATAAATTTGAAGCGCTTTAACTTTTTGATCAGATATAAAAGCTTTCAATCATTATTATCTTTGTTCTTCGTTCAGATTAGAGCTTTTAATTTTTCTGTTTCATCGGGATAATCTGGGTAGTAAATAAATTAAGAAAAACTCAGCGATATGTTTTATTACGAAAATGTTTTCATACTGGGCTTATTGCTGTTTATATGGAAGGGTGCATATTTAAATTTAATGGCGTCGTGAACAATGAGTCAAAGAGGGTGTCGGTTAATAGGGTAGAATAATTCGACCATGCGTTAATGCACTCCAAACGAAAGAAACCATTTTGTAATGTAGCTAATACACTCCTTGAAAATTGGTTTTTTTTTGTAAACAAATCTGACCTGTAACAAGTGCTAGTTGATCCTGTAGATTCCCTATAGAATGGATTCTTTTACAAACGTCGGTTTAGTAACAAAGCATTTATAAATTTGATGATGATCAATGATCACATTTAGGATTATTCTTTTTCGTTCTTTAAATAAATACTTACTCTTCCTTTCAAATTTGGGCATTGAAGTCACCCTCTCCTGAAGGTCGAAAATGATGGAGCAGTTCAAGCATGAACCTCTCTCTTAAACAACAATTATTGACAGTAGACGTCTGAAATTTTGACATCTCTTGCCGATTCTGGAACATCGTTATGTGATACAATAGATTCATTTGAAAAGCCTCAGTCCGACCGATATTAAAACGGATCTACATTCTACTCTGGAAGAGGGAGTTCTGATGCTCCTTCCTATTGGATGGCAGAGTTTAAACGAGGTCGTACAAGCTGCCAAGATTAACATAGCAGTGATCGACCAAATGAGGTGACCACGTCAGAAATGGTGAAGAAAATCCGCAAAATGGTATTGGATGATCGTCGGGTGAAGTTGTATTAAAAGACAATTGAATTTGGGACAGCCTATATCCATAACAGCAATTTCATTCAATCTCGACTCTTAAATGATAAACAAAAAAATACTAATTAAAGTTTCTCTAAAATGACGTTTCGATTTTGAAAATCCAAATGGATGTCTCGGGATGTTAACGTTGCTGTTCAACATAGGATTAGATTCGAATGTTAAGAGGAAGTAGTGGGCATAGCAGTCTAGCACAAGTATTAGTCAAAATAACAGAAGAAGCATTAGACTAGAAATAAATCAAGACAAAACGAAGTGCATGGTAATTGGTGGGGGGTTGGGGAGTTTTATTTGGGCACCCTAAGAAAACTCAGGGACGAAAATGCAATGAAATCGCAAAGAATACGATGATATGGAGATTTGAAGAGGATGGAGTTTGAAAGAGTAATAAGAAAGATAACAGAATGAAAGCCTAGAATGGATAGAAGAAGAAGGAGACCAAGAAATAGATGTGAAGATCAAATAAGAAGAGATATTATGAGAATTGGAATTAAGGGATGGGAAGACAAAATTCAAAGGCTGCTCGGTAAGTCCTGGGGTCTCAAGCCTCAAATGATCCTATGGTCTTCAATTATAAGACCAATGATCATCTATGCTGCT
Source organism: Holotrichia oblita (assembly GCA_023690525.1). Classification (NCBI taxonomy): domain Eukaryota; kingdom Metazoa; phylum Arthropoda; class Insecta; order Coleoptera; family Scarabaeidae; genus Holotrichia; species Holotrichia oblita. The sequence goes on from CM043017.1 coordinate 189,805,374, forward strand.
TTGCTATGGTGACCAAAAACAATACAGAAGACTGTACAACAACAGCTTTAACAAATCCAAAGACTCACTTGTTTAAATGTCACAGGAGTGATGCTGTTTAAGGTTAAGATGTGATTACCTATTTCGTCGGCCACCACATCATTCAACCTTTGCTTCAATTCAGCGACGCCCCATACAACTCACTTCACAAAAAGTTCAAACTATCTGGTTTTTACAAATCAATAAGATGAAGCTGATTTTGTTAGTTATGTTCTTTTCTCAGACGATGCCCGCTTTCCAGGAGATGATTTCTTCAATAGCAAAAATAGCCATTTTTGGGACGATGAGGATCCTCACGCCATCGCCTTCATGAATAACCAACACACATTCTTAATAAATATTTGGACTGGAGTGGTGGGAGACCATTTAATAATAATAATAATAATAATAATTTCTTTATTGTTTTATTTTGTTGCCACAGCGACTGAATGGCCATATTTATTTAAACTCTTTAAAAAATGTATTACCAGATATTATTGGATTTAAGGCAATTGGGGCGAAATTACCACGAAACTCTTCAGTGGGTCCCAAACCATCAAGTGATCGAAGGGAACGAATAGGTAGATAAGCTTGCCAAAGAAACAACGAAAATGCGTTTCCATTGAACCTCATCCCTGTTGTGGGCTACAATAAAGACATCTAAAATAAGAAGTTAACAAATGGGAGGTCAACAGAAAGGTCTTCTACTGGCAGAATTATCAGGATCGCTTAAAACAGCACAGTCATTGCTATCTTTCAGGAAAGGGGACTTTAGATTGCTGGCAGGGTTTCTGACAGATCAAGTGGCCCTGAAGTCTATGCCAGGAAAATCTAGAGACCACAGAACATATTTTGTGTAAATGTTGACAGTCTACCTAGCTCTGTGCATCAATTCGCTCGCTGATAAACTGAGTTATGTCGGTAAGGTCAATTTTAGTTTAGAAATGATCCTTCTTGAAAACCAGTAGGGATATTTTGATTTGGCAAAAACAGAAAAATGTTTGGGTGCAGCATTAACATCAGTAATTTGTTCCAAAAATATCCATTCAGCATTGAGTAAATTCTGGTGGAGCTGAATAAAATTAGCTTTGCTAAAGTTGTATCTGGAATTGTTGTTGGAAGGAAAAGTACAATAACCTTGAGAAGATACAGGAAACAACAAGGAAGTAGATAAGGAGGGATGATATGGATCAACTGGACAAAAAGGAAGATTATCCGAAGATATGGTAATACTAAAGTTAAGGTTAAAAATAATAAGATTCAGTGGTCGACCATCACAGTTGGTAATACTATTGAATTGCTTGAGGTTAAGAAAGTTGCACAAAGAGCTGAAAGCATAACTCTTAGAACAGGATCATTAAGTAATACAGCTTCAAGAGCTCCACAAAATAGTTCGAAATCCTGCTGCAGAATATTAGGACGAATGGGTGACCGCAAATCTTCATCTCTTCATCTTTTGCCAGAAGGTCATTAAAGTCGGTTATTAATTTAACACCACGCTCAGCCATATCATTAACTATTTTTAATGTTTTGACAATTTTCAATCCTTCTTTGAAGTCATTATTTTGAGGCCAGGTGGTTAGGAAATCTGTTTTTATATTAAATCGGTCAAAGAATGTAAACGTTTCTACTGAACAATTTATTAGCCATTAACAACTTTTCATCGTCTGTAATGGTGGGATCAGAAAACGATGATCTGACCAACGTTGCATTCAAATACCACAAATGGTTCGAAAATTTGGTCAGGGCTATTTCTGCAATGACAATAAATTTTAACTAGGAAAACAGAAATGGCACGCACAGAACTATCTTCTTCTTTAGACATCTTAAATTGACGACTAAATAATGAATATTTTCAAGCAGTAAATAGGAGTTCAAAAACCCACAACATTGCCATCTAGTGATCCAACAAATACGAGAACCAACTGCAATAGCTCCTTGTAGTCATCTCTGGGGTGGTTCTCAGTTAATTTGGTCTCCAATTGAACAGTAACATTTGCAATTACTTCTGGAGTTAGCTTAGTATTTTTTTTTTTTCATTTAAGAGGCAGGAGAGGCAAAAAAGCAATAGCGGTTGGATACTGTAAAGAAAATAGCAGAAGGAATTAAGACTATGGAGAAATGGGGATTTGGTCTCTCAAGAGCAGAAGTTCTCGAAAAAAAGTAGGAGTAAGAGGATGTTCGATTAAATAATCTTAAGACGAGGTTTAAAAATGGAAAACCCTCACAGACTGTCTATTAAAAAACCTCAAAGTGTCGAAATTGACGACGCGCTAGGCCTTCAAGACAAACCAGGACAAATCTGGAACTTAGATGAAACCAGTTTCTTCACAGATCCGTTGAAAACTAACTAAGGTTGTAGGAGAAGTTGGTTTACCTTGCACCAGAATGTCGTGTTAATGTCGTGTAGTGCTCTTGGAGATAAGGGTACGCCATTAATAATATTTAAAGGCAAACATATTTATGATGAATGGACACCACCTGAAGTTAATCCTGACGCTCCTAATCAAATATATGCGGCTACTAAGAAAGGCTGGATGGGAAGCAGAAATCTTCAAAAATTATATCAGAAAACTTTTAGGGATAAAAGACCCATTCTCCTAACACACGATGGCCATGCCATTCACATTGGATTAGAATTAATTGAAGAAGCAATAAAGAATCAAATAACCATTTTAAAATTACCACCACATTCTAGCCATATTCCTCAACCCCTTGACATTTCAGTTTTCAAATCTTTAAAGGTTTAATGTAGTCTTCAGGCTTTCACGGCCGCTGTTGATGGCTGCTCTTCGGTTCTCGGGTTCTCTGCCGTGTAGAAAAGTTGTGGTACTTAACGTTTCGATCATCTTGTCGTGATCTTCTTCAGAAGTGAAGTGAATGGTGGTGTCGTCTTCTGGTCTCTGCATCTGCTGAGAAATGCCAGTTGACTCAGCAATTTTGACTTCTTTAGTCGTAGATCTTCCAGTCTCTTCGTAAGCGTAAACGTTTCCTCCCCGTAGAAGTGTGTTAATGTAGTCTTCAGGCTTTCACGGCCGCTGTTGATGGCTGCTCTTCGGTTCTCGGGTTCTCTGCCGTGTAGAAAAGTTGTGGTACATCTGAAGAAGATCACGACAAGATGATCGAAACGTTAAGTACCACAACTTTTCTACACGGCAGAGAACCCGAGAACCGAAGAGCAGCCTTTAAAGGTTTCCTGGGATGCAAAACTCGTAAACGACATCGCCCCTCTCCCTCACCCCTTCAATGAGATCCGGTCACGCTGATAGTAAAAAGAAGTATAGAATTATATTTACAATAATTGCAAATTACTAAATCAATCAACGGAATTAAAGAAGAAATGAAAGAACAATCATGATAGACGAGATCCAATAGAAGGACTGGCAATCAAGTTGGCGATTAGACAGGCAGAATTAAACAGGAAATGATCCAAAATAACAAAAAACGGTGTTTCAACAAGCTTGTGAAACCTGACATATCACCAATCACAATCGCAAAAACATCTGCCTACACACCTAATAGCTAGATCAAAAAAATCTTTTGCATCATCACGATCATCAACACCATCATCATAATCGTCTCCCTCTTTTTCAACGCGACGCGAACGATGCCCGTAGAGTCGGCGGGTGAACGCGTAAACACAATAGGCGACGTAACAGAGCGCCACCTCCCTCTCCACGCACACCTCGATCGTTCCATCGGCGGCGTTGCGTCCGGTCCTGACGACGGTTGAGCGGGGGGGCGAAACGGGGCACGTCAGATTAGCGCACTCGCACTCGTAAGGCCAATGATATCCGCCAGAGGGGAAGGAAGGGTGGCGTGATCATGCGCCGAACGCGACGTCCGCGAACATTGGCTTGGCGTGGGTGTGTAAAATGTACACGTCCGATGAAACTACGAAGGGATATCACGTCAGGCTTAAACTATGTCTGTATCTATAGTCTCGCGTCTTTATCTGGAGATATGTATGTGTGTCGGAGCGGAGGTTATCTCTACGTATCTGCCTATATAAGGCAAGAAAGCTATTCTATTGATGTAAACTTATTTTATCAAGTTTTTCATTGAAATTCGTTAATTGGGGCAGCTTTCGAAAAGGAGATTTTAGATTTAGAAGATCAAATGTGTTAAAATCACTTAATTTCAGCATTACTCTTTGCTTTCAGTCATCTTCAGGTTCACACATCAAATTACTGCGATTGATTCATTAGAGTTTAAAAGAGACTCGAACAGTGAAAGCCTTCAATATTATTGTTCTATACATTGTTAGAAAGTTTTTGCCACCCTCTCACTCTACCCTCTCATCTTAGATCTCTCCAATGCTTTTCGGGAAATGGGATTTGTTCGTATAGGATCCTTTTGAGGTTAGCTCATAGAACGTTGTCCCAAAAAACTACGTTCCCATCTTTTATGCTTTATAGCTTGTCATTGACACGTCAAAGACACGTCATAAGATAAAAATAGAGTTCTAGAAATGTCTACAACTTACGACGTCAGCCACCGCCTTTACAAGCGACTCCGTACAGCTGTGACGTAATATCGCGATAAATTTTTTTTTCCCGACAGTTAAGACGTTATCGTCTTGATCGCGAGAAACTACGTCAAAATAACGTCACCTCGTTCAGCGGGAGATTTGCAAACAAAAAATCACCGCTATTGCAATATTGCAGCCGTCAAATAGATTTTTAGACTAAAAAGTTTGACATTTAAACGTCAAAAATATGTACCTACAAGTTTGACGTTTAAATGTCAAATATGAACGAACTTGACGTTTGAGCATTTAATATTGACGGATTCGATACTTATAAGTGCTGTTAAATTGTCGAAAAAATTCGATTCGATGATTTAGATGTCAGACGTTAACAAATAATGCCGTAGTTTAGAGTGAATGACATTTTTCTTTACGAAAAACAGCGATTCCTTAGCGGATAGTCTAAACAGTCTATTATCTTGATTTTAAACGGGAAATCCTAACGTCAGCGGTTACGTGTCAAACTTATACATATATTTGACGTTTAAACGTCAAACTTACATGTATTTGACATTTATTTGACGTTTAAACGTCAAACTTACATAGATTTGACATTTAAACGTCAAATTTGCCAAATATGGAAAAAATTATGACGTTTGAACGTCAAAAAATGTCAAAATAAAGTGCTATCGTCCTCAGTAAAGTTCATATACGACTAGTGAAGGTTTTCCTTCATATTTTGCTTTGTGAAACGTTTAAACAGTTATTGTCTTGGAAATGTAAACAACAGTTACTATCTTGATACAAGTAATTAGTCTGCGCAGAAAGTTTGACGTTTCAAATTGTCAAATATAAGTATACACGGAAAATTTGAGGCATTTAAACGTCAAATATGAACGAACTCGATATCTTTTCTCGGCGAAAAAATAGCGGGTCTGTGGTGGTTTATTTCTAGTCTAAAATTTAAACGCGCACAAATTTGACAGTCAATTGACATTCTACTGTCAAAATTTTGCTTATAATTGACGTTTAAAACGTCGAAATTCGAACAGCGATTCTCTCTTGGATATTCTAACGGAGTCTATCGTCTTGAATCTAAACGGCCGATTCGGACGCAAGCAACCCCTTCTACCATACTTATGTTCATAGTTTGACATTTAAATGTAAAAATATGCGCGAGTTTGACGTTCAATTGCCCAATACACTGGATGGAATCGCAACAGTTAAGGATCATATTTATAGTCCATGTTTGACGTTGTGTCGATGCTAGAGCACGCGATTTTGACGTATGTAAATGTCATTACAAATCTGTCAAAATCGCGTGCTCAAGCATCGATGCAACCTCAAGCACGGACTATACCTAAATATGACCCTAAATATCGAATATCGAAGTTTTGACGTTTTAAAGTGTCAAAACTTACTACTTATATATTTGACGTTTAAACGTCAAATAAATGTCAAACATTAGCAAAATAAAGTTTCCTTTATAGTTTGCTTCGTGGGGAACGTTTAAACAGTTAACATTTTGGATGTAAAAATATCTACAGGTACCTAATTAATCTGCGCGGAAAGTTTGACGTTTAAATGTCGAATTATACGGATAATTTGACATTTAAACGTCAAATATACGAACGAACTCGACAATCGTAGGAAATTTGACATTTAAATGCAAAGAATAGGCACAAGTTTGATTTTACTGTCAAATTTATTTATATTTGGCGTTTAAACGTCAAATTTGCTAAATATGGGAAAAATTATCACATTTGAACGTCAAAAAAAACGTCAAAATAAAGTGCTATCGTTCTCAGTAAAGTGCGTACGATTAGAGAATATTTTCCTTTATATTTTGCTTTGTGAAACGTCTCAATAGTTATTGAATTGGATGTAAAATAATATTTTCTTGATACAAGTAATTATAGTCTACGCAGAAAGTTTGACGTTTGACGTTTAAACGTCAAATACGAACGAACTCGATATTTTTGAGTATTATCTCGAATTCAAGCCGCCAATCGTATGAAGTTTGACATTTAAATGCAAAAAGTAGGCACAAGTTTGATTTTACTGTCAAATTTATTTATATTTGGCGTTTAAACGTCAAATTTGCTAAATATGGGAAAAATTATCACATTTGAACGTCAAAAAAAACGTCAAAATAAAGTGCTATCGTTCTCAGTAAAGTGCATACGACTAGAGAATATTTTCCTTTATATTTTGCTTTGTGAAACGTCTCAATAGTTATTGTATTGGATATAAACAATATTTTTTTGATACAAGTAATTATAATCTACGCAGAAAGTTTGACGTTTGACGTTTAAACGTCAAATACGAACGAACTCGATATTTTTGAGTATTATCTCGGATTCAAGCCGCCAATCGTAGGAAGTTTGACATTTAAATGCAAAAAGTAGGCACAAGATTGATTTTACTGTCAAATTTATTTATATTTGGCGTTTAAACGTCAAATTTGCTAAATATGGAAAAAATTATCACGTTTGAACGTTAAAAAAAGGTCAAAATAAAGTGCTATCGTTCTCAGTAAAGTGCATACAGCTATAGAATGTATTCCTTTATATTTTGAATTTGATATAAGTAATTAGTCTGCGCAGGAAATTTGACGTTTGACGTTTAAACGTCAAATACGAACGAACTCGATATTTTTGACTATTATCTCGGATTGAAGCCGCGAATCCAACGGAGTTTGACATTTAAATGCAAAACTAGGCACAAGTTTTGATAGTCAATTGACATTTTACTGTCAAATTTATTTATATTTGACGTTTAAACGTCAAATGCGAATGAATTTCGTTTAAATATCTAGAGTTTGATATTTAATTAAAAATATATTTTGTATTGTGGATTGTTTAAACAGTTATTGTCTTGAATTAATGTAAATGACGATATAGTCTTGATACACAACTATAATCGTTGTTTAAAAAGCCTGTATGACACGATCAAAGTATACGTAAATTATTATGCTGTCGAAGTCGTTCAAACACACTTAAAACTCCTCGACTTGAAGCGTAAGCATTGCTGCCAGCACAAACATCGTGTCAAACAGGCTTAATAGTTTGCGCGCAAAGTTTGACGTTTAAACGTCAAATATTGAGAAAGTTTGACGTTTAAACGTCAAAAATGTATACGAAGTTTTGACAGCTGTTACAACCTTGAAAAATAAAGAGTCTATTTATAGTACCTACCGATTTTGTTATTAGGAAGAGAATGGATGACCATTTCATAAATATAAAGTTGGTATGATTCAGAGACTTGGGTGCAAACGACTTGAGATAGTTCTTTACAGAAGTCGAAACTGTACGCCTAAATGAAGGCAACCACACAAATAGTTATGGTTTGGTTATTTTCGAATTAATTAATTCCTTTTCCATTCATAAATTAAGGAGAGCCCATCACGAATAAGAGACACACCCAATATACAAACCTAAAGGACCTAACGCTTCAGTAGCCATTACGGCAACGTCCAACACGTTTTTGCATACTGTACATGACATAGGTTACATCAACGATGAAGCGATTGGAAGGAAACCGAGGAAAAGGTTAGAAGAAGGAACGTATACTAATCGGGATCGAGAAGATGCCACAGCCCGAATCCAGGTGGGGTGCCCAAGGGGTAATTTGCGACAATTTTGGGCGTCCGTCGTCTCTGCCCAATCAGCCATTAGCTCAGCGGTAGCGGGGTGGAGGGGAAACCAGACAACAGATTTTAATACACGACACAAAAGCAAACACCAATCGCTCAGGAGATTACCGAAAGCGCAAGCGCTGGTTACACCACGGCCATGCTCACATCATCGACAATAGCTTGGTCTAAACTATTGGGTGTTCCCCTCCACTACGACTTCCGTACGGGACTCCTTTCCCCAAAAACCAATACTTTCTATTTATATATATATATAGATATATATTTTAAAAACAATTGATGCGAATCGATCTAGTATGCGAATAATTATCGTTCTATTTAATATAATCGGTTATAGAGTGGGGGTAATCGTAGAAGGTTGTGTATTCCCCTCCGATCTTACCCCCGCTACGATGAAAGCGAACGACCGGCAGGCCACACCTAATCCATCGCTTTCAACTGGTGGAATTTTCCTCCAATGACGACGTCCGATTTCACTCGATCGAGAGGGCCCTTTTTACATGGGAAGCTACCAGTCGCTTTGCCTACCTAGAGACAATCGAAGTGTTTCCTTTTTAAAAAATATCAACGACGCCGTCGCGTTTGTTTTTTTTCCACTCTCCGCAGTTCGCGAGGTGCAGTGTTTTAGTGGCTAAAAACGTTTGGATTTTAAAGGATTCCGATCGTGGAAAATTGGAATTTTTCTTCCTCCCCGTATATAATAAAGGAGAGAACAGAATTCGGGTAAGTTTGGCACACATATTTATATTTAAAAGGAGAGAGGGCCGAGAGACGGCCATCAACGGAAATGGGTTGTGTTCGGACGAGTCCATCGCTTACCCGAAACCAGTTTCGTCGAGGTGAGGTCGGTAGTGAACTTCTTTTTCCCGAATAGAATGTGAAGTTAATCGAGTGCGTTGTTAGGGTGAACTGTCACATTCTAATCTAACTTCGTGTTTAGTCTAGACATCCTACGAGCTCTCGCTTGTTTTCTTTTTTTTTAATTTTTCCCTCCTTTATTATACTATACTACATATTATACAGGCCGCGTTTAATTTATTCCCCTATTTTAATTATGCGTCTCCTTCATTTCTATCTCTCTCTTTTATATTTTTTTATCATTATTTGCGCGTGGTGACGTTTCTCACATTCGCAAATACCCCAGGTTGGGAAACCATTTTGTTATTATTATCAAGCATGTCGTTATTCGTGTGTGGCGATTTATTTTTTTTTCCCTTTTTTTTTTTTTTTTTTTTTTTTAATACAGTTGAGAGTTCTCGGTGAATTAGTCGCGCGCAACTTACGTGATTAAATAACTCTCTCATTGGAACGAGGAGAACGGCTTGCGCCGTTGGCTTGTCCTCTTATTCCTTCCAATGCGACGTTGCCGAATCGCACGGCTCGCTTATCGTTTCGTACGTTAAGGCCGAGATACGCTATCTCTACGCTCTCTTGATAATTATTATTATGGCTGACGTGCTAGGATATTATAAAAGGCGTGCTATATATTGTGTGTAGGATTCCTAGAAGTAATAAATCTTGCGGATATACCTCAGGGGAACTCGCTATCACCAGCAGGTTTATATAGTATCTACAGGCTGACATGGGGGACTCGTTTTCTGTCTATATACGCTCGTTGTAATAATTACACTATCTGTGTCACGTAGTCGCCGTTGCTTTCACTCGTAAATCGGATCGAGGTTGGCCTCTTGTATGAAATTTTTTTTTTCTTAGCGATATTTTGATCACTAAGAGATCTGTATTAAAAATTCAATATGAAACAAATTTAATATAATAATAATAATAATACGTTTATTGCCTATAATGAAATTACATATACCTAGTAGTAGACATAATACCAAATAGATACATTACTATACAGGGTCGGGCAAAAAGAGCGGAACACCGAATTTATTACTTAACTTTGAAAAAATGACATTTAATCGTCAAATAAAGAAAAATTTGAGAATTAAACGTCAAATAAGGCAAAAAAGTGACATTTAAACGTCAAATAAAAAAAAAAAATAAGATTTAAACGTCAAATAAGGAAAATATTGACATTTTAACGTTAAATACTTGAATAAAAAGAGATTTAAACGTCAAAGAAGGAAAACATGGACATTTAAACGTCAAAAAAGCAAACAATTACATTTATAAACGTCAAACAAAGAAAAATTTGAGAATCAAACGTCAAATAAGGCAAAAAAGTGACATTTAAACGTCAAATAAAGAAAAAAATGAGATTTAAACGTCAAATAAGGAAAATATTGACATTTTAACGTTAAATACTTGAATAAAAAGAGATTTAAACGTCAAAGAAGGAAAACATGGACAGTTAAACGTCAAAAAAGCAAACAATTACATTTATAAACGTCAAACAAAGAAAAATTTGAGAATCAAACGTCAAATAAGGCAAAAAAGTGACATTTAAGCGTCAAATAAAGAAAAAAAATGAGATTTAAACGTCAAATAAGGAAAATATTGACATTTTAACGTTAAATACTTGAATAAAAAGAGATTTAAACGTCAAAGAAGGAAAACATGGACATTTAAACGTCAAAAAGGCAAACAATTACATTTATAAACGTCAAACAAAGAAAAATTTGAGAATCAAACGTCAAATAAGGCAAAAAAGTGACATTTAAACGTCAAATAAAGAAAAAAAAATGTGATTTAAACGTCAAATGAGGAAAATATTGACATTTTAACGTTAAATACTTGAATAAAAAGAGATTTAAACGTCAAAGAAGAAAAACATGGACATTTAAACGTCAAAAAAGCAAACAATTACATTTATAAACGTCAAACAAAGAAAAATTTGAGAATCAAACGTCAAATAAGGCAAAAAAGTGACATTTAAACGTCAAATAAAGAAAAAAAAAATGAGATTTAAACGTCAAATAAGGGAAATATTGACATTTTAACGTTAAATACTTGAATAAAAAGAGATTTAAACGTCAAAGAAGGAAAACATGGACATTTAAACGTCAAAAAAGCAAACAATTACATTTATAAACGTCAAACAAAGAAAAATTTGAGAATCAAACGTCAAATAAGGCAAAAAAGTGACATTTAAACGTCAAATAAAGAAAAAAAATAAGATTTAAACGTCAAATAAGGGAAATATTGACATTTTAACGTTAAATACTTGAAAAAAAGAGATTTAAACGTCAAAGAAGGAAAACATGGACATTTAAACGTCAAAAAAACAAACAATTACATTTATAAACGTCAAACAAAGAAAAATTTGAGAATCAAACGTCAAATAAGGCAAAAAAGTGACATTTAAACGTCAAATAAAGAAAAAAAATGAGATTTAAACGTCAAATAATGAAAATATTCACATTCTAACGTTAAATAATTGAATAAAAGAGATTTAAATGTCAAAGAAGGAAAACATGGACATTTAAACGTCAAAAGGGCAAACAATTACATTTATAAACGTCAAACAAAGAAAAATTTGAGAATCAAACGTCAAATAAGGCAAAAAAGTGACATTTTAACGTCAAATAAGGCAAAAAAGTGACATTTAAACGTCAAATAAAGAAAAAAAATGAGATTTAAACGTCAAATAAGGAAAATATTGACATTTTAACGTTAAATACTTGAATAAAAAGAGATTTAAACGTCAAAGAAGAAAAACATGGACAGTTAAACGTCAAAAAAGCAAACAATTACATTTATAAACGTCAAACAAAGAAAAATTTGAGAATCAAACGTCAAATAAGGCAAAAAAGTGACATTTAAACGTCAAATAAAGATTAAAAAAAGAGATTTAAACGTCAAATCAGGAAAATATTGACATTTTAACGTTAAATAGAAAGAGATTTAAACGTCAAAGAAGGAAAACATGGACATTTAAACGTCAAAAAGGCAAACAATTACATTTATAAACGTCAAACAAAGAAAAATTTGAGAATCAAACGTCAAATTTAAACGTCAAAAAGGCAAACAATTACATTTATAAACGGCAAACAAAGAGAAAATTTGAGAATCAAACGTCAAATAAGGCAAAAAAGTGACATTTAAACGTCAAATAAAGAAAGAAAAATGAGATTTAAACGTCAAATAATGAAAATATTCAATAATAATAATATTCGCATTTTAACGTTAAATAGTTGAATAAAAAGAGATTTAAACGTCAAAGAAGGAAACCATGGACATTTAAACGTCAAAAAGGCAAACAATTACATTTATAAACGTCAAACAAAGAAAAATTTAAGAATCAAACGTCAAATTTAAACGTCAAAGAAGCAAAAAGTGACAATCAATCGTCAGTCAAATAAAGAAAAATTTGAGAATTAAACATCCAATAAAGAAAATATTTAAACGACTAACACTTTTTCGAAAATTTAACGTAAATTAAAGTTTTTGTACAGGGTGTGGCGCGAAGAGTTTTGATTAGAAGTTTTTGGGGATGCAGTAATAGGCGAAATGTAAAATATTACATTTTCGATTTTTACAATTTTTTTATAGGGAATCAGTAGTATTATCAATTAAATGAGAACGAAGATAGGAATTTAAATCTGATATAATATACAGGGTGTTGTATTTGAAATAAACGAGTTATTATTATTTGAGATTGTGGTATGTGGAAAACGCCCTGTATAAAAAAAATTACATTTCAAAGGACATTTAAGCATTTAAGTGATGTCTTGCAATTCGCCATGTCAAATTTTAAGTCGGTAGCGTGTTTCTTTGCAGCAATATCGTGATTTATTTGGGACTGTGTTTTTCTAGAAAAATGAAAAAAAAATTGAAATATCTCGACATGGTACAAAAAAATTTACTCAAAATTTGATAGAGAATTGAAAAATAAAATAAAAAATACCATGTTCGATTTAAAATAAGCGAGTTGGTATGTACTTGGTACTTCCGGTGTACCGGAAGTAGATCATTCATGAAAATATTATATTTAAAATCAGTATTATCGATAATGTAATCTTGTAAAATTTTATATTTCGCCTATTACTACATCCCCAAAAACTTCTAATCAAAACTTTTCGCGACACACCCTGTATATTTTATGTATTATTTATTGGTGTTTGTAGATTTTCCGTTTTTGTCACATTTTTGGAGGTATGATGACGAAGCAAAGGTTTGCTACAGGATGGTCAACGACAAAATGACCTTATTTTTGAGTTAGCCAAAATGGCATTTCTAGACTTTTTCATCGTTTTCAAGAAACTGGATCTGTTGAAGAAAGACCAACAAGAAGTTGGTAGTGTTCATTGATGAATCCAGATATGGTCGTTTTTCGGATAGTCGTCGAACGCATATCTGGACACAACCTTTGGTAGGTACCAAGACATCGGCGATCAGTACAAAGAAGTTCACCCTTTCAGAGGAGGCCCTGTTTGTGCGTATGCGGGGAGGCATTCGTTATGCCCACACCTGTATCACTTGATATAAATAAATCCGATAGAGAATGCTTGGGATCAGTTGCAGAGAGCTTTGGATCATCATAATCCCCAACCACAAACAATGGAACAATTGAGAAATTTGCTTCCACAACTCTAGCAACAGATTCCGCAAGAAAACTCTAATAATCTCATAACCAGCATGCACAGACGTTGCCAAGCTGTTATTGAAGCCCACGGAGGACACACTCGTTATTGCTGAGAGGGAAATTACGGTCCTACCTTTCGTAATAGTGGCGTGTGAAGATGAGCTGTCAAGTCACTAATAGTCCTTGATCAGTACATTTTGTCGTTCGCCGACAAAAATTTTGTGAGCTGGGCTAAAATCCATTTTGTTTGGAGTGTTTCACCAATGAGGGGAGGCATACCAAAAATCAATATTGCTCCCCTGAGCTTTACTATTTTAACGGTTGCCTCCGCTTTAATTGCTGCCACTTTAGACATGTCTGACATTAATCCTTCATCTGTTAATACCAGAAAAAATGTTACTTCTTTTTTGTATAAAATCATTTTACTCTTATTCAATGAGGTCGCTGAATCCGAATCCGCGGTTCAAAAAACCCCATCACGTCAAGATTTTGGCATAACCCCATCGAATTTTGCAGCCAAAAACAAAACGTCGGAGTGTTGCATGGAAATCACCAGGAGAGGACGCAAAAGAGAAGACCAAAATCAAGACAAAGTTGATCGATTTCTTCGATTCGAAAAGTTCGATTCATTTGTTGCACGACAATCTGCCATCGCACGACAAAGCTATCATGGTGTGTGAATTCTTAACCAAAAAAGGCATCATTGATATCGATCATCCACCTGATTTGGCACCGTGAAAAAAAATCGTTTCGATACCATCCCGGTCATCCAAAGACTTCGACCGCCATACTAAAGGCTGGAGACTATTTTGACTCCAGCTGGAGACTATTTTGAATAAACAAGAATAAAAAATCAAAATAGTAAACGCTTAACCTACAAGTATGTAGAAGAATATAGACATTTAAACGTCAAATAAAGAAAAAAAATGAGATTTAAACGTCAAATAAGGAAAATATTGACATTTTAACGTTAAATACTTGAATAAAAAGAGATTTAAACGTCAAAGAAGGAAAACGTGGACATTTCAACGTCAAAAAAGCAAACAATTACATTTATAAACGTCAAACAAAGAAAAATTTGAGAATCAAACGTCAAATAAGGCAAAAAAGTGACATTTAAGCGTCAAATAAAGAAAAAAAATGAGATTTAAACGTCAAATAAGGAAAATATTGACATTTTAACGTTAAATACTTGAATAAAAAGAGATTTAAACGTCAAAGAAGGAAAACATGGACATTTAAACGTCAAATAAAGAAAAAAAAGGCAAACAATTACATTTATAAACGTCAAACAAAGAAAAATTTGAGAATTAAACGTCAAATAAGGCAAAAAAGTGACATTTAAACGTCAAATAAAGAAAAAAATGAGATTTAAACGTCAAATAAGGAAAATACTGACATTTTAACGTTAAATACTTGAATAAAAAGAGATTTAAACGTCAAAGAAGGAAAACATGGACATTTAAACGTCAAAAAGGCAAACAATTACATTTATAAACGTCAAACAAAGAAAAATTTGAGAATTAAACGTCAAATAAGGCAAAAAAGTGACATTTAAACGTCAAATAAAGAAAAAAAATGAGATTTAAACGTCAAATAAGGAAAATATTGACATTTTAACGTTAAATACTTGAATAAAAAGAGATTTAAACGTCAAAGAAGGAAAACGTGGACATTTAAACGTCAAAAAAGCAAACAATTACATTTATAAACGTCAAACAAAGAAAAATTTGAGAATCAAACGTCAAATAAGGCAAAAAAGTGACATTTAAGCGTCAAATACAAGTATGTAGAAGAATATAGAGCATACACATCACGTAAAACAAAAAGCACTCAATCATCATTCCAAGAGCGAGAGAAGCAACTCGGGTTAATTCCGATTCGCTTAGCTATCGTGTTTGCTACCTCTTTAAGCGGACTCATCAAAACATTTTCGCAACGACAACATTCCATTGTCATATAATTTCGTCAGACTTAAGCATACACAGCCTACTTCAACATTATCTTCATGTAAATCAATCGTGTTCGTCTACATATATAATGTAATATAAATACAACAAAACAGTTCTAATATTGACATCTATATTTAAAGTCAAATTTATAACGGCCATGTTATTTAGCTCCTGTCCAGTTAACTCACCAACACCAACGTGGATCGTAAAACATCGTAAATAAATTAGATTTTATTATCTCAATCAGAACCGAGAGGCGCCAACGCTTTGAGATATTCCTCGCATTTATTTATTAATCACATATTTCAACGATTAATGTAGTACACTTACCCGTTTCTAAGTTTATCTGTTCGAAGAATTTTATTTGTTGAATTTATTTAGACGATCCGCACGTTTGGCAACGTCGCCCCCGCGTTCGCATTCAAACATTTAAATCGTTGGTAAATCATAAATCAATAAATGCCCATCTTTTTGTTTGATCACATTATCTATAATAGTGTAATGTGGGGATTTCTTCCAGGCTACTGGCCACTTTTCGTTCAGATAAACAGTGTCAACATTTTTTAGATAACATCAATGGAATAATGCAAATATATTGGTTAAATAGAATATGTTTAACAATGATGTCAGCATGCTATTGGGTCTCTCGATCTTATTTTTATTTTTTAATTCTAATTGATTGGCTTACGAATCTTCAACGAAAGATCCTTATCATTAATCCTACATGTTAGAGTAGGATAATGCCCGATAGGATATCTTCTAATAATTGTAGCTCCAAACTGTCAAAATATTTAATAAGACCTGTCAAATTATCGAGCTTCCAATTTTCGAAATAACTTTTGACAGTTAGATCTGTCAAAACAAACTAGATACTTAAAGCGTAAACAAGATGAAAACAGGCATAAAATAGCTATTTTCACATCTTGGTAGGTGTTGGCAACGTTTCAACAGCTATAATCGGCAACACTGTTAAAAGAAATCGTACATTTAAGATTCGATAGCAGCTAGAACGATTCCAATTGTTATAATGATCAAAAAAAAAGTAATTTCTCTAATTTGCTAGCCATTTAATGTGACTTAGATAACTACAGTTGATAAAATCTACTTTGACAGTTGTCGAAACGATTTTTGACAGTTAGTACTGTCAAACTATATTTTTCCAATAAATATAAAGTGCAAACTGATGTAAATTGTAAACAATAATTATTGTAGTCTGTGTATGAAATTTTAACGGTCTTAGAACGATTTAGACGGCAGTCTTTATAATTTTAACTGTCAAAAAACTATATCACCGCTAAAATTACAAAAACTAACTAAATGTCTAACTTCTCGGATTTACTGGTCATTAAAAGTGATTTAGATTATTTCAATTAATAAAACTTAGTTTGACAGCTGTCAAAATAATTTTTGACGGTTAGAACTGTCAAAGCGAAAACTTAAACGACCATAAACTGTAAACAAGACTCAAATACAGCCATAATAGTGCCTAAAAAAGCTATTTTTATATCTTGGTAGGTGTTGGCAACACTGTTAAAAAAAATACTATTTTTAAAATGTTATAGCCGCCAAAACGATGCCAATAATCAAAACAATAAACAAAAAAGTAATTTCTTTAATTTGCCAGTCACTAAACGCAACTTAAGTAACCACAATCGATAAAAACTAGTTTGACAACCGCGGAAACGATTTTTGACAGTTACTACTGTCAAATCATAAATTCCAATAATTATAAACTGCAAACAAGATTGAAACAATCATATAAGATTGACGATTTTAACAAATAAAACTGTCAAAAAAAATGTCCTTGCTCAAAGACCGCTACCACTACCAAGAAGAAAAATTACAACAATTTTAACTTCTAAATGTCTAACTTCTCGGATTTACTGGTCATTAAAAGTGACTTAGATCATTTATTCAATTGATAAAACTTAGTTTGACAGCTGTCGAAATAATTTTTGACGGTTAGAACTGTCAAAACGAAAACTTAAACGACCATAAACTGTAAACATGATTCAAACAATCATAATAGTCCTATTGTCAAATTTTGGAAGGTGTTGGCAACGTTTCAACAGCTATAATCGGCAACACTGTTAAAAAAATGTTATTTTTAAAATGTTATAATCGCCAGAACGATTCCAATAGTGATATCTATCAAAAATAGTAATTTCTCGCATTTGCGAGTCATTAAAAGTATTTTAGATCATTGCAATTGATAAAACCTAGTTTTGACAGCTGTCAAAATAATTTTTAACGGTAAGGAACTGTCAAAACATAAAACTTAAATCATCATAGACTGTAAAGAAGATTCAAACAGCCATATAAGTGCCTACAATAGCTATTTTCACATCTTAGTAATAGTTAACAACGTTTCGACAGCTATAATCGGCAACGGTGCTAAAAAAAATACTATTTTTAAAATGTTATAGTCGCCAAAACGATGCCAATAATTATTTCACTAATTTGGCAGCCACTAAACGTGACACAATCGATAAAACCTAGTTTGACAGCTGTCGAAACCATTTTTGACAGTTAGTACTGTCAAACTATAAATTCCAATAAATATGAAGTGCAAACAAGATTGAAACAATCATATAAGATTGCAAAAAATAACTGTAATCTGTGTATGAAATTCTAACTGTCTTAGAACGATTTTAACAAATAAAACTGTCAAAAAAAAATGTCCTTGCTCAAAGACCGCTAAAACAACAAAAACTGTTATCACTACCAAGAAGAAAAATTACAACAATTTTATCTTTTAAATGTCTAGCTGTCGGATTTACTAGTCATTAGTGACTTAGATCACTTCAATTGATAAAATTTAGTTTGACAGCTCTGTCGAAATAATTTTTGACGGTTAGAACTGTCAAAACGAAAACCTAAACGACCATAAACTGTAAACATGATTCAAACAATCATAGTAGTCCTATTTTCAAATCTTGGTAGGTGTTGGCAACGTTTCAACAGCTATAATCGGCAACACTGTTAAAAAAATGTTATTTTTAAAATGTTATAATCGCCAGAACGATTCCAATAGTGATATCTATCAAAAATAGTAATTTCTCGCATTTGCTAGTCATTGAAAGTATTTTAGATCATTGCAATTGATAAAACCTAGTTTTGACAGCTGTCAAAATAATTTTTAACGGTAAGGAACTGTCAAAACATAAAACTTAAATCATCATAGACTGTAAAGAAGATTCAAACAGCCATATAAGTGCCTACAATAGCTATTTTCACATCTTAGTAATAGTTAACAACGTTTCGACAGCTATAATCGGCAACGGTGCTAAAAAAAATACTATTTTTAAAATGTTATAGTCGCCAAAACGATGCCAATAATTATTTCACTAATTTGGCAGCCACTAAACGTGACACAATCGATAAAACCTAGTTTGACAGCTGTCGAAACCATTTTCGACAGTTAGTACTGTCAAACTATAAATTCCAATAAGTATGAAGTGCAAACAAGATTGAAACTGTCTAAAATAGTTTTTTTTTATATATTGGTAGGTGTTGGCAACGTTTCAACAGCTATAATCGGCAACACTGTTAAAAAAATGCTACTACTTCTCATTTTGTAGTTGCTAGAACAATTATCTAATTCGATACTCGCTAAAAGTGACAAGAAAGACAATTACAATCAAAAAAAACTTAGTTTGACAGCTGTCGAAATAATTTTTGACAGTTAAAATTGTCAGAACATAAATTTCAACAATTAAAAAGTACAAACAAGATCCAAACACTAACATAAAATTGTAAACACATAGCTCGTAAAATTATACAAAAAATTCTAGCTCTTAAATAGCAACGTTGCAACAGCTATAACGGTCAAAAATGTTAAGAAATCCTTTTATAGCTGTCACAACCATTCCACTAATAATAATCACTATCAACAAGAGCAATTGCTATGTTTGCCAGCTATGAAATTAGGGATTTCGAGAGTTACAATTGCCGCAACTAAAAAGCAGCTAGTTTGACAGCTGTCAAAATGATTTTTGGCGCAGTTAGAACTGTCAAAGTATAAATTTCAACGATTACAAAATGAAGAAACGAAACAGCTACATAAGATTAGTTAAAAAAACAACAATGAGAGTTAGCAATAATAATAGCAATGTTTCAACAATTATAATAGTCAGAATTTTTGACAGTTGTAACTATTAAAAGTGTTAAGAAATGGGAGTGCGACGGAGAGGGTGGGAGGTAGCAATTTAATAAAAAAGGATCTAGTTTACCAGCTATCAGGGGAGTGCTAAGAGGTTGTAACTGTCACAATTGCAAAACCACGCGACGGCTATTTTATAGTTTGACAGCTATTAGCTATTATTTTTTATTTTAACAACTGCCCGACAAATTAGGAGAACTACAATTATCAAAATGTAAAGAGGAGCTAATTATAGAGCAATCGAAATAATTTTGACAGTTGTAATTGTCAAAAGATTAATTTTAACTGCCAATAATGGCTGACAACCTCCTAACAACAATAAATTTTAAGAAATGCCCCTTTTTTATACTATAGCTGTCAAAACGATTGTAATTGCTCAAATTATCAAGCAATTAATTTAACAACTGTCAAAATACTTTTAATAGGTTATAACTGTCAAAAGTGTTAAGGAATCAGATTTTGACGATTATCAAATTTGCCAAAATTAAAACGGAGCTAGTAATTGTCAAAACTCAGTTAATTTGACAGCTATTAGAATGATGACGAGTTTGTGAAGAAAACTGTAGAAATAACTAATAATAATCTTTGTATTATAATTGTCAAAATCAATTTTGACGTTTTTTTTTTATTATTTAAATATATTTTTTTGTACGGTCCTCGTATAGTAAAAATAATATGAAGAATCTGACATTTGACGTTGACACATGACAACAGTATAGTACGTTTGTACAATTTATGTTATATAGTTTACAAAATCATATTCTAAAATCAAAATTTCTAATTATTTCCCAGATAAAATCCGCTTCTCCTCAAGATACACAAAAAGTTAATTAGTTTCGCAAGACAGAAGCGAAATGAGAGTATTTGAGTTGTGAATAACTTCACTAACATTTTCTCAACGTTTAACTTTATACTCGGAAAGTGAAAGTACGGACGTGAACCGTCGACTTTGACCGAACACGCTTGAACGGTCGCCGGCAACGCATCCGAACGGTTCCCCTGGTTCTCTAATTCGACACCTTATAATACTTCGAACGGGCTCAAGTTTTAATTACTTAGCATCGCCCAGACGCGGTAATACCTACTTGATATAACTTTTTTCTTATTATTTTTTTTCTTTTACAAAACGGAAGGAATACACTTAATCGGAAAAGTTTTTAAATACAGTTCATTTTCGTGTCCGTTAATCGTAAGAATTCCATTAATTCCTTTTGATTAAATGCGCCGTTTAAAATGGGATTTTCTCGCTTGTGGAAATTGTGAAACGAGTAGAAATGGTGATGAAAATTCATGAACACATTACTTAAATTATGTTTATATTTTACGTAATAATATTTGATTTGTCTGAAATATCCATTCACACTTGTCAAACGTGTGCATTTTTGATATTAAAATCTCCAGGTTGTGCAGATTTTAAAAATTTATTATATTTGACGTTTAAATGTCAACTTGAAAATCGTTCTAAAATTACAAAAGTAGCATTTTCTTTAACACTGTTGCCGATCATAGTTGTTGAATTATTTCTGATAACTCCCTATGTAGCTATTTTAGACAGTCAGACTTTTCTACACAGCTCTACTTACAGTACTCTTGTTTAGACTTCATAATTGTTGACATTTTTTGCTTTTGACAGTTGCAACTGTCAAAACTTATATCGACATCTGTCTGTTAGCTATAAAAAGATAGTAAACGGCATTTTCTAACATTTTCGACGGTTATAACTGTTGTAATCATTGAAATTTATATTTTGACAGTTCTAATTGCGACAAAAATTATTTTGACAGCTGTCAAACTAGCTGATTTTTAGTTACGGCAACTGCAACTCTCGAAATTCCTAATTTCGTAGCTGGAAAAGATAGAAATTGTTCTTGTTGATAGTGATTATTATTAGTCGAATGGTTGTGACGGTTATAAAAAGATTTCTTAACACTTTTGATCGATATATCTGTTGCAACGTTGCTATTTAAGAGACAGAATTTTTTGTATAACTTTCAAGTTGTGTGTTGGCTGTTTTTACAGTTTTACGTTAGTCTTTGAATCTTGTTTGTAGTTATTTTTTAATTATTTAAATTTATGTTTTGACAGTTCTAACTGTCAAAACTTATTTCGACATCTGTCACACTAAGTTTTCGTCAATTGTAATGATCTAAGTCACTTCTAGCGAGTATCAAATTAGATAATTTATTGTTAGATAAAAGTGGTAGTATTTTTCTCACACTGTTGCCGATTATAGCTGTTGAAACGTTACCAACACCTACCAAGATTTGCACTTTATAATTATTGAAATTTCTGGTTTGACAGTATTAACTGTCAAAAATCGTTTCGACAGCTGTCAATCTAGATTTTATCAAAAAAATTAGTATTTTTTAATAGATATCACTATTGGAATCGTTCTGGCGTCTATAATATTTAAACAATAGTATTTTGTTAACAGCGTTGCCGATTATATAGCTGTCGAAACGTTGCCAACAATTACCAAGATATGAAAATAGCTATTTTAGACACTTATATGATGGTTTGAATCTTGTTTATAGTTTATGATGGTTTAAGTTTTACGTTTTGACAGTTCTTATTGTCAAAAATTATTTCGACAGCTGTCAAACTAGGTTTTATCAATCGAAATGATCTAAAACACTTTTAATGGCTAACAAATGCGATGAATTACTATTTTTAATAGATATCACTATTAAAATCGTTCCAGCGGCTATAACATTTAAAAAATAGTATTTTGTTAACAGCGTTGCCGATTATATAGCTATCGAAACGTTGCCAACATCTACCAATATATGAAAATAGCTATTTTAGGCACTTAGATGACTGTTCGAATCTTGTTTACACTTTATGATGGTTGAAGTTTTATGTTTCGACAGTTCTTACTGTTAAAAGTTATTTTGACAGCTGTCAAAACTAGGTTTTATCAATTGAAATGATCAAAGGCACTTTTAGTGGCCAGCAAATGCGAGAAATTACTATATTTAATTGTTATAACTACTGGAATCGTTCTGGCGGTTGCAGAATTTAAAAAATAGTAGTTTTTTTTACAGCGTTGCCGATTATAGCTGTCGAAACGTTGTCAACATCTACCAATATATGAAAATAGCTAGTTTAGTCACTGTTGTTGACTGTCACTGACTGTTTGAATCTTGTTTACACTTTATGATCGTTTAAGTTTTATATTTTGACAGTTCTAACTGTCAAAAATTATTTCGACAGCTGTCACACTAGATTTTATCAATTGTGATTAACTGACTCGCATTTAATGGCTAGCAAATTAGAGAAATGACTATTTTTTAATTGTTATAACAATTGGAATCGTTCTGGCGGTTGCAGAATTTAAAAAATAGTCGTTTTTTTAACAGCGTTGCCGATTATAGCTGTCGAAACGTTGCCAACAACTACCAAGAGATGAAAATAGCTATTTTAGTCACTCATATGATTGTTTGCATCTTGTTTATAGTTTATGATCGTTTAAGTTTTATATTTTGACAGTTATAATTGTCAAAAATAATTTCGACAGCTGCCAAACTAGGTTTTATCAATTGAAATGATCTAAAACACTTTTAATGGCCAGCAAATGCGATAAATTTCTATTTTTAATTGTTATAACTATTGGAATCGTTCTGGCGGCTATAACATTTAAAAAATGGTATTATTTTTGACAGCGTTGCCGATTATAGCTGTCGAAACGTTGTCAACAACTACCAAGATATGAAAATGGCTATTTTAGGCACTTAAATGATTGTTTGAATCTTGTTTACAGTTTACGATCGTTTAGGTTTTATATTTTGACAGTTCTAATTGTCAAAAATAATTTCGACAACTGTCAAACTAGGTTTTATCAATCGAAATGATCTAAAACACTTTTAATGGCTAGCAAATGCGAAAAATTACTATTCTTTTTATAGATATCGCTACTGGAATCGTTCTGGCGGCTATAACATTTAAAAAATAGTTTGTTTTTTAACAGCGTTGCCGATTATAGCTGCTGAAAGGTTGCCAACAATTACCAAGATGTGAAAATAGCTATTTTAGGCACTTACATGATTGTTTGAATCTTGTTTATAGTTTATGATCGTTTAAGTTTTATATTTTGACAGTTCTAACTGTCAAAAATTATTTCGACAGCTGTCAAGTCTCCTAATTTGGTGATTAACTGCTATTTTTTAAGTTACAACGATTGGGATCATTCTTTCTTTTTGTTGTTGTACATGTGAGTCAGCTGTCAAACAGATTTCTGTTTTATAGGCTAGCGGATTAGATGACAATTCTACGCATAAATCTAATTTACTACCTTACCGGCCAGGTTCATAATCACTACTTCACAACTCACAACTGTGCATGGTTAACGTGATTTATTGATTGCCGAATTTCATTTCAAAGCATCTTTGAAAGTTAAGAGACTTAAACGTAACATGCACTTAACTTAATAAACGAAAGCAGTAACTATATTGCCTTCCGAGGTGATAATTGATAATAAATACGCGTATAATTGTGTGAGTCACAGCCGCCGTATCGACTTATTGTTATTGTTTAAATAATTTCTTGTTTATTTTGATTCTGATTCGAGAAATATCTCACACCATTGTTCTCCTCTTTCTTTTTATTATTGATATAAAGTCGGTATTCAAGAGTACCGAGTGAGCATTTACCACAATGGGTTTAATTGTTCACATCACATAGTGTGGATATAATATGTACATATTTGATAATTAAGAAGCCGTTTCTAAAGTTCTAATATCATAACCGGAATACTAAAGATGTAGCCATTTCGCGAGGTTGCCTCTCATGCATGATAATTCACAATAAAGTTCCTACAGCGCTCGCAATGACATAACAATAGCAGGAAATGGTAAAAAGGGAAGGGAAAAAAAGAAACGTCCGTTGTCTTGAATACGACAGGAAACGCTAACTGCTGATGTCTTGCAAATGAGATCTCGGTTGCATGTTCAATTCATTTTTATCGCTTATTTTATGTATTATATGTATTTACTGTTCCTGGCATATTATTTTATTATCTCAATATTCTCGTGTTATCTCAATATTTGGCTACACATTGTGGCCTCTATGACCATAGCATTTTTTCCTTTCCTGTAGAGGTGACCGCACATTTTCAGAACCGCGTTATCATCGATTCATCATTTCTTTGTTTTGACTGTGGTTTGGCGATTTTAATTTGTTTTGTATTATATTTTTAAAATGCGATGATTGATTGATTACTATCAAGGCAGGGTAATCTGTAGCTATCCCCCTATTTTACTCAAACAGGTTAGCTCTCTCGATCAGGTTTAGAATCCTAGTATTTGGTAAATCTTTCTCCAATGTTCAATCAAACGTGCTTTGCATAGTAACCCTACGTTGACTTTGTGAGATGATATGAGAGGCTGTTTCCTCCTCCTTATTACAGAGTCTCAGCATTGGGGTTCATCGTTATAGATCTCCATCTTGTGCAGATGACCTCTTAGACAGCCATGTCCTGTTAATACACCTACATGTTACTGCCCTTCATGCAAGAAAGTCAGCGGTTAATCGTCGTGACGGCCGTTGCATCATCTGATAGCTGTGCCTTTGTCCCAGCTATATGCTTCCAATTTAATTGGAGTTGTGCGATGGAAACAAATAATCCATGTTGTCCGTTTAGAATTGAACAATAATCTGTCTATTGCAGACTGCGGTCAGTTTATTAAAATTCAGGCGTTTCACGCGTTGCAAGCTAGATTTTGACGTTATTTACTGGAATTCGTTTCGAATATAATATTTTCCATTTCGATGGGCATAATGGAATCAGACTTGAAGAGTTTCTACACCTGCGTCGATCGAGGTTGTAAATGTGGGTAGAGGGGTGTGCCACAGGGCAGTATACTGGGACCTATACTATATTCACTATACGTAGGTGACATTCGGGTCTGTTTTGACAAGATACATAAGGAATTTCGATGTGCCTCGCATAGGTTGTAGGAAAAAATTTCAGCGATTTCAGAGGTGGGCCCATGACAGGGAACTGGTAAGGATTTTTTACCAAGTGCTACAATGAAAACTATTTGGTGCATGATATTGGACGGTATGAGGACATTGCTCTGAACAGAATAAGTGCATTTTGCAAGATTATTATATCTAAGATACTTTTCTTGGTGACTCCCTCAAAACAATTTCCGCGATGTTCAGACAGATCCGTATCAGTTACTGAAAAAAGTTGTTTTTCATACAATATATCTGCAATACAGGAAATGCCACGAATCTAATATGGGACCCGGCTGAGAGAGGATAAAGCTATGACAGAATCGAGATTTACGAATAAATATGGGCAACGAATACCAAAGACATTTTAAAAAGGAATATGGTTCTATGGTTATTACAAGAAGAGTTATAAGGGTTAGTGCAGCTAGTGAATGAGTGGCTAATATGGAGAATGTCTCAGGCCTGTGGTTAGTGTGTCTTACAGTTTGCTGAATAGGAAAAGCGGGCAAAGTGACATAGGCGGGCAAAACGACTTTTTTTTTGTTTGAAACAATCTAACAACTTTAAAAATACCAAACTATAATTATTATTTGCAAAGGTTGGCAATTCGTTGCTGTGTGTAGTGGAAGTTCATTAGGCTCACAATAAATGAAGTTAGTGTAGTGTTTGTGTTTATCAGCCATAACTTCTAATGTAAGTAATATTTTGAGACAATATTTAACTATTAAATATGACTTTTTATGCTATTTTCGAGATGTCCGCATAAGAATGTGATTGTAGACTGCATGATGCTTGAATAGTTTTTGATGTTGTATTCGCTTTCAAGTTTTCTCAGTATGAATGATCAAAACCTAACGAGACGGGCAAGACGACACATCCCGGCAGCGGGCAAGTTGAATCACTATGTCATCTTGCCCGTCCTTTTTATAATGTTGGATTGAAGTAATAATTTTATTTCAGTATGGTGTATTCGTATAAGAGGAAGACGAATAGGGGAAGTTGGAATGAGGCAGATATGGAGAAAGCTCTAGAAGCTGTCCATAAGGGAGAAATGGGCTGATTAAAGGCGAGTAAAACGTTCAATCTACCGATTGCCACTTTACGTCGCCGTGGCCTCAGGAAGAACAAAATTGCTGTTAATATTAAAAAGCACCTCGGGTCGTTTGAATCTGCACTAAACAAAGAGGGAAAAAGTGCAATGGTCAGTCATATTCTAGACTTAGAATCTCGTTTCTTTGGATTAACAACAACAGACGTGCGAAAGCTTGCATATGAAGTAGCGGAAAAAATGAAAATAAAACACCCTTTTAATAAGGAACTTGAGATGGCAGGAAAAGGATGGCTACATGGTTTTCAACAACGCAATCCCCAATTATCATTGCGTCTCCCAGAAGCCACGTCTCTTGCTAGAGCTGCACAACACAACAAGCAAGTTGCACAGTTGTTCTTCTTTGTTTACCGGCACACTGCACGCACCGTCTCCAACCACTGGACGTAGCCTTTTTGGCCCTATACATAAGTATTACAATCATGCTGTCACTCAGTGGTTGAGAGAAAATCCTGGTCGTACGGTCAATATTTATCAAGTGTCCAAACTTTTCAATGAGGCATACGAGAAAACGGCGACACTTGAAATCGCATCGAGTGGTTTCCGTGCAACGGGAATATCGCCGTTTAACGCTAATATTTTTCAGGACCATATGTTTTTACCTAGTTTAACAACAGATACGCCCGAGGCCGTACCTGTTACTGAAAACGAAATTTTAAATGAAAATTTAAAAGATACCCAAGAGCTTGAAAGTTCCAGAGCACAAGCACTCATTATTTTTGAATCTCCAAAGGAAGATCAAGAAAGTGGTACAGCAAATATATCTCCAACAGAGCCACTTGACCATACTTGTCCGCCCAGATCAAGGGACGACATTCACAAAATTTTAACGGAAACATGTCCATTTCCTCAAAGTAAGACAAAGAAAATGAAAAGAACCAGCAACAGAGTAACAAAAAAAATCATGTCAAAAGAAAGCTTGTCGATGAACGTGAAAAGAAGCAGCAATAGCAGAGAAAGAGCCAGAGAAATGTGGTTACAAAGGAAACTTGGTGAAGATGACTCAAGCGGAGAAGAAAATCCATTTAGACTTGACAATGACGAAGAAGACTGTGCTTGTCTTTATTGCAATGGCTTGTTCAGTCGATCAAAATCAAAAGAATGCTGGCTACGATGTCAACTTTGTCAAAAGTGGTGTCATGTCGAATGCGCAGGTCTATCTAGAAAAGCGAAGAGTTTTATTTGTGAGCTATGCCAGCCGTAACAACCTTCTTTAAACAATGTATTTTTCGACTTTTGCCCATTTAGATTATATTAGATTTACTATGTCATTTTGCCCGACCCGGGTGGGCAAGATGGTTTTTTGTCAAAGAACAAGTTTTGATTATAATAAAGTTTTTAACGAAAATGTTGGTTTTATTGCCAAACATCTGAGAAAACATTGTTGACCATCAGTATCGATCAAGGATTTTGCTTTAGCACTTTATTATTTGAAATAATCTGGAAAACAAACAAAGTGTGTCATCTTACCCTCCTCTCCCTATTTAATTTTTTGTTTCCTGTCTTGAAACTGGCCACCTTCAGACATCCCTAGGGGATGTGCTTGGGTGGTGCGACTTCGTACGCTTCGGCGTGAAAGAGGAGTTGGGGGGAAACGTTTTGGTTTACCAGGACATTGCATCTTTAATGTACTTAATATAGTTTAAGAAATGAGAAAATGTTATTAAGATGAAAGTTGAAGCGCATGGGGGCTATAACCTAACAATATTTTTAACTATACAGGGTGTCAAATAAACACAGGGTGAATCAAACTTACCTTATTTTAAATGGAACACCCTGTATATTTTTACTGATTACGATTCTTCTTGGCCTTACCTTTATTATAATATAAGGTTTTCCTATGTTATTCAGTTTACTTTAGAAGATATGGGAAGTTTTGCATAAAATTAATAGCAAAGTTAACGTGTTCTAGCACGCTACAGTTTCGATAAAAAATGTTGTATTTGCGCTAGAAATATTTCTAATATAGTCTGTGTTCGTTAGAAATTATTGATTTACCAAAATATTCACTATTTATATACAGGGCGAGTCAGAACTCGGAATGTTTGTTTTCTCACGTATTTCAAATGGAACACCCTGTATTTTATTAGTGTAGTAAACTCCTCCCTTCACGGGCTTTATTATTTATTAAGCATTCCCTATACCTAAATCCACTACTTTTTCAGATATTTGCGTTTGTATATGTCGAAAACGTGATTTTAAATAAAAATGGTTTTATTTTAATTGCTTCACTGCCTAAATATTGATGTTCAGCTAAGAAATGATAAAGTACCTATAGTACTACGGTTGCAATTTCTTCATAATGATTAAAGTATTAAAATAGTTAGCAGTTAAGAATCTTAAAGGTTATCCGAGACAAAACAAAATGAGAACACAAACTCGCGAGCAGGCTATGACTTTGACATTAATTAGGTTGAAGTTTTGACATAACAGAATAATTTTAATGCTGTCTATATCGGTTAAAAATAATTTTTTTATAAAGGAGTAATTAGACTTCCTCAATTTATGTGCTCCTTAAGAAGCCCGTTAACTTTGATTGACGCTTTTCTTTTGTATGAAATTTTGCAGTGGCTTCTTCCCTAATTCTCTTAAGTTTTAGAATGCTGTTTGGGTCATTATTATTTTCGTCTGCTTATTGTATTACTGTTCATATCCTATCCTCCGTTTCTTCTATGCATTGACGTACATCTTCCTCCCTAAATGAATGTTTGTTAGGAATCTTTTCTAGTATACTGGAAACATTGTTGTATATCTCTGTCCTTTCTCGTAATTGCATGCACAAAACACTTAAAGGAATAAGATCTTCAGCTTCATATAATTACCATTAAAACATTCTTTTTAATGTTTGCAATATTTTTCTAAAGATATTGTTGAAACCTTCCCCTAATTTTACTTACTTTAGTCTAATTCCATTTTGGTCCATAGATTGTAATAATGTTGTATAATTGGGTGGTAATAACAATACAGACACATCTCCATTTTCTAATTTTAACTCTTCTTCATGACCGTGACTTGGAGCATTATCAATGAGCAACAATATGCTTTATGTGGAAGATTTTGACTTCTCAAAAATTCTTTTACATCTACACAAAATGAATTATGGAACCATTTCCATTACAACAAACTAAAAAGGTTAGTGTTTCCTTGCTTGTTTTTCGATCAGGAGCTCTAGTTTCATTACAATGTGTTCCAATACAATCCTGACTCATCACATCACTGTGTTTAAAATCCATTAAAGATGGTATAGGTCAGATTAAAAATTCTATAAAACATCATAATACAACATTTAAAGTAAACGGAAAATTGGCAAAATTTATTATCCACGTTGGCGGAGCATCTTCTTCTTCATGGTATTCAGAATTCAATTGGTAAATAAACTACCTGAAATTTTATTTGTTTTTTTTATCAATAAATGACAAACCGACGTATTTCCTTCATCCGTATTTTTAAATATTTAAACGTCTACGAGGGTAGTCCTAGAAGTACCCAACCTAACAAAAAAAACACAAAAGAAATTGATTTATTTCTCTACATAGTCTCCTTTCTCGATACACTGTTCCCAGCGATATACAAGTGAGAAACATCGAGCTCTCCAAAATAGCCATCAACTGCAATCACCAACTCTTCATTCTTGGCGCGATCGCCTCATTTAGTCAACCACTGCGATGTTCATTTTCGCAAATCTTCTGTTAACAGAATATTTTGTCGATATTCAATTCTAGTTTTATAAATACGTATATAATACGTAAATAAAACTACGTTTATTATACGATTCATATACATTATGTTCATGTTCAAAATTATATACCTTATGTTCAGCTCACTTATGTATGTTATGTAAGTACGTTATTGTGTGTTTAACCGAGACCTCGAAATGGAAATATTTGAATAGAGAAATAAATGTAGTGTAGAGTAAATACTTAAACAACATTCGAAATATACAACCAAAGGGAACCAGTCTCGTAGAATTTCAACAGCAAACTATACTTGCATGCGAGAGCATTGTGTACAGGCCTAACGTTCGCCTCGACATGCAATAAAGCCACAAGGTCTGAAGCCCTCCGGGTTTCTCTGCTAGGACGACGAAAATTTTCTACCTGCGCTAGACAGGCAGGCTCTCGAACGGAGAGAAAGTGGTCCCGTTCTCTCTCTGTCTGTATTGTACACACGAAGCTATTGTTACGGTTCTTTGACCTTGCGTTATATTTATTAAATTAAACTAAAAATAATATTTAAAGAAACGACCGAAAATATATCTATTAATACAATCAAGTTTCTAAATACATAATATAGGTACAACGCCAGTCCCGTGTATTAGAAATTAGCGCTAATTCTCCAAAATTAGACAATTAGATGTTGCCCGAGTTAACACGGTCTGGGAGAGAAGGAGAAACTTTTTAATCCGTGCCCAGCTCGGCTCTAAACGCCCTGATTTAATTCAACGTTGTTCGACGACAGCGTAGAGTGTAGTAAACCTTTCTGATGGATGGTTTTACGAAACTCTAGAATGCAATTCGGGCGAACGTAACGGTATGTTTACTTTTCGTCTTATAATTAGTTAATGCCAGGAGCAGTTAGTGGAACTTTTATCTGTGTGTGTGTGTGTGTTTGTATGACTGTGTGTGCTGGTAACATTATTGCTGTAATACGTTTAGTAAACGAAAGTTTCTAAATACATTCTGTACCTATGAATGTGGTAGCTCGTAATGTAATACAGGGTCTTCAATTAGAAATTCATCTTTAGCTGGTAGTTTTAATTGTGGTTTTCTCTGAGAAATCAAGATCAAGAATGTTATACCAATGATGTAAATACATTTAACAGAAATGCTATACAAACATCATTTGTATAAAATAATATTAAAAAATTTGCATTTGGAAAAGAGGAAATATGGTATTCTGTCAAGAAAGTACCGGGAATTGGGTAATGAAACACAAAATCTGTATTATTCATCCAAATTTATTGAATCGCCTTCAAAGTTGTGCCCAAACAATATTCTTTATTTACTGTCTCACCTTCTGGCAGCAATTCCGAACGCACAATAATAATCGGAAAAAATTGTCAAGGTCACCATCACTTTTGATCGACTTCGACGTGCTTTTTTCGATTTCGGCTCACAAGGAAATTACGCGAAGTATTAAACGCCGATTTCAATGAGTTGTCCAACGGCGCCCTCCGTTGCTACAGAGATGCTTATCTAGAGGGCGTGACCTACCCTTAAAGATCACCCCAAATTTCGTTTTTCCTAAATAATGTTTAAAGGGCTAATTCATATACAGGGCGTTACAATAAAGACGCAACAGCGTATGTTATGCTTATTTGTTCGAATTGCAGGAAATGATTGTAACGACTGTATTTGTTGTCAAAAACTGTATACCTACTAAATGGTTTTGATAATTGTACAGGGTGTTGCCAAAATGATGAAATTTTTAATATGTACTTGGTTATTTTAACGAGATACGCTAGATATCGTTACGAGGTTTCATTGTACTATTGTGAATTCATATGAAGCCCAAAATAGTTAGCGGTAACAGTTTTCGAAAAATACAGATTAAATACATAAAAAGAATGTCCAGATATAATTTTGCTATTCATTCATTCATTCATTCGGTTAGGGTTGGACACGTATAGTACAGGCACTTGAGCTGGGTGCCCACTGGAAACTTGAGTACCCTCGAAGGCTCCAGTAGATCATTTCCGAAATGTTTCTGCCTGAGTACCTTCAATTCCTCACGTGTGCGAACTTGTTTCCTCCTGTAACTCGCATCTCATGCACCAGGGTTCGCTCGCCCGACCCGTGTTGCATAGATGCTTCCTTAAGGGACAGTGTCCAGTTATCAACCCAATAATGGTCTTAACTTGTTTTTTACTGCGTCTAATTAGGCTTTCTATTAGTATGGAGTTGACCCTCAGTCGACCTCCATTTCCTTACTCTTTCCTTATCTAACCAAGATCAAATCGCCCTTCTAGTAGAATCCCTTGTGATCTGGTCTGTGTTCTGGTCCTATGAAGTGTTTCCTAGAACCCTCCTTGGCTAGTTCATCGGCTATTATATTGCCTCTAATATCCTCATGTCCAGGTACCCAGATCAAAGATACCTTGTTGTCTTGTGCCAGTTTATTGAGGTGCTGTTTACAGTCTTTAACCAGTTTTGATCTGGTAAGAGGATTCATAACTGCCTTGACAGCGGCCTGACTATCAGTCATTATGTTTATTTTCCTCTTCGTGCAGCCTCCCTTTGCAGTGAATTCTGCGCAGGCTGCAATAGCGAATACTTCTGCATGCTCTCCCAGGCAATACCGGCACCTGTGCCAGAGTCAACGAAGTCACCACGTGGCTGGTCTCTGTTTGGTATTAAGATTTTCACCTTTTCAGTGAAAATAATTTCGGGTGCCGTACTATCCGTTGGCATTTGCAGCAAAGTGGCCTGCTATCCCAATATTGGGGTACCACACTTTATCGGCTTTCAGTCTAAGGATCGCGGCCATAGCTTCCGCCTTTACGTAAAGCTCCAGCGGAGGGAGGCACACAATGGTCTCCAAGGATGCGGTTCCTGTGCTGTTAGTTGCTCCGGTGATTCCCAGCAGCGGCTGTCGCTGGACAGCAGTTAGCAGTCCCACTGCCAAGGACACTTCTGTCCTTCTCCACCAGACTACGGCTCCGTAGGTTGTCGTCGGCCTCACCACTACAGCGTATAGCCAATGAATCACCTTCGGTTTCAATCCCCAGGTTTGACCAACAACTCTTCTGCGTCGCCCTGTTCGTTATGCTGACTACATGATTCCTCCAGTTTAGCATCAAACGTAACGCCCAGATACTTTACTTCCTTGGTTAATTGTAACTCTTGCCCAAACAATTTAATGTCGCCCAGGTCATCGAGTTTCCTCATATTGGTGAAAGCAACCAACTTTGTTTTCTGTGGATTAACTGAGAGTCCTTGTGCAAAATTTTGCTATTATTAACTTTGGACGAAAACGCAAGCACAGTAAATAGTTACTAGTACGTAGGAAAGGGTGGAACCAACAGGGACAATTGTCTAGAAATTGTTGAACACGTATTATGCCAATTTTCGGCAGCGATGGATCAAAACGAAAGAGTGCATAATGTGGGCCTACAAGATTAACATTTTTTTTATGTGTGGTCGCTGCTTAATTGCAGTGACTCCGTAAGCAAACATTGTATTTAATACCTGTAGTACACATTTTTAATAAAATTGAGTCAGCATCTTAAGAGCTTCGACACACGAAATTCCATTGGCGACGCAAAATTTAAGACAGATTTTGGCAGACTGGTAAAACTTCTAACACTAATCTTGATAAATGCCTAGGATGGATTAAACCTACTACATATTGGAACCCACCGAAGGTTAAAAAAAAAACGGATCATTGACACAGCAAAATAGGCCATCCTCAGAGGCACATCCCAAGCGTTTGATGCTCAACTGAACAACATCACGAGAATTATAATCGGAACGTTTAGACCAACCGCTGCTAGAATGGCTGCCAATATTAAGTCACATCCCGCCCCTCACCCTCCGACGAAAGCCTGAGAATTTAAACGAATACAAGATAATCCTGATCTCTCTATTCCTCAAGATGCAATCATACTTGAAAGAAATAGGCTTCGATCTGGAGAACAAACCACAAGAACAGCCTCGGAACTGCATACATCGCAGTTCAACTTGATTGACTCATAGGAACTCTCTTGAAGAACTTCATCTTTGATTTTATAAGGTTTTTGGCTGTATTGACCATCCGATTTTGCTTCAAAAATTGTCTACATATAGATGGTATATTAGAGGTCTCGTTTTTAAACTATTCGAATCCCATTTAACAAATTTTAATCAGAAAAACAATTATTAACGCTTACATTTCGAATCATTATCTTGGTACTATCAGGTGTGTGCCGCAGGCTTGGGTGTTGAGGCCAATGGTGTTTATCGTTTGTATTTTTGAACGATTTGGATCTACTGGACTCGTATTCAAAAAAATTCGATCTAACTGTACAAAATTGTTACCTATCAAAACTGATTGCAATTTTAAAAAAAAAAAAAACCAGTTCAAACGTGTAATAAATCTAATTAAAATCGATTTAATAACAGACAATATATCGATTACTCAATAACGTCGTAACGAGATATTACACACAAACACAGTAGCTAATAACAACAATAATTTCCTTTCTTTGTACACGCCTAATACCACAGTTCTTCTCTTGATCCACTCGAATCACGGGCTGCCCGTAAATTTCGAAGCAAACACCGTGACACACTCTTCTTCTCTTTCTCTCTCTCTCTCTCTCTCTCTCGCTGTTACCGCGATGCAAATGAGCGAGGCAAGAACTGACGAAATCAAGTTAGAGAGAGATAGAATTGTAGTATCGACATTGCGGATAGACAATGATAGGAGGTAGAAAAGGTCAATACACCCTGGTCTTCGCATATGCAGGCAACAAGGCGACATTTGAAGGTCAGGCTGCCGTAAGCTTTTTAACTTGTGACCCATTTTCTCTCTCTGCGACGACGACGACGACGACCCGACGTTGTGTGTGTGTCTGTATCTGTGTGTGTGTGTGTGGTGTCCTAAGTAAATTGTATAGATGTGACCCGAAACGATTATTACGACGACGATTTTTGTTTGTGTGTTCGGTGCATTTATAAAAATAAACTTCTAAGTCGGAATACGGCGGTGACTGCACCGTCCCTTCCCTCTCGTATATTTATGTATTCTATTTCATTTGTTTTTTATTTTGTCGTATCTAAAAATAGAATTGTTCTTCGTGTGCGTGCTTATTTGTGCTGGTTAGGGTTGTCACCAATTCGAAGTGTTGCCAACCGAATACAATTTAAGCCAAGTTTTTAAATTATGAAATGGTTCTCTATTCTTGATCTGTCATATTATGGATTGTCAATCTTTACCAGTGTTGCCAACCGTGTAAACATTATTTTCCCTCTAGATGATAAATAGATAAATTTTGATTTGACAGATATTGACATGATTTTGACATTAGACATGTAAGTTCAGTAGGGACAACTCAAAGACGTAAACATATCCTAGTTTTCAATAATCCTGGGACTTTTTTGTTGCCAACCCAACATTATTTATGAGAATGAAGTTTTAAATTATTCGAGTGAATAATTATAATGCGAGTAATTTCGAACGATGGAGGAGGTTAGCAGAATTAATTTTTAGTTAGTAAGTCTGATTGTGTAGTTTTTATAGTAAGTTAAATGTTAATCCTAACATAACCTAACTCCATAGTTGTCAATTAAACACAGTGACCGTGCAGTGTTTTAAACTTTCAAACAAAAAATTGTGCCAAAGTACTTTTCAAAGAACTTTTATCCTAAAGTCAATAATAACAGAGTTATTGATGATTTTTCAAATTTGCTAAGGTGGCTGTTATTTCATAAACAAAATTCGATTGTTTTGCAAATGTCATCAACATTGAAATATTGCATTAAGCCTCTGTCAGTAAGCAATTAACATTTTGTGTTTATTGATGAAAAAATGCCTTTCACGCATTTAGAAAAATGTGATATGATGGAATGTTACATCGTTTGTAATAAAAATTCCCTGCAAGCTCGTGAACGTTACGGTGTTTTATTTCCTAATACGCGCAACTTGCCAGATTGAAGGTACTTTTTACTTTTGTACCGTAAGTTTCGATCAAATGAAAATGTGTTCAAGAAAACTAGAATCAAAAAACAATTTATAATAAGTGAAGCAACTGAAATTAACGTCTCTCTAGCTTTCTTTGAAGCTAATCCTAATGATGCAATTAATGATTTAAAGGAAGAAAGTGGACTATCTTTGGGAACTATTCACAATATTCTAAAAAAACATAAGTTTGTGCCGTCCAGATACAGACCTATTCAGAAGCTGGCAGACCGGGAGATCAAGAAAGACGGACTCAGTTTTGTCAGCGGTACATTAATCAAGTTAGGCTTAACCATAATTTTTGGCGTTTGGTTCTTTGGAGTGACGAATCAAATTTCTCCAACAGGGAGAACAGCCACTATTGGAGTCGAGAAAACCCGATGCTTTTCCGTCCTTGTAATCCGCGGAGACGCTTTAGTGTTAATGTTTGGTGTGGCTTGATTGATTCAAGAATTGTAGGCCTCGTATTTGATCAAGGTGCATTAACTGGCGAGAGGTATGTCGAATTGTTAACCGCTACCCTTGGAGAATTCTTGGATGACCTGAATTTAATGGATAGACAACAGATATTCTTTCAACAAGATGGCGCTCCTGCCCATAATGTTCGCCAAATTCATTCAACTTATTACATGACCTTTTTGATGGCCGATATCTATCAACTAACGGGCCTATTCGTATGCCTCCCCGATCACCGGACATAACACGTTTGGATGTCTTCTTTTGGGGATTTGTGAAAAGTGCAGTGTATTTGTGAAAGACGGTATGATACTCTTGAAGATCTCCAGCAAAGCATCAGCCATGCTATTAATAATATTGATGGTAGAATCATTGCTAAGGCTACTAGAAGCGTTAGCAGGCGGGTTCAAAAGTGCTTGGAGCAAGAGGGTGGTGATGTTTTTGAGCATCTGCTCTGAATTTAAAATTTCTTGTTTTTTTTTTATTTTCGAAACTAATAAAATAACTTAAAATAAACAATACTATTTTTAGTTTCTGTTCCGTTATTATTGACTTTAGGATAAAAGTTCATAGGAAAGTTTTTGTTCAGAATTAAATTTTCTGTCGACCGTGAGAACTGTATACTGGGTGTCCCATTAAAAAAAATTACATTTTTCACAATATCACGTGACCCAGTACGTCAATTATTTTTTTTAAATGCCATTGTAATTTGCTTGAAAAACTACACTAGCTTGCCTATTTAACCAACTTTGTAGCTCCAATAATAACAAAGTTAGCAATAGTGCCGACTTAAGTTTGAAAACCCTATATAAATCCGATAGAAGCGTGCTTGGGATCAGTTGCAGAGAGCTTTGGATCAGCATAATCCCCAACCACAAAAATAATGGAACAATTGAGAAATTTGCTTCCACAACTCTGTTGTCAATTCCCAAAGAAAACTTTAATAATCTCATAAAATCAGCATGCACAGACGTTGCCAAGCTGTCATTGAAGCCAACTGAGGACATACTCTTTATTGCTGAAAGGGAAACGAAGAAGAAATTTGTGAACTTTTTTATACTTAACAAGAAACAAGCATTTTTAAGCCTAAATAGCAGTTCTTTAATTCTCCCTTGTATCCATGTATTATTCCACACATCTGTTACCTTCAACTAAAAACGTATGCGTTTTTTTTTTCCTTTAAATGCAACATAAGTCGTACATAACTCGAATACGTGTGTTGTACGAAATTGAAAGGATTTTAACACGCGAGAGACGGCTAAAAAGTCCAGGGGATTTAGTCGTTCGCTTACGTTGACAGACAGGTAATTGAAATAATAAAAAAAAACGGCAAAATGAAAATGTATTACCTTGAAGAATTCGGGAATCGTACGTATGTATACTACTCTCTCTTTCTTACGTAAACGTTCCGAATACTGTTTCTTTATTTTTTATTGTTGTTACCACCAAACGTTGGTAGTCTTTCTCTCGCGCAAATTAAGTAATAAATTTATCAACGAATTTGCACCTGTTAATATATTATTAGATTATACGTCTCGATAAAATGGTATAATCGATCTATCCATATGTACTAGATTATCGATATTGCTGTATAGGGTTTAACGATGTTTCAATTCAGATAACTACGAATCAACAACAAAAAATCCTAAATCTATGTTATGCTATAATTCTACTACATATATACAAGATATAATTGATATTTGTGTTATTTATTTGTTCGCTGCAATTATCTCTAATATTTATTAACGAATTTGTGCATACTCGTTAATAAATATGTTAAAATATACCTATATATGTTGATGTTTTTTCACATCAATTTCTCTTAATTGGCTGATGAGTTAAAATAATTCCGATTAATTAAAATCGGATTAAGATAAAACGATTCAATTGACATTTGTTGTTACTACGCAACGGTTAAGGCTACAAATTTAATGTTGGTAAACCTGCGCGTTTAAAAATTTGACGTTTAACGAAGTTTTGACTAAATGTCAAACTTCGTCCGCGGTGGTCTCGTCTCGCGGAGCCATGGACTGGAAGCAGTTCACTGCTAGGGTCAGCCAGTCCGTAGACACTTCTGTCTTCAATATCGATGGTGTCGAGTCGCTGGAGTTCGCTGCTGAGCGTTTTACTGGCTTGGTCTCTCAAGCCATCAAACATTCAACTTCCGTCTCCACTCCAGTCATTGACAGGTGGTTGCCGGTCGATTTAAGACACCTACTGCGCCGAAAGCTCGTAAAAAGGCTCAAACAACAGGCAGCCCTAGTGATTATGAATTCTCCAATAATCTCTCTACGCGCTTGCGCGCAGAACTGAAATCGTTTAGGGAGAAGCAGTGGTGGCGTAGTGTCTCGTGGGCAATCCCGAGTGACAACTCTCTCTGGCGCCTTTCGAAAGCGCTAAAGAGAAGAAAAGCTAGGGATGGTGCGGGCGCTCCGCTCCAAGGTCAGACGGGTCTTGTATATTCCACCGAGGATAGGGCAAACGTCTTCGCCGAACATCTGCAGACAGTTTTTCGTGGTGGCGAGGGTCAACCTCAATACGGTCCTCTACACCGCGAGGTTGACCTTTTCCTGGGGGGCATCGCTCGTGTTCATGCCGATCCACTCCCTTCAGTGGGAAAGGAGGAGGTCCTAAGATCAATAGCCCTTCGCAAGAACGGCAAGGCACCAGGCGAGGACGGCATAGCCAACACTGCCCTAAAGAGATTACCAACTAGCGCCATCGATATCTTGGTGCGGATTCTGAGCGCCATGCTGAGTCATCGAACCTTCCCTAACATCTGGAAGCACGCGAATGTTCTCATGCTCCGTAAGCGAGGCAAGAACCCTTCTTTTCCATCAAGTTATAGCCCGATAAGTCTCCTCTCGAACTTATCGAAAATTGCAGAGTCAGTTATTTTAGCAAGGTTGCGCGAATTTATCATCGAGGGTAATCTTTTACCCGATGAGCAATTAGGGTTCCGGGAGGGTTTATCGGCCGACTTCCAACTCCTCCGACTTACGGAGGAAATCCGTAACTCGTTGGAGCAGAGGCATTCCACAGGCGCTGTGTTCCTTGATTTCGCCTATGCGTTTGACTCGGTGTGGCACGATGGTCTACTTTTCAAAATGGGCACTTTTGGTATTAATGCAAACATGATAGTTCTCATTCGGTCTTACCTTTCCGGCAGGACCTTTTCCATAAAAATGGGAGGCGAGCTTTCCGACCGGAGATATATTCACGCCGGTGTCCCGCAAGGATCGCTACTAGGACCAGAACTTTTTATTCTGTATACTAGCGATATACCCAGGTCTGTCTCCACAAGTCTGGCGGTGTACGCCGATGATACCGCTATTTATACATCCTCCAGAGACGATGCTTTGGTCTGTCGACGTCTCCAAAGATCCGTCAACGAAGTCTGCGGATGGGCGTCCAAGTGGCGGTTGACGATAAACGCGGATAAGTGTGTGGCTATCCGATTCTCCAGGAAGCGTAATCCTCCCCCAACGAACATCGTCGTCGAGGGTCGGAGGCTACCTTGGGAAAGTACCGTCAAATACCTCGGTCTGACCCTCGACACGAGACTAACGTTCAGACAACATTTTTCAACCGTTGCCACGAAATTCCTGTGCGCGTGTGCGGCCCTGGCTCCTCTTTTGTGCCGGAAAAGCTCGCTCTCCGACCTATTCTAACTTATGGTGTCCTGACCTGGTCCAGTGCCAGCAAATCTCAAGTCAAAAGACTTAACATCCTACAGAACCAGCTTTGTTCATCGTGATCTGAACATACCGCCTCTGTGCGAGTATGCGCTGGCGCTGGCCAGGAGAACTCTTCAGAGGGCCTCTGGGTCGGAGAATCCGCTGATCCGGCACTTGGGGGAGTTAGATCCTGACAGGCCGCCACCTCCTGGAGATGAGGAATTGATGTCCGGCCGCGACTTGGCCGTCCACCTCCTGAGGTTATAATTTCCGCGACAGAAATCAAATCCGGGCGGTTAGATGCGGAGCCGCGTTCAAAGAGCCTAGAAGGCTAAAGGACAATATGTCCCGCCTTGGAGCAAACAGAAGCCCTTAGACTAAATTGACACATCCTGAATCAATCTTTAGATTTCGAGGTTATGATGCATGTCACAAATATGTGACATTCGAGGTGTGGCAGAAAAGTAATGAGACTGGCACTGGCAGACTCAGAGTTGAGCAGGACATTCGAAAAAACAAGTACCTTGACAGAATCGCAAATGACTAAGATTTCTTCAGTCGTGTGAATCATGGATTCTTGAATACGATCACGAGACCAAAAGCCAAAGCCAAGAGCACACAGCAAATCATCGAAGATTAAATCAATGCTGATTTGTTTTGTTTTTTTTTTTTACAAAAGGGGGAATCGTCTACAAAGAATTTGTTCTTCCAGGACAAACTGTCAACTGTTTTATATAAAGACGTCCTTGAAAGGCTCCGAAAAAGAATAATTCGCGTGAGACTAAAGAATGGATGCTCCATCATGATAACGTCCCATGTCACACTGCCCTCTCCATAACAGAATTTTCGACCTCAAGAGGCTTTCTTGTTGTTCACCAACCCTCCTTCCCCGCTATTCACCTGATCACAGTTCCTGTGACTTTTTCCTTTGTCCTTTAACTATTTTGAAGAGGTTAACATTGATATTTGAAAAAAATTAAAACTTTAAATTACGTTAGAAAAACTATAACCTATTATGATGGACAATAAACGAAGAAGTATTTTCTTGTTTTGCATTCAAACAGAATTACATTTGTATTTGTATTAAAATGACAAACCAAATAAGAAAAATATATGACGGATTTTTCTAGCTTCAAGAAATTTTCAATTTAGCGATTAGAAAGACGTGTTACGAATTTTGGCGCCCAACGTGGGGTTCTACGTAGACAGGACCAAATGTAGAAGATATTGATAGATTCTGTAGAGGAAGAATGTTTTTCTGACGTTTTCCATGGAGATGTTGGATTTGGTTGGTTAGGGATTCTAATTTAAATTAAAATTAAATAAGTTTGATTGGGATGTTTAGGATTCCGATTGGTTCAGGAATTGTTTGGATATGATAGATGGATTTTGGATCTATTTATAATTTTCTTTTTTTCTTCTAAAAAAATTAAATAACTTTGATAGCTGCATAGAAGCAGTCTCCTTCATATTTCTTCATTTTTGCCTGTGCTCTTAAGGTTAAGAATTCAAAATTTTTCACATCAGTTCCAGCCGAAATCTTCGACTTAATAGGTTTTATGAAAAAAGAAATTTCCTCTTATGAATACATATTTGCCATCT
The DNA here is from genome assembly GCA_023690525.1 of Holotrichia oblita. Lineage (NCBI taxonomy): Eukaryota > Metazoa > Arthropoda > Insecta > Coleoptera > Scarabaeidae > Holotrichia > Holotrichia oblita. Next base: position 189,847,572 of record CM043017.1, read on the forward strand.
CTAAAAGGCGAACCTCACTTAGTAAATCAGTCAGAATTAAATGACATTATTCAAGATCTGAACTTGTCAAAAACTTAAGAAGCAGGAACACTACTAATACGAAGGAACTGTCACAGATCAAAGAAGGTCTTTCATTTTGCTTCGAAATTGAGTTTGAAAGCTGTCCTTCTTCATATAGGAAACGTTTATTCATCCATCCCAGTTGGCTACACATCAGTCCACATGAAGGAAACTTATGACAATATGACTCGTCTTTTCGACAAAATTAACAAGACAAAATGTACAAATAGCAGATCAGCGTTGACCTCACAGCAATTCTACTCTATGTATTAATAGATTTTGTTTAAAATTAAATTATCATTTAAAATGTGCAAAAATATACAGGGTGTTCCATTTAAAAAAGTGTTATTTTTTTATATCTCGAAAACGCGAAATTCAATTCAAATTTTACCATCGTAAGCTGATTTTTCATTGTTTTTGGAGTATTTTCAGAACCATGCTCAGGCTTCAGCGACAAATCCTCTGCTTTTAATTCTGGACAACCATCAATCTCATATCTCAATCGATGCCCAACCCCTGGATAGGAGTGTTTTTTTCATTAATCCTTTCAATCCAGACGTTTTTAACGAAATTGATTTCTTGCCTGGTCATGTCACTGATAGAGCATGGACTGGAGAAGACCAATCACGGCTAGCATCGTCAACCGAAACTGATATGTCAAAGACTTGAAGCGCCATCGACGATGACATTCCCCAGGTACTAAGTGGAACCTGATAAAATGTTTCCACCGTCATTGCACATCAAATTAAAATTGAAGATGGAGAATTTCGTCAAAGCAATGGATAAGGATACCTTCAACGACAATTTTCCAATATTTCAAATGTAAATCTTAAAGAGGGAATTTTTGTAACCAGGACACCAAATTAAACGTGTACAACAAGATGCACAATTTGAAGAGAGACTTTAAATGACTGAACTGAGTTTGCGTACCAAAATTAGTGTGCTTCAGGGTACAACTGTTACACCACGGTGCGACTGAAATTCCCTCTAAATTTACAACAAGTTTGTTGCCTTTTTTGTTGTACTACCTGTACATTTTAACAAATTACTATCGTCTAAACAAAACATATTACACAAAATTCGCAAACTAGATCTTCATTCTAAGCAGATTCATTAGTTCAAAAATATCCCTACACCAACCAAATTAAATTCAGCTGTGTATAGAATGGTATTGGTTATCTAACCGGTTTGGCAGAAACAAAAAATAGAAAAAATAAAAACAGAATGCGTTCTGTTTCTAATATCCCATCAATAACAATCGCAACGTGCCGTGAAGGGCGCAACGGAACGAACGTCGCAAGCACACAGAGCCCAACTTTCCCCGTCGTCGTTCACGTGAAAACACACAGCCGACGACGACCACCGGCACGCGGAGGCGAAGCCGAGACTCTCTCCCGTCTCCGTCCGATCAATAAAACCGCCCCTCCACCGCTCCCGCTCCCGCTCACCGGCTCTTTCGGGAAGTTAACCACGGCAACCGGCAAACCTGCTGTTGCTGCTGCCACTGATGCACGCTCGTACTTCTGCGACGTTGCCGGATTTTCGTCGTTGCATGCCGTTTCTGTTTTCCTATTTTTATCATCTTGTTATTAAGTTTAGTAATTTTTATAATAATATGAAAAAGGATTTATTCTATTGTTAAGGACGTTTAACAAAATGATATAAATATAATGGTTTGTCTTTTGATAATTTCGTGCCCGCAGGCGATATTCTGGCGTGTCCTCGTCAGGCTTTGTTTTTCCGGGCTTTCGAGGTTGAAAGGCCCTCTCAGCGAGATCAAAATTTTAATTAGTCGGGTGCTCTAAGAAGATTACACCACCCAGAGCGATAGCAGGGAAGTGTATATAATATAGAAATGATTAATGTACTTCCTTGCATCGTAAATGTTAACAGTCGAGTATATATATATATATATATAAGATGAATTGCTAGACGATGAGGGCTTCAGAACTTGCACAATATCGAAGAACAAAAAAAGAAGATTAAATATTTTTATTTTGGGAAAAGTTGACGCACTAAAATGGATGCAAAAAATCCTCAGATAAGCGGAATAAACAGAAGAGGGAGTTGGATGCATACGTCGTGCGCTTAACAATGCTTTTTTTTTCTTCGAACTTAACCGAAAGAAAATTAGAGTTTGTAAAATATTTTTTAAGAACACATCATGCCTCAACGACCGTTCTAAACGAACTGTAGTGAGTGAAAGAGGTACTGCTTGTTTGAGTGTTTCAATTTTCTTCGATAGTCTAGCAGTCGCAACTTAGACAAAAAAAAAACAACAGAATTCCAATATGCTAGGTACCAGGATAGACTGGAATCAGCGGCAACAAAGGAGCTAAGTGCACCCCTATCACAGAAACTCGGGCCAATTACCTCGGCGAAGATGTCATAGACGAAGAAGAAATACCTCCTCTAAAACCATCATAGTTATTGCAGTTTATTAAAGTTAGAAGAAAAATTATCAATATCAGCTGCTGTCGTCTCCGTTTCTTTTTTGAGATATCTAGTTCAGCTAGTTTCAGTACTTCGTGTCCCTCAGTGTGTGTCATCGTCATCGTTTTTCGTCAGCCTTCCATTGTTCAACTTCATTTTCAATATTTATCCAATCTAAGACAGCCTGTTTTCTATATACGAACGAAACAGCGTCAGAAACACGTCACAATAACGTTAAAATATAAACGAAACAATTAGACTATATTTTAGCGATATTTAAAGACAGTTTACTAACTAAGAACGAAATTTCTTCAGCATCACATAAAAAATATCTAGTTCACATTGATGTTGTTCTTTTCTTTCTGTGCCGTCAAAATAACGTCAGAAAACGTCATAATAAGATTAAAATAAAGAAGATAGGATTAAATGATGCTTTTAGAGTTATTTTAAAGATAGTTTTCTATATATAAATGAAATTTCTATAAAACTACGTCAAAAATAGGTCATATTGATGTTTTTTTCTTTTAGTACTGTCAAAAGAACGTCAGAAATACAACATAATGACGTTAAAATATAAACGAAACAATTAGACAATGTTTTAGCAATATTTAAATACAGTTTACTAACTAAGAACGAAATTTCTTCAGCATCACATAAAAAATACCTAGTTCACATTGATGTTGTTCTTTTCTTTCAGTGCCGTCAAAATAACGTCAGAAAACGTCATAATAAGATTAAAATAAAGAAGATAGGATTAAATGATGCTTTTAGAGTTATTTTAAGGACAGTTTTCTATAAATAAATGAAATTTCTATAAAACTACGTCAAAAATAGGTCATATTGATGTTTTTTTCTTTTAGTACTGTCAAAAGAACGTCAGAAATACAACATAATGACGATAAAATATAAACGAAACAATTAGACAATGTTTTAGCAATATTTAAAGACAGTTTACTAACTAAGAACGAAATTTCTTCAGCATCACATAAAAAATATCTAGTTCACATTGATGTTGTTCTTTTCTTTCTATGCCGTCAAAATAACGTCAGAAAACGTCATAATAAGATTAAAATAAAGAAGATAGGATTAAATGATGCTTTTAGAGTTATTTTAAAGATAGTTTTCTATATATAAATGAAATTTCTATATAACTACGTCAAAAATAGGTCATATTGATGTTTTTTTCTTTTAGTTCTGTCAAAAGAACGTCAGAAATACAACATAATGACGTCAAAATATAAATGAAACAATTAGGCAATGTTTTAGCAATATTTAAAGACAGTTTACTAACTAAGAACGAAATTTCTTCAGCATCACATAAAAAATATCTAGTTCACATTGATGTTGTTCTTTTCTTTCTATGCCGTCAAAATAACGTCAGAAAACGTCATAATAAGATTAAAATAAAGAAGATAGAATTAAATGATGCTTTTAGAGTTATTTTAAGGACACTTTTCTATACATAAATGAAATTTCTATAAAACTACGTCAAAAATAGGTCATATTGATGTTTTTTTCTTTTAGTTCTGTCAAAAGAACGTCAGAAATACAACATAATGACGTTAAAATATAAACGAAACAATTAGACAATGTTTTAGCGAGATTTAAAGACAGTCTTCTAACTAAAAACGAAATTGCTTTAGCATGACATAAAAAATAGTTCGCACTGATGTTGTTTTTTTCTTTCTATGTCGTCAAAATAACGTCAGAAAACGTCAAAATAAGATTAAAATAAAGAAGATAGAATTCAATGATGCTTTTAGAGTTATTTTAAGGATAGTTTTCTATATATAAATGAAATTTCTATAAAACTACGTCAAAAATAGGTCATATTGATTACGTCAGAATTACAACATAAAGACAGTATGTACATCCAATGCAGAGTTTTTGGGTTTCATCCCCAAAATTTTTCCCCGCGAAGTTTCTCTTTTAGCTTTGCTGGATACTTCCAATTCGTTCTTGTTCCAGAAGGGTCTTCTACTCAATGCTCTGCTCACGATACGTAGTATACAGTGATTGAATGAATCACAAAAACACACCAGGTGCACTGGAACAACGTTGAAAGACAGGTACATTGCAAACTGATGTTGGAGCAGCCATCAAGGCATTTAACGGGAATGAAAAGAGGAGACAGCCTACCTTATTGAGCAAGAAACCTACCGACAGGATTATATCGGACAAAAAAAATTATCACGCAGGCTACTAAACCTAGTTAAAGGGACTAACCTTAAACAAATTCAAATTTGTTCTTTCTCAGCTCTTTCAGCTGTAGTCACAAGTGTGTGTGTACAAATGTAGCTGTACTGTAAGGTCTTCTTCTGAATTCTTCTTTGATTGATTGATTGATTGGTTTGCCATGTTGGGCGGCAGAAACAAGACCTTCGTGTAAGTCGCTGGTAGGTTGGCAGATCTATTCCAGTAGGAGTGAGTTCAGATCTGACACAAGATTTGATGCTGTCGTGTCGGTGATTTCGTTGTGTCTGATCCCAGAGTGTGTTGGCACCTATCTAAGCTTAATGCTGAGATGTTCCACATCCCATGGCACCCCAATAGCATTTTAGAATCGAATTTAACAGCTTGCAGTGCTCGAAGAGCGGCTTTGCTGTTAGATAGAATTTACCGAAGAAATCGTAGGTTTAGTGTTAGTGTCGAGGACATAGCTCGTATTTTGGTGCTTTTTCAAAGGGCACTGCGTCGAAAGAACTATTTCTGATTCAAAAGAACTCGACAATAATACCTCTAATTAAACTCATTTCGAAACAAAAACGAAACCACTGAAAAAAAAAACAAAACTCCACTAATTAGAGGTTGGTAATTATTTCTTTGGTACGGTAATTAGGCTTAACAAAACTCAATTAGTGTGTCACGCTAATTGAGCATACTGATTTGTACGTACAATGTACATGATATAGTCTCTCTTAGTTTTATTATCTCTACACAATACCATGCAAACATTGACTTTCACTTACCACCTTTAATAGAAGATTTCAGCCTTTTAAATTCTTTTATTTGTAGAGAGAAACGTCACTTTCCTCGACTTGACAGTCTTCCCTTAATTAAAACGAACACGTTTCCGTACATGAATGAACTTTAAAACTGGAGATATATCCAATATGTGTGCAATATTTACTCGCCTTATCGTATATTATTTATTCTGATATTGTTGTTATCTCAGTTATGATTTGCTTTGAGAAAATCGGATTAAAATTTCGAACATCTACAATTTTCCACTCCGTTATATCTCCTTATTACATTTCCAGTCTATATTACTCTTCGAAACGAAGAAGTGGATGATGGGGGGGGTATTAAGATTTAAAGTTTCAAGGAAACTGTGTGCGCTCTTCTGAAACTGAAGGGTTGAAGTTGATAGAACGGGATATGTATCTATATGTATAAGGAAAGTCAGACTGCTACAGGAGAGACTTATCAAGTATAGTTCGGATGGGAGTTTCGGTAAATTTTTTATGCGTCGTTGTTCGAGTGCGGCGAATAAATGGAGAGAGAATCTGAGGGAAAAGTTTCTTCGCTACTTTATGTAAAAGGATTTTTTTTTTTGTGAATAAGGATGATATGGAAGTTTTTAGTTTGGTTTTCGGTGAGCTGTGTTGGCTTGCTTGAGTACTTCGAATCGCACTAAAAAATAAACAAATTTTACTTTAATATTAAACTATAATACTAGTAATTTGCATTTTATAAACACAAACATTTGCACAAATATTAAGTTTATATTTGTGATGAAGGCTCTTCTGATCTTCTTGCTATTTTGACCAAGAAATCCTGTCGAGTCATTTGTTGCTTTCTTTTTCTTTCATTAAGCAAATGTTGGTAGCAAGAGATCGTATCCAAAACTCCTCTTCTTGCTTTTGCACTTCTGTCAAGATTATAGGGTCATTCGGTACAATTTAATCTACTATTTCGGTTATTATTTCCAATAGTAGTAATTTCTTTTCGTTCCTACCATCTTCGCCTTCTTCAATTCCTTATTCTGCTAGTTCCTGAAGGTCGTCGTTGTTAAGGCCTTCACCAAAAATCTGCAGTAATTCTTCAATATCCTGCTCATCTACATCTTCTAATCCTGCTGTTTCGACTAGATTGACAATTTGCCCAACAATAGGCTCTTCTCGTTGGTAATCCTGGGATACCTCCGGCCATATCTTCTTGCAGAATTGTTTCTTTATCTCCACCTTCTGTTTTATCAATAATAATGTGCTTTAAAATTTGCAATAACTCCCTGATCCATATAGGCTGAATTAACGAGGTAGTGTTGGGTGGTAGGAAAACTATTTCCACCCCAATGCAAGTGTTCAAGTTCGAAAGGTTGATGGGATGACTTGGTTCATTAACCAGCAGTAATAGAGCTTTTGGTTCAAAATAGTTTAGTTTTACAGATGGACATTTCTTACTGAATTCCCAAATGATAAGTAGACTAGATTTTAGAACTCCTTTCATGGGGCCCTTGGGGTTTCGGCATGATACACAAGTAGAGGTTTTAATTTGAAATCGCCATTGGTATTACCACCCAGAAGAAGGATGAAACGATCTTTTGCTGCTTTGAAACCCTTAACGTTGCAGGAAAAATTGAAGCGGCAGCAATATCTGCACTCGCTGCTTCTTCAGTGATTCGAAAGTTGTGGAGGTTGCTTCTTTTTAAAAATTATCGAACCAATCTCGGCCAACTTTAAAATTTTCACTCGTATCGTCTCTTTCATTTTTAAGGTTTTCAGCAAACCGCTCTATGGCAAATCAGCGTTAATCGAGGTAGCGTTAAACGAGATCTGACTTTATTTGAAAATAAAAAAATATATTGATATTTTCACGATAAAAAATTTGGAATTTTTTCTGAACACACGGTATAGTTTTGCAAAAATTTAGACCCGTTTTCCTCGTCGCTTTAGGCTTGATCGTTTAGGACTTTTATTCAGTTCAGTTCTTCTAAATCACTTTTGTAGAGCTTTGTTGATGCAGATTCCGTCTTATGGTAGAATAAAATGCTCATCATTCATTTGACACATCCTACTGTTCTGTTTTGCTTGCTTGATTTCCTTTTTTCGTTTGAATTGTTTTTCGACTTGTCTATAATCCTTTTCTTTTTTTTTATTCTTCTCTAATAGTCTTGATTCTACTTTAGCCTGTACTTCATTCAGTTTATTTGTTCTCCTTTTATTTTGTTGCTTTATATTGTCTTTGTTTTTTGTAATTTCTTTTTTTTGTTTGTTTTCTTTTTTAGCTTTCTTTTTTCCTTTATTTCTCTTGTTCTTTTCTTGTGATTTTTTTATTGTGTCTGCTTTCCTTTTTCATTTTCATATTTTCTCCTTATCCTTCATCTTGCATCTTCTGTATGCCTAGATCTTCCATTGACTCTCTTTCTCGTCTTCCCATTCTCCATTTCTTTGTGGTTTCCTTTTGTTTTTCACTCATTTTACACCACTTTTCATGCCTTCTTCTTCAATTCGCCTTACTCTTTTTTCCTTTTAAGTTTCTTATCTTTCATTATTTATATTTTGAATTCTCTTATTTTCCCTATTTATTTTCCTCTTTTCCTTATTTTTCTTGTTAATTTCTTATTGACAACAGTAGGTATGGGGGCACCTTGGACACCCCCCACCACTCCTACCTTTCGCCAGCTAGTGGGCTAGTGGATATAAACAAGAAGCCGTTCAGTACCTGATAAAAGCTGTTCCATACCTGATGAAAGTCGTTCAGTACCTGATCTTATCGAACAGTTATCAGGTACAGAATGGCTTCTTGTTTATATCCACTAGCCCACTAGCTGGCGAAAGGTAGGAGTGGTGGGGGGTGCCCAAGGTGCCCCCATACCTACTGACAACTAATATCTGCTTGTCCCTTTTCTTATTTTGTTGTCATTTTTTCTTTTTCCTGTCTGTTTGACTGTTGTTTCTTGCTTTATCTTAATTTTTCTGCATTTCTATGTGTCTTCGTTTTCCATTTTGTTTTTATTATTCCTTTTCCTTTGTTTACGGAGATCCGAAGGAGCTACTAAAGAAATCAGTTCCCTATCATTAAGATATTGATTTGGTGTAGACGGTGGTAGGGTAGATTCCTTAGAACTACCAGCTTGAGCTCTATCGCTGGTAGCTGGCGAAGCTCGGGCAAGGAAGCCTGTCGATGTCGAAGTTCGTAGAAGAGGTGTGAAGTTGATATTCGTTTCTGTCCTCATTTGTAATGGTGTTAGGTTAAAAATTTTTTTGGACTTCTATTTCCTTCTGCATCGCTTCTAACATCTTATCTTCTGTCTGTTTACGATAGTTGAGTAGAAATGCTACGATAACCTTAGTTGAAAATGAAAACGACATCCTCACTGCAAACGAAATGTATTCATTGTTTGCTTCATTGTTTAGTGTTCTTCCTAAATCATGAATTAAATCACAACTATCTATTAAGTCGAAAGATTTCGGCTGGAACTGATGTGTACTGGAATTTGGAATTTTGAAAAAGTTGAGTATGAAAGACTTTCCTTCTGTACAACCAATCAAATCCAACACCTATAAGGAAAATTTCAGGAAGACATTCTTCGTTGTTAAGTCTCCTCCTCCAGCTCTACTAATCAAGCAATCTCTACAGAATCTATTTATGTCTTATCTAAACGACTTACCAATCTCTTCTACATTTGTTCCTGTCTACGTACCTCACGTTGAGCGCCAAAATTTTGTTATACATCTTTATATTCGTTAAATTAAAAATTTCTTGTTCTAAAGCTTGTTGCTTTCAATACAAATACATTGTATGTAATTCTGTTTGAGTGCAAATAAATAAGAGAGAACCCCTCGTCCTTTAAGGCATTAGATAACAAGCTAACACAAAGATTACTACGAAGGATCAACCATCACAAAAGGACGAAAGAGAACATAACGAAAAACCATGATGAGATTTCATCATCCGCAATGAAAATCCATCATTCCAGAGTTTGTACCTGTGACGGATGCTAATACCTCCTGCATTGCCGGCTCTGACGCTTATAAAAAATGAAGGGAAATAAATGTACGCCTCGCGATAATGGGGCTTCCACACATATACACACAATCACACATACACACACACATACATATATATATACGGGGTGACATAGAAAAAAGTACATTGCATAGTGCCACACAATAGAGGACACTAAAATAAGAAAAAAAATTCCTATGAACATGGGTGTTGAATTTTATTTCTTTTTTTGGGGTTTTTTTTTTGAATATCTATGGTTCCAGTACAAATGCATCTGAAAGCCGACAATGCACGCTAATTAATCAAAAAATAACAATTGAATAATGTGTCATAATGACACTTGTCAAACTGATGTAATTGTTGTTTGAGGAATTTTGTGTTCGTGATTAAGTTTTCTCACTGATTATTCAAATTTGCTTTCAAAAATGGTTCACTACACTTTTGAAGAATACAGGGAGGGACATGATTATGTGTTACGGCGAAGCTAGATCAAATTCTTACGAAGCTCAACGTATTTATCGAGAAAGATATCCTTTTTAAGACAAGTTCCTAATGTTCGAACATTTATTGATGTGCATAGGCGTTTGAGAGAAGATGGCTGTTTTTAGAAAACCAAAATTGAATAGTGGGGTTTCCAGAACTCGTCGCACTGTGCGAAACGAAGAAACTGTTTTACGAATGGTAGAAAATAATCCAAGAACAAGCACCAGAAAAACAAGTTCAGCGGTACCTACGAAACCTTAACCGTGAATCAGTTAGACAAATTTTCAAAGAACAACTTCTTCGCCCATATCATTTCCAAAAAATTCATTCACTATTGGAACATGACTTTGTTCCTCGTGTACAATTTTGCCAATGGTTGCAAAACCAAAGACAAAACATTATTTCGTCAATTTTGTTTACTGACGAAGCTGGTTTTAGTCGTGATGGTATACTAAACCTACATAACATGCACCATTGGAATGATGAAAATCCTCATCGAACTGTAATTCGAAGTCACCAATATGGGTTTTCAATTAATGTGTGTGGGCAGGTATAATTGACAATTATTTAATTGGCCCATTTCGATTGACAGGTGCACTGTATCGAAATTTCTTGGAGGATGATTTAAACACATTATTAGAGGATGTCCCATTGGCCATTACTGGAAGAATGTATTACATGCATGATGGCGAGGCGCCAGCTCACTTTTCTCGAGTGGCAAGGCAATATTTGGACAGGAGATTTGGAAATATGTGGATTGGTCGAGGGGGGCCAGCTCGTAGTCCCGATACCTTAATCCCCTCGATTTTTCATTTTGGGGATTTATGAAAAATGAAGTTGATGCTGTAGAAATACAGAATGAAGAACAATTGTGGATAAGAATTATGGAATCGGCAGATAGATTTCGTAATAACCCAGGAATATTTCAAAGATGCCGTCAATCATTAAGAGGAAGAATGGAAAAATGTATTCAAGTACAAGGGCAACAATTTGAACATCTTCTAAAAACTTAATTTTTTGTTTTAATTAATCATTGTTTTTGCAAATAAATTAAAAAAAAATTCAACACCCCGTATCTTTTAACCGAAGGTATTGCGGACCCATGTTCATAGGAACTTTTTTTCTTATTTTAGTGTCCTCTATTGTGTGCCACTATGCAATGTATTTTTTCTATGTCACCCCGTATATACCGGGTGTCCCAAGAAGGGTAACGAGGTACGGTATTAGGGAAACGGATGTAGCTAGAAATTTGAAACAAAAAAATTGTTGAGTAAATCCTCCAGGGGGCGTAATTGCCATTCCGAATTTTAAACCCCGTTTTATGCAAAATTTTCTTATATCAATGATAGTCATAGTGAATACAATTTTAAAGATGAGACAAATTCAAATATTTTTTGTTAAATGCTTTTTGCTCTACCTCTGAAAAGAAAGTGGTGGGGGAGGGCTAGAATATTTTCGGAAATAAATGTCGATAACTCTAAAAAGGCTTAACGTATCTTAATAAACTTGGAGTCGTTAAAAAGGGAGTTTCCGTAGACTATCAATTGAACTGTGAGTGAGGTGAATATGTTTGCTTACCTTGCCGCTAGATGGCGTTTTTTGACATAATCGCAAAAAAAAATAACTTTCTGCAAAAAAATTAAATGCAATGATATCACTTTTTTTACGTCATTACATAGTCAATCAAGAGCCTAACAAGCAAAAAATACATTTTGGGAAGCATTTCCGCTTTAAGGTTTGTTATTAATGTCTAGTTATCCTAATTTACCAAATAAAGTACTAATTTATTATTTGGGATGCCAAACGATATTTTAAATCGAAATAAAATTTTGTTATTTATCTTTGTTACTTTTTTTATAGTGCCTTTAAGGACACCATAGTGTTGAATATCTGATATTAGTACTACGTTGTGATATTGTCACCCGTTTTCAAATATTTAGTGTTATCACATATTTTTTTATTAAAAGTTAGATTTGTAGTCAATAATCGATTGTTGAGTACCAATTTGGTCAATTATTGACGTAATGTAAGTAATAAAATCCTCTGACAGAAAAGAAATCATTCTTTTATAATTATCAAGATTGCCATGAAAACAAATAATGTCGTTTATATCTGACATAACTCTACGCGTTTTTCATGTCGTTGTTTGATGCTTGTCAAAGTGTCAAAGTCTCAATAAAGATATTGAGATGCGGTTTTCACTGGCTTGTTAGGCTCTTGATTGACTATGTAATGACGTAAAAAAAGTGATATCATTGTATTTAATTTTTTTTGCAGAAAGTTATTTTTTTTTGCGATTATGTCAAAAAAACGCCATCTAGCGGCAAGGTAAGCAAACATAATCACCTCACTCACAGTTCAATTGATAGTCTAGGAAACGCCCTTTTTGACGACTCCAACTTTATTAAGATACGTTAAGCCTTTTTAGAGTTATCGACATTTATTTCCGAAAATATTCTAGCACCCCCCACCACTTTCTTTTCGGAGATAGAGCAAAAAGCATTTAACAAAAAAAAATTTAATTTGTCTCAGCTCTAAAATAGTATTCACTATGATCATCATTAATATAAGAAAATTTTGCAGAAAACAGGGTTTAAAATTCACGATGGCAATTACGCCCCCTGGAGGGCATTTCAGAAACTCGAAAATAATTTCCAGCATTTTTTCTTAGCCGATTTACTCAACAATTTTTTTGTTTCAAATTTCTAGGTACATTCGTTTCCTTAATACCGTACCTCGTTACCCTTGTTGGGACACCCGGTATATACAGACAAAAAAAGAAAGGAGAAAAAAAAAACCTTCCGAAACGGAAATCCCCTAAATGATTAATTCAACCGTCAAAAAAAAAAAAAAAAAGGAAGCTTCATGGTATATGATTTCTCTCCCTCCCGTACAATTTCATTCCAACGCCACCTTAGAGGGGAGGTAAGGTAAGGGTGTATAAATCCTTCGTCGCCCGATCTTCGAATTGACATTTTCACTTTTTCGGACGTTTTCGTTACTTACGTTTTTTCCCCGCCGCGCCGCCAAAGAGATTTTCAGATCCGCGTATAATGGTCCCTTTTATAAAGTTACTTTTGACGCTTCCGCGAGCATACCAGCGTCTCTAGCCTACTTCATTTTTGATGAACTCTAAGAGAAAGGAAAAAATCTCCCGTTGAAATTTTAATCGCGATTGCCGAGATTTTATTTCACTTTTTTTTATTATACAGATAGGAAGATGAAAGAAGGTAATATAAATACAAAAAAATTGCAAAACTGGCATAACAATAAACCTGTCGAAGTTGAAGACTTCGTCCAGTGTTGATCCATACACTATTTACCAGGCGGAGACGGTATCAAATATAGAAGTTTCCGTTTCTCGGACGGCTTAACCGCGCATAATATCCGAGAAAAGTCGACGAGAGAGTAAGGAATGTCCCACACTGAGTCGGCAGCCTGTCTCGGATAACTTTTTATAACTCTGCGTCCGAAGAGGAGAAACTTTACACATACATATGCACTGCCAGGCAACGTAGAGCACAAGAATAGAAAAGAAGATAGACCGGCCATGACAGTTCTGACATTTGAATTCTATCCGGTGAGGATACGAAACGTGTAGAGAGAGAGAGAGAGACGTTTCGGGTTTGATAGTAGAGTAGGAGATAGCGAGAAAATACTTCGGAGAAGCGACAGACAGAGAGCTCTTTTGCATATTTCATGAATATTTCGAAAAGTTCGCTTTCGAGAGCGTCCGAAGTTTTCAAATTCCGAGCTTATTTATTATTTCTATCCGCGAAGAATGAGGATACCTAGTGTATCGCTAGGACGTCGTTCGAAAGCGGCGTATGCATTTGAAACAGCAAGGATTTTTGTCTATTTTTTCATTAAATCATCATTAAAAAAAAAAAAAATTGCCAAAAAGCTCAAATTTAAAAAAAAATCATTAAATATCTCAGAAACTAACCATTTTAGATATAGGGAATGGTTAATAAAAATGAAAGTATATCAAGTATTCTTCCCATTTTTTAATATAAAATACAGGGTGTTCAATTAAAAAAAAATTAGAAAATAATGCATTTGTGTTTTGAATCGCCCTGTACACAGTTTTCGTAATATTGGGAAAACACCACTTCGTTATAAAAGTGTAACAGTATAAAAAAGTTATTCCAGTAAAACAATAATTTCAAACTGTTTCGTATGGAATACACAGGATGTTAAATACGTAACGATTTTCACACAAAATTGACCATAACTTCTGAAATACTCGGTATAACTCAATGAAACCTTATATTGAAAGAACGAGGAAGATGGGCTTAATCCAAATTTGAAATAATATATAGTATGTTCCATTTAAGAAAAATGTTTGTTCACCTAGCGATATGAAACACCCTGTATATATGAAATTAATTTTAAAATGTGTAGCTTAAGACTGTCTATGATTCTTGTACAGAAAGTTTTTTGATATCTTTAATATTAAAGGATATATTTAACGCACTAATGCCTCACCCTGTATGTATGTATGTACAGGGTGTTTCATAATATATGCGCAGGACTTCAGGATGTGATAGTTTGCCCAAAAATTTGAAAAAAAGTTTCTATCAACTTACCCTCTAAAATGCATCATTTTCGAGATACAGGGTGTTGAAATTTAATTAAAAAAAATCGTTTTTTGGAAATATCTCCGGAATGGTTTATTTATCGTAAATAAAATAGCTTTTGTAACCATTTTCTACTTATAATAAGCTAAGTTGTGTGCGAGAAAAAAAAATTTAAGTCATAATGGTAAAGATTTTGAAGGGGGAGTGGTTGTTTTTATCCCCAACTTCTACGCCACTGGAAAAAATACGGTTTTGAAACGCCCATTTGAACCGCCAATGTTTTCTGCACAAAAAAGGTACTGTTAGTTATGAGCTTTAAAGTTGACCGTTTTCGTTTTTCAACATAAAAGTTGATTTTTCTCGAAAATGGTCAACTTTAGAGCTCATGACCTTTCCACGATTTTTTAAAATTATTTCTCAATAAACAACTTTATAATGTATGTTTTTGTATTTTGGGAGTGGGTAGCTCTCAATTGCTCTAAAGTGAAACCCTTGTTCCTATTTAAAAAAAAGCAAGATGGCGTCGTCCTGCCCACATCAATTGCACAAAACAAGTGAAATTTATGTTAAAATCTTGACTATAATATACAGTTTAATCCTACCAAATATCAAATCTAAATTTCTAAGCGTTAGCCTGTTATTCCACTTGGTGCAATACCGCACCCTGTATAATATGGATTCATTGGGCATCATCAATAGTTTCAATCAATCTCATCAAGATCCAGTTTTACTGTTGTCAACAAAACGCTCTTGACGTTTCTAATTCTCAAATGTCACCGCGTTACCGTGACTGACATTTCTAACTCATGACAGACTAATAATTGAGTGATGTCAACAAAGACGCTGACAGTAGTCGATTGACATTCCATGAGTATGAAACCTCAATTACACAACTTAAATATATTTGTCCCAGATTTTATTGCACTGTATTTATTGCTGATACAGCCTTCGATGCTGATACTACTCTGGCGTCAATAACCCAAGCAAGACAAATCACACCTCGCCAAGGCTGTCAAAAACCAAAACAGTAGATGATATTAAAGCATTAGACGAAGAGGATCTTATAACGGGTCTTCCAATAGGGAGTTCCGAATTTCGACAGTTGGTAGCGGCCATATTGTTGAAGCTACATCTGTCAGATTGGCTGTGATTTATTCAGTCTATTTTGAGAAATCACCATGGACGCATACAGCGTTCAACAACGCATGCGAATGATAAAATTGTTCAATCAAAATGGGTGTTCTATTCGGGCAACGTTTACGATCGTCGTAGTCGTCCTACCGAGACGACTACTCGCAGTGTGGTGGATAAATTTGGGCCTACTGGTTTAGTAATCAATCAGTGATCCAGTTTTGGCTGATTGGGCTCTGAAACGGTTGGAAACTGATCCTAATTTTGATCAAAAAATCATCTTCAGCGATGAGGCCCATTTCTGGATGAATGTACCTCAACAAACGAAATTGTCGAATTTGGAACGATACCAAACAACATGAGATCCAAGAACGTCCCGTGTGGTGTTTTGAGCTAGCAGCGTCATGGAGTCCATATTTCGTTCAGAACGATATTCTTATTTCACATCAATGTGTTTACTGCGTTTAGTTTCTAAGGTAAGGTCTTTTTTTTCTGATGGAAAACCCACCTGGAGTCTATCACTTTCACATTTTCAGGTCTTGTTACCACTTCCCAAGTTTTGTTTTTCTTCAAAGTATCCAGTTCGCTTGGAATTGCTTCTTTCCAACCGCGTCCACAACAAATTGCTTCAGAGTAGGTTTGGGGTGTTTCAAACTCGAGATTGCCTGTAAAAAATGCTGCCATCATGTTGTCAATACTGTCTTCACTCATATCATAGTCTTTGAATCTTAAAGGTTTGTTAACTTTTTCTTGTTGGTCTTCCATCATCCTTATTTCTTAGCATTTCTTCTTGTGTATTTTCATTCTCGTTTTCTTCTTGTATATTTTGATTTACGTTTTCTTCATTTATCTCATTATCTAAGTGGTACTCTTCAGTATTGATTTCCGAGTTTTCATTATTTTCAATTGACCTGTGTTCTTTACTGTGGTCGCATATTGAGCTTAATTTACGAGGATTCCAATTTCTTGAAAAACATATGGTTTTCGGACGAGAATCACGTTCATCTTAGCGGCTATATTAATCGACAAACAACTCGATTCCTTGGATTTGAACGTCCTGATATTATTGTAGAGAAACCACTCCACAGTATCCGAGTTATAATTTGGTGCGCGGTTTCTGGTCATAGAATAATTGGTCCATATTTCATTGAAGACGATAATCAGAATCCACTTACTGTAAACCAAGAACGTTACAGGGAGAACATTATCATACCTTTTGTGAGAGATTTACAGAACTTTTACCGTGCACGATGGTTTCAACAAGATGGTGCAACGAGCTGCACGCACTCTCAACTTACTCCGTCAGCATTTTGATAATAGAATAATTTCCCGAAGAACAGACTTCGAATATCCTTCTCATTCACCGGATCTGACGCCACCGGACGCATACATTTGGGGCATGATTTCGCTCAGAAAATCCGCCGGAGAATATTGCAGAACTACGAGAAAGAATTCAAACATTTTTCAGGCGGTTACATCAACCACTTTTTATAAATATGTTCAGTGACTTACAAAATCGATATGAAGCTTGTTTGCGTCGTAGCGGTGAACATTTTGAACATTTAAATTACAAAGTTTAAAAAATATTTTTTTTAAATTTCGGTACTGTTTATTCTGGCGGATACTGTACTATAATTCTGCAGGCGTTTTGCTATCATCTACCGTAGAGGTGGGAGTACGATTCGTCAGATATAGCGAAGTTGCAATGGCTTCTTCCCAAAAATGTTTTCCCAAGCCAGAATCGAAAATGAAGCACCTTGCTTTGTTTAACAGAGTACGATTATATCTCTCTGCTATACCATTTTGTTCTGGCGTTCGTGGAATTGTATATTCCAATTTTATTCCTTTTTGTCTACAAAAATTCCTGAATTCATGAGAGATATACTCACCTCCATTATCACACCTAATTCTTTCGGGTAACTCCTTAAATTTATTTTATATCATAGCTAAATACTCCTTAAGTTTTGCAAATGATTGACTTTTACTTTCCATTAAATAAACTGCTGCGAAGTGAGAATAATTATCTATAAAAGTAATGAAATACTTCTTACCACTATGTGACATAGGGGTTATTGGTCCAACGATTTCGCTTGAGACACATTCAAGTAACTTCTTTGTTTTTCTATTATCAGGCAAATTTTTAAATGGTTTCCTGGTTTGCTTTCCTTTCAAACAAATCTCACTCCTTCTTTGGATGTGACTAAGTGGTTGGTACATCCCGAATCAACAACGAATTTGATGCAGTTAAGTGTTTCAGTGTCACCTTTTTTCATTTGACACACACGTGATGAAAGTAACTTCATTTTCATCTTCTGCTATACTAACCTTGCTTTCATCCTTTTTCTTTGGACATTCTGATTTTTTATGGCCTTTGATGCTACAATTGTGGAATGGAAATTTCTTTTTGAACTTCTTATTTTGGGAATAAAATACAGCGGAACTATCTTTACTTTTGTAATTTTTCTTAAGCCTTAGTTCTTCACTTAACAATCACTTTGGTACTGATCGGGCATAGAGGCTAGCAGTTGCGATATAACCTCAAGATCACCAATTTTTCCACCAGCATTTTTTAATTCTGTTACTGTTTTCTCAAATTCTACAATATATTCATTTAAAGAATCCCTACCTTTAAATTCCATACTTCTTAATTTCCTTTGAAGTTGTACTTGGCTTGCAACACCACTTTTTAACTATGTTTGACTGAGAGCATCCACGATTTGCTTTGCTGTTGTTTTAGCTTTAACCATTTCTAGTACATTTGTTGTTATGATCTAAGTGTCGTAGCGCTTTTGAAAAAAGGAAAGTTTACGTGTTGATTAATCTAAACTCACTTAAAATGCATTTCACTCTTTTAATTAGCAAAACAAAAAAGGACTACTAAAACATTACAACATACAAACATATTCTTCAAAACCGTTAAAAAACTAAAATCCTTTTGTATACATCTATCCCTGCTTTACCGACTTCAAATACAGACCCGGCACAAAGAATATGACAAGCATACATATATATTAACACTCCCACTCTTGTCTATTTTTTGGAGTATCTTAGTTTATAAGTAAATTAGAATTATAAATAATAATAAAATGATATTTAATGTCTATATGTTTGGTTCGTTTATGATACTCATTGTTTTTAACTAAACGAACAGCACTTTGGTTGTCCACGTAAAGGGGGGTAGGTTCTTGCTCTATGATTTTAATTTCTTGAAGAAAATTTCGCAGCCAAATGATTTCGGTCGTTGCTTCTGAGGCAGCAATATACTCAGCTTCCGTGGTGGATTTCGTGACGCACTTTTGGCGATGGGAAGACCAAGTTACTGGACCATTGGCCAATAAACTGACGTAGCCGGTAGTTGATCGTCGCGAGTGTCGCAGTCACCCGCGAAGTCTGCATCGGAGTACACCTCAAGATTGATGTCGTTGCCACCATATTTAATTCCAAAAGTCTTCGTACCTTGAAGATATTTAAACAACTTTTTAACAGCAGACCAATGTTCCAAACCAGGGTTATTTAGGGAAACGACTCACCTGGCTCACGGCAAACATGATGTCAGGCCGTGACCCAATTGCTGCAAACATCAGACTGCCTACTGCTTCTCTGTACGGCTTGGTGACCATTTCTTTCTTCTCATCGTCGTCGACTGGCGATTGTCCATTGTGAAGCTGGATTCCAGGAACACAGGGAACACTGTTTGGTTTGGAGTCACTCATTTTTGTAGTATTCGCTCGGTGTAACTGCACTGACTTACAAATATTTCTTTCTGTTCGCGATTTCTATGGATTTCCATGCCACAAAAATAACTACCACCTTCAATGGTTATTTCAAACTTTGAACCTAGTTCCGATAGTATATTATCGATTACACGCATTGATTTACATATGATCAGGCCATCGTCAACGTATAACGCGAGATATACATCTTGTTTATCAATTTTTGTGAAAAATACACATCTGTCCGCATTAATGCACGTAAATCCGAATTGCTCAATAAACTGGGTGAACTTTTCGTTCCAACATCGTGGAGATTGTTTTAGCCCATAGATACTTTTCTTCAATTTGCACACTAAGTTCGGGTCATCGCTTTCAAATCCTTCTGGTTGCGTCATGTATACTTCTTCTTGAAGATCCCCGTGAAGGAATACAGTTTTCACATCGAACTGCTTGATTTCGAGATCCTTTACTGCAGCTAATGCTAACAACATTCTAATTGAACCGTATCTTATGACTGGCGCAAATGTTTCAGTATAGTCAAGCCCCGCTTTCTGGGAATAACCCTTCGCACATAACCTGGCTTTATAGCAATCAGTTGTACCATCAGGTTTCTGTTTGATTTTATATACCCACTTGCTTCCAACTGGCCTATGATTGTTTGGCAATTGTACAAGATTCCAAGTACCATTTTTCTGCAATGAATCTATTTCTTTTTGCATAGCTTCTTGCCACTGCTGCGAATCATTAGATGTTATCGCTTCTCTATACGTGTCTGGCTCTGTGGAAATTGCTGCACAAGCCATATAATTTTCATCACGGTAGCGAACTGGCAGTTTAATGGTTTCACGGTTTCGCAGTCTGTTTGTCTCTTCGGTTGTCTTTAAGTTCTTCATTTTCATTGGTACCGTCTTGGTTTTGAGTTGCATTAACATGTTCTTGTTCGACATTAAATACATCGGCCGACAAGACTGGCCACTCAAAACTTGTATATGTGGGTGCATTATCTGTATTATCACATACTGTGTCTTCATTAAAAACCACATCTCTAGAAACTGTTATATTTCGTCTTTTTAAATCAAAAAGTCTATAATTTGAGCTGTAGCCACTGTAACCAACCATTACCATTTTTGTAGATTTGCTGTCGAATTTGGTTCGTAGTTGCTTTGGCTTATGAACGAACGCTAAGGAGCCAAACTTTCTTAAGTGTTGCAATGAAGGTGTTTTGCCAAAATACTTTTCATATGGTGTTGTAGAATCGTGTCCCTTACAAGGTCGCCGATTTAAGGTGTAAACAGCTGTATTTATCGCTTCTGCCCATAAATCTTCAGGTAATTTAGCCTCGACCAACATGGTACGACCATTTTCAACAATAGATCTGTTATCGCGCTCAGCTTGGCCGTTTTGTTCAGGCGTATAAGGAGTTGTCGTTTCATGAATAATTCCTTTTGCTTTCAAGTGATTTTTAAACTGTTGATTTATGTATTCAGTTCCGTTATCGCTTCTTAAAACTTTCATTTTGTTACCTGTTTGTCTTTCTATAAGTTTTTCAAAATCGAGAAATACTGAAAGTACATCGCTTTTGTGCTTCACAAAATATACAAATCTGTATGAACTGCTGTCATCTTTGAAGAGTACAAAATAATTTTCTCCACCAACCGAAGTGACAGGCATTTTTTCCGCAAACATCTGTATGTATAAATTCTCCTGGTTTTGTGGCTCTTTGTGGACAATATTCACAGAATAGATTATCCATATCTTTTTGCTTTAGGTCTGGCACCAATCCACTTTCAGACATGTGTTTCAATGTTTGGAAATTGACATGCCCTAGTCTTTCATGCCACAACATAGCTAAGCTGGATGAAGCGACGTTAGCTTGCTCTGAATTTGGGATTTTGAATAACATTTTATAGCAATGATTTGACAGTTTTATTCCTGTTGCAATCAAATCCTTGCTTAGTACTTCAAGTTTTTCATTATCAAAAGTAACCTTAAAATTTTTGTTAGTTACAGCTCCCACTGAAAATAAATTTTTCTTCAATTTAGGTACATACAATGTATTTTCTAGTGTGCGAGGTTGCCATTTTCCTCGTATTAATGCTAGAATTTTAACTGTGCCTATTCCTTCTGCTTGTACAAATGAGTTATCTCCAAGTTGAATTAAAATTTCCAATGAGGCTCATTTCTGGATGAATGCGTACCTCAACAAATAAAATTGTCGAATTTGGAACGATACCGACCAACATGAAATCCAAGAACGTCCCATGCATACCGAAAAAGTCACTGTTTGGTATGGTGTTTTGAGCTAGCAGCGTCATCGGTCCATATTTCGTTCAGAACGACGTTGGCCAAGCCATCACCGTCAATAGAGCGATGATTACCAATTTTTTTTGGCCTGAATTGGATGATATAGTGATGTGAACAAGCTACAGAGATACGTTGATTTTTTGGGAATAATTATAAAAGGACTGGCTGTAATATTAGAAATACTTTTCGAATACACCGCGTATCTGAACTTGGGCCATTTTTCCTCACATAAGTGCAAAACCAATAACACACAAACTTCTTTTCCCATTCGAAAGAAGAATAAAACAAAAGGAGGAATAACAAAACAACCTAAAATTTCATATCCAGACGTACGGTATCGCGGGAATTGTCGATTCGATCCATTGTTTATGGCCCGACATGTGGCCGGAATAGCTCTACCATTCTTTCGTGCCCCTCACCTTTTACCAGCAAGAACGATATACTCATCCTCTATCGCCGTAAGAGTAAATTTCTCCTTCGATATTTTCGTCTTTTTATTTTCTTGCGTTAACAAATAATTATAACTTGAAAAATTCGATTTCCTATTTCCTTCAACAAAGTCGAAGGCGAAAGACTTCGTTAGAATTTCACCAGTAGCGAGTCGATTCAAGATCATTAATTATCTTGATTGGATTAATTAAAAACGTAACGAGCAGCGAAATTTTCGATTAAAATTGCCTCCCGTTTTAATTTATTCGCGATGCCGCATCGTCTCAAACTTTGAAAATATGATTTTGATGATATTTAGGAGGATTTCTAAAATTTATTTAATACTATATGTATCATTGCACTGTATTATAGTGTAAGGATGGCAATTTTTAATAAATAACAGGGTTGATGTGTTGCAATATCCGCGATGGGATACTGTTTTGTAGTACAAGCGTCGACTTGTATATAATTTGGTCCATTGGGAAACGCCTTGTCGGGGATTATTGGACAATAAAGATGATTAAAAGCTATTCCTCCTTTATCTTCCCTCTATCCTATTAATATAAGAGGAGTTTAGCAACGGTTATACTAGCCCGAATATAATTGGAATATGTTTTGATATTATTCTTTCTAGACAAAATTAATTGTACCGATTTTTTTTTGTTTTCAGACTCCTCTAAAACAAGTTAAAGGAGGTAAGTTACAACGATGACGTGTTTTTGTACTATATCTTTTTACAATTAATTTTTTGAATTCCCCTTTTTGTAAGCAGATAAAACATCGGTATCACCAAACACCACAATACCGAATGGGTATTCGGTTGATGGTGAGAACCCGTGCGTTCTCGAAACACGTGTCCCGAGTAACTAATCAAAGTTGTGGTGTTTGGTTATAAGTGTGATAACTTGATGATATTAGTATATTTAAATAATGCGATGTATTTAATTCAACAATTTATTCGACACTGTGTTAACCTTCAAATAAAAACTTACATATAAAAGAAACATGACGCGTATAAAACTATATGTATACAATAACGCTCAAACGTATTACAACACCCCTTACCTTAAATATAAACTTAATAATCATATCATTCTACACATCAACACATTGAGAAAATATTATACAGCAAAGTAATTAATTAATTCTTATCTCTAGGCCTTAAATTATAACGGCCTTGAGGAACAGTGGAATCAGAAGGAGCTGAAGTGTGCAATGCTAAATCTTGTGACGGTTCTGATATCTTACTACTCGATTCCCCTGCACCCCCTTCATTAAAGTCGGTAGTAAAAGCAGCAAGAGGACAAGAACGGCGATTGCTAACTTTAGATGTTAATATTAATTGATCTGCATGGCGTCGCAAAGTCTTGCTCTCCTCTGCCTGTACATCATATAAAACATTACCATCTCTTTTAATTACTGTTCCTGATGTCCATGAGGAATTAGAAAAATCTTTAGCCAAAACCTCATCACCTACTACAAATTCTCTCCCCCTATGTTGTTTGTTAAGCTCAGTTGACCTTAAAACATTATTTTCGGCAATCTCGCTTGTTCGCGGTACTAATAAATCAAATTTAGTTCTTAAATTACGACCAAACATTAATTTAGCCGGACTAGCTTGAGTAGTAGCGTGTTCTGAATTACGATAGTCAAATAAAAATTGGCATAATGTTCTATCAAGGTCTTTCCCGTCTCTATAAGCTTTCTTAAGAGCTAATTTAATAGTTTTTACGTTAATTTCTGCCGCACCATTGCTAGCAGGATGATACGGTGGAGAAAAAGGAAACGTATGCCATTTTGTTCAAGAAAATGTTTAAAATCATAACTTGTAAAAGGCGGTCCATTATCGCAGGCAATGACTTCAGGTATACCAAATGTTGAGAACAACCTACGCAATATGCTGATTACGTCGGCCGCTGTTGTTCTAGACATTCTAAATACCTCCAGCCACTTAGATGTAGCATCCGTGACGACAAAAAATTTAAAACCATACATCGGGCCCAAAAAATCTATATGTAAACGTGACCAAACCTTGCTCGGTCTTGGCCAAGGATGTATCATTGTTTTTGGTGGGTTCATCCTAAAAGTATTACATGTATTGCACTCAGCACAAGTATTAACAATGTCACTATCTAATGAAGGCCACCAAAAATATGATCGCGCGATAGATTTCATTTTATTGCTGCCTAAATGTGAATCGTGTAAATGATTTAAAATAAGTTCACGAAGTTTTGTCGGAATAATAACCCGATAACCCCACATTAAGCATCCATGCTGCAAGTGAATTTGTTCTTTTTTTGAAAAGAAATTTTTATCAGAACTTTTGCTAGGCCAACCATGTAAACAAAAACCAACAATTTTGTTCGAAATGGTATCTTTCCTAGTTTCACTTGCGATTTGTTTATACGTAATTGGTAAACCTTCTTGAATATGAAATATGTGTCCTAAGTCATTATCTAGTGAATTTGTTTTAGGTAGTGGATGAACTAACATATTGTATTTTGTATTGATAGTACTATTTGCAGCAATTGTAGGAATTCCCTTTTTGCTACCAAAAATTGTTACCAACGGCTTATGATCAGTTACTAAAGTAAATTCGCGCCCAAAAAGGTATTGATTAAATTTCTTTATTCCAAAAATAATTGCAAGTCCTTCTTTCTCTATTTGAGAGTAATTTTTTTCGTTATCATTTAATGTTCTTGATGCATAAGCAATGGGTTTGCAATCGCCAGAGGGAAAAATGTGCGAAATTAGGGCACCTAAACCATAGGCACTAGCATCGCAAGACAGGGTTACTGGCAAATTCTCATCATAATGAACTAATAACTTGGACGATACTAATTGCTTTTTGACCAAATCAAATGCGGTTTGCGCTTGTGTAGTCCAACGCCATTTATTATTTTTCCTTAATAAAATATACAAGGGGTTCAGTTTGGTACTCAGATTATCTAAAAATTTGCCATAATAATTAACCAGGCCTAAAAATGACTTTAGTTGCATTACATTTTGAGGTGTTTTAATATTAACTATAGCATTAACTTTCTCGTCGCTAGGTGTAAACCATCCGAATCAATATCATAACCTAAGTAAGTTACCCTTTCCATAAAAAAATTACATTTCTCTAATTTAACTTTTAAGCCTGATTGTGCTAATCTATCTAAAATTAGCTTAAGACGTTGAACGTGCTCGATCAAAGTACGACCGCTTACTAAAATATCATCAAGGAATACTGTTACCCCTTCCATACCTGAAAACAATTCATCCACAATTTTTTGAAATATACTGGGTGCTGGTGCAATTCCGTAAGGTAATCTATTATAAGCAAATAATCCTTTATGTGTATTTATGGTAGTAAGTTTTCTGGATTCCTTATCTAATTGAATTTGTGCATACGCTTGAGATAAATCTATTGTCGAAAAAAGTGTGCCTCCCTTTAATTTTTGCGAATAAATCCTCAATTTTTGGTAGTGGATATTTATTAATCTTTAAATTGGGATTTAAAGTAATTTTGTAATCACCACAAATTCTTATATTGCCATTTTTTTTAATTACTGGAACTATCGGAGTAGCCCAATCACTAAAATCTACCGGAAAAATAATATTTCTTTCTATCAAATTATCTAATTCTTGTTCTATTTTATTTTTTATAGAAAATGGCACTGCACGCGCTTTTGAAAAAACAGGAGTTGCACCGGGTTTTAAATATAGGTAACTTGGCTTCGTAGTTTTTAAAAGTGCCAATACCATCCGAAAAAACATCGGAGTATTCTTTTTGTAACCGATTAATGATTGCTTTACGATCTTCGGTACTTATATTATTTACCGATATTGCAGGATTTACACTAATATTTAATTTTCTTAGCCAATCTCTACCCATTAACGGAGGGCCACCATCCCGGACTACGTATAATTTAAGCATATTACATAATGTATACTGATAGCTCACATTAACATTAAGGTATCCTATACAATTTATAATCGCTCCATTATACGATTTTAAATCAATGTCGTCACGAACCAATCGATGATCCACAAAATTTTTAGTATAAGTGTACTCGGAAATAATTGAAATTGCTGAACCAGTGTCTATTTCCATGGTTAAAAGAACATTATCAATATTTATTTTTACCTTGAATGGTGGGAAATTCCCATTAAAACTATGTATATGAAAAAGATTACTATCAGAATCATCATTATTCACATTTTCATTTATTTTATCAATATTTGAATCTATATAGTGACTATTGCCTTTAACATGTTTAAATCTATTCTTACCTTTATTATTTTTAGAAGTACAAACAGGGCTAATATGACCTCGCTTACCACAAATATGACATAAAGCAGACTTAAAATAACAATTTTGACGGATGTGGTTTGAGCGACCGCAACATTCGCATCTCTCCGAGGGTTGGTGCTTCTTCGCTCGGAATGTCGTAGGCTTGCTTCCGTCTTCACTCGATGACGTACCTGCTCGCATTCGACGTCCGGCAGCAACCAAATGACGGACTTCGTACGATAGATGTCCTTTGCCTTCGCAATGCGTTACTTCCTTTTCTGCAGCTTCCAAACACGTGGCTATTTTTACTGCTTCTTTATATCCCAGATCTTTTTCCGAAAATAGTTTTTGCTTGATTATATCACTTTTTAAACCATATACTAGTTGATCTCTCAAATTCTCTTCTAAATTTTGCTTGAATTCGCAAGTTTTCGCCAATGACTTAAGTGCAGCTACGTAATTAGCTATCGATTCTGTTTCTTCTTGCCTTCGTAAGCGAAATTTATGCCGTTCAGCGTAAATCGACGGCTTGGGTTCTAAGTGATTTTGTACGAGTTCCACTAGTTGTTCATATGTTTTTAATTCCGGTTTCACAGGATCACACAAATCGACCATTAGTTCGTAGGTTTCAGGAAGGTGGCCTCTTCCTTTATTTCATTCACAATGAAAAATTGATTCACACGTGCGATGTACGTATTCCAGTTTTTCTGTCCCAGTTGAAACTCATTTATTTTACCAATCGACATTCTTTCTTTTTAAATAGTTCACTAATCTCAAATCCTCGTCGCCAATGTGATAACTTGATGATATTAGTATATTTAAATAATGCGATGTATTTAATTCAACAATTTATTCGACACTGTGTTAACCTTCAAATAAAAATCTATACACAAGAAATGTCTTACATATAAATACTTACATATAAAAGAAACATGACGCGTATAAAACTATATGTATACAATAACGCTCAAACGTATTACAACAATAAGTTAAAGTGACAAGTTAAAAAATGTAAGTAGGAACCCTGGAAGACCGTTATGGCCACTGATAATATCAGTTTTAAGTTTTCTAAGACTCTTCATAACGTCAGAACTGATTATCTCTCAAATGTCGAAAGAAATAGGGTTAATATCACAATCCAGATCTGCATTCACGATGCTTCGGGATCCAACCAAGTTTCAGTAAGAAATAGTCCGTCAAAGTCCAATGTATTACTTGCAGAGTAAATATTGTCTAGTTTAGTTCGGACACTACGAAACAATTTAAAACTGCTGAACCCTGACGAATGGTAGCGTTCACAATTACCGGCATATCCTTATTCACAATCTTAATAATCAGATTTGTTTCGTTGGCAAATTTCCTGACCTCCAATTCATCTCTTTTACGTTTCAGCTACAAAGATTGCATTGGTGTTCTGTCCTTAACCATAAACACCAATTTATATTCGTCGACTGAGCGTAATTTCTTAATATTTCGCAGAACGAAGAGATGATGAATTCTGCATAAGCCGCTACAGGAGGTATGTATGTACCATCTTTGGCAATTTAAATGCGAATTTTTAATCGGAGAATGTCGATTTTGTAAAGAAAGGCTTCGCTTTAAAGTGAATTTAATTACTCTAAAGAAGTACATCAAAGCAGTACTCTCTTTTAGAGAAATGAAATTTGCTTTCAAGTACAGCCTTTATTTAGTAAATGGAAATTCCTCGCTGAAAAATTCGCATTTAATTTGCCAAAGATGGTAACTAAAAAAAAAAAAAAAAACTGTTCTTCTCGTGTGTTTGCATTATAAAATGATTCTCGATCTGTCATATGAAATGTCAATCATGGCTGTCACATTGACAGATTATATTTGCATCACAATAACCTCCAAGAAAATGACTCGTTTACAATGTACAGCAGGAGAAAAAAGTATCCTGCCAGTGCATGTAAGAAAGACGCCCTTCACTCAAAATGCACGTGTACTTTATTGACTTGGACTGTCTGTGGCACAGACATTATTTGTATGCACTCTAGGACAATAGGGTTTGAGTAAGAAGCCTCCTTCTTTCGCGCACTGTCCGGATACTTTTCTCTCCTGCTCTACTAACCCATTGTGTCGATCAAACATGAACATCTGTCATATTTACGTCGTAAGTTCTGTCAGATCCAAGCATGTTGTTATTATAATGTCATAGACTGAGGTAAATTTGTTAAAAATAGCGGGGTTTGATTAGAATCCGACAGCTTTTGATGAATACAAAAATTAAAAAATTACACCAACTGCTGCCAACATAGCGCTCTAAGCAAGATTCAAACTTGACAAATGTATTGATGTATTGATAGCTAATACAACAAATTTTAATTGTGATTTATTCTGGTTTTAAATTAAGCATAATCATCTTTCTGTCGTCCTTCTATCTTGTTGTTTACATTCTTCCAGTATGCGGCTTTGTTTTATCTTACGGCTGATACTTCCTGTTGTCAATCTGTGTTACCAACCTCGTTTCAAACTCTATTCACTCTGCTCTGTTCATACTCTACTCCTTTTGATCTACTCTAATAAGGGTCATATTTATAGTCCGTGCTTGAGGTTGTGTCGATGCTTGAGCACGCGATTTTGACAGATTTGTAATGACATTTACGTCAAAATCGCATGCTCAAGCATCGACACAACCTCAAGCACGGACTATACGAGGGCGGATCAATAAATACCCGTGTTAGGAAAGAAGACGGAAGTTTCTCACAATTTTTTTTTTAATTTTTCAACGTAATCACCTTTTAGTACAATACACTTTTCCCAACGTTTCTGCCATATCTTTAACCCCTCCAAAAAATACGATTTGTCAAACTCTGCAAAATACGCTTCTGTCTCGACGATAACCTCCTCGTTTGAGCTGAATCTTTTTCCCCGGAGCCACGTTTTCATGTTGGGGAACAGAAAGAAGTCGCAGGGAGCCAAGTCAGGCGAGTACGGTGGGTGCGGCAGCACTTGGTAGTGCAGTTCATGCAACTTTGCCGCGACAATTCTGGATGAATGTGCTGGGGCATTATCGTGGTGAAACAACACTTTTTTTTTATATCGAATCGGTCCAATAATTCACTGTAATACTGTCCCGTGACCGTTCTTCCTTTCTGCAAAAAGTCCATGACGATTATTCCTTTGGAATCCCAAAAAATCGTGGCCATGACCTTTCCGGCCGCTGCGACCGTCTTTGCCTTTTTCGGAGCAGATTCACCCAGAAAAATCTATTGTTTCGACTGGCGCTTGGACTCTGGCGTATAATAATGGATCCAGGTTTCATCGACGGACGGTGACGACTCGACGCAAAAACTCCTGCGAATTTCTCTTAAAGAGGTCCAAACATATTGGACAACTTTTTCCATTTTATCGAGAAACACGAAACACGTGTAATACAAATGGCTGCCAAATAAAAACTAACGTATGAATCAGTCTGAAATTTATTATAGTGTTGTCTGACAGATGGTAGTATACGACGGTAATGCCAACTTTCCTCAGCAGCGCCACCTATCTTCAAACACGGGTACTTACTGATCTTCCCTCGTAAATATGACCCTTATTAGAGTATACATGCCGAACGCAGCTTTAGTATTTTGACATTTAAACGTCAAATTATTTAAAATTTTAAAACGTCAATTAAATACATTTTTACGATAGCACGAAAGCTTACAGTAGCTGATAGAGTTCGTATATTAATTCATTTACAAGCAGGAGAGAAATTGCACAAGATTGCGGTTAAATAAAACCATCCTGATGAAGGTTAAGAAACAATAAGGTTAATATGTTCGGGTATCATCTGACATTTGATTTTTATGACAAGCAAAACAACAGTGATCTGTCTATGAATCTAAAAGTATGAGACTCTTTAATCCAGTGCTTGATGATTAAGTATTAACAAATATGTTGGTAAATAAAAAAGTTTCAATTGCCACCAAGTACCTTGGAATAGTATCGTCTTCTTAGAAGCCTCGAAGTTTTCCAATTTAATTTCTAATATCCATTTTCGTGCGTCTATAGTGTTCAGGTCAGCAGAACAAACAATATAACATTAATTTTTTCTGGTTGATATTTCCACGCATGCTTCCAGGAATTTTCCAAATATAAATATTAATTAATTGACTAATATCCATCTGTCGAAATAAATCTAACCTTAATTTCTGCCTAACACCAACAGAAGAATTTCAATTTACTTTCACCCGCCCCTCCTCACAAAAAAAAAAAAAAGAGTGAGCACTTCTTCCACAACAATAAATTACACCTTAGCTTCGATGTGCGCCCGTCCTTGTATCTCGAGAAAGCAATCAATTACTCCCAGACAATTTAAATCTATCCGAAAAGGGCACTATCACTAAGGAAACAGCACGACCACAACCGCCGTCTTGTACGTATAACACGAAGATGGAAGGGGACGAAAAAAACACACACACACATAGAGAGAAAATAAATACATTAATCATTACGCGAATCCCTTTAATATTAAATTTAATTCCTGGATTTTGTGGTTAATCACGTATTATTTATCAAATATAAGTTCTTAATACAAAAAAATTGGAAAAATACATTCCACAGTATTTGTCCCTTTCAACACATTTCACCGGATTAAAAGGGACACATTTGGGGCTGAAAGGGACACATACAAAAACATTTAAAGTAAGTGTGATAAATCAATATTAAATGAAAAAAAAGCTTTAACTCTTGCAGTTCCGGCATTATCAAGAGGTGGGGGTAGTTTGAGTACTATATCCTCTTTATCGATATCAGCTATGTCATCATTCTCAGGAAAAACAAAGTGGTAGGAACTGTTATTCACTTTTTTTAAAACTTAACACTGACTTCTCCATTTTCCATGATTTTATTTATTTGTCCAATAAAATGTCTAATCATTTTCTTTTTCACAAATTTAACGACGACAAAATCATTCAAGTTAAAACAATCATTCTCAACGTACTTCGTTTCTTCCTCGACCTCCCAATCGAAAGAATTGTCACTCTCGGCATAGACAACATCTTCTTCATTGCTGCTTTCACTGCTATCACTTTTTTTTTAATTGCTTTTATTTTCACATCTGCGTTGATCTTGTTTAGTCTAATTTTTT
The DNA here is from genome assembly GCA_023690525.1 of Holotrichia oblita. Taxonomy (NCBI): domain Eukaryota; kingdom Metazoa; phylum Arthropoda; class Insecta; order Coleoptera; family Scarabaeidae; genus Holotrichia; species Holotrichia oblita. The sequence continues at coordinate 189,879,027 of CM043017.1, forward strand.
TTTAATGCACAGGCTTCCTCTATTTCATTTTTCTCTGGACTGGCAGTGATAATGCGACTAGTCCCTTTTTTTCTTCCTCTTCGATTAAGTTGTCTAGGAGGTGCCTTTGGAAATGGTTTAATGGAAGCAGGTGATATAATTATAGATGGGTCAGTGGAGCAGGAATGCTGTGATTCAGTGGAGGGTCCAGCTTCTAGATTTGGCGCTTCTTGTTCAATTTGTTTGTTTGGATCTTCGTGATCTGTTACAGACGCGTATAGAAAATCTTGTTCCCCAAATATATTTTTATGAAATGGATAAATACCAGCCTTTGAAAATCCGGCACAAATATTCTTAGGCGTAAAAGCGCTTATAAAAGCAGAATTGGCTAATTTTGGTAAATGATAAATTGATATCGTTTTACCCGGGTTTGATACCATCCAATCATTTTGGGCAACTTAAAATAATAATTTTTAAATGGCCCGAATACCGAGATGTCTAAGGGCTGCAGCCTATGACTGCAGTGTGGCGGAAATGTTAATATTATTACTCCATTTTCACGGGCGTAATATATGACATCGATATTAATGTGACTCTCGTGATTGTCAATTAGTAGTAAAACCGGGTTTTCTTTAGATGGTCGTACTTTTCCCACGAAATGTTTGAATGCCAGATAAAAGTTATCAGATGTAATCCATCCACTTTTGTGACATAAGCCTAGGCTTCCGGTAGGGCAATCTTCCAGCATAAAGTCCTTAAACCGAACCCTAGGAAATATGAAAACGGGAGGAACGTGGTTACCTGAGGCAGAAACAAATGCCAACATTGTTACAAGCTGTCCCCGTTCAGCTGAGGTAACCTGTCCTACTTGCTTAGCTCCACGTTCAGCGGGCAGCTCAGTAACGGTAGTTAAGCCGGTTTCGTCAGCGTTATAAATTCTTTTTAACACTTTCTCCAAGTTTTCGAAAAATGTCTTTACTGTCGTTGGATTAAAAGCGGTTGCCCGCGACAAACTTGTTTTCTCTGGACGGCGTAGTGACAGCTCAGGATGTCCCTTCATAAAGAGTTTCATCCAATCCACACCTGCTTTTTTCTCAGTTGTCCAATTTTTTGGCATCTCTTTATTTAATTTCGCAGCGTATTGGTATGCAAGTTCTCGAGTTTGTAAATATGTGAGACCATGCGCCATTTTTGAGGAAATTTTGAGATATTGTCTCAAGCTTATCTCTTCTTCAAGAGAAAACACTCTTCTGTTTCCAATCTGTGGCTCATAAACAAACTTATTTTCAGGAATACATGCTTTTGCCTGCGTCACTAGTCGAGCTAGCATGGATTTAGCTATATCAAATTCAGAAGCAGCTGATCTAATAGACATTCTACCTTCTAACACCAAGTTTATAGCCTCTTGTATAGTTTCTTTGGATTTTCTTATCCTCTTTTTGGGTGTAGTATCCATATTACGCAATATTTGAACTCTGCAATTAAATATAGCTACTATAGTAAGCAGAAAAAGCATTCGATGATTATTTCGTCTATGGGTGGTGAACAGAACTCCCATATTTCATTTTGTTTCAGATTTTTCAGTTCTTCGTTGATTGCATCTTTCCATCCAGTACTAATAGCTTCTTCGTAAGTTGTACGTATCTCAGATGGTAGATGCCCTCTTGATAATGCAGCCATGAAGTTTGTTTCATAATCTTGCAACTTTACTGGCACTTTTCTGTTTCTAGTACTTTTTATGTGTACTTTGTTGTTGATCTTCTCTTCAATTTCACTTTTCCTCTCATCTTCTTTTGTTTCTGTTGATGTTTCTATTGGCAATTCTGTTTTTGTCTCTTCTTTAAAGTTTTCGTCAAATACGACACTTCTTGCAGTCACCACTTTGTTCCCTTCTGCGTTCCATAAGCGATATCAATTTGGAGAATAATCAATCATCACCATCTGCGTTGATCTTTCATCAAGCTTATTGCGTTCCTCCTTTGGCACATGATCCAAAAATTCTGATGATCTTTCTTTTGAACCATATTTCAGCTGGAGTTTGCCGTGCTGGTAGTGTTCGTGTCTCGGTTCTGTTAATAATGTCCTTGCGGCCTCTCCCCAAAACTGTTTTTCCATACTTGACTGTATTAATAGACACCTCACCATATTCAATAGGGTTCTATTTAATCTTTCACAAATTCCATTCTGTTCTGGATTTCTGGGAATGGTGTATTCAATTTGAATACATTTTGCTTTACAGAAGGCTTTAAAATCAGTTGAGGTATATTCTCCTCCATTATCACATCTGAAACGTGATATTCTGCTCTCAAATTGGGCTGTAACAAGCGCTTCGTACTCTTTAAATTTTTGTTCAACTTCAGTTTTTGTTCGCATTAGGTAACAATATGTAAAAAATTTCATACCTTCATTCCCTTCATTCTAATTCTAATACTCTTTTGGGCTTTTTCTCTTCTGGTAATTTATGGAATTAATTTCTTGTTTGTTTACCTCTCAGACATACATCGCAGAGGCTTTTTGCTGGATATAGGGACGAGTGACCCATTCGATTGTGCCATAAGTCCATATCCTCACTAATATTGGCATTGAAGTTCTTTGATTTTACTACTAGCATATATAAATTTCCAACTAGTTTTCCTTCAGCTAATACCTTAGCATTGCTCATAATTTTAACTGTTCCATTTTCGAATAAGACTTGTAGTCCTTGTTCTTCTATAACATTCTATAACATTTTCAATTTTTATTGGTATACCATTATCACTCTCGACATGGAAAGTGCCAGATTTCTGTGCTCTAATTACTTCTCCCTTTTTTACCACATCTATGGAAAAATCCACTTTTTGGACATTAACTAGATACTTTCCAACAGAGGGGTTTACTAAGTGGTTTGTGGAATCAGAATCCATTATAAATGTTATATTTGATTCGTTACTCACCATTAAAGAACTTGAAATCGTTGTTAATGTTTTCCCCATATCTTCAGTTATCTTGCGCGCATTTTCACTTTCAATTGTACTTGCTTAAAAACAGATTTCATTTTCTTTCGTCGTATTTCCAGTTACTACAATTTGCCTCATTTCCATTGCCTTGAGTACAATTTGCAGATTTTTTTATGGGACAACCCCTTCCTTTCCGCAACCGTAACATTTATAGGGAAACACAGTCGTATGATTATTTTCAAGGTTGTTTGTTTTTTGTGCATTCTTCTTAAATGATCTTCTGAAATGCCATTGTTTTCTGTTGTTTGCAAATGCCACATGATCATTGGTAGTTTCCACACTCTTCTGTTGTCGGTCTTCCTCCTGAAGTAATTTATTTTTCACAAAATCCAAGATCATTTTGTTCTCTTCTTGACAAAATAAAACATCTATCGCTGTAGTGATAGCACTGTATGATTCAGGCAATTTTTCCACCTGCATTTTTCAATTCCGATACCGTCTGTTCATAGTCCACTAAAAAATTACTTAAAGGACCTGTACCTGTATATTTCATGGATCTTAATTTTCTTTGTAGTTGTGCTTGTGTAGCTAGGCCTTTTTTAGAATATGTCACGCTCAATGATTCCATTATTTCCTTTGCAGTTTTCTTTATTTTTACGATTTCTAAGACATTGTCAGCCAGACATTGTGTAATAATACAACGTGCCTTGATATCATTCTTATTAAAAGCTGCCAATGCCGTTGCCTCAGTTAGTGCATCTTCCGTTAACACACTTAATACACCATTCTGTTTGTAGCGGCCATTTTGCTGTTACCGGTTACTGCACACAAGTTTTCCTTTTAGATTATTTCCTAAATTACTTGCACAACCGTGATCACATTAACTTTCAGAATGATAGCTTCCTGGCCCCATAACCTGTGATTAATCACGTATTATTTATCAAATAAATAATAACAGTTTCGTTTACTTCATTCATTTAGACATACATCAACTACATGAACACTGAACATACTAAGAACTACTCTAATAGCTATTAATTGGCGGGAATATTCAAATTGTAAATTGGAAAACAACAGATTTTGTTCAAATTTCACCTAATCGAATTAAAACGATCTTCCGTGGTAATGGACAACGTTTCAAGTCGAAACGTGTTTGTTCCCGTGCTTTCTATCGACCGTCCGTCCGTCCGTGCAACATCACGATATATTAAATTGGACAGATTTAATGTCATCAGAAAGGGACGGTGAGCCTCGGGCAGTGAGGGACACGCTTTAGTGCTCTGTCTGTTCTGTCAAATCCTGTTGGAAGTACTCGTTTAATTGTTCGTTTTAGGTTGATACTATTGCTACTACACCCCGATATAATCTCTTAAATATTAAGCATAAACAAAGCAATCAAAACCGGGGCTTTAATTAGTTTTGTTAATGCAATAATTATTATTAAGTTTTTAAAACATCGATAAATAAAGGTACACGCACACACAGATTTTAATTCTAGATAAAATACGAAAGCTATTTCCTTATTGAGCCGCAACCGCCAATTTACCCATCATAATTTAATTGAAAAAGTGAAATATTGTGCGCGAATCGGAAATCAGAATTCAAACGAATCTCTCTAACCTGCACCGACAACGCCCCTCTCTAACGTAAGCGGTGCTCTAGGAACTTTAAAGGAGATTTAAAAATACAATTAAAAAAAAACGAACGTTCTACCACAACAACCCTTGATTATATACATTATTCCAATATTACAGTCATTTTAGCCCTGCCAAATTATAAAGTGTTCGTAGTTGGTCGGACCATATCAGTTTCTCTCTCGTATTATAGTTCGATTATGATGCACGTCTAACCCCTCATTATAGAGTACCCTACCACACCCCCGCTTTTGCCAAGAGTGGGTATCCCTCTCCCTCCCCCGTTCCCTATAGCTATAGTAGGTTTGCACGCTTTGTTCGCCGAACCGAGATAAAACATCGGCCACAACACGAGCTACCTCGGGCTCTGAATTTGTGCAAAAGGTCTATACAGGGTGTCTCAGCGAGTTAATGGCCTTCTGGTTAAAATATAAATTTTAAAATTCAGAATTATATATAGTCGATTATGTTCTCTTCAATGAAAATATTATTAAATTTCTAGCGCTTCCGGTTATACCGGAAATCGCCATCTACTTTATTAATTTTAATGGAACACCCTGTATATTTTTACATATTTGAATTTCCCTATTTTTAAGCTTTATGAATATTTTTACGTTTTGCGATTTGATTCGTGCGTTTTGTAGTTATTCGATTTTTTCTGAAAAAATTTTCTCTAGCAAACATTTATTCAAAAAATCAGGGGACACTCAATTTTTCGAATATCAACTTAAAATTCGTAATATATTTAAACAACATGTTGGAGTATATTTCAGCGCCGAGAACGGCTGTCTACATTGCGTGGTTATTTTACTATGGCACGTTAACTTTTCGAAATTTTGAAGAACCATAATTTCTTCAAAATTTCGAAAAATTAAGGTGCCGTAGTAAAGTAATCAGCCGTTCTCGGCGCTGAAATATAGTCCAACATGTCGTTTAAGTACACTATGAATTCTAAACTTATATCCGAAAAATCGAGTGTCCTCTGATTTTTTGAATAAATGTCTGCTAAAGCAAATTTTTTCAGAAAAAATCGAATGAATACAAAACGCACGAATCAAATTGCAAAAAGTAAAGATATTCATAAAGCTTATAAATAGGTGAATCCAAATGTGTAAAAATATACAGGGTGTTCCATTAAAATTAATAAAATACGTGGCGATTTCCGGTATAACCGGAAGCGCTAGAAATCTAATAATATTTTCATATTTTCTAAATTTTGAAATTATATTTTTATTAATACAACGATTATAAGTATTGTGTCACTACTTACTAAAGCCTTGCCCTTTATGCTCGAAAACAGTAGCGTGCATTCTTATCGTAAAAACAACTCTTCTAAATCGTTAAATACTTCGTTAGCAAACCGGATTATTAGATGAATCAAAATAAATTTGCTATGGTTAAGGTTTGCTAAGGCTAGACACGAGGTCCTTTAGCCTGGTGGGGCTTCTATGAATAGCTCGTACCGGACCCGTTTCTAGATATCGGCTTCGAGGACGCACCTTCTCCTGATATCTTATCGGGGTCGAACTCCCTCAAATCCTGGTGGACCAAATTCTTCGATCCTCAACCCCGTCTGTAGTATTCCTCTGACCATACCACCATAGTATGCTGAGTCAGCGTGGAAAGAAATAGGCTCACGATGAATTTGTACGTTGCTGGCGTATCGGGGTGCTATTATACGCGATTTTGGAAGACGTCGAGCCGTCTAATTTGTGACGTTCTAGCACTGGATCAGGTCAAGACAACGTAAACAAGAATCGGCCGGAGAAACGAGATATAGATCGAGATTTTTAATTTTAAAACTCAGGAAACTTTTTCAGCATAATATATGATTTCATAGGGTTGTGATAGCACTTCAGCTAGTTTAGAGCTTGTTTTGATCGGTTTTTGAAAGCGAATTATATGGTTTAAATCTTGTTTTGTGCTGGTTTAGAAAAAAAACTTAGCTGGCTTAGAACTAGTCTTGATCTGGTTGTAAGAGCAGGGCTTTGATCTGAGCTGGTTTTGATTTGGTTTTGAAAGAATCCTAACTGCTTTAGAGCTGGTTTTGATCTAGTTATAAAAGAGTTTAGTTGACTGAAATATGCCTTTGAGCTGATTTAGGAAGTAGCTTAGCTGGTGTAGAGTTGGTCCTGCGAGCAGCTTAGCTAGTTTAGAGCTTGTATTGATCAGTTTTTGAAAGCGAACTATATGGTTTAAATCTTGTACTGTGCTGGTTTAGGAAGCAACTTAGCTGGTTTAGAACTAGTCTTGATCTGGTTGTAAGAGCAGGGCTTTGATCTGAGCTGGTTTTGATTTGGTTTTGAAAGAATCCTAACTGCTTTAGAGCTGGTTTTGATCTAGTTATGAAAAGAGTTTATTTGACTGAAATATGCCTTTGAGCTGATTTAGGAAGTAGCTTAGCTGGTGTCGAGTTGGTCCTGCGAGCAGCTTAGCTAGTTTAGAGCTTGTTTTGATCAGTTTTTTGAAAGCGAATTATATGGTTTAAATCTTGTTCTGTGCTGGTTTAGGAAGCAACTTAGCTGGTGTAGGACTAGTCTTGATCTGGTTGTAAGAGCAGCTTAGCTGAATTTGATTTGGTTTGAAAAAAATCCTAACTGCTTTAGAGCTGGTTTTGATCTAGTTATGAAAACAGTTTAGTTGACTAAAATGTGCCTTTGAACTGATTTAGGAAGTAGCTTAGCTGGTGTAGAGTTGGTCCTGCGAGCAGCTTAGCTAGTTTAGAGCTTGTTTTGATCAGTTTTTGAAAGCGAATTATATGGTTTAAATCTTGTTTTGTGCTGGTTTAGGAAGCAACTTAGCTGGTGTAGGACTAGTCTTGATCTGGTTGTAAAAGCAGCTTAGCTGGATTTGATTTGGTTTTTAAAGAATCCTAACTGCTTTAGAGCTGGTTTTGATCTAGTTATGAAAAGAGTTTAGTTGACTAAAATATGCCTTTGAGCTGATTTAGGAAGTAGCTTAGCTGGTGTAGAGTTGGTCCTGCGAGCAGCTTAGCTAGTTTAGAGCTTGTTTTGATCAGTTTTTGAAAGCGAACTATATGGTTTAAATCTTGTACTGTGCTGGTTTAGGAAGCAACTTAGCTGGTGTAGGACTAGTCTTGATCTGGTTGTAAAAGCAGCTTAGCTGAATTTGATTTGGTTTTGAAAGAATCCTAACTGCTTTAGAGCTGGTTTTGATCTAGTTATGAAAAGAGTTTAGTTGACTGAAATATGCCTTTGAGCTGATTTAGGAAGTAGCTTAGCTGGTGTAGAGTTGGTCCTGCGAGCAGCTTAGCTAGTTTAGAGCTTGTATTGATCAGTTTTTGAAAGCGAATTATATGGTTTAAATCTTGTTCTGTGCTGGTTTAGGAAGCAACTTAGCTGGTGTAGGACTAGTCTTGATCTGGTTGTAAGAGCAGCTTAGCCGGATTTGATTTGGTTTTTAAAGAATCCTAACTGCTTTAATTTAATGAAATATGCCTTTAAACTGATTTAGGAAATAGCTTAGCTGGTGTAGAGTTGATCCTGAGAGCAGCTTAGCTGGCTTAGATCTGGTTTGGATCGGTTTTTGAAAGCGAATTACATGGTTTAAATCTTGTTCTGTCCTGGTTTAGGAAGCAACTTAGCTGGTGTAGGACTAGTCTTGATCTGGTTGTAAGAGCAGCTTAGCTAGTTTTGATTTGGTTTTCAAAGTATCCTAACTGGTTTAGAGCTGGTTTTGATCTAATTATGAAAACAGTTTAGTTGTGGTTATGACAGCAGCTTAGCTGATTGAGAGCCAACGGATTATATGGTTTAAATCATGTTTTGAGCTGGTTTAGAAAACAACTTAGCTAGCTTAGAGCTGGCCTTAACCTGGCTGTCAAAGCAGTTTAGCTGGTATCGAGCTTGTTTTAATCTGTTTGTGAAATCGGATTATTTTTGGTTTAAAACATGTTTTGAGCTAGTTTAGAAAGCAGTTTGGTTGGTTGAAAGCAGCTTAGTTAGTTTAGAGCTGGTTTTGTTGAGCTATTTGTGAAGGCAACTCAGTTTAGCTAGCTTAAACGCAAAACGAGGTGATCATAAGATTGTCGGCGGTTGTATACAGCCTGTTCACGTCGAGCGACTGTGGACGTACTCTTTCTGTTCGGGATGTCGTCGAATGTCTTGAACCTAAATCTTTCGAAACGTTTAAAAATAATACAGAGAAACGGTGAAATACTTATAAGTACTAGTGTATGTTATATGTAGACATCTTTGTACCTGCACAACGTTGCCAGCTCTTGCTTGCATCCTGGAAAATTACAATGTATCCCTACAACCGTGAGTGTACTATGTACCAGCACATATATGTATGTATGTACTATAGAGCTACATAGCATACATATATGCATAGTAGATAAGCGTACACACAGGTTATGTAAAATATGATATATGGACCCCTATCTTACTTCCATAAACATGACGCTGTTGCTTTTGTGTGGGAAATTTGCCTTTTCAGGTGAAATTATTAATGAGTGCGCGTTTGTACTTGCAAATCGATCCGTTTAATATACATACATACAATCGCGCATCATATTTATCATAATATAGGGTAGAATAATTATAATATAAACCACCTACAGGGCGTCTCGTAAACAAGCGAGGACGCATAGAAATATAAAAACATTTCACTGCATTACAGTGCGAACGTGATCATCATCGTTTAGCACTCACTCGAGAATTCAAAACGCAATCTACTCCTCCGTAGTTCTCACATTATTTTCCCGGGTATTTCCCCATCGTGCTATATTCTTTCTTCGTAGGGGGAGGAGGGGAGAGGAGACTGCGCTGAAACTTTCGACTCACATAGATCGTTTTTCGTATATTCAAGAATTTTGGCTTTGTTGGGCGCCATACTAGGAATTACCACCCAACGTGTGTGCGCGGTGGTAGTTTCAGTAAACGAGGGTTAAATCGCTCGGAAGAGAATACGCGAGACTGTGTATTACGGCAGGAGACTTAAGACTGTCGAGAATCTTTGTAATTATAATTGCGATATAGCTTTCGGCGCTGTTATTTAGATAGAGCCAGCAATTATACGATATTCCGTTTTAATATCTTCGCGAGGCTCGAATTTAATCCTTCACTTTGCATAATTGTGGTCGCGACGTCGGCGTTTTCCAATCCCGCGTGGAGCTTAAGCTGTCGCGGTTGCGGTCTCCTGCGCGTTCGAGATTGGAAGTTATTATAGATTCCGCAGAATTTTTTAAGATAAATATGCTAGTCACAAGATATTAGTGCGTTTTGTCTTTAAAGATATCATCATCAGGGAAAAATTCGATGAACAAACATGGGAAATATTGAAAGCTTACTTACAAAAGTGATTTGGTCTTCAACCCAAACTGTAAAGAGGAATTTATGTGGAAAATTTAGAACAACTTCAACTTAGTTTGTAGATCAATTCGTCACCAATTCGCTTACAAATCTCAATCAGTTCAAGAACTGAAGCCTCACGACCATTCGATGCGTTTCTGATTCGCCCGATGGGTTGGAGATCACCTGGCCGAAAATGAAAAATCATCTTTTCAGATGCGAAGCCCATTTTCATCATCATTTATTTTAAGAGAGAATGACATTCGATCAACAATTCGACCATCTTCCTTCAAGTTCCGTTTGACAATAGTTGGATACCTCGCATTCATTTATTGCCAGCTTCAAGTTAGCATGGTGCAACAAAATAATGTCAAAGAAAGAATTGAAACGATTTCTGCCCGTTTTTAGTTCTCCTCAGGAAACTGTCTTAGTTGAAGATGTCCTATAAATGGAAGCATGGTTCTTTGGTCTAACAAATGAAGTAAATGTCAATAGGTTCCTTGATCTTCTTGAAGGGTTGTAGACAAGGTGGGCGTATTATCATCAGCCGAGAGGGGAGCTCTGATTACCTCCTTTAATATTTCATCTTTCAGCATACCACGAACAAACCGTAAGGTTATGGCTGAAAGAACGTCCTAGCAAAGTGGTTGTGATTCTCGACGTTGGGACCCTTTTTGGGGAAGCATATTCAAAAACTGCCACCTTACAGAACCCAATTTCTTAATTCTTATCCTTTCGAAAAGGTTTTTCCTGATGATTACTTGCCAATTATAAATGAGGACCGGCTTGCAATACCTTCAACTTCAGTTCTTTCAACAAAGAGACTTCTGATCACATTATGGATGGGTTCAAGCAATGATGATGAGGCAACGATACGTTCTAGGGTTAAGAGGCTCAGAAGCAACACCAAGTGCACCTGCTATTGAAGACTTAAAAGGAAAAAGGCAGAACAAGTAGAAAAAAAGTCAAAAAAGAGAGCCAATAAGTCAGTCAAAAACACCTGGGTATTGACAATAACTTTGAGGAGGGCGAGTTCTCTATATGGTAGATGAAGACAGAGGTGAATTCTTTTCTCAGGTTTGATTGTGGAGAAATCTAGAGAGATGGGGTCGATTTAAAATGAATGGAAAAAACTCCTCGTGAAAGAAGATCTAATGACATATTTCTACAAAACGATGTGCATCAAGATCATCAGCGATCCAAAGAAAATGCCCTATTCCCTCGAGATTATATTATTTTTTTCTGTTTCCGTATTTGTATGACTCAAATTTAGATGAAAATAAAATTGTTTCAGTTATTGTATCATTTCACTTTGACCCTATTTTCACATTCAAACCAAATAAGCATAATTTGGGATTCTAAGGAGCATATTTGAAGATGTGATAATTTTTTAAACGTCAACTATGTTACTTTACCAGCCCTTCCCCTCCCATTTTCTTTTCAGTTGAACACGATTTTGGGGTTTTATTTATTGTTTCTTCGGAAGGTAGCCACAGTCTAAATTTAAAAGAAAAAAGAGTAGACAAAAAACAGTTCTCCATCATAGACTATGGCAAAATTATTTTGTGTAAATCTGGCTTCAGCATTAGTTTGTAATATTTGGTAATCTGTCAAAATTGACAGCCTTACAACTTCAACTCTTAATAGATTAGGTACATGAAATTCGAAATAATACAATTAACAAATATTGTTTATACATATTCCTTAATAGTTATTTTTGAATTAATATTCTTGTTTATAGTAAGCAAATACAAGACCTTTTTTACAATTTCATTAGGTTAGTATTAACATTTAACATATATTTGACGTTTAAACGTCAAACTTACATATATTTGACGTCTAAACGTCAAATTTGTCAAGTATGAGTCTTAATACAAGTAATTAATCTACGTAGAAAGTTTGACGTTTTAAATGTCAAATATACGAAAAATTTAGACGTCAAACATGAACGAACTCGATATCTTTTCTCGGCACAAAAACAGCCGGTCTTTGATGGTATTTAAACGCTAAATCGTACTAAATTTGACGTTTAAATGTAAAACGCGCACAAGTTTGACAGTCGATTGACATTGTAGTGTCAAATTTACTTATATTTGACGTTTAAACGCCGAAGTTTGAACGGCGTCTCTCTCTCTCTCTCTTGGATATTCTAACGAAGTTTATCATCTTGAATTTAAACGGCCGGTTCCGACGCAAGCAACCGTTTCTACCAGTGTGTATAGGTACATTCAAAGTTTGACATTTAAATGTAAAAATATGCGCGAGTTTGAGGTTCAATCGCCCAATACACTGGATGGAACCGGAACAGTTAGGCCAGGCGCGCACATGCGATTTTCTGTCGCTGCGACTGAAAAATCGCAATCGCAAAAAATACATGAACAATATTTTTACGCGCGCACTTGCGACAGATTAAGCGCAACAAACACTGTTTTATTTATAATAAATCTTTAAAAATTTATATAGTAATAACTAGTACCAACATGGATTTTACTGAAACTGCTTGCGTGGTAGCTGTATTATTGCGTATGAGAGCCAAAAAACGGTATAGAAAGCAGTACTGGGTACATCCAGTAATAAGTCAAAGATTATTAAAAGGGCAGTTTCATAAAATTCACAGCGATTTAAGAGATCATCCTAATAAGTTTTTCCAGTACTACAGAATGAGTGTAAATAGTTTTGATAAATTACTTCAAATAATAGGGCCTAAAATAACATATCAAGACACTAGCTGGAGAAAGTATGTATCATCTGAAGAGCGCTTATCTGTAACGTTGAGGTAAGTAATTTATTTTTTAAATGGTGCTTTATTGCAAAATTTTACATAAAAAACTACAAAGTAAAAAATCCATAAGCTAATAATATTAATATGTGAACCTTAAAAACGATATTTTCTATCACTGATTTGACATGTCAAACAATTCACTGTTATTTTCGGATAGAGCAGGTGAAGATGCTACTGAGTAGTCACGAGACGAGTTGGGAGAAAATTGCGAATAGTAATTGCTTGCAGAAAATTCGGAAATTTGATTATGTGTCAACGGAGGCTGTGAAATTGTTTGTAACGGCTGTGACTGGAAATTTGTGGTAGGACATTGCGAAAGCGTCTGGAAGTTAGCTGCTTGCGTAAAAGACGGTGGTGGAACTATGTTACTACGGTGTGCTCCTGGATATGGCACAACTGGCACAGGACGATAGTAATTCTTGGCATAACTCATTACGTTCAAGATTTCTACCTTAGCGTACTGTTTTTGGTCGTCATTTAAGTTCTGTAACATAGGCACCAGCATTAAAGCAAACTGTTTGTCTTCGCTTATCTCTTCATTTTGCTTCTGTTGTAATATTCTCAGTAAAGTGCTCTCGTAAGAGGTTATATTCTGTGTAGCTTTCTTAGGGCGTCGATTGGGAATATTTGTTTGGTCTTCGTTGTTATTATTACTAAGTGTAGTGCATGGTATGGCTGGGTCCTGGTCTTCTTGGTTGTTGTCATTATTTGTTTCTGCAGGAGCCATATTACCACTAGTAGGTAGCTCTAGCTTTCATGAAAGGAAGCAGAAATAATAAAGAGTCAAAGTAAATATATTTCCTCCTTTTCCTCGCCGGTTCACCACTCTTTTCGTTGTGTTGAAAGTTCTCGTGCGAAACAATCTTTTAAATTCTTCCATTTTCCCTGAATTTCCTTACCTGCAACATAAAACCGATTACTTATTATTAGGCCTTGAATTTATACGTTTAATCTAACTCAAATATTAGTTTATTTGACAACCTAACTTGATATTTTTATTTTCAACGCACATAAACGTTTTCAACGAAAGGCTGTTTGCTTTCAAACAACATTCAGTATTTATTTCCCAAATAACAATTTATTTTACAAACAGAAGTTCTCAGAAGCAAATCGAGTTATTATATCATAGCTTAACCTTTTAAACTTTGAAATATGTAATTACTATTACTGATCAAATAAATTTATTTTTAGATATCTTGCCACTGGTAACAGCTTTAATTCTTTACATTTTGAATACCTACTGGGAGCTACTACAGTCAGGGAAATTGTTAAAGACACATGCGAGCAATTGTGGATATGTATACAACCTATGTATATGCCTGAAATATCCGAGGACAACTCGATGGTTATCGCTTCACAGTTTTATGAGAGAACTGATTTTCCAAACTGTATTGGGGCTATAGATGGCAAACACATTAGATTAAAAAAACCCGATAAGACCGGTACAGAATTTTATAACTATAAGAATTTCTTTTCAATAATTCTTTTGGGTGTAGTTGATGCTGACTATTGCTTTACTGCAATAGACGTTGGAGCATATGACGCAGGCAGTGATTCTAATATTTTTAAAAATTCTAATTTTGGCCAAAGATTGAACAACAAACAATTAAATATTCCGAACCCACAGAAACTACCTCATGATGAGATGAATAATCTTATGCCTTTTGTCATAGTAGGTGATGAAGCGTTTGCAGTGTCAGAATATGTTTTACGTCCTTATCCTAGGAGAAATATAACGATGAAAAACGAGTATTTAATTACAGACTGACTCGTGCTCGACGAATGGTGGAATGCACATTCGGAATTTTCCATTTTCCATCGCCCTATGGATGTGCATATCGAATTTGCTGATCTTATTACTAAAACATGTTGTGTTTTACATAATTTTGTTCGAAAAAATGATGGTGTGCGAGTTGAGGATGAGTCATATGAGTGTGCTTTGGAAAAAATGTCGTCCAACTGGAACTAGGGCTAATATGTGTGGTCTTAATACACGAGATTATTTTGCTAATTATTTTATTTCTCCTCAAGGTTCAATACCGTGGCAATATGACAAAATTTAAGTTGTATTTATGTAAAGCCTATGTATTGTTTTATCAATAACTGAGAATAAAAATTAATGTAAAAGTAAGCAGTATATATCTATGTACGTACCTTTTTGTAGTTTTTCTTTTCCAGATAATTCCATCCAGTTGCAGCATATCTTCACACAAACTTCACCCGACAGTTTTTCTTTCATATTCCTGTCACTATACTCTTCTAATTGTTTATTATAAAGAGCTGGTCTTTTTTCCACCTCTGCAATTAGCAAATCTATGTCTACGACACTGTTCATGAGTGATTCTTTGCCAGACATTTTCACAATGTTTACAATTTTTAAAACGAAATGCAGCGACCGAATACCCAAAAACAATAAAGAAATTGCGATTAATCAGTCGCAGTGCGTGCAGGTTCATTCTTGTCTGTATGACGTATTTTAACTTGCGACAATCGCGTCGCTTGAATAATAGGTCTGGTTGCATCTTTTTAATCGCAGCGATTATTTGCACGTATGTGCGTGCATTTGTATTTAAAAACTATGTGTCTCATTTTTGCGATTAAACAGTCGCGCGACAGAAAATCGCATGTGCGCGCCTGGCCTAAGGGTCATATTTATTGCCCATGCTTGACGTTATATCGATTTGACGTAAATGTCATTAGGAATGTGTCAAAATTGCGTGCTCAAGCGTAGACACTACATCAAGCACGAACTATAAATAATTACTCTAAATCCGACATTTTTTCCCAAATTTTCTTGAATGTGCAAATCTAAAGACAAGAGTTAATTGCTACTTGAAAATGATAAGATATTGATATTTTCTAGATAAAAAGTTTGGAATTTTCTTTTGGACACCCGATATAGTTTCGTAAAATTTATAATACAGCATTTGATACTTCCTAATTTCAGTAATTTTGTTTACGATTGGCGTTGTAACAATGCTGGCAGTGAAGTAAAATTTCTAAAACATTGCATCTAATATCTGCAATTAATAATAAATATGTAGTTGCCAATTATAACAGGATTGGAGAGTTGAAGGGTTGAAAATTGCTCCTCGGCAAAACCGTTGTGGGCAATCAACTATAGCCTGTCGATCCACTGGGATTTCGGACGAAAGTACAGCCAACATTAAAAGGTGTTTTGTTCGCCATATCTAACGAAAACTTCATATTGCGTTGGCTGCTTTTAAAATTGAGAATCTATTTCTATTAGACCTTCGCGACTAGGACTACTACAACTAATACACACATATACATACATAGATACAGAAAATATCAATATATATAATACACTATGTAGTTGCGGTGTGTCTAGGGGATCAAAGGGAGAACGTAAGGGTGACGCACGTTACCGTGAAAGATATACTACCTTCGGGGGTAGGAGGGAGTCTCGAAATTTGTCACCGGGTCTCTCTCTCTCGTTAACGAAGGCACTCAATCTCCTCGGAAACCTGTAACCTGAGGACAATCAAGGAGCAGCGGGGCGTGGATAACGAACTCGTACCTACTTCTTTTTCTGCACGGCAGACGAGTCGTAAGACGATAAGGTAGAATTCCGAGAATTCTCCAATTTCGTCAAGAACGGTTAGATCCAACGAACTAGATAGACTTCTATATAATATATATATAAATAGAGAGAGAAATAAGAAAGAAAAGAACGATACGGAAAATTACTCATCACTGTTTAATTTGAAATATTACCAATCATAATTCGTAACGTGTCATTAAAAAACAAAAGAAAAAAAAAAACAGAATCGATATCTATAGCGAGAGAATACAAAATGTAAAAACAAGAAAAACGTCATATTGCATCCAGCTCGGTACAGTACACACTACAACCGTAATATTTTTACATCAACGCGCGTATTTTTTCCCCCTTTTGACGTATTGCCCTGTTGAAACATCGGAGTCAAATATACAACGCCGTCGGGGGTCGTGGGGATAGTCGCTATAAACTCAGAATAGACGTTTCGAATGCGCCAATAAATTAGAAAAACGTTCAGAATAATAGTTCCACCACACAAATTAAATAACTTGCAACCATCATCAGTAAGAGGGTAAAACGTGGGTCAAAATTTATTAAAACAGACAAACAAAGCTCAATAAGGAAAACAAAAAAGAACGAAGATGTCCAATAATCCTAGAGGTGTCCAAATTCTGCCGATCCAGACTTGAAAATCGAAACCCTCTCAATTTCATCCTCGCAGCAGGAGATCAAGTTCTAGAACAATTCGTCGCAATGAACTGTCTCTCAGAGCGCAAAACGTCTGCAAAGGTTTTCTCTCCTCCAATGGAGTGGCGATGCAGAAACGTCTCAGCAACACTTTCGATTAAAATCCGGCCTGAAATACGATGACGTGCTCGGGAAATACCCTCGCGGTCAGGTTACCAACATCGATGATCGGATTATCTGTCGCTAGAAAATTGTGAAGTCAGCAATAGAAGAAAGGACGCCATCAGAGGGAATTGAGCGAATTGTTAATGATTCGTTCTTTCTCTTGGGCATTGAGGCCGGCAGAAGAGCTGAGAGAGGCTGCATCCAGATTCTTCTTTAGCCAGTCCTGCCTTTATGCAGTGGAATCCGGAATCTGTGGTATCATTATCGGATGAAGTTGGCAGAAACACTAACTCCTTTCCCAAAGTCTCAGCCCAAGAAGTTGGCTACAGGTGGTGGAAATCTTAGGAAACGTATGATCGCCATCTACACGCAGGAAAAAGAAGAATTCGAAGAAAAATAGCAAAGAAGGGAGCCAATGTATTGAAAAAAACGAACGGAGTACTTAAAGAACAAAAAAGTGAAAAGAAATCCAAATGAAGACTAATAATTCTGCTTCTGCTATTGAAGTTGAGTTTGTAAAGCTTTCCAGTTAAAATTTTGCGAAGTAAAAATCTGCTGATTGGACCAGGTATAGTGTGTTTCTGTATATACGGATATAATCCATTTCGAAATATCAAATTTTATTATTATTTACTATTTACTGTCTTCTGTAACGAGCTACGTTTCGAATGCGCCAATATATTATAGTCAAAAAAAATCGTAATTAGAGTAGGCTATGTGAATGGATTGTTACTTTAGCCACCACCACATAATGACATTTATTCCTTGACATTTAATTTGAGGTTATAAACTTTGGTTACAATAAATGTCAATGTGGTGGTGGCTAAAGCAACGGTCGAAAACATTTACATAGCCTACACCAATTATGTTTTTTTTCGATGGCACCTGCTAACTATTACTGTAGAGCTCTGAAATGAACTGCTAGAGTATAATTTATAATGAAATAACGGAGAAATAATAGAAACAACAACAAGACTTAAAACCATAAATAGTGTCAGGTGACAGAATTTGGCCTCGCTTTCAACTAATGAGAATTCACTGTCAAAGTGGTCTGTTCAGAAATTTGTCTCTCTACTTTAAAAATAGACTATAGAGAAACTTTAAGAATAAATAGTTGTAATACCCTGTCCAATTTTTTGAGAGTGATTGACACTTCTGCCACACAAATTAAATAACTTCTAACCATCGTCAGTAGCAAGGTAAAACAAGGATCAAAATTTATTAAAACAAAAAAAAAAAAATCCAACAAGAGAAACGAAAAAACCAAGATGTCCAATAATCCTAGAGGTGGGTGATATTGAGCTGCGACCTCTCAAAGCTCCCCATCCAGTCTAAGAGCTTTAATAAACTTGCATTAGCTGTGATGGTATCAGAGATGGTCGTCTACGACGACTTTGCCGTGATAATTGACTCGGGTTTCCATGATGGCGGTGCAGTAAGATGTCAGGTGTTCTGGATTTTCATCCTCCGCCCCCCGTAGCAGAACCTGCAGTCGTTATCCTGCTTTAGACCTATCCTTATCATGTGTTCACCATGGTGAAGAAAATCTTTGAGGATACGCAATCTGTTTCTATTTAGTTCTAGCGAAGTTTTTGCTCTGTGCTTGTTGTAGTCTTCCAAAGGAGATCTTGAAGTGTCTCAGACCAGGGAGATTCTCCCAGAGTCTTTAAATTCTTTTTTTAGTAGGTGCTCATCCCGATTCCACAGAACGGTTCCGATCCCACAAACGAGGTTGTAGCGGCCTTCCTTGCTAATGAATTAGCTTCTGATTCCAGTATGTCCTGATACTCGGCTTTTCCTCGCGAAGGTTGTTTAATCTGTTAAGACATTCCCGGACTAATTTCGTGCTATGGTGTTAGAACTAACTATCGGAGAAAATTGCAATCTCTCGCCTTCCGATAGTTCCTCTCCAAGCTCAGTTGAGCACATCTGATCTCCGCTTGGAAGACGCTGGGGTATATCTGCATTGGCTCGGAATATATGAGGAAGAAAGGACGCCCTCAGAGGGAATTGTGCGGATTGCCAATGACTCGTTCTTTCTCTTGAGCATTGAGGTTCGCAGAGGAACCACCACACCCAGTTGTTTGACTGAGTTTTGCGAATCCAGCTTTAACTGCTTAAGATATCAAAAAAACTCGTAAAACCTTTTTTGTAGAGCATGAAATTTTTTACACAAAAGTTCCGAACAAAATTAGCTCGATTACTCGAAAACCATAACAGTTAGAGTAGTGCACTCCCAGACTTTTTTGTAGGAAATTTTATGCTCTACAAAAAAGTCTTACAAATTTTTTGATATCTTCTGTCGTTACCACTACGTCTGCCAAGAAAGCGAAAATTAGGGTTAGTTTTGCGAATCCAGCTTTAACTGCTTAAGATATCAAAAAAAACTCATAATGCGTTTTTTGTAGAGCATGAAATTTCCTACAAAAAAGTCCGAACAAAATTAGCTCGATAACTCCAAAACTGCAACAGTTAGAGTAGTGCTTTCCCGGACTTTTTTGTAGGAAATTTCATCCTCTACAAAAAAAATCGTACCAGTTTCTTGATATCTTCTGTCGTTACTCCTATGTCTGCCAAGAAAGGGAAAATTAGGGTCAATTTCTCCAAACCAAGCTTTAACCGCTCAAGATATCAAAAAACCTCGTAAGACCTTTTTTTGTAGAGCATGAAATTTCCTACAAAAAACACGAACAAATTAGCTCTATGACTCAAAAACCATAACAGTTAAAGTAGTGTTCTCCCGAACTTTTTTGTAGGAAATTTTATGCCTTACAAAAAAAAGTCTTACAACTGTTTTGATATCTTCTGTCGTTACCACTACGTCTGCCAAGAAAGAGAAAATTAGGGTTATTTTTGCGAATCCAGTTTTAACCGCTCCAAATATCAAAAAACCTCGTAAGACCTTTTTTTGTAGAGCATGAAATTTCCTACAAAAAAATCCGAACAAATTAGCTCAATAACTCGGAAACCGTAACAGTTGGAGCAGTACATTCCTGTCCAAGTTCAGTTGAGCACATCTGATCTCCGCTTGGAAGACGCTGGGGTATATCTGCATTGGCTCGGAATATATGAGGAAGAAAGGACGCCCTCAGAGGGAATTGTGCGGATTGCCAATGACTCGTTCTTTCTCTTGAGCATTGAGGTTCGCAGAGGAACCACCACACCCAGTTGTTTGACTGAGGAGACGCAAACTCAATGGAATCAAAATCTTAACATGCTGCATCCAGATTCTTCTTTAACCAGTCTTGTTTCTAACAGTGGAATCCGGAATCTATGGTATCACTATCGACACTACTGCTATCGATCTTTTGAAGTCAGTTGATTCTGCAAGTCCTACACCAGGTTCGTTTAAGTCACCGCAGAACAAACAACTCCTTTCCCAAAAAAGTTGGTGGCTTCAGGTGGTGGAAAACATGGGAAACGTATGATTGCAGGACAAAGCAGAATTCGAAGAAAAATGAGATTAAAGATAGCAAAGAAGGGAGCCAAGGTATTGAAAAAGTATTTTAAGAAAAAAGACTCCCCAGATGAAGACGAAGAATTCTGCTTCTGCTATTGAAGGAGATTTAATCGTAAAAGTGTCGTCGAAAAAAACAAGTTTGTAATGAACTTTGTGGCATTCATCCAGAGGAAGTTCTTTCATTACATTTCCCAAATAATTTCGATCCTAGCGGAAGCGATAGAAGATCAGCGTCCAAGATTCAAGAGTATTTAGTATTTTTACACCGACCTATCACGGATTCTGCCTGCAGTAACGAATTTTTGATTAATTAATCATTTATACTTTTAATTTCATTATAAAGTTACGCTTAGAAAATTTGACGTTTAACGAAATTCTGACACATCGGAACCAGCATTTAACATTTGGAGGTTATTGTGTTGCCAAACATCATCTGTCAATGTGACAGCTTTGATTGACAATCCACGTGACAGATCGGAATTTCACATTTTACAACGCGAAAAAGTTTCGACAAACTTCAACGGTGACGTTTTCAATTCCACCTCAAACGAGATCTCGCCACCATCGAACAACTTCCTAATTATTCAAATTAATTTCACTAAAATGTAACCGTTCTCCCGTTTCTGGCAATCATCGAAATCGTCAGATGAAACCCGAGTGCCCGAAAAGATCTCACCGACTCCCAGAATCAGAATTTTGTTCGGACGAACTGCACTCGTGTCTTCCACCATCGAGTATAAGAATCGGACAGGCTATGAAACGAGAGAAACGGAGAGGACTGGGAATTGTCTGGCGTAACTGTCACGGGGCGAATTACGAAGTTTCCCCTTTTCCCGTTTATACATGGAGGGACCTGAACACTTAACAGAAGTTGTATCTCAAGCTGGAAACGTCGCTCCCACAATTCTCCAAGACCAGATAACGAAATGTGCGTAGGATGTGCGGCTAATGTGTTGTGTGGATCTTCCCCATCGCGCACAACCTTCAGGGGTCTCTCTCTCTCTCTCTACTCCCTAGCGGTGCCGGTGGTTGAATCCGCTCGCTAGATTAGCTAAAGTTTACACATTCCGTGTGAATAACTGATAAAGTTTGACGGATCGGACGTTCGGGACTGGCGAGAACTTTAGGTTAAACACACCGGTAATTATTTACGAGCCGGAATAATACATTAATGGATTGTCTCCGGGAGCTCGTCTACGCGAAAGGTGTGCGGTGGTGCTTTTAAATTTCGCTTGGGAGACGTAAGTAAGAGGTTCATTAGCATAATTGAGCTGTCAAATTTTTTTTTCCAATGAAATGATTGTGCCTATTTTACTATAATAGGCTAGAATACAAACTGTGCTAACATAACCTCGATCGATTTTAGATGTCAAATTTTGACAAGTAAATAGATAATAACAATGAAGTTAGGTCATCAATCTAGGCAACATTAGAGTCCGACCAAATTAAATCTAGCGTTACCAACCTGATGCACATGACCTTGGATATATCGTATATATACAGCGTGGACCATGAAGTTTGACCTAAGAAAACCGAAAAATGGATTTTGTGATATGTCACGTGACTACCACTGTTTCGGGAAAAAAATGAAATCGGTCGAAAAGATGACGTTATTTTGTCTAAAAACTGACGGCGACCTTTCATCGCCAGTGTAACGTTTTTATTATATATCGACTTTTTGGGAAATTGACATTTCTCCTTTAAATAGATGTTATATACAGAGTCACCCAAAACGATTGAAAACAAGTTGAATTTTTGGTTTTATATTTTTATCTTAGGTTGGTCAAAATGATTGGAAAACTCTCGAAAAGTCTATTAATCTACCGAGAAACGTCAAATTTGACGTAAATGTCAGTTAATCATACACATAATCGTTGCTCGGCTTAATCAAGGACAAAATTAGCTCGATAACTCGAAAACCATAACAGCTAGAGTAGTGCACTCCCAGACTTTTTTGTAGAAAATTTAATGCTCTACAAAAAAGATCCTAAAATTTTTTTGATATCTTCTGTCGTTAAGCCTACGTCTGCCAAGAAAGGGAAAATTAAGGATATTTTTGCGAACCCAGCTTTAACCGCCCAAGATATCAAAAAAACCTTTAAGACCCTTTTTGTAGAGCATGAAATTTCCTACACGAAAGTCCAAACAAATTACCTCGATAACACGAAAACCGCAACAGTTAGAGTAGTGCTTTCGCGGACTTTTTCGTAGGAAATTTCATGCTCTACATAAAAAGTCGTACAAGTTTTTTGATATCTTTTGTCGTCACCCCTAGGTCTGCTAAAAAAAGGAAAATTAGGGTTATTTTTGCGAATCCAGCTTTAACTGCTTAAGATATCAAAAAAAAACTCGTAAAACCTTTTTTGTAGAGCATCAAATTTCCTACAAAAAATCCGAACAAAATTAGCTCGATAACTCGAAAGCTTTAACAATTAGAGTAGTGCACTCCGGGACTTTTTTGTAGGAAATTGTATGCTCTACAAAAAAGGTGTTACGAGTTTTTTGATATCTGAATGATATGAATCCAGCCTTAACTGCTTAAGATATCAAAAAAAACTCGTAAGACCCTATTTGTAGAGCATGAAATTTCCTACAAAAAAATCCGAACAAATTAGCTCGATTACTCGAAAACCATAACAGTTAGAGTAGTGCACTCCGGGACTTTTTTGTAGGAAATTTCATGCTCTACAAAAAACGTCTTACAAGTTTTTTGATATCTTCTGTCGTTACCCCTACGTCCGCCAAGAAAGGGGAAATTAGGGTTATTTTTGCGAATCCAGCTTTAACCGCTCAAGATATCAAAATACCTCGTAAGACCTTTTTTGGTAGAGCATGAAATTTCCCACAAAAAAATCCGAACAAAATTAGCTCAATAACTCGAAAACCGCAACAGTTAGAGTAGTGCTTTCGCGGACTTTCTTGTAGGAAATTTCATGCTCTACAAAAAAAGTCGTACCACTTTCTTGATATCTTCTGTCGTTACTCCTATGTCTGCCAAGAAAACGAAAATTAGCGTCATTTTTGCGAATCCAGCTGTAGCTGCTTAAGATATCAAAAAAAACTCGTAAAACCTTATTTGTAGAGCATGAAATTACCTACAAAAAAATCCGAACAAATAGCTCGATTTACTCGAAAACCATAAGCGTTAGAGTAGTGCACTCCAGGACTTTTTTGTAGGAAATTTTGTGCTCTACAAAAAAAGCCTTAAAACTTTTTTGATATTTTCTGTCGTTACCGCTACATCTGCCAAGAAAGCGAAAATTACGGTTAGTTTTGCGAATCCAGCTTTAACTGCTTAAGATATCAAAAAAAACTCGTAAAGCCTTTTTTTGCAGAGCATGAAATTTCCTACAAAAAAACACGAACAAATTAGCTCTATTACTCGAAAACCATAACAGTTAGAGTAGTGTTCTCCCGAACTTTTTTGTAGGAAATTTTATGCTCTACAAAAAAAGTCCTACAACTCTTTTGATATCTTCTGTCGTTACCACTACGTCTGCCAAGAAAGCGATAATTAGGGTTATTTTTGCGAATCCAGCTTTAACTGCTTAAGATATAAAAAAAACTCGTAGGACCCTATTTGTAGAGCATTAAATTTCCTACAAAAAAATCCGAACAAAATTAGCTCGATTACTCGAAAACCATAATAGTTAGAGTAGTGCACTCCCAGACTTTTTTGTAGGAAATTTTATGCTCTACAAAAGAAGTCTTACAAATTTTTTGATATCTTCTGTCGTTACCACTACGTCTGCCAAGAAAGCGAAAATTAGGGTTAGTTTTGCGAATCCAGCTTTAACTGCTTAAGATATCAAAAAAAACTCGTAAGGCGTTTTTTGTAGAGCATGAAATTTCCTACAAAAAAGTCCGAACAAAATTAGCTCGATAACTCCAAAACTGCAACAGTTAGAGTAGTGCTTTCCCGGACTTTTTTGTAGGAAATTTCATCCTCTACAAAAAAATCCTACCAGTTTCTTGATATCTTCTGTCGTTACTCCTATGTCTGCCAAGAAAGGGAAAATTAGGGTCAATTTCTCCAAACCAAGCTTTAACCGCTCAAGATATCAAAAAACCTAGTAAGACCTTTTTTTGTAGAGCATGAAATTTCCTACAAAAAACACGAACAAATTAGCTCTATGACTCAAAAACCATAACAGTTAAAGTAGTGTTCTCCCGAACTTTTTTGTAGGAAATTTTATGCCTTACAAAAAAAAAGCCTTACAACTGTTTTGTTATCTTCTGTCGTTGCCACTACGTCTGCCAAGAAACAGAAAATTAGGGTTATTTTTGCGAATCCAGTTTTAACCGCTCCAGATATCAAAAAACCTAGTAAGGCCTTTTTTTGTAGAGCATGAAATTTCCTACAAAAAAATCCGAACAAATTAGCTCAATAACTCGGAAACAGTAACAGTTAGAGCAGTACATTCCTGGACTTTTTTGTAGAGAATTTCATGCTCTACAAAAAATGTCATATGAGTTTTTGTGATATCTTAAGCGGTTAAAGCTGGATTCGCAAAAATATCCCTAATTTTGCCTTTCTTGGCAGTCGTAGGAGTAACGATAGAAGATATTAAAAAACTTTCAAGACTTTTTTTGTAGAGCACGAAATTTTCTACAAAAACATCTGATCATTATAATTTTCGACTTTCTTCTTGACAAAAAACAAACAACTCGAAACCAGTCCGGCATTCATATTCCATCACGCCCCTATACGAATTCAAAATGAGGACGACACGAACGGGGGGCGGATAAATTCATTTCCATCGGAATCAAATTAAAGTCGGCCGCGACAAATCGCTCATGAAACATTCTCGCGTTGTATTTTTGTTTTATTTCTGCTGCTTTTTTTTTTGGACGTTCGTTCGCCTGCGAACCCCCTCGCTTCGCTTAGTTGATAATTGATTTATTCCGCCAATAACGGAACCAATTAGAGAGGGAAGAGCGGGAAGTAGGAAGTGCACGTGACGGCCGATGAGAGTATCCGCATTTTTGTTTCGTTCATTAACAATTGCGGCGACGATTCCGATCGATGTTTTCCAACGTTTACTGCAGCGTATGGTTTCGACGAAAAAGATATTTTCTTGAGCCCGTTGTATGGTTTAGTTTGGGGTGAGAGGGAGGGGAAAGGGGAGATCTCGTAACAATAAACGACTATTACGTCGGTTTCAATGGAGGAAAGGAAACGATTGTGTGTGTAGAGATTAGAAAACGTTAGATAAATTGGAGGGCTAAGTTATTGTCAAGTTCAGTCTTTTGTGGGTTGTATTACACAGACAGGAAGTTTCGAATTTACTTCCTACTTGGTGAATCGTGTCACGTCCACGAGCATGATAAAATTTAAGTTTTCTTCGAGTCGAAGTAATTTCTTCTACTTATAATTTTCTTGCGCTAACTCGATCGGCAAACTCGCAGCTGTTGAATGAAATTTATTTTAAAAAGAAATTAGCACCGATGTTCTAATAAATCAACAGGAAGTTTCGATTTCAATTGTCGTTATATAGGTGTTAAAGTAATTCTTGGAATACCACCCACACGCATGTTAAAACTTACTTGTTAGTATAGGTATAGAATATCAATTTACTATGGCGATAACAGATTGGAAATTTCAAAATAAAAAACACATTCGGCGCAAACAGAAAACTCGATTTATCGCTCCTTAATTACCCCATAACAATGGCGTGTTTACATTTTAATAATCCCCTCTGTAATACATATAACGTTTCTATTTCCAGGAGGGCCGACCGGTCGAGACATATTCGGGTACTGTTTCGCAAGAGGTCGCTGAAACACGTTCGAAGGATATACAAGGAGAGTGAGAGAAACAGCTGAGAAGGTAAGCGATATTAAAGCGATTCTCCCAATGTTTATAGTCTTTGCATAGCGGAATTTTGTGGATACACAGTCGTCCCAAAATGGTTCCAACGTAAAAGAGCTTTTGAGAGAAGTCGAAATCGATAACACAAAAAAATAAACTTTCTGAACGTGACTATTTAGAAATGTCATTAGTGTCAATTTTAAGGCTGTCAATTTTGACAGATCACAAAATATTGGCAGATAGGTATGACGTTGAAGTCGCACTTGAACTAATACGAACAAATTCGATGTGGATGGCTTCCTCTGTCAAAAATATGACTTGAATGCGATTATATAGGGTAATCATAAAGTAAGGGGTATACTTTAAAGTCTTATATAACTCAAATCAAATCAAGCTAGTTGCAAAAAGTAAATGAAATCTACTTGTTTTTGGATTTGGATTTGACTGTATCTATGTAAAACAAAAGAGTTGTTACAATTGTGTCATCAGTATCAAAACGAAATCATTCAATATGGAGTTCTATTTTGAAATTAAAACTTAAATAGACGTAGAGTTCAAACGACAGATATGAAAGAACAGGGTCTGTAACTGACCTACCAGGATCAGGACGATCAAGAATTAGTGATGTCCAAGTTGCAGAGGTTCTTCATGAAAATCAGGACATAACCAGAGGTAATCCACTAGGAATCAGCAATGCAAATGCAATATCCAAGCGATTGCAATGGTGAATGGTGAAGTCAATACTCAAAACTGTAGAATCTAGTCTAGCAGAAAATCGTTCAACAAGGTCTTCGTGACAAGAAAATCTACAAGAACTGTAAACGGTAAACGATACTTGCAAATATTAAGAGATTATGTTATTCCACAGTTGCAAAACGAGCACCACGTAATTGAAAACATCATTTTTATGCAGGATGGAGCACCCACGCAGATCGTGTGTTAAGCAGACATTTTGCAAATTCATGGCCACCAAGATCAACTGACCTCTCTATGGTCAATCACACTCCTGCTAAGGCCGAACAAGGTTCTTGAGCCTTTTATTCTTCATGGACTCTCTTCTAAGGGCTGGGTGAATAGGTAACTAGGTCTTCGCTGCTTCAAGGCAGGGAGATGATAGATGGTGGTGTTCTTGGGTCGGCTTGTCTTCGGCCAGTACCATGGCTCTCCTGACGTGGATCATGGGAGGTGGTCTGTCCGGATCTAGGGTTGATAGTCTGTTGATCAGCGGATTTTCGGATCTATAAATCCTTTCCAACGTCTTCTCGGCCAGTCCAAGCATGAATTGCTTGAAGGAGGGGGGGATATAAAAAAAATGTATATTGTATATATGTACTTTACTATGACGCGGTCAAAATCCGGAAGCCCTCATAACAAATTCTTGATCTTTCATCCGTTTTGTCTTGTGTGTATCTACTAGCTGCTTAAACAATCTGATTTCTTCATTTCTTCACTGATTTTTTACAGTTGCTAACCTCTACTATCTGGCCGTCAGGATGCAATGTGTTGTTAGTGAGAAATGTTGTGTTTGCAGCACTTTCTCTCTCTTCATTTATAGACACTTGTTCAGTGAACTGAGTTTAT
The DNA here is from genome assembly GCA_023690525.1 of Holotrichia oblita. Classification (NCBI taxonomy): domain Eukaryota; kingdom Metazoa; phylum Arthropoda; class Insecta; order Coleoptera; family Scarabaeidae; genus Holotrichia; species Holotrichia oblita. Next base: position 189,906,898 of record CM043017.1, read on the forward strand.
TCAGCTCATTGATCACTACACAGGTATCGCACGCCATAATGCTTCGATGATCGTCGCACTGAATCAAGAATTATAAACGCAAGAGGTTGACAGAACAAATTTTCAGTTGGTAACACTGATTAGTTAGTAGTACAATGCGAGTATTCTCAACTGAAGTGTAGTGGTAGCATAAAAATCCCTGGTACGCTTGATACAGGATGAACAAAGTCAAGTGAAGGGTGAGTCATCTAAAATTTTCAATTGGGAACAATGTGTAATTGGCAGCACTGATAGCGCGAACTAACTTGTACATAAATTGTTTTGACAGATTCTGTAATGAGGTTAGGTATACTGCTTCAGTCGTCTACAAATATGCAACCAGAAACGACAAAATGACAGCAAATGAAAACAAGAAAATGACAGTAAACGAAAACAACCAAATGACAGTATGAAAGTACATATTTATTCAATGTAGCTAACTGTAGAATGCAAAAATCAAACGAACCAGGGATTTTTATGCTACCACTACACTACACTTCACTTGAGAATGCTCCTATTGTATGTACTTTCATAACTGTCATTTGGTTGTTTTCGTTTGCTGTCATTTTGTTGTTTTCATTTGCTGTCATTTTGTCGTTTCTGGTTGCATATTGCAACTGGGAAAGCAGTTCTCTTACGAGATTTCGTTTTTTTTCGTTACTAAAATAAACAGGGATCACTTAATGCTGCTGTCATTGCTATGAGTTTGCAAAGGTTCCAAAATTGTCCCATAGAGGGACTCATAGTGACCTGGAAAAACAACCAAAGAATCAACTGATTCTATCTATCGAATAGCCAGGGGGTCCTAATGACATTAGCTAGATGTGACAGCCATCATGGCATTTAACAGCAGATGTGCCGGTTCGCAATCGAGTAGAGCTTAGAACAGTAATACCTACGCAGAATTGCCATCTTTAAGGACGAGCCTATTTGTAGATTATGCGATGACGAGGAGGAGATGACCGCTAACCACATTGTTTTTGAATGCATTGGAAGCTGCCACTGCTAGAAGCAATTTGTTTGTCGTCTCGTTATAAAAAAACCACATTTAAACGCATACACTTCTCCAATTTCATCCTCAATTATTACATTAGTATTTGAAAACTACACCGCGAGAGTTGCAGTGGTAGCCAGACAAGTAATACAGCTTTTTAAAACGGGTCGACAACCGCAGTGGTTAGGCGACTGACTATCGTTGTGGTAGAACGATAGCAGCCAGATTTCAATTCCCTAGAGAGACGACGACATTTTTTCAGAGAGTTGAAATCCGGATCGACTTACTATGTGCTGTGAGGAGCAAAGTGCTGATGCTGTCACAAAACCATTTGAACACAATTTACGCACAAAACTAAACGACGAGAGTTGCAGTGATGACAGCCAGACAAATAATACAGCTTACGGAGTCACTGCAACTAAGCACCCACCACCCATAAAAAAAAATACTAAAACTTCGATACTATTGCTAAACAAAAACTGTTTGCCAAAAAAATCTCAAAGTGACAATCAAACTATCTTTCGCGCTCAATCTGCGGTGTGCCCCAGGGTTCTATTCATAGGCCTACGCTTTTTAATATAAAAATGTAGATGATCTCCAGGTTATCGTTATTAGGATTCTCTCATTCTCAACGTCGAAAAGACTGCTCTTGTGTAGTGGTGCTCAACAAGATTTTTTTGTAATTTCGTCTTCAGCTTAGTGAATTCTTTTTTCTTGCATTCACAGCAGCGTTGTGCGAAGACGAACGTACAACTTCACTCTTTTGAAAATCAATTTTTACTGCACAAGCAGTCTTATGGTTAACCATTAATTTCGGACAGCCTGTATGTTTAACAGTTTTGTTTAGTTTTTTTTTTTTTTTAAGTTTAAATTCAATTTATCCAAAAGTATTTAAACATACTTTTGGACAGCAGTGTATATACATTGCCGCACATAAAAATAACACCAACCCAAATCGTGCATTCACGAAATACTAACAACACAAGAAGAAAAAAAAATCCTTACCCTTCACTTCTATATTTACAAACCTGCAAAACGTACTACGCAGGCAGAGGCAGTCCTGCCAACCGGTTAGACCACACGCACGCACACTCGCAATAAATAAAAAAAAAACACACGACGAAGATCGACGCCCGTTTCCGCCTCGGAAAGGAGAATCAACGTCGGCTATCCTCCCTGTATTATATGACGAAATTTCGACGTTACGTATGAACAGTTTATACTAATACGCTCTACACGCTGTCATAAACTGGAGATATACATAAAATCGGACGTTGTTGTGGCGCTTAACGCCCAATATAACTAAATTTAGATACAATATATACGAACGACCTTGTGTAGGAGATACGATGTGTTTGTGTTGGTTTGCCTCTCTACACGTAATACGCATATAGCGTCATGTTCGACAAATCTGTCGTGCGGTTAGCATAACTCGATGCCCCCTTTCATCGGGAATTTTAAAACCGATGTGTTCTGTTGGATGCAGGTCACGGTGTTATCGGAGTTAAATGATGTATTTTTATCTTCTTTCTAAGTTAAAATAAATGCTAGAATATCGAATCTGTGTTCGTATAATTTGGTGTTGGTATTACGTAAATGTCACATTGACGTTTGTGGTTATGTTCAAATATTCTACATATTTTTATTAATTTAGTATGTTGTCAATCATCGCTGTCACATTGACAGATAATATTTGCGTGACATAATAACCTCCGAAACTTAAAGACTTCTTCAGCGGAAGAAATTGACATTTAATGTGTCAAAATATTAATAATATAAATGGAGAAGAATTCACTGATATATCAAATTTTAATTACATTCTCAAGTAATAATGAAATGATTTGAATTATTCGTATATCAATCTATTTTTTGGCAAGCTCTAACAATTCTGTTCAAGGATTAGGGAAAAACATGGCAAAAATATCTATACGCAAAAAAAAAAATGTAAAACACCAAAAAGAACTATGAATGTCAATGAAGTAGATGTTCAAAATATTATGTAGCGTCTTATTATGATGGGTGGATGCAAAATTGAGTGGCCTTTCGATTGATATAAGATTGTCTATACTGTAACGACATTTAATTCAAACTTAAAAAGAATAGTTAAAAGTTGGTAATAACACTAAACACTTTAACCCACTGAACACTAAACAAGTTTTAACTAAAACACCGACGCGTTTCAACAGCAATGCTGTCATTATCAAGGCGATAATAAAACTAAATTAAAATAAGATCTACAAAAACAGGTAACCTAAATGTTATGCACGCTCAATCCTTACTTTTATATATTTCTAAACTTTCGAAAACATTTAGAAACTTAACAATAAACATCGGTATCACCTCACACCACAACTTTGATTAATTAATCGGGACACGTGTTTCGAAAACGCATGGGTTTTCATCATCAACCGAATACCGAATGAATAAATAAAATTAAAACACCATCATTATAAACATCCCCCTACTTATTGTATAAACAAGCAACGCATGCGAACTCTACTTAACCGGACTAATCGTTAGCACATGTTGCGAAGGGACATCCTATCTCTTTAAATTCGTAAACAAAACCGACCTTCCAAGAATCGATGGTTCTCTATTCATGAGATTATTTTCGTGTTTATACATAAAAATACTCTCGTAGGCGACGAGTTCCCTTGGCTTATCGACGGCTTTTAATAATTTGACACTGTCTGTTTCAATATGATGTCCCTTTTCAATAAAATGTTGTGCTACTGCGGACTTTTCCTTTCTTCCGTATCGAAAGTGAGCTAGATGTTCTTTGTATCTAGTCTCTATTGACCGTTTTGTTTGCCCGATATAAATTTGATCACAGTCTTTACATGCAATTTTATAAATTCCCGACTTCTGTCTCCCATCTCAGGTTTGTCTTTCGGTTTGCCTAAAAGATTTTTTAACGTACTATTGGTCTTATAACAGACATTTAAATTAAACTGTTGAAAAACGCGGTTCAATCCTTTGGTTATAGGGTGGAACGGTAACTTAATAAATTTCTTTTCCCGGTTATTCGATGGGACTAAAGTGGTGGAATTTCTGACGTGATTCTTATATTGGGCTTTTTTAAGCGTGCATTCAACATCTGCAGAAGAGAAACCATTATAAACCGCTATTCTCTTAATAAATTCTAATTCCTTCTGAAATCTCACTTTATTTAGCGGGCATTTAACCAATCTATTAATTAAAAAATTTATCGCGGACATTTTCTTTTGATCACAATGATTTGAATCTGCTAGAATGAATCTATTCGTATTTGTTTCTTTTCTGTAGATGTCAATTTCCAATCTATTATGTTCATTCCTAATAACTAGAGTATCCAAGAAAGGAAGTTTGTTGTTCACTTCTTCTTCTACTGTAAATTTAATGGTATTAAATCTGGAATTTAATTTGCTGAGGAATTCGTTGACACTCATTTTTGTAGTGTCGAACACCGCGAATATGTCATCCACGTACCTAAGCCAGATTCTCGGAAAATATCCATTCTCTCTTTTCATGCTCGTTTCAAAACTACTCATGAACAAATTAGCAATGAAAGGGGATAACGGATTACCCATTGCAGTGCCTTCATTTTGTTCATAAAACTTCCCATTCACTTGAAACCGATTTTTGCGACATGCACAACGAGGTTAATCTTTTGTATTCAGCTATTTTAATCTCATCTACGTTATTATGTTTCAGAAAATTTACTAAGAACTCCAACGTTTCTGGTATAGGTACGCTCGGAAAAAGTGAACTAACGTCAAATGAAATGAGAATTTCTCCTTGTTTTAGTTCAATGTTATTTATCTGTTCCACAAATTCAATTGAGTTTCCCACCGTTAAGTTTTCAGTATGTAAGGAGAATTTCTTATATTCATTAGATAGCCATTTGGATAAATAATATGTCGGTGAATTGATTCCTGAAACTATGGGTCTTACTGAATTTCCGGGTTTATGAATTTTCGGCAAACAATACATTTTCGGAATAGTGGGGTGAGAGCTAATCAGTTTAAATTTTAAGTTTTTATCAATTAAGTTAGGGCAATTTTTGATTGTGTCCCTAGTTTCTATGATCATTGACGGCAATGGGTTCTTTTTTAATTGCTTATATGGTCCAGAAGCTATATAATAAGTTGTCAACTCGCGTATAATATTCCTGTTTATCCAAGATGACTATTTTGTTTCCTTTATCGGCTTTTAGATAAAAACAATCTTTCTCTCTAAGACCTTTAACGATTTTGAGTTCTTTCTTACTATTGTTGAAGCCACTAACACGAGCATTTTTTGTAATTTTGGTTTTGCATGCATTCCTTAGTTGTATAATCCATGCCTCTAATATTCGTTTCTATGGACGCTACATGTGCTAACGATTAGTCCGGTTAAGTAGAGTTCGCATGCGTTGCTTGTTTATACAAGAAGTAGGGGGATGTTTATAATGATGGTGTTTTAATTTTATTTATTCATTCGGTATTCGGTTGAGGATGAAAACCCATGCGTTTTCGAAACACGTGTCCCGAATAATTAATTAAAGTTGTGGTGTGAGGTGATACCGATGTTTATTGTTATTACGAGCCCACAGTCCTTGAAATCACTCTGATTTAGAAACTTACAATTGTTTATTTGTCAAATTAATTTAACATTCGTATGATCGATGTTGTGATCTGTTTCAAAAATGTGTTGGGCAACGCTCGATTTCTCAATTCTATTAAATCTAAGATGAGCCAAATGCTCTTTGAATCTAGTTGAGACTGCTCTCCTGGTTTGCCAATTTTAATTAATTTAATTTAATTTAATAATTTGCCAATACAGCAACCTAGTTTTGCAGTAAAAAATTCGTTAGAATTTATTAAAGTAATTCAAAATATTCAGTTGCTGGAGGGTGAAATATTGATTTCATTTGATGTTAGTTCTCTCTTTCGTAGTGTACCGATTCCAGACACCTTGACATACCTCGAGGACTTGTTGCTTCAAAATAGTTTGAGTCAACAATGTGTCCAGGAATATATTCGCTTAACTGACATCTGTATGAAACAGAACATTTTTCAATTCAACGGGAGTTTTTATGAACAGCTGGAAGGAACGGCAATGGGTCGCCCTTTTTGGCTAACCTTTTCATGAGCCGTTTTGAAAAGGACTTAGAATCTGAGAGCGAATACTTTCCTAGGGTTTGGTTGAGGTATGTGGATGATATTTTCGCTATATTTGACACTAAAAAATGTAATATTGACGATTTTCTCAATAGATTAAATAATCTGTTCGAAATCATAAAGTTCATTTGTGAAAGAGAAGAAAACGGTCAGCTACACTTTCTAGATACTTTAGTAATTAGAAATAACAATAGATTAGAGTTTGACGTGTATAGAAAGGGAACCAGTACACTTCGCTACATTCCTTCGGACTCCCATCATTGTGTTCAACACAAAATGGCAAGCCTGAATTTTTTGGTCAACAGACTTCTCACTTTTCCCTTGAACAAGGCGAGGTATGAGAAAGAGCTTAAAATTATTAAAGATGCGGCTAAGTGTAATGGTTTCCAGCCTCAGCATATCTATAAGTTAATTAGGAAGTTTAATTATAAGAAAACTGTGTAAGAATCTACGACTTTTCGAGAGGATGTTAAAGCTTCACCCGTTGTGACCCTCCCTTACGCTCCCTTTATCACTAAAGGTTTCAAAGAGCTAGATCTTAGAATAGTTTGCAGTTCTGGGACTAGTTGACGAAGTCTCATCGGTAACCCTAAAGATAAAATACAACCTCTAGAAAAGTCAGGTATTTACGAAATCGATTGTAAAGATTGTAATCAAAAATATATTGGGCAAACCAGGAGAGCAGTCTCAACTAGATTCAAAGAGCATATGGCTAATCTTAGATTTAGAATCGAATTGAGAAATCGAGCGTTGCCCAACACATTTTTGAAACAGATCACAACATCGATCATACGAATGTTAAATTAATTAGACAAATAAACAATAATTGTAAGTTTCTAAATGTTCAAGTACCGAGGTCAAACTTTGTAAACTTCTTTCGTGCATAACTTTATTATTTTAAATGGAACACCCTGTATGTATTTATATCATCGGATAGAACATTTTATTGTAAAAAACAGTGTCAGGAATCCCTATGACTATCTGTACTAGTTTTTAAGTTATTTGCGATTTTAGATAATTTAAGTGAACTAAATTTGTTTTCTGTAAGTGAACACCCAGTATATCTTTACATCGATGGATGATAAAAATATTATTTAATAACTTAAAAACTAGTACAAGGGATAGGGATTCCTGATACTGGTTTTTAGACAAATGTTCTATCTGACAACATAAATACATACAGGGTGTTCCATTTAAAATAATAAAGTTATGCACGAAAGAAGTTCACAAACTTTGGCCTCGGTACTTGAACGACCTATGGAATATTCGTTAACTTCGAATCTGGAATGGAATTATTGTTTGTCTGGATTTTAGACATATATCAGATAGAGAGTCAAAACTGTCGCAATCTTTTTTACTTATGTCCAATCCTTCAAATGTCTCAATTTCTTATGCCACTCCTTTACCTTTTCTTCTTTGCTTACACTCAAAAAACTTTCATCACTGCTGTCTGTAATGTTTACTGCATTCCAGTCTACAGTCTACTCTATTATTTTGACATATCTCTGTGTTACGTTCAGTAATTTGTTTACGTAGGCTAAGGTGCGTTCGTATAAAATTATTTTTCTTAACAATAACAACCTCAAAAACTTAAAGACCGGTTTACGATGTGCAAATTTAAAGCGTAATATGTATGTAACAGTATTAGGATCACAATTGGTTCTCCTGATCGACCCACGTTGATCGTATCAAATAATAGTTTTCGAATTTACGTCGCGCCCGATTAAATTCCAATTCAATAGCCTCCTCTAGATTAATTACATCTAAATGGTGTGCGTTAAGCCTACTCGACACAATCGACTCCTTATTCTCGTCCGTAGCGAATAATTCGCAATACCGAAACATATAATTCATACCGCCCAACGTTTGAAATACGAATCCGGTAAACACTCATTGTTCATTTGGTTCGCTACTTTAACAAGTATGTATATAGCGAACGCATTATTCTGATTGTTCCTTCACACCCTTCCAATGCGGTTTACCTAAGTGTATATATATATATTATATATACAGTACATAGATATAAGCCCTCTAGTTAGTTCCTGTGGGATTTACTCTATCGTGCAAAACAATGCGTCATGAATAATAGATTGCTTTTAACTACAGTTAAGGTAATATTATTAATAAATGTTGTGCACAGGCTGCAGGGCCGATACGACGAACGCGAAACGTGGTGGGCTGCCTCAGCGCGGACGCTTGCATGCTTATGCAAATGGAAAATTACGGATTCTGATGGCACGATTAGCCATCATAGCGCTGATGTGATATCCTGCTTATATGGTAATCATAGTATGTACATATATAGGTATGGATGTCGTGAAATGTAGCATTCGGCCTTGTTCCAAATAGATCGTAGATTGCTGATTTTAAGATTACGCGGACGCACCTATGTAAAGCTAAACGGTTTTCGTGCTAGGATATTGTATCGGCTACAATTTCCAGATTTCTATTTCAAGCAATAATCTGGAAAGGACCAAATATAACAAGGAGAAAATTTAATCTGATTGGTTTAAAGTAAGCACCGAAAGGAACAAATTTAAATCTTTACATACAATGCTAGAACAAAGAGGAATTGACAGAAAATGAGTTTTACGTTTGACAGTTGCAAAATGGGACGCTTTATATTTGAATTAATAAAATAGGAGAAATTTAAAACTTAATTCCAAAGTGGTGAGTCTTTCAACTTCCAAGTTTGGGAATCAATTCGTTGGCAGTGTCGACTAATACGCCTTAGTCCACAATATTAACTGCATGTTGATCTGTTCAGTCAATGTGAAATGTTTAAAACCAGTAACGAATGGTTGATAGTAAAGAATAAAGCTTTAGGTTGTTTAGTGTGTAAGAAAATACCAGGCTTTTTGTGTAACTAATGAGAAAAACCTAAGGATTTCAAAAGCATGACAGGAATGCACAATTACAGAAAACACAAAAAAATCTGAAGCTCATACCAAAGCACTTGAAATTTTGCACAAATCTGAAAAAGGAGAAATTGAAACTGTAGTTGATGATTGAAAATACAATTTTTAACAACTGAGAGGGTGCTTAAAACAGCCTATAAAGTCGTAAAAGACCAAAGACCGTTTGTAGATCTTCAAACTTTAAATTTAAACGGGAAAAATACTACATTCGGATAAAACATGCGCTGAAATTGCTATTCATATTACGTCAGAAATGAAGAAAAGAAATTGTCAGGAAATAGTTTCTTCAAAGATGTGGCGGTTTTTATTAGGGCCTTTTATGAAGATATTCCCGGAGAAGGTTCTGTTTTCAACTTGGATTTAATAGAGCTTTCAAACACATCTGCAGAGAATATTACAAAACAATTACAAATTTGTTTAAATTAAAATGGATTTGACGAGAACTTTCTTCAAGAATGTTTCATTGGTTTTGCATGTGATGGACAAAATTTACACCTTATACCATCAGTCGCCTAAAAACCAAAATAAATTGAAATAGGTGGCAGTTTTCTTGGAAACACAACTTTTAAAAATTGGTCGAATATTCTCAGTTTATTGGATCGCTTCTAGTAGACGTACTGTCAACGCAGTCTTACAAAATTATTTGCCACCCGAACAATCAAAAAGTTCTTGATATTTGGGTTGATCGGATGATTGTGCTGTAGAGCCTAGCCGTGGTAGTCATTTGTTCTTCTCCCTTCCCGCTTTAAAGGATAGAAGCATTATGGCATGTCAGTATAAACCACTGAAATGCCATGTTTCGAAAAAAATATCTACGATTTGCTCATTGCAAATTGGAAACGTCAAAGAGAAAATTTAAGGTGATGAGCGATAAAACCATAATCCATAATAGAACTCATTTCCCGTTAGTTTTGTTAATGTGGTTAGATATTCTGAGATACTCAGCTAAATCAAAAGCAAACATTCATTCCGAATCATTAACATCCCCCATATGTAACCCACAATTTCTCCCATAATTACATAGATGAATTGAAAAAATTGATAATTTCATTTTATAGAGCCATGATCAAATTTTGCTGTCAACTATTGAAGATTACTGACGCTACGCAGTACCATAGGCTATTTTTTGTGTTGGTTCGACTGCAACCTCCACGTATATATGTATACTCAAAGGAAAAAGAAATACGACAATTTCAATACGTGTATCGGTATTGTAATTATCCCATCCCCTTTTTCTCGAGTTCTTTTCGAGTTGGCACCTATTACGTGCGGCGCAGCTGCTTAACTATACGAAATATGAACAAATTTGACGTTTAAATGTCAGATATAACATTAGCACTAAATGCCATCTATGGATTTGACATCTAACTACCAAATGACGTTTTAAATCTCAGGTTAAACAATAATATCAAATGTCATTTAGGAATTTGACATTTAACTACCAAAAAATAAGCAAATTTGGCGTTTAAATGACAGATATAACAATAATATTAGAATCAGTAAAACATGAACTGCTAAATATGAAGAAATTTTACATTTAAACGTCTGAGATAACAATAATATTAAATGCCATCTATGGATTTGACATCTAACTACCGAATATGAACAAATTTGACGTTTTAAATGTCAGATTAAACAATAATATCAAATGTCATTTAGGAATTTGACGTCTAACTACCGAATACGAACAAATTTGACGTTTTAAATGTCAGATTAAACAATAATATCAAATGTCATTTAGGAATTTGACATTTAACTACCAAATATGAACAAATTTGACGTTTTAAATGTCAGATTAAACAATAATATTAAATGCCATCTATGGATTTGACATCTAACTACGAAATATGAACAAATTTGATGTTTTAAATGTCAGATTAAACAATAATATCAAATGTCATTTAGGAATTTGACATTTAACTACCAAATATGAACAAATTTGACGTTTTAAATGTCAGATTCAACAATAATATTAAATGCCATCTATGGATTTGACATCTAACTACCGAATATGAACAAATTTGACGTTTTAAATGTCCGATTAAACAAGAATATCAAATGTCATTTAGGAATTTGACATTTAACTACCAAAAAATAAACAAATTTGACGTTTTAAATGTCAGATTAAACAATAATATTAAATGCCATCTATGGATTTGACATCTAACTACGAAATATGAACAAATTTGATGTTTTAAATGTCAGATTAAACAATAATATCAAATGTCATTTAGGAATTTGACATTTAACTACCAAAAAATAAACAAATTTGACGTTTAAATGTCAGATATAACAATAATATTAGAATCAGTAAAACAGGAACTGCTAAATATGAAGAAATTTTACATTCAAATGTCTAAGATAACAATAACATTAAATGCCATCTATGGATTTGACATCTAACTACCGAATACGAACAAATTTGACGTTTTAAATGTCAGATTAAACAATAATATCAAATGTCAGTTAGGAATTTGACATTTAACTACCAAAAAATAAACAAATTTGGCGTTTAAATGTCAGATATAACAATAATATTAGAATCAGTAAAACATGACCTGCTAAATATGAAGAAATTTTACATTTAAATGTCTGAGATAACAATAATATTAAATGCCATCTATGGATTTGACATCTAACTACCGAATATGAACAAATTTGACGTTTTAAATGTCAGATTAAACAATAATATCAAATGTCAGTTAGGAATTTGACATTTAACTACCAAAAAATAAACAAATTTGGCGTTTAAATGTCAGATATAACAATAATATTAGAATCAGTAAAACATGAACTGCTAAATATGAAGAAATTTTACATTTAAATGTGTGAGATAACAATAATATTAAATGCCATCTATGGATTTGACATCTAACTACCGAATATGAACGAATTTGACGTTTTAAATGTCAGATTAAAGAATAATATCAAATTCAACTAATCAACTAATAAATATGAGCCAATTTGACATTTAAATGTCAGATATAACAATAATATTAAATGTCAAACATACAGTGTGTAAAAGCCAAATGAAATAAATTCATTATTTCGGTTATTGTAAATATTTATCAAAAATCCCGAAACACGTAAAATTTAAATTATAAATTGACGTTCTTCAACGTGAAAATGCGATCCACTCCTACAACCCACAACTTCGAATTACAGGTACAACCCCCATTTATTTTAAATGGGAAGTATAGGCTTGTGATCATCGTTTGAAAGGTCTCTTTATTCTCTATTCAAAAATGGTGAACATTTTGAACATCTACTTCATTGACATTCGCAGTTCTTTTTGGTGTTTCACAAATTTTTTTTTACATTTTGCATTACATTTCATTTTTTGCGTATATTGTAGTAAATTTCGATAACAACGTGATTTTATTTTATTCTATCTTAATTGTTACAACAAATTTAAAAACGATAACATTTTTGAATAGAGAATAAAAAGACCTTTCAAACGATATATCACAAGCCTATACTTTCTATTAAAAAAATATGGGGGCTCTACCTGTCATTCGAAGGGAGTTGAAGGTAGGGATCGCATTTTGACGTTGAATAATGTCAATTTATAATTTAAATTTGACATGTACCTATCGGGATATTTTATAAATATGTACAGTAACCGAAATAATAAATTTATTATTATTTTACAGGTTACGTTGGAATCAATCCTAAGTTGGCCATACTGATTTTAATATGGTAACACTGTGTAATTGGCGAACCTGTTTATCTATATTTTGTGGTTAGGTTTATTATTTACATTTTGCTTGTATCAAATGTCAACTTAGTTTTGACATTTCACATGTAAATCCAGTATGGACAATTCACGAAAGTAAATATTTCCCAATTTTTATTAATCCCAGGGTCTTTTTTGTTGCCAACTCAGGACACTTCAAAATGATCGCAGTGAATGTACATGCGGTATTATGCGCGGTGTTGCCAACTTGTAAATCCAAAAGCCAAAAGTCGGCAACACCGACCGTAAAAATCGGTGGATATCGGGAAAAATCGGTAGCTAAAGTGCGTCTGAAGTCTAATAAAAAAAGAAAACTTCTCTAATTTAGGTTTGTCACTGACAGCTGTCACAATTTAAAGTACAATATAAATCTATCGCAGTGTTGTCAATCTTACTAAAGAAAATATTTAGAAAATTAAGACTAATCTTTTTTTTCAATGAGATTTTTATTATTTATTATTAACTGATTCAATGCATTATTATGAATTACAAAACATTTCTCTATATTTTTCATTTTACCAACCTCACATAATATAGAAATGTCCGCATACATAGTAGGACTCGTTCGTTGACAACGAAGAAAAACAAAAACCGACAAAATCAGAAATCAATTTCGAACGAATTAAAATTGAAAAGGGCTTCTTGTATTGGGTCGATTATTCCAGTTGCAAGCCAAGCCATGCGGACCACCACCACCACCACCACCGGATATGACGCCGCTCTTTGTTCGTTCGACTAACGGCAATGGGAAAAAATACTTACCCTCTCTGATATTTCGATGAAATATTTCGCTCTGAGCTTCGCTTTATTAACAGATATTTCAGTAAAATTCAGTAAAAAAAAAAAAAACGACTTGACAGGTTAATTTGACGCGATATGTCAAATTGTAACTATGGAAACCAAATAATCCGAATGTACTGACAAACTAGCGAATATTTAAGGATAATTTCCTTCCATTCTTACATTACTATTAAGTACCTCAAGAACATCACGACAACGGTTTAATTTAATGTATTCATAGAGGAAAAAGGGGGATATTACGGGAAGAACAGGTACTACTATTGTTCGAGGAGCCCACTGCATATACGATGGTCGCGTGTGGAGCTCCTTCTTTGTCTTTTTTTTTATTATATTATTTTCGACGAGAGGCTTCCGACCTGCTGTGTGTGCGTACTTTGAACAACCCTTTTGTACGTTCACGCGAAGACGTGACGCGTCGGCGGTAGGTTAGAAGGGCGGGGAGCGAGGGAGGTTCGGACGTCGACGGGGTGGTGTGGCGAACGCTAATATAACGAGTTACGAGTTAATTATAATGCAAGATAAATGAGAATAATATTAGCTTCGACAAACTGTACTAATTTGCCGCAAACAAAACATTTAAAGTATTTGCGGAACCTGAACAGATGTTTTGCGGGCGTCAGTCAATAATTAATTAGCCGGTAAGACCGGGGAAAAGGATGCGTCTATGTAAAATGCGATGAAATTTAAAATGATGTTAAACGAGGTTATGATACGGACGATTATCATATCACACCAGCATTAACGGTGACATTTCTTTAAAGCGATGAAATATGGAAAAAATGTTAAATAAGATCACGTTTTGACATTTAAACGTCAAATATGGAGAAATTTGACGTTTAAATGTCAAATGTATAGATAAGTTTGACATTTAACTGTCAAATATAGACGAATTTTGCGAATTTTATCATTTATAGGTTAAGTACGAACAAATTTAACATTTAAATTTCAACTGTTATAATCTAGGTTCATACTAAAATGTTGATTAAGGAAAGTCTCACATTTAAATATCCAGTTTCATATTTAAAAAACATTTGACATTTAAATGTATAAAGTATGGACACGTTTGACATTTACCTGTCAACTAATGACAAGTTTGGATATTTACCTGTCAAATATATACAAATTTGACGTTTAAACGATAAATGTATTTACCAGAAGCAATCATACTTACGAAATTTGAACCTAACTATTGGACAGTGACAAACAATCTTCAGCTATCGGATAAGTCGACATATTTGATTCAATATAGAGAAAAGTGTCAAAAAAATTATTTTTGACGTTTAACAACCATGCATTTACAAGAAGCACTACAAGAAACCTTTATATGTAATAAATGTCTTTCAAAAGGACTCTAAATTGCCAGCGAGTATTAAAAATTAAGTATTTGAATCTCAAAGTTGAACAGAGTTGATTATTAAAATGTTAAATATCGACAAATCTGACGTTTAACTATCAGACATAACATATATTGTTGAATGCCATCTATGGATTTGGCATTTAACAGATAAATTTGACGTTTAAATGTCAGATATAACATATAATATTAAATGCCATCTATGGATTTGACATTTAACTGACAAATTTGACGTTTGAATGTCAAATATAACATGTAGTATTAAATGCTATCTATGGATTTGATATCTAACTACCAAATATGAGCCAATTTGACATTTAAATGTTAGATATAACAATAATATTAAATGCCATCTATGGATTTAACATCGAATTACCAAACATGAACAAATTTGACGTTTAAATGTCAGACATAACATATAGTATTAACTATAATATAATAGTAATATAATAGTATAATATTAGCCAATTTGACACTTAAATGTCAAACAACAATAATATTAAATGCCTTCTATGAATTTGACATTTAAACGTCAAATATGAACAAATTTGACGTTTAAATATCAAACATAACATATATAATTTAAACTCCTGATATATTTCCACTTGTAGGTCAATAAAACAACAATTAATTAAATACCAATTTATTCCAGAACATATATTATGTTTTCGTTAAAAAAAAATGCCATCTGTGGATCTGACATTTTCACTGGCATATTTGACGTTTAAATGTCAGATATAACGTATAACATTAAATGCCATCTATGAATTTAACATTTAAACGTCAAATATGAACAAATTCGACATTTAAATGTCACATATAATATTAAATGCCATCTACGGATTTGACATTTGACTACCACAAATGAGCCAATTTGTCATTTAAATGTCAGATATAACAATAATATTGAATGCCATCTAGGAATTTAATATTTAACTACCAAATATAAATAAATTTGACGTTTAAATGTCAGATATAACATAAATATTAAATGTCATCTATGAGTTTGACATTTAACTACTAAATATGAACAAATTTGGCGTTTAAATGCCAGAAATAACAATAATATTAAATGCCACCAATGAATTTGACATTTAAACGTCAAATATGAACAAATTTGTAAATTTTACTTACCAGATAGCAATATCTGTCAGTTACTTATCTAACACTTTTATCCTCACATTGATAAACCCACCCTCCAATTAGCAGATATTGCTAACTGGCAGATAAAATTTAGGAACTAGAACAATGCTTTATCTTGCAGATAACTTCTATTTGACACTCAATAAACGTTTCATTGTAATCATCTTACGAATAAAATTTTGTCTGCAAGTTAATTTATTTATCCTCACATTGATAAACCCACCATATGAGCAAATTTGACATTTAAATGTTAGATATAACAATAATATTACATGTCATCTATGAGTTTGACATTTAACAACCAAATATGAACAAATTTGACGTTTAAATGTTAGACATAACATATAGTATTAAATATCATCTATGGATTTGACATTTAACCGCCAAATATTGGACAATTTGACACTTAAATGTCAGATATAACAATCATATTAACTGCCATCTATAAATTTGACATCTAAATACTAAATATGAACAAATATGACATTTAAATGTCAGGTATGACAATAATATTAAACGCCATCTATAGATGGAAACGTCTAATATTAAGTATCACCTATATATTTGACATCTAACTACCAAATATGATCAAATTTAGCGTTTAAATGTCAGATATAGCACTACAAGAAACTTTACATATTAATCAATGTCTTTCAAAATTCAAAAACTAAATTGGCACAATCAGTCAGTGTGAATGTCAAGTTTGATTAGTGACATTTCAAATATTGACAATTTGACATTTGAAATGAAGTATAAATGTCAAATTGATGACAATGGTAAAATTTGAACCTTCGTAACTATTGTGAAATCGTTAGACCTTCAATCGGCTTAATCGTAAATTATTTTGATTTTTTTTTATTTCTGTTTAAAGTTTAAATTTGACATATTAATCAATGTCTTTCAATAAAGACATTCTAAGGTCGATTCGATGATTGTTTAAACGTCAAATACTGACTGACGAGTTTGATTAGTGACATTTCAAATATTGACAATTTAGATTATTTAAATGTCGAATGTGAAAACAAATTAAATTCGTTAAATCCGATCTACGAATTTGACAGTTAAATATATTGACAGGTTAGAATATCTAAATGTCAAATTTGACAATATAAATGTCAAATTGTATGCAATACTTGAATTTGAACCTTCATAACTATCGTGGAATCGTTAGGTAGACCTTCAATCGGCTAAAATATGTATATAGATTGACGTTTAAATGTCAAATATAGACAGAGATGTGAAATATGGTCTCACGTTATAATACTACGTCATTGCTTTTACGACAAATTCAATTCTTTACGGAGATGCCACACGATAAAAGCGCGGCAACCCTCTAACCCTCGCGAAAACACCCCAAACAAAAACAGAAGAACATGTACGTATACAGAATATCAACGTTTTTTTTTTCTTTTCGATGATTGATGCACACGTCAGGAAACCGACTTCCGCGTATTCCTGCATTGTGTTTTTCCATCATTGGATTGCGGTTCGTTCGGATGTCTTGTCGCTTTGTTTTCCGCCTGATTTCGCCGTCTGCGGTATTGGATTTTGATTCGTCTGTGAAAAGGCCAACTAAAAAGGGTCGCGTCATGTATATAGAGAGAGAGAGAGAGACCCTTTACGGTTTATCTCGGCGTTTCCGCTTCATTTACGTTCGAGATATACAAAGGATGATATTTGCCGAAGTGATTTAAGAACTGCATCCGAAGAGCGGAGGAATAAATTTGAAATGGTGTTGGTACACAAACCATAACGCCATCTACAAGTTGGGAATGTTAAAATAGAGTAAAAACACAAACGAAGGGCACCCCAGGCTAACATTTAACTGAAAATTTGACGTTTAAATGTCAGACATATCGTATTGACATTTAAACGTTAAATATGAACAAATTTGACGTTTAAATATCAGACATAACATGTAATATTAAATGCCATCTATGGATTTGCCATTTAACTGACAAATTTGACGTTTAAATGTCAGAAATATCAATAATATTAAATGCTTTCTATGAATTTGACATTTAAACGTCAAATATGAGCAAATTTGACGTTTAAATGCCAAAAATAACAATAATATTAAATGCATTGTATGAATTTGACATTTAAACGTCAAAAATGAACAAATTTGACGTTTAAATATCAGACATAACATAATATTAAATGCCATCTATGGATTTGTCATTTAACTGACAAATTTGACGTTTAAATGTCAGAAATAACAATAATATTAAATGCATTCTATGAATTTGACATTTAAACGTCAAGTATGAACAAATTTGTCGTTTAAATGTCAGACGTAACATATAATATTAAATGCCATCTATGGATTTGTCATTTAACTGACAAATTTGACGTTTAAATGCCAAAAATATCAATAATATTAAATGCATTCTATGAATTTGACATTTAAACGTCAAAAATGAACAAATTTGACGTTTAAATATCAGACATAACATAATATTAAATGCCATCTATGGATTTGTCATTTAACTGACAAATTTGACGTTTAAATGTCAGAAATAACAATAATATTAAATGCATTCTATGAATTTGACATTTAAACGTCAAGTATGAACAAATTTGTCGTTTAAATGTCAGACGTAACATATAATATTAAATGCCATCTATGGATTTGTCATTTAACTGACAAATTTGACGTTTAAATGCCAAAAATAACAATAATATTAAATGCATTCTATGAATTTGACATTTAAACGTCAAATATGAACAAATTTGACGTTTAAATATCAGACATAACATATAATATTAAATGCCATCTATGGATTTGACATTTAGCTGACAAATTTGACGTTTAAATGTCAGAAATAACAATAATATTAAATGCCTTCTATGAATTTGACATTTAAACGTCAAATATGAACAAATTTGTCGTTTAAATATCAGACATAACATATAATATTAAATGCCATCTATGGATTTGGCATTTAACTGACAAATTTGACGTTTAAATGTCAGAAATAATGCCTTCTATGAATTTGACATTTAAATGTTAAATATGAACAAATTTGACGTTTAAATGTCAGACATAACATATTAATATGAAATGCCATCTATGGATTTGACATTTAACAGACAAATTTGACGTTTAAATGTCAGATAATGCTAAATCGCAAGTTGGAAAGACGGGTGAATTCAGCGGGTTGGAGGTAAAGCGTTGTGAGGGTGAATTATATTTAACAAAAATAATAATAATATTTAAATAAATCACTTAAATATACCAATAACAATCAGCAAGCTAATTGTCTGTAAGCGGTCCTCGTCTGTAAGCCATGAATAAATAAGATACGTAATAAATCATATAGCTGGTATTTATAAGAGACTAAAAACGGTAGAGACAAGAAGGATAGAAATACATCGGGGGGTATGGAGACGTGGCGTTCACGCACGACGAACTCCTGCTGATCCTACACAGCCAGAAAGAGAAACAAGAAGACGGAGAAGAAAAAAAACATCACAATCTCCGATTGCGGGCTTTGAAGTTTGCCGCATGGTCGAAGTTGGAAACGGCGACGACGTTGTCGTTGGATGAGTTCGGGAACGAGCCCCGTCAACTCGGATCTTCATTGTTTTGTTCGGCGACGACGTAACGAGAGACGAACGAGAGTGAAATCCTGATACGACCACGATAATGAAGATGGAACTCCGTTTTAGGATGTGATTATAACTTGTATAAGTGCGAATTGAAGTTTTACGGAACTAATTATTACTTACGTGGTTAATGTTGATCGTATAATTTATCTATTTCCAACATAGAGCTGTCAGAATACAAATCTAGTTCATTTTAAGAAAGGAATTTAAATGTCAAACTTCGCCATATTTAACGTTTAAATAACCAACTTGCAAACATGAAACTTTACCAGGTTTGACATTTGTTTACATCTGATGGTTTTGTAATCAAACTTGTCAATATTTGACGTTTAAATAATAAAATTTATGACGTTTAACTGTTAAATGTGAAATTGACAAGTTTAATGCTTTTAACTTGATTTCACTGTCACTTGTAGTTTCAGGTTGTGCAATAATGTCATGAATGGCTTAAGTCCTTAAAAATTCAATAAACATTAATAAATGTCTAACGTCGATAATACTCTAGATAAAAGGCATATTTACGGTAACCAATTATTTGTGTCTGGAATCCCATGCTCCTGACTGTACACTGTAAGGATATTCCGTTTCAACGTGGATCTTAGATATCTGTCATATTTATGAAAATAGAGAAAAAATTATCCCAATCTATGTTCTGCATTACCTAACCATATTTTTAACTATACAGAGTGACTCGAAAGTATGTAAATATATACTTGCTCTGTTATTTTAAATGGGACAGCCTATATACAGGTGTCCCAACTGACACGGTTTCTTTGATAATATGTTTATTTTGCAGTATCTGAGAAAAAAGTTTCAAATAAAAGTTGTCCCTATTTAAACGACGCATAGCTAGAAAATATTTTCAAATATACAAGGTGTCCCAATTATAGACAAATATATTTAATAACCATTTGTAGGTACCATTTATAATTATACACAAGTAATCCATCTCTCCTCGAAGAGGTTGTTCGATATTGCTCTTAGATTCCGTAAGCTATGGGCAAGAGATCCATCATGAAGGAACCACAGGTTTAAATGTTAAACAGGTTTAAATGTTTGACAGTTGACAAAATTCTGAACAGACCCAAATGACAATTGTTTCTTATTGGCTAGAAGCAGGTCAAAATCACATTATGCAACATATTGTCAAATATGTATTTATATCATAATTAATTATTTTTTACCTGACTTACCAGAGAATGCTGCCGTAAGTACAAATAATGCGCCAATGACTCGTTTTCCTCACAAACGTCAGATCAAATAATGAAATATATAACTCTATTTTCAAATTTTACCGCGTAAAATTGTTGCAATTTGGATGGTGTCTGTTTAAAATTTTGTATCTCTCTTCTTGATACAAACTGTTGTGAAAACATATTGTCCGCCTCAAAAAAAAAAACCGGGGATGTCTTATGATTTTGACATTAATTTAATTTTGTAATTAAAAACGATTAATATTTGTAAATGGTTCGACTTGACTATATTCGATGTTTAAATGTTAAATTTTTAACATTTCAGGACAAAAGCAGATGAGATTTTGCAGTTCTATGCTTTATTTAAAAAAAAATAGAGAGAGAGAAAATTCTAAAAAGACCCAAATGACAGTTATTTCTTCTCACATTATGCAATATTTCATTTTTGCTATCAATTGTCAAATATTTTGACATTAGTTGTTGTTGTAATTTGGACTAGGAATCCGTTCAGAATTTTATCCCTCTCGTTTTGAAAGGAGGTATAACTTAACTGAATGCACTCCGCAGAGTATATCCCAGATAGCATAAAAATGTCCAATGAACGTCCAATGTGGGTCCTCTAAAGACCTATCGGACGTCGAATTAAGAGTCAGTGTACGGCCAATGGACGTAATATGGACACATATTTGGCAGGTCCATTAGAAGTCCGTATTTGTACGTTCATTGACAGTATGTATGTACAGACTGAGCCAATAAGTTTGAGGACAAGTTGAATTTCCAGCCACTTTTCATTTTTTTTTAAATTGGCCAACCTGTCGTAAACTCAACCATAAAACCATTGCAATGACAAAAATACAAATCCAACGAAAACATAGACGTACGACTATGGCCAGAGAGGAATAAACCAACTGACATTCTCAGGGTGGTAAACTTTAAGCACAGATATTGCATACATTTTGACAAATGTCAGCTTCAAACATTTACGGACACGGTGTATATTTATGTATTTCTAAGTTACATTCTGCTGTGTTATAATGGTAGAACGGTACGATTGTTAGATTTCAAAAGCCCACAACAGTATACGAGCAATTTAAATTAACAAAACAAAAATTGAACAGATTAGCAAAAGTTTAAATCATTGTCTGTTGAGTGCTGAAGTCTGCATTTCATCGCCAAGAGCAAATGTCGCCTGTCATTAATATTTTGGACTTTTGAGTTGAATTAAAGATTAAAAGGTTAGCAATTATGTGAAGTGTCAAAGTATGCAAATATGGCGGCTGGCTAACTTCCGCGCATTTTACCAAGAAACGTCAAATGTAATCCAAACGTCAATCAACTTAAGAATATCGATTTATGAGGGTGGAAATGACGTCGAGCGTTTCCTTTGCGCTTCTAGTGCTTCAAAAAAACTACTTTCTATCCAATATTTAGAGACCTAAAATGTCATTTTCAGACATGGTAGGTGAAAAAGAAAAAGATTTTTAATTATAATAATGCCCAAGGCGGAAACGAGTTATCTAGACATATAAAAGAGCTCTTGCTAGCGTATTTGATAAGGTACAGGGTTGCAAAACTTTTTATTCTCGAACAAAATAAATTAATTTAATGTTTCAAAATATACAAAACGAATTATTTATGATTAGTAAAATGATGCAAATATTATCTGTCAATGTGACAGCGATCCATATGACAGATCGAGAGCCATTTTACAATGCAAAAAATCACAAGAAACGCGAATTTACTGTGATTCAGCTTGAACTGACTTGTACAAATGACGTCATAAACGTCAAATTTGATCATATTCGTATAATTTAAATATCGTAGGAATTTTAGTTGTATAAATAAATAGTAAGTAGCAATAAGTGTATGAAAATATACGGCATTTAAAATACCTAACTGTATCTACAGTAACACTGAAACATAAATAGAATCACCGTTTATTTTCTCTTTTTTTCTCGGAAATAACGTATTATTGGCTGTGTAAACGGTAGGTCTGTTATTTTTTGTATTGATTTTTGTTATTCGTCTGCCCTACGGTGCCGAACCGGGGGGTTAGAAGAGGTCCGCTTCCCAACAAAGAGCCAGGCGAAGATTATGTTTGTGTAAGGGAGATTTTCTTTCTTTCCCGAAACCCTGTTTGTTTATTGCGTTAAGTCGTTCCTGACGGGTACATATATACCATGGTCCGAAACGAAAATAACCATCTTGAATTATATACCATAGTTAACTTGCAATGTTACAAAATAATAATTAAATATGTTTGTCAATTTTCCAATTATTTGTGGTTGTAATTTGGGCTATGGGTCCGTTCAGAATATTGACAAGATAACACTAGTGACAGTTGTGTTTCTTGTATCTTGTAGTTGGTAATAGGTCCCATGAAACGTTGTCCAATATAATTGTGTCTGTGAATAAAATGAAGGGCTAAAGGATTATATTAAATTAAACATAAGGTTATAAACTGTTTAAACATTTATTTCATATTTATTAAATTATTACACACAAAACACTATCCTAGATAGGTATTAAATATAAAGAAATTGACAACACAATGTTAACAAGTAAAAAAACATTACACAACAAAAATTAAATTTTTCTATTTAACAAACCACCTGCTAAATAACATTGCTGATAAATAACATTGAAACGATTGACTACAAGTTAAGTGCGTAATTGCATGAATTACATTCCGATTATTCACACTTAACTGATAAATCGCTAAATAATTTGGAAAATGCTTTGCAAAAATTAGTATCCAACGCAAGAAATATGTACATTTGAACAGCAGAGCTGTCAAACTACATCTGATAGTATTCATAAATCATTTAAAAAATCTGTCAAAATAATAAAAACAATATCTCTCACATTTTTCTATTTCTCAAATTTCTACTGCTTTAATAGGCGCTGCATAGCTGCCGAATTGCAAAAGTAGTAATTGTTAAAATTTGACAGCTGTCAAATTATAAAATAAGTTGCTTTTTGTGAGCTTTCAAGCTTTTAGTAGCTGTCAAAATCTAAGAACGATATCTTTATTTCGATATTATCCTGAAAACTGTACACCTATTTAAGACATTTTCTAGTAACTTTCCAAATTTGACAGCTGTCAAATTGTAAATCAAGTGATTTTAACTGGTGAAACTGTCGAAATACAGCAAGTAGCTGTCAAAATCTAAGAACGGTCTCTTTATTTCGATATTTTCTTGAAAACTGTGCACCTATACAAGCCATCTTCTAATTTGACAGCTGTCAAATTGTAAAAAAAGTTGTTTTTCATAATTTTTCAAGTTTTGAAAAGCGATCTGTTGCATTTTACGGTTTTAGCTTGTGAAACTGTCAAAATATTTCAGGTAGGTGTCACACTCTGCATCGATTCAAGACATTTACTTGTTTTTTCAAATTTGACAGCTGTCAAATTGTAAAAAAAAAGTTGTTTTTCGTGAGTTTTCAAGCTTTTAACTGGTGAAATTGTCGAGATAATGCAGGTAGTTGTCAAAATCTAAAAGCGGTATCTTTATTTCACAATTCGGCTGTCAAAATGTAAAACAAATTGTTTTTCACGAGGTTTCAAGCTTTTAACTGGTAAAGCTGTCGAAATATTTCACGTAACTGTCAAAATCTGAAAACCGAGTTCATTATTTCAGTATTTTCCTAAAAAATTGTGCACCTGTACAAGGCATTTTCTATTAAATTTTCAAATTTGACAGGAATTTGAAATTTGAATAGGAATCTGTTATATCTTACGGTTTTAGCTCGTGAAACCGTCAAAATATTTCAGGCAGCTGTCAAAATCTAAAAGCGGTATCTTTAGTTGGATATTTTCCTGAAAACTGTGCACCCATTCAAGCCATTTTCTATTAACTTTTCAAATTTGACAGCTGCCAAATTGTAAAAAAATTATTTTTCGTGAGTTTTCAAGCTTTTCACATGTGAAACTGTCAAAACATTTCCGATAAATTCGCCAAATTGTCAACGCAGAATCTGTTTTTTTTTTCACGATTTGATCAGCATAGCTGGGAAATCAGTTATTTTATTCAGTGCCATATAAAAAGAAAGTAACACTTATAACCGTTATATTTTCCCGAAAACTGAAACATTTCAAGGCGCTTTCTTTCTTACTATTTTGACAGATGTCATAATTAAAATATTGGTTTTCATGAGTTTTCAAGCTTTCAATTGGTGAAGCTGTCGAAATATTTCACGTAACTGTCAAAATCTAAAAACGGGATCTTTATTTGGATATTTTCCCGAAAACTGTGCACCTGAACAAGCCATTTTCTAGTAACTTTTCATATTTGACAGCTGTCAAATTGTAAAAAAAGTTGTTTTTCATGATTTTTCAAGTTTTGAATAGGGATCTGTTATATCTTACGGTTTTAGCTGGTGAAACTGTCAAAATGTTCCAAGTAGCTGTCAAAATCGTAAAACGGTATCTTTACTTGACATTTTCTAGTAAGTTGTCAAATTTGACACCTATCAAATCGTAAAAAATGTGTTTTAGTGAAGCTGTCAGAATATTTCCGCTAAAATTGCTACAATGTCAACGCGATTTTATCATTATAGCTGGGAAATCACTTATTTCGTGCAGTATTTAAACACTTCAACCGTTTTTCCGAAAACTGAAAAATTTCAAGGCACTTACTACTATTTTGACAGATGTCATAATTAAAATGCTTAAAACTGTAAGAGCAGTTATTTTGACGGTTTTAATAGATATAACTGTCAAATTGTTTTTAACAGCTGTCAAATCGGAATTACTGTATTGTTCTCTCTCACACTCGTGATATTGTTGAATTTTGACAGCTTTTAAACTATATGCAATATATATTTTTCGCTATTTTGGCGCATAAATGATCGACTATGTTATTCTCACGTCAGTGTGAAAAAAAATAATTTGAAATATACTATAAAGTATTCAATCTAAACATTATGAAATATACTATACATATACATATTTAAATTGACATGTAATTAAAGGAGATTTATTATATAAAGAGTCAAAAAACAGACAGAAATTTGATGATAAAAACACAGTAGAATACAAAACGAAATAGAGCAATGTTATGCCACAGATTAAGCGTGTTGAAACACATTCATTTTAGCGAGAAGAAACGTCAAAAGCGATCGAATGAAATCGGTCAACGGATGACGCTCACTCGGACTCGAGCAAAAACGAGTTTCAGAAAGCAGGGGCGCAGTTTTCTACGTTTGTTAAAATTAGAAAGATGCAACAAACATTGAAAATTGATGTTTTGAATATTTCAACGATTAAATTCTTCTTTATCTATCAAAAATTAGTATTGAAAGCAAAAAAATATAGACGGAAAAAAATTTGTACTTTGTAAAGCTGGCTTTATTTAGAAATGTCATTAGTGTCATTATTGTATGTTATAAAAATAATAAAAAGATCTTGTATTTGCTTAATATGAGCAAGGATACTAATTCAAAAGTATTATTAAGGAATCATAAACGATATCTGATAAATAAAACCGTCAATTTTGATAAAATAACCAAATTATTATACATGTATGAATAAGGTAAGTTTGAAGCCGCATTTACACAGAATAATTTTAATAAAATCTAGAGGAGTATGATAGAAAGCTGCTCCTTGTCTACTTTTATGATTACCTAACCTAACATTTTACAAAAATATAACTATTCTAAATATTTAACCGCTAAAGTTCTCACCATTTTCACTTAAACATATGTATACAACGTTATCCAAAAAAATCAATAAACAAACCAAAAAATAAACTAAAACGAGAGCACTCCAATTGGACGAGGCAATATCCTAAATTACCGCGAATTTATCAGATTTCACTTCAGATAAAAAGCACGCCACATACGTTTTAACGTAAAACTATACGCTCGGAACAACACGACAACAAAAAAAGAAAAAAAAACCACCGAGTAGAAAAGTTACATTCTCGTCCGAAAGAAACACAACACATCACGCCACCAGAAAAACTCACGGACTCACGAATAATTTGGATGCGTGTAGAAGCTGATGTAACCGACAACGCCGTACTACCACACACAATATAATCTCTTAAAAGGTTTCTGCTGGTCCAATTCTGTGTATACGGGAGAACGATTGTGTTCTGTTGCTAGGGCGATGCCAACAGCCGTCAGACCGGCTCTCACTATATGCGTTTTATTTAAGAGAGAAGGAGGCTTTTGTGCTGACAGTGAAACGTGTGGGTGGAAAGATCGACGCTTTTCGGATGACGGCGGCTGTAGTGGGGGTACGGAGGGAGAGGTGCGGTGTATATATTGTATGCTTGTGTTTGTGTGTGTGTGTGTGTGGATCACCGAGGATTAAAGGAGGACGGCGGAGTAAAGAGGGGGAGGAGCCCGAACAGCTGAGCATCTGTAAAATCCATACTCGAACTATACGAGGTTCTCCATTTAAGTTCTCCTTTACATTGTTCATGTTAAAACTGTCAAATTGTTGAAATAACGATATTAAAACGTCAAACTGTCAAAGTATTTCTGACAACTGACAGAAATTGTACCCAAGTTTACAAATTTGACAGATGTGATAGTCAAAATCCTCCTAACAGCTGTCAAATTGTTATAAAAATGAAACAGTTTTAATGAATGCAACTGTCAAAATACTTCTGCAGAGCTCCTGAATTGTAAAAGCAGTAATTTTCCAGATTTGACAGCTGTCAAATTGTCAAAAAAACAAGTCGTCCTTCATAATTTTTCAAAATCTGGAAACTACTTTTGAAATTTGCTAAACTGTAAAGAGGATTGTTATTAATTACGGTATTAGAGACTGAAACTGTCAAAATATTTGATAAATCTACCTGTCAAATCAGTCTTAACAACAAAACAAACCTGTATCTGCCCGTATTTTGACATTGACAAGCATTAATTATAAAGTTAAGTTTCAAGTTACTGTTTTGACGGATATTTGTCAATGATGTCGAAGGCTTCCATGGCCCGAGTTTCTATTCTGGAAGCTTTCAGCTTTTGATCGCTTATAGTAGTGCACAAAAATAAAGTACAAAAAATACGAAACTCGACGTTTCGCCATTAACGTAAATAACTTCCTCAGGTGCAACAGGTGGGTAGGAGACGTCGGAAGGTCACATTATTAATATACATATATTAAAACGTCAAACTGTACCCAACAGAAGCCTGAATTGTATGTCAAACTATAAAGCCCGTTGACAGTTGTCATTGTCAAAATCGTCGTAACAGCTGTCAAATTGTTAAAAAAATTGTACATCTTTATTGAATGTAACTGTCAAAATATTTCGGCGCAACTGCAGAATTATAAAAATTTAATTTTTCAGATTTGACAGCTGTCAAATTGTCAAAAAAACAATTCATGATTCATTCAATTTCATGATTTTTCAAATTATGAAAATACAACTATTTTGGCAGACGCACCTGCTGAATACTTCTGAAACTTGCTTAACTGTAAAGAGGATTGTTATTTCTTACGGTTTTAAAGACTGTAACTGTCAAAATATTTGATAATTACTGTAACTGTCAAATCGGTCTTAACCACAAAAAAACAACCTGTGTCTGCCCTGTATTTTAACGCTGGACAGGCATAAACTGTAAAGTTAACTTTTTAACTGTCTTGACGGATATTTTTCAATGATATCGAAGGCTTTCGCGACCCGAGTTTCTATTACGGGATCTTTCGACCGTTGAACGCTTCATAGTAATGTACAAAAATAAACTGAAAACAAAATAAAGTGCAAAAAATATAAAACTCGACGTTTCGTCATTAACGTAAGTGACTTCTTCAGGAGCAACAGGTATGTATGTAGGAGACGCCGGAAGGTCACACTAACTCGACGTGTAAATCGCGTTGGAACAAAAACTTTCCGATTAATATCATTTCGTTTCTGCAATGTTGAACGTCGAAATCATCAAGAAATTTTTGACAGCTGTCAAATTGTATATCTAAACAGTATGTTCCTGCGCTTCAACGTTCTTGACGGTTATGATCTTCCCGTAGGCTGTGCTATTATAAAACACAGAAAAAGATGCAAAATACTTCCTAACAGCTGTCAAACTGTAAATATTTTTTACGCTTTCAAATTACTTCAAAGAGTATCTTTTATATATTTGATATAATAGGTGTCTATTATAAAACACAGAAAAAAGATGCAAAATACTTTAACAGCTGTCAAATAACTGTCAAGAGTATGCATAATAATCTTCCTGGAAGCGTTCAAACTCTCAAATTACCGTCACACAATATCTCTTATATAGATATTTGATAATTAAAACTGTCAAAATATATGTGACAGCTGTCAAATCTGTTTTTCTTTTTTTTTGGTGGGGGATTTCGATTGTTATTATTATTAAAGACTGTGAAACTTTGACGGCAATTATTTTGTTTTTAACTTGGGGGGTGCTTCAGTTAAAATACGTTTGATAGCTGTCAAATTGTATAAACAGTATGTTCCTGAGCTTCAACATTCTTGGCAGTTACGATCTTCCTGAAGTCTGTGGTATTATAAAGTACAAAAAAAAAATGCAAAATACTACCTAACAGCTGTTAAACTGTAAATCTTTTTTTACGGCTTTAATAGGTGTCGAACTGTCAAAATTGTCAATATGTAATAATCTTCCTGGAAGCTTTCAAGCACTAAAAATACCCTCAAACAGTATCTTATATATTTAGTAATGATCTTGATAACTGTCAAAATAAACATGACAGCTGTCAAATCTGGTTTTATTTTTGGAGGAGAATTTCAATTGTTATTATTAGCTACTAGGAACTGTGAAAATATAACGACAATTATTTTGTTCTTGATTTGGTGGGTATGTCAGTTAAAATACTTTTGACAGCTGTCAAATTCTAGAAACAACTGTTTTTTTACATTATTTCCTTTTCGAGCTTGAATATTATAGCCGTGAATTTGTAAAATAGGTTATTTTTGTTTGTAATGTTGAGTGTCGCAATCTTCAAAAAATTTCTGACAGCTGTCAAATCGTATTTTTTTACAGTTTCAATAGCTGTCACGCTGTACAAGTTAGGTAAGGACGGTTTTAATAAGTATAACTGTCAAAATATTTTTATGGCGGATTTTCATATTTGACAGTCGCAGCAACTGTCAAAATTTTGAATTTCGAAAGTTAGTGTTTTTTTTTTGTTTTGGAACGAGCTCTATAGGAAAATTTAACTTATATGTGAACCCTCGTATAATCGACGGTAGAGTATTTGCTATGCAAGCCGGGCTCTACACTACCCTACCATAGTACCACCGTTCAGAGACCGGACTCCGGGCTTTTATTAAGGGAATTGAGTCGGGAATCCATCCGACCGGCTGCATGCTGGGGGATAGACCCGAGCGCATTAGGGGGCCGCAAGGGAACGCACAAGCGGGTAGAGGAGGAGGAGGAGGAGGTGGAGCGCGGAGGCAGAACTCTCGCGTTTCAAGTTGAAGGACAAATCGCACGATGGTCCGGAGAGCTGTGTATTACCCGTCCGAAAAATATCGACTCGGTTTTTCGTTTTCGGATCTAAGGATCAGATTTGATAAATAATTACGTAAACATCGAAGCAATTAGAGACGTCAAAGTGGGAAACAAACGAACCTCCTAATTAAAAATTTTTTTAGTCGATTTCGTTTCGAATTTGAAATTTGTGGAAATCTCTTATTTTCTGCAGGGGTAATTGCTTCTTAGGTTGGTGTAGCAGGCAGTGGCGGCTCGTGGTCAAATATTTTACCTTTAAATTCCGCTTTAAATAGTCTTAAACTGGAGGT
The DNA here is from genome assembly GCA_023690525.1 of Holotrichia oblita. NCBI lineage: Eukaryota > Metazoa > Arthropoda > Insecta > Coleoptera > Scarabaeidae > Holotrichia > Holotrichia oblita. Next base: position 189,937,542 of record CM043017.1, read on the forward strand.
CCATTCTTCGTTCTTTAGCTGTGGAAAAGTGTTGAATAACACGTTCGTTAAAGTCGCATATTCCTTTAACAAATGACTTCTCGATACTCAACATCGCTAAAGCGGATAATCTGTCTTGCCCCATGGTGTTGTGTAAGAAGGTCTTTATTCTATTCAAGGTCGAAAAACAACGCTCACTTTCAACAGTTGGCATTGGCAGTGTGCACAGTAAAGTTAATAAATTGACAGTTTCAGAAAACGTTTCACTCAAGTTATTATTCATAAAAAGTTGAAGTAGTGAAACAGCCCCAGAACTACCGCGAAAATCAGAACGATCGTAAATAACTTGCAGCTCAGTTTTTAGTTTTAAGAAATTTATAGAAGGATAGTCTTTTTTAACCAAATTTAAAATATTATCTGGAAAATTGTTTTTGTAATTCTCAAACTGATCACTATAAAACAGCTGGCCGATCACTAAATGATCGCTGAAACTAAACCGATGGTGCATTTCAGAAATGATGATGTCGCAAACTTCCAAAGCCACTCGACGCTTAGAATCTTCATTTTTACGCGATCGCTTAACAGTAGTATTTGACGAAATCGTAGGCATCTCCGAGGAGGATAGCTCATTCAAAATTTTATCACGAACTGCTTGGATTGAACTTTTAAAGGAGTCGATGTAATTTTTTACAGATAAAATGTCTAAACTACGTTTTTGAAGTTCATTAAAAAAGTATTTCACAATGGGGCATTATAAGATGGAAGAAGTTCAACCAAAATATAAAATCTTCATCTTGTAAAAAGCCTTTTAAACCAATCGCTTGATTAATCGTTTTTGGATCTTCTTCTATTTCGATTAATTTTTCTAAACACAACAAGATGTCTACACTATAAAGAAACACAGTTTCCACACAACGTACATTGAAATACCACTTCGTGGTAGTTGCTCTAGGTAAGCGAGCTTTTATAAATTCATCCAGAACCGCTGTGCGTTTAGGGGAACCGCTAAAGAATGTTGAGAAACCATGTAAATTTGCAAAGAAAACTTTAACACTTTTATCTTTACCTGCAGCTTTTTGTAATATTAAATTGAATTGGTGGGCATAACAATGTATAAAATTCGCGGCAGGGTAATGTTCTTTAATTTTCTTTTGTACTCCCCCTAATTTTCCGCTCATTACCGACGCGCGATCGTAAGTTTGCCCGATTAATTTTTCTGGAAATTTACGAATATCAAGATTTTCTAATTCGCGAAGAATCACATCTGCAAGGTGTGAAGCTGTGGTTCCTGAAGGATTCACGAATTTTACAAACCGTTCGTGTACAACGCCAGATAAAATATAACGAATTATAAAAACCATTCGATGGGTTTGAGTAGAACTGTCGGTAGTTTCCTCCACTTGCACAGCAACATATTTAGCCGATTTAATTTCTTGCTTTATTTGTTCTTGAACTACAGCCAGCATCGAGTCAAGTAGATCATTCTGAATCGATTTGGATGTTCCTTTAAAAACGGTTGCCTTCTCCATATGCTCTTGAAAAATCGGATCCAATTCGACCACGAAATCAATAAGTCCTCGAAAAATTGGATTATCAGATAAAGCCGTTCCATCATCATCATAGCCACGTAATGCCAACTCAAATGCACCGCAAAATTTTATACAATCTACAATTTTGTTCAGGATATAGCGATTTTTTGAAACATTTTCATTAAAATCTCGAAGGGATTTTCTATAAGTATTGTTTAGCTGTGTACGAATATCAACACTTCCTACCGTTGCAAAATTTACCGAGCATTTCATGTGTTCTGCAGACGAAGCATGTTTTTTTATTTTCTCTTTTAAGTGTTTTAAATCTTTCACACCGGATTTGCACCATAGCGAGTCTGACGAGTCTTTAGAAAATAATAAACAAACAAAACAGTAAAATACGTTTGATACGTCACAACCGCATATCCAGTCAGCTAGATCGTACATTTCCTTGCGAAAATTTCGATGAACTTCTTTATTTTTATCTTTGCTAGTTTGTCGTAAACTTAATTCTGGCAAAGGGCGACCGTTCGCCTTGAACTCGACTAATTTTGTGGAATTAAGTTCGTTAGCACTTTTTAGTTCTTTAATTTTCTGCACTACCGACATTTTCTCTACTCGCGAATCAAAAATAGTATTTTTACAAAACGACACTCAAACATATATCAATATAAATTGATTTAAAACACCCGACGCATTTCGAACACAGCACACAGCACTAGTGGGCTTATGACCCAAACCTCAGAATACCCAAACTTAGATTATATGCTTCGTACGTTCGTGTCGGTTCGGGCGCTGCGAGTTCTTCGGATATTTCCGCGTAGCTTTAATACAATGTGGACAGTTCGCACCGCCATCAGGCCAACGTTCAGGAGGTTCGAATACGAGGGACGGCCGATAAATTTTAAGTTTTTAAGTTAATTATATTTGCGACTTTTGCGAGTAATAATTAATTAATATTTGGGAGGTCATTGACCTAATGACCCTATGGAGGAGACGCCACTGCTTCTGAACCGAAGAGCAGCCATTTAAACGTCAAATTTGTTCATCTTCGGTAGTTAGATGTCAAAATGATGGCATTTAATATTATTGTTATATCTGACATTTAAACGTCAAATTTGTTTATTTTCGGTAGTTAATGTCAAATTCTTAAATGACATTTGATATTATTGTTTAATCTGACATTTAAAACGTCAAATTTGTCCATCGTCGATAGTTAGATGTCAAATCCATAGATGGCATTTAATATTATTGTTATCTCAGACATATAAATGTAAAATTTCTTCATATTTAACAGCTCATGTCTTACTGATTCTAATATTATTGTTATATCTGACATTTAAACGCCAAATTTGTTTATTTTCGGTAGTTAAATGTCAAATTCCTAAATGATATTTGATATTATTGTTTAATCTGACATTTAAAACGTCAAATTTGTTCATATTCGTTAATTAGATGTCAAATCCATAGATGGCATTTAATATTATTGTTATCTCAGACATATAAATGTAAAATTTCTTCATATTTAACAGCTCATGTTTACTGATTCTAATATTATTGTTTATATCTGACATTTAAACGCCAAATTTGTTTATTTTCGGTAGTTAAATGTCAAATTCTTAAATGATATTTGATATTATTGTTTAATCTGACATTTAAAACGTCAAATTTGTTCATATTCGGTAGTTAGATGTCAAATCCATAGATGGCATTTAATATTATTGTTATCTCAGACATTTAAATGTAAAATTTCTTCATATTTAGCAGTTCATGTTTTACTGATTCTAACATTATTGTTATATCTGACATTTAAACGTCAAATTTGTTTATTTTCGGTAGTTAAATGTCAAATTCCTAAATGACATTTGATATTATTGTTTAATCTGTCATTTAAAACGTCAAATTTGTTCATATTCGGTAGTTAGATGTCAAATCCATAGATGGCATTTAATATTATTGTTATCTCAGACATTTAAATGTAAAATTTCTTCATATTTAGCAGTTCATGTTTTACTGATTCTAATATTATTGTTTAATCTGACATTTAAACGTCAAATTTGTTTATTTTCGGTAGTTAAATGTCAAATTCTTAAATGACATTTGATATTATTGTTTAATCTGACATTTAAAACGTCAAATTTGTTCATATTCGGTAGTTAGATGTCAAATCCATAGATGGCATTTAATATTATTGTTATCTCAGACATTTAAATATGAAATTTCTTCATATTTAGCAGTTCATGTTTTACTGATTCTAATATTATTTTATATCTGACATTTAAAGTCAAATTTGTTTATTTTTAGTTAAATGTCAAATTCCTAAATTATTTGATATTTTATTGTTTAATCTGACATTTAAAACGTCAAATTTGTTCATATTCTGTAGTTAGATGTCAAATCCATAGATGGCATTTAATATTATTGTTATCTCAGACATTGAAATATGAAATTTCTTCAAATTTAGCAGTTCATGTTTTACTGATTCTAATATTATTGTTATACCTGACATTTAAACGTCAAATTTGTTTATTTTTTGGTAGTTAAATGTCAAATTCCTAAATGATATTTGATATTATTGTTTAATCTGACATTTAAAACGTCAAATTTGTTCATATTCGGTATAGTTAGATGTCAAATCCATAGATGGCATTTAATATTATTGTTATCTCACACATTTAAACATTTAAACGCCAAATTTGTTTATTTTTTAGTAGTTAAATGTCAAATTCCTAAATGATATTTGATATTATTCTTTAATCTGACATTTAAAACGTCAAATTTGTTTATTCTTTGGTAGTTAAATGTCAAATTCCTAAATGATATTTGATATTATTCTTTAATCTGACATTTAAAACGTCAAATTTGTTTATTCTTTGGTAGTTAAATGTCAAATTCCTAAATGACATTTGATATTCTTGTTTAATCTGACATTTAAAACGTCAAATTTGTTCATATTCGGTAGTTAGATGTCAAATCCATAGATGGCATTTAATATTATTGTTATCTCACACATTTAAACATTTAAACGCCAAATTTGTTTATTTTTTAGTAGTTAAATGTCAAATTCCTAAATGATATTTGATATTATTCTTTAATCTGACATTTAAAACGTCAAATTTGTTTATTTTTGGTAGTTAAATGTCAAATTCCTAAATGATATTTGATATTCTTTAATCTGACATTTAAAACGTCAAATTAGTTCATCTTCGGTAGTTAGATGTCAAATCCATAGATGGCATTTAATATTATTGTTATCTCAGACATTTAAATGTAAAATTTCTTCATATTTAGCAGTTCATGTTTTACTGATTCTAATATTATTGTTATATCTGACATTTAAACGTCAAATTTGTTTATTTTTTGGTAGTTAAATGTCAAATTCCTAAATGACATTTAATATTATTGTTTGTGTAGTACTGAAAATATGCAATGCATTCATGCTGAAACAAAGGAATCCGTTTAAAATTATAGAAATAATTATTTTCTAGAAAAACTCTCAGATATGTCGATTAGTATTTTTAATTACGATTGTTTTGCTATAAGGAAATTGTATACAGGGCGTCTAAAAGAACAAATATGCAGCCATCACTATTTTTTTCTATTGGAACACCCTATATATTATGCGGTTTTTGAATTGTACGGTAAATTCTGAACACTTTTCGTATAAAATATCATACATCTAAAATCAGCGGTTTTCGAAATAATGACGTTATGTATATAGTTTTTTCTGACAGCTGTCAAATTGTAAAAATATAAATTTTCCATAAAAGCACTTTTGATTTTTTTTATTTCTGTGTGTGTAAAAAACAATTATAGGTTATAATTGTATTTTATGACAATTTTCAAACGATAAAAGCACTTAATTTGAACACCCGGTATATATAGCGTTATAATAGCCGCAAGAGCGAAGTAAGATCGGTTTGATATCGTGCGTACGACTTTACTTCTATATTAAACGTATATATGTATGTCAAATTGACAGGTTGAAGATGTTTGAAGTTTGTTAGGTTAGGTCCATTATTATTGTGTAGGATGATGGGTCACCCTGTATACTTACAGAGAAACAACCACCTACGTGTTATCAGCGTATCCAATTCTAGAAATTCAGCGAATTCCGACGTGCCCGGGGATATTGTTGAGACCGTTTTAGGTAATTAACAGAGCATTCTGGTAATTTTCCAAATCACCGCGTAGTAATTACAATCGCGCCATTTAACATTCCACGTGCATGCTGGTGTACTCTCGCCTTTTACAGACATGCAAAGTTTAAATGTGTCTCCTTCTAATATAATTTGTTACATATCTTTAGATAGATTAATATTGATTCTTTCTTGTTGTTACAGGTTTCTCAAAATTAAACCAAGAAAAAAACTAGGATTATAGGTAAGACCCAGTCATAACTATTATATAGTTAATATTATAGTTAATTATGCGATTTTAACAGTTCTTGAAGGGAGGGACGGATAGTTTATAGTCTCTATATAACAAGTCATTAAAAGTTATGTTTTTATTTATCTTAAAACATTGTTAAGTGTCACAGAATATAACTGTGTGCATCTGCTAGAAAGCAGATGCTTTACAGCAGGTGTTCTTCCCCATACATACATTCATATAAGCGTTATTTTTTTCTATTTAAAATTATTTTTAAATGTCGTCTAACACTTTCTTGTGTGTTAAGCTACAAAACTGTATTTCCTCGACTGATGATAAGCTACTACTACCGTCACGATCAAAATTGTTTTCTACATTTTTATTTTTGTGAAGGCGGTAATTTTAAAATTTGACAGTTCTCAGAAATTTTGTAGGTTAGATTAAGACGTTCAACATTAAAAACGAAATAGCTCGTTTTACGATTTGACAGCTGTCAGAAAGATTTTGACAATTCCACCTATCAAAACCGTCAAAATAGTCAGAAAGGAGATGTCTTGTAGGCGCACAGTTTCGCCAATTAAAACCTTATGAAATAACAAATCGCTTCTCACAGCTTGAACATTCATGAAAAACAAGTTGTTTTTACAATTTGACAGCTGTCAAGTTTGATATTTTAGATTTTAACAACTTCGTCAGGAATATTTCGACAGTTTCGCCCGCTAAAACTGTAAGAAACAACGATCGATTACAGTCTGTGCAGTTTTCAGCTTGAAGAGTCGTAAAAAAACTTGTTTTTACAATTTGACAGCTGTCAAATTTGAAAGATCACTAGAAAATGCACGGTTTTCAGGAAAAAAACAACGATCGATTACAATCTGGCAGTTTCCAGCTTTAAGAATCGTAAAAAAATGTGTTTTTACAATTTGACAGCTGTCAAATTTGAAAAATCACTAGAAAATGCACGGTTTTCAGGAAAAAAACAACGATCGATTATAATCTGGCAGTTTTCAGCTTGAAGAGTCGTAAAAAAACTTGTTTTTACAATTTGACAGCTGTCAAATTTGAAAGATCACTAGAAAATGCACGGTTTTCAGGAAAAAAAAACAACGATCGATTACAATCTAGCAGTTTTCAGCTTTAAGAATCATAAAAAAACTTGTTTTTACAATTTGACAGCTGTCAAATTTGAAAGATCACTAGAAAATGCACGGTTTTCAGGAAAAAACAACGATCGATTACAATCTGGCAGCTTTCAGCTTTGAGAATCGTAAAAAACAACTTGTTTTTACAATTTGACAGCTGTCAAATTTGAAAAATCACTAGAAAATGCACGGTTTTCAGGAAAAAAAAACAACGATCGATTACAATCTAGCAGTTTTCAGCTTTAAGAATAAAAGGCAACTTGTTTTTACAATTTGACAGCGAAATTTGAAAAATTACTAGAAAATAACTGGTTTTCGGAAAAAAAAACAACGATCGATTGCAATCTGGAGTTTTCAGCTTTGAGAATCGTAAAAAAACAACTTGTTTTTACAATTTGACAGCTGTCAAACTTTAAAAATCACGAGAAAATGCACGGTTTTCAGGAAAAGACAACGATCGATTACAATCTGGCAGTTTTCAGTTTGAAGAGTCGTAAAAAAACAACTTGTTTTTACAATTTGACAGCTGTCAAATTTGAAAGATCACTAGAAAATGCACGGTTTTCAGGAAAAAACAACGGTCGATTGCAATCTGGCAGTTTTCAGCTTTAAGAATCGTAAAGAAAATAACTTGTTTTTACAATTTGACGGCTGTCAAATTTGAAAGATCACTAGAAAATGCACGGTTTTCAGGAAAAAACAACGATCGATTGCAATCTGGCAGCTTTCAGCTTTGAGAATCGTAAAAGACAACTTGTTTTTACAATTTGACAGCTGTCAAATTTGGTAAATCACTAGAAAATGCACGGTTTTCAGGAAAAAACAACGGTCTATTGCAATCTAACAGTTTTCAGCTTGAAGAGTCGTAAAAAACAACTTGTTTTTACAATTTGACAGCTGCCATATTTGAAAAATCACTACAAAATGCACGGTTTTCCGAATAATACTGTAATAACTGTAAGTGTTAAAATAAACAGGCAAATTTTTTTATATTCACGACACTGTACGAAATAACTGATTTGACAGCTACAACGATTAAATCGAAATTAAAGACACCGTTTTTAGATTTTGACAGCTTCATCAGGAATATTTCGACAGTTAAAGCTCTAAGAAACAACGACCGATTACAATCTTGCAGTTTTTAGTTTGAAGAGTCGTAGAAAAACAACTTGTTTTGACATTTTGACAGCTGTCATATTCGAAAAATCACTAGAAAATGCCCGATTTTCAGAAAAATTCAAACGACTGTAAGTGTTAGATAAAATTTTTTATGTTTACGACAATGTAGGAAATTAGGGATTTGACAGCTACAACGATCAAATCGTTTTCAGTTTTGACAGTTTCGTCGAGAAAATTTCGACAGTTTCGCCCGTTAAAACTGTAAGAAGCAACGATGGATTACAATCTGGCAGTTTTCAGCTTGAAGAGTCGTAAAAAAACTAGCTAATTTTATAAATTTTTACAATTTGACAGCTGTTACAATGATTTGCATCAGATGTGATTTGACAACTATAGGTACAATGTCCAAATTTATTTATAATTCGGGGGCTATCGGAAATATTTTGACAGTTAGGCGTATTACGATGGTCAAAAGAGTTGTAGCCAATAGAACAAGACGAAAATAACAGGTTTTTATAGTTTTGTAGGTTAAAAAAAAATCGACACATTTATCATAACATTTTTCAAATTTATTAGAAATTTCAAGTTGGCCAAACTGCGTACACAGTTAACTTCATTGCTATCTATTACATACAAAATTTATCCAACTTGTTGTTGTACAAAGAGAATGTGATAATGTAAAACAGGCTTTACTTGCAATATATTATATTGTATTAGATAGATATATATATTAATCAACAAACAATAAAGATTTCTCCGATATTGTTATTTGTATACTTCTAATATAGTAACCGGCACACGATAGGATGCTGGGAAACGTCAAAAACGACCGGAGCGCTAGCCGGCCGCTGAACGGACCTATTCGTCGTGAATCGTGCCCGTCCGTCAGTAGGTCACTGACCGTAATCAGCTGATCGATTATACTCACAGACATCATAAAAATGTTTACCAGTCTGTCGTGATGAGTCGTTGTCTGTCTTGTCTGTTGTTGTTTTTTTGTTTGTTTCCCTCCCGTTGTTTCGTAATGGGTAAATGGTCTTTTTCCTCAGTTTTCGTCTTTTTTTTCTTCGTTCCGAACGCGAGGCATATCGTTCAACGTGAATGCTGCGAATTTCAGGATATTCGTGCGCTCGTTGTTTCGATGAAAAGTCGGCGAAACGAGGGTTTGGGAAAATTGCTTAAAATGATACGTTGCAAATGATGGATTTGTTTTAATAGTTGATAATTTCAGGTGAATTATCTCCGGTGTATATCTTGTTTTTATAGGTGCATAACTATATTTAGTATTTCTAAATTAGCCGTAACATATTTTGTACGAGTACTAACTTCAGGTCCTAATTGTATAGCATTATATATTAGGTTAGGTACAAAGAGCTATATGAAGATTATCAACACGTCATGTGAACGTAGTAGGTAAATATATGAAGATGCGAAAGTTAAAAATTGTCAATTTTTTAGTAACTTTCTTTCATTTTAATACCAACATAAATAGCTGCCATATTTACGTTATAAGTTCTGTCAAATAAGTGTCATAATGACGTTTCAAATAATGAATTTAAAGTTAATGAATGAGTGCTCTGGGAGATGTGTTTTGGTCCAAAAAATATAATATTTACGATTTGACAGCTGTCAGAAAGATTTTAACAATTCCACCTATTAAAACCATTAAGATAGTAAGAAAGAAAATACTCAGAAAGAGAGGTTCTTTTTTATGGTTATGCCACCGCACGAAATAACTGATTAAAGCCAGCTACAATAATCGAATTTAAAAAATATTCAGCGTTTAGACATTTTAGCAATTTTATCGGAAATATGTTGACAGTTTCGCCGATTAAAACCTTAAGAAATAACAAATCGCTTTTCACGGCTTGAAATTTCATGAAAAGCAAGTTGTTTTTACAATTTGACAGCTGTCAAATTTGAAAAATCACTAGAAAATGCACAGAAAATTCTAACAACTGTAAGTGTTAAAATACAGACAGTTTTTTTTTATGTTTACAAGACTGTACGAAATAATTGATTTGACAGCTACAGCAACCTTACTTTTACAATTTGACAGCCGTCAAATTTGAAAAATTACTAGAAAAAGCCTTGTAGTTGCACTGTTTAAAGAAACCTCTAACGATTCTAATAGACATATTATTTATAGTCAGTGCTTAGTCGATGCTTAAGCACGCGATTTTGACAGATTTGTAATGACATTTTTTGTCAAAATCGCATGCACAAGCATCGACAGAACCGCAAGCACGGACTATAAATATGACCCTAAGTGTTAAAGTACCGACAAATTTATTACGTTTACAACACTGTACGAAATAACTGATTTGACAGCTACAACGATCTAAATTGAAATTAAAGCCACCGTTTTTAGGTTTTGACAGCTTTGTCAGGAATATTTCAACAGTTTCGCCCGTCAAAACTGTAAGAAGCAACGATTTTTTTTTAGCTTGAAGAGTAGTAACAAAGAACCTTATTTTTACAATTTGACAGCTGTCAAATTTGAAAAATTACTGGAAAAAGTCATGTAGTTGCACGGTTTTTAAGAAACTATAAGTGTTAAAGTACCGACAATTTTTTATGTTTACCACACTGTACGAAATAACTGATTTGACAGCTATAACGATGAAATTGTTTTTAAATTTTGACAGCTTCGTCAGGAATATTTCGACAGTTTCTCCAGTTAAAACTGTAAAAAAACAACGATCGATTATAATCTGGCAGTTTTCAGCTTGAAGAGTAGTAAGAAACAACCTTATTTTTACAGTTTGACAGCTGTCGAATTTTTAAAAATTACTAGAAAAAGCCTTGTATTTGCTCAGTTTTCAGGAAAGCTCTAACGACTATAAGTGTTAAAGTACCGACATTTTTTTATGTTTACCACACTGTACGAAATAACTGATTTGACAGCTACAACGATGAAATCGTTTTTAGATTTTGACAGCTTCGTCAGGAATATTTCGACAGTTTCTCCAGTTAAAACTGTAAAAAAACAACGATCGATTATAATCTGGCATTTTTCAGCTTGAAGAGTTGTAACAAACAACCTTATTTTTACAATTTGACAGCTGTCAAATTTTAAAAATTACTAGAAAAAGCCTTGTATTTGCTCAGTTTTCAGGAAAGCTCTAACGACTATAAGTGTTAAAGTACCGACAATTTTTTTATGTTCACAACACACTGTACGAAATAACTGATTTGACAGCTACAACGATGAAATCGTTTTTAGATTTTGACAGCTTCGTCGGGAATATTTCGATAGTTTCGCCCGTTAAAACTGTAGAAAAACAAAGATCGATTACAATCTGGCAGTTTTCAGCTTGAAAAGTCGTAAAAAAACAACTTGTTTTTACATTTTGACAACTGTCAAATTTGAAAGATCACTAGAAAATGCACGGTTTTCAGGAAAATTCTAACGACTATAAGTGTTAAAGTAGGTACCGACAATTTTTTTATGTTTTCCACACTGTACGAAATAACTGATTTGACAGCTACAACGATTAAATCGTTTTTAGATTTTAACAGCTTCGTCAGGAATATTTCGACAGTTTCTCCAGTTAAAACTGTAAAGAAACAACGATCGATTACAATCTGGCAGTTTTCAGCTTGAAGAGTAGTAAGAAACAACCTTATTTTTACAATTTGACAGCTGTCAAATTTGAAAAATTACTAGAAAAAGCCTTGTAGTTGCACAGTTTTCAGGAAAACTCTAACGACTATAAGTGTTAATGTACCGACATTTTTTTATGTTTACCACACTGTACGAAATAACTGATTTGACAGCTACAACGATCAAATCGTTTTTAGATTTTGACAGCTTCGTCAGGAATATTTCGACAGTTTCTCCAGTTAAAAACGATCGATTATAATCTGACAGTTTTTAGCTTGAAGAGTTGTAACAAACAACCTTATTTTTACAATTTAACGGCTGTCAAATTTGAAAATGCACGGTTTTCGGTAAAATTCTAAAATATCGACAAATTTTTTACGTTTTCAACACTGTACGAAATACACTGATTCGATAGCTACAGCGATCAAATCGAAATCATCTAAAGACACACCGTTTTTTAGATTTTGACAGCAACAATCTTAAAATGTCACATTGACATTTCTATTACTCGTTGCAATGTGACCAACTTAAAAATAAATCCGCTTAAATGTCAACTTCTAGTGATTTAAAAAGTACTGCAAACATTTAAATTTGTAAAACGGTTCTGTCATCTGAAATGTCACTAATCGCTGTCACATTGACAGATAATATGCGCTGATCACAACATGGACACGTCCCCTTTCTACATATTGACATCAATTTAGGATGTTATAATGTCGAACGGTCTAAGCAAAATCCCAATTCATCATCTTCATCTCCTTCATTCATTTGAAGATTTAAATTTAAATTATAACAAAATAATAAAGAAAAAAAAGAAAACAAGCGAGGATAACAACATCAATATAATAAGAATAAGAAAACGAATAGGTAGGTAATTTTTTCATGTTTTTAGTGATGAGGAGGAGAAATTTACGGTGGTGCATCTTCGGATTAGAAACAAACCGTTAACCATCGGCAATATTTTACAAAACTACTTGACGTTTCTATTTACGATGCTTTGTTACATGGGCGTCAATAAATTATTCTCGTTGACAACAAACGGGGATTTTAGAGAAAGCAGAGGTCTCTTTGTGTAAAGATAGTAAAGAGAAATATGCCTGATTTTAGTGGAACTTTTAAGTTTGAATCTTTAATACGTAATTATTTAATGAAAATTAATTTAAACAATTTTATTTCGTAATTCTCTACTGCTGTATCTGTGTGTGTGCAGGTTTAGGCCTAATATTCGCTCGCACACCCAACTATTTAGTAGGATATCCAAGCTCATGGAGTTCTGTTTCTATATTTATTGATTTTATTCGGTAAAATTGTGATGGGGGTTTTGTATATTATAAATTTTATGATATAAAATGTATTGAAGCTGTAAAATAATTTGCAATACAAATAAGAGAACTTCGTTAAAGCGAGGCTTTGTTTGTGTTGCAGTTAAGCGACGGCCAACGCTATGGTTTCTAACACAATTTCAACTTATAACATGTTAAATTCTGAGCTTGTTTTATCAAGAAGATATAATTATTTGGGGTGAATGAAGATGATCAATAAATATTGTCGATGTTATTGAAAGTGTTCAAAATATTCAAATCACAAATTGTTTTGTAGTTGTGTTAATAGTAAATTTCAACTTGAATAATACATCTCAAAACACTTCTGCTTATGTAAATTTAAAAACGTTTATTACTCGACATAAATTACCTGGTAATTCTTACTTTATTACATAACATGTATCTTAAATACTACATATAATTATATAAGGCACCATTTACAATCCGATTCCCATTTCTTAGAAATGTACCTAACCGAAACGATGGCCGAAGATCAAGTTTTCAACTCAAAACTCGTTGAAGCTGTAGAAAAGTATCCATTAAATAAAAATTTTGAAATTTCTTTGAATCTCTATGTCGTTCTTTGGCCACTCCATAACTGTTGTGATTTCCCTCTTGTATTAGGGGATTATTGTATTGAGGGGGAATTAACTACGAATTAAACACTACCGGGTACTTATTATCTTATTTTATTTGCAGTGTTGCCAACCTATCAACCTTCTTAATACACATAAATCATTGTTCTTCCTATTGTTCTTATAATCACTTTCCTTTACCTTTTCCCTCTTCTCTTTGTCACATTTACCAGTGGGATACTGAGGTTTTAGCATTGATAATTTTGTTCTTGGCACTTATCTAAGCATTAGCTTGTATTCGAGCGTTATTTCTCTATTTTGATCCTGATATAAAGCCTTTTTCAATGCAATCTTAGCTGCGTAGACGGATCGTTAAGCACTTCCGTTAGATGTTGGGTGATAAGGTGGGGAATTTATTAACTTGATACCATTTCCTTCGCAAAATTTTCTAAATTCTTCACTACTAAAGGGCGGACCATTATCAGCCACCAATACTTTCGGTAGGCCGGTGGTTCGGTAGGCTTTGTACCATCTTTCATAATAAAAATAATCAGAAAATACGTTTAATTTAGATAATAGATATCGATATGTATTTTCGACCAGTTTCGTTCTTCGTATGACCACAGAGTTAATTTTACTTCTTTACCCTTAGGTGCAAGAATTTGACAAGCTTCGCAAGATGCCACTTTTTCTTCGATGTCTCCATCTAAATTCGGCCACCCTCACCATTCCTGGGTGTTGGTCGTGTAACAATGCTAGTACATCATTCAGCATTTTCATGGGTATGATTTACTATTACTTCTACCTTCTCCTTGGTAGGCTTGATACCATCTCTACAAATGCTGTGGCCTAAAAAAAGGTCACTTGTTCTTTGAAAAACATCGATTTACTTTGATTTATTCTAATATTGTACTTGTTCAGTCTATCTAAGATATTAACAAGTGTTTCCTTGCATTCCTTATAATCCTTACCACAAATAATTACATCATCTATATAGACTTCCACGTTACTTATTCCTTTCAATACTTGCTCCATTGTAAGCTGGAAGAAAGCAGGCGCGCTTGACACTCCATAAGGTAATCTTGTGAACCTATACAGACCTATGTACAGGGTGGGCAAATTTCGATGTTTTAATAGGGGATCTCGGTAACTATAAGAGGTATCAACAAACGGACCACGCATCCTCGATCTGTTTTTTCGAGAAGAGGATGATGGTGACGTTAGTTATCGCTAAAAATTCGATTTTCCCATTTTCGTTTTATCACGATATCTCGGCTGTTTATGAAAATTGACAAAAATGACTTTTACGTTCTTGAAGCACTTTTTTGATTAGAATGCAATGGCGTTAGACAATTTTTGAAAAAATTTTCGAAATTCGAGGTAGGACATAAAGTTGTATTTTTTTTATATGGAACATATAGTTGGCTATGATATCATTAAAAAGAGGATTTTTTGGCCATTTCAATGATATATATCATGTGGGGTCTATTCGATCGTTTTCACTGCATTATAGAAAAAAATTAACATTTTCCATTGATTTTCATCATTTCATTGCTTTTTGTTAGTAGGCGTGTGTCATTCAACATACATGAGTCTGTCAGTAGGTTTATAAATATAGTATCAATAGTTTAAGTTGATTATTTGATTGTTGCTTCACCTTAAAATTATAAATTTGCGATGGCTTATTATGAAAATTACGAAAAGTATGATATGTTGGAATGCTTCATTCATAATAATAATAATGCTGAAGCTGCATGTGAAACATATTTTAATCGATAACCGGAAAGAAGGCAACCTAATAAATCTATTTTTGACTGAGTGAAAGAAAATGAAATGTTATTATGAGTTTGTTTGTAGAACCGGTCTTTAAGATGTCCCCAGAAAAAGAAATCTAGGGGTGACAAATCCGGCGAACGTGGTGGCCACCTTACTGGTCCGCCCGTGCCTATCCAGTTGTCTCCAAAATTTTCAGTCAGCAATCCTGAGATTATTCCAGTGTTATGGGGCGGTGCGCCGTCTTGCTGGAAAAATACATTTCTTATCTCGTTCAAAGGCAGTTCTTCCAAAAATTCTTCTACTACATGTTGATTTATGATGTTATGATACCGTTGACCATTTAATTTTTCTTGATAAATTTGGTATGCCAGAATACGATTGTCAAATAGGGCACACCAAACACTAAAGCCGAATCGACCCTGATTTTGAACATCGACCGCACGGTAGGGGTTAACATCAGACCACCAATATTCATTGTGTCGGTTAAAAATTCCGGCACTGCTAATGTAGACTTCATCCGTCCAAATAATTTTTCTAAAAAATGATGGATACTCCTGAATTTGTTGAAGATACCAATTGCAGAATTCTAAGCGTCGTTCAGGATCAGTCAATAGGAGCTGCTGTTGTTTCCTCACTTTGTATGGCCTAAACTTATGTTTCTTCAAAATTGATAACGCACGTCGTCGTGATATACCCAATTCCACTTCAATTTGACGGCTTGAGATTGAAGGATTTGCCACTGCCATTCCAATAACATTGACCGTAACTTCCTCAGTATCTTCCTTATTATAATTCTTCGATCTTGATTTGTTGAATGTTCCAAAATTAATGAGATTATCTTTCAGTCTTCCAAAAATAGATTTATTAGGTTGCCTTCTTTCCGGGTAACGATTAAAATATGTTTCACATGCAGCTTCAGCATTATTATTATTCATATCATACTTTTCGTAATTTTCATAATAAGCCATCGCAAATTTATAATTTTAAAGTGAAGCAACAATCAAATAATCAACTTAAACTATTGATACTATTTATAAACCTACTGACAGATTCATATTTGTTGAATGATACACGCCTACTAACAAAAAGCAATGAAATGATGAAAATCAATGGAAAATGTTAATTTTTTGCTATAATGCAGTGAAAACGATCGAGTAGACCCCACATGATATATATCATTGAAATGGCCAAAAAATCCTCTTTTTAATGATATCATAGCCAACTATACGTTCCATATAAAAAAATACAACTTTATGTCCTACCTCGAATTTCGAAAATTTTTTCAAAAATTCTCTAACGCCATTGCATTCCAATCAAAAAAGTGCTTCAAGAACGTAAAAGTCATTTTTGTCAATTTTCATAAACAGCCGAGATATCGTGATAAAACGAAAATGGGAAAAATCGAATTTTTAGCGATAACTCGAAAGCGACAGCTGATAGCCAAATTTGGTTTTCACCATCATCCTCTTCTCGAAAAAAAAAACAGATCGAGGATGCGTGGTCCGTTTTTTGATACCTACCTCTTATAGTTACCGAGATCCCCTATTAAAACATCGAAATTTGCCCACCCTGTACATGTGTATTTATCGTGAGCAAATGTTGTGATTGTTCATTTACTCTTAATCGCAAATACGCATTGCTTAAATCTTAATATGGTAAAAACTCCGGCACCTTTTAGATTCTGCAAAATGTCTTGAAAGTCGGGTAGTGGATAATAACCCGTTCTAAGAATTGGATTTAGCGTTTTCTTAAAATCGAAGCAAATCCTACAATAGGGCTAGCTATTTCCGCTTGTGTAGTAGGTTCCAATATACCCTCTTGTACTCACCTTATTGTTAGTTCCGCCTCAACTCGATCTCTTACAGCATATGAAAAATATAATTTGGGTTTTCCTTTAATACCAAATTTGCAGAAAATCCTTCAATTGCTTGACTGCGATCCATACTAAATATCTGGGAAAACATTTTCTTCAATTGATCCACTTCTTTTATGTTGTTTACGGAGCTAATAGCATAGCAGTAGTAGAAGGACTACCAAATTTTAATGCAGACCTCCAATTCGGATGAATTTTATCTAACCATGGCCGCCCTAACAATGGTAAAAATTCTGTACTTGACTTTACTACAACTACAAAATTTACATGTACATTTGCTTTACCTAATACTATTAATTTATTACCACCTACAGTTTTCAATTCATTATTGCATTTGTGCAGCTTAACGTTAGTAAAATTTTTGAAAAAATACATATCGGACATTATAGTAATACTTGCACCTGTATCGACTTCCATTTCAGTAAGTTTATCCTGTACTTGCAGTTAGACGCAGTGCGAGTTAGACAGGAGAGTCAGGAAAAAGTGCCCCAACATTGCAACATCAATTTTGGGTAATGTTGGAGAGAGAATGGAGCACCATTCCGCTTGCACAAATTAATGGAGAGAACGCCCAGAGTGGTGCAAACTGTTATAAATGCCAAGGAAGATTTTTTCGATGTAAAAAAGATTTAATCGTTTATTTATTTATTGCAATTTTAAACGCGATTTGTGAATTGAGATTATTGTTATCACATTAAACACATAAACCAAAGCGAAGGAGATGAGAAGAGACCGAAAAGTTCCCAAAACACTCCCACGAAAAAGACAAAATGAAATATTAACTCTGGCCTTTGATTAACTGGAAGAATTGGATTAGTAAAAACTAATAAAACAAATACATTCCGTTTCGATTAATCAGTATCAAGACCATTACGTTCCATCAACACCATTACCTGTGAATTCTACTACCACCAAGGAAATGCTGAGTCACCAGGACATACTGATGGAACCAGAGGTAACTTAAAGATAGAGAAGGGAGGTTCAGAGCATTCCTCTCTATCTAGGAGAATCTCCCTGGTCTGAGACACTCCAAGATATTCCTTGGACATAACATATGACAAGGATTGGTCTAAAGCAGAATAGCGACTGTAGGTTCTGCTGAGGATGAAAATCCGAAACACATTTTATCAAAGTTTTTAGACTGGATGGGGAGCTACCCCAGCAGCTTACAGCTCATGCAATCTTAAATCTAAAGCTAACCTCCTCAACCGAAATACCCTGTCGCATGATTGTATCTTCTTTTGCAATCTACATTTAGTAATTCCTCGAAAGCATGTGAATATCTATGTTCTTCGTTTAACCTAAAACACAAACGACAACTTCGGGCAAACTCCCCCAAAAAAACCGAACAAAACTTTCATTATTTATGTCCCAATTTTCGAGTTATTATTTTGATCTTGGCTCATTCAATTTCGTCGCACGAAACATCAATTACTTCAATAAATCATTTTTTATGTCCATTGATATTCAATCCAAAACAAACTACAACTTTTATTTGCTGACATTAAATATTATTTTCCTTAGCACAATTTTACACAACATTACTAACTCATTACGTTTGTTACACAAGATGCCTACAACACATCATTAAAACGCGTCTTCAGTTCAGGAAGATCTTGGTGAAGTTTGATGTCTAATGTGCAAAAAAAAGCAAGGATTTGATGAATGAGATGATTTATTGAAGAATTCGCTAACTATCGATGAGATTTTGGGTCTACTACGAACCACCACAGCCCCGAAATTTAGCCTCCAAATTGGAGCTACCTGGTCAACCCCCCTCTCCCTCCCCCAGAAGTCGAGCGTACCAAAATCACATTCAAAAAGAACATGGCAGAACAGAAGAGCAGGAATATAAAACATTTTTCACAACATGCATATCTTCATCGTAAATACAGTTAAGTATTATATTTTTAAAACTCGTCGGTAAAAGAAAATATAAAATATCTGACTGGGAAAGAAGCATTAAGTTTACAAAACAAAAACATTTTCACTAATTACATCGTCCATCATTTTCCATCGGACTCCTTTTAAAAACATCATCTTAGTTTCCTGTTTTCTTTCAGACTAACATTTCTAGATTACCGAGGTGATGAATATATCTCGACACTTTATAAACGCAATAATTTTTTTTCCACAAAATTTAAACGGAAATTTTGCAGTAAAACGACTACACGACCTTCCATCCCTCCCATAATCATCCTGTAACCCGGGCTTTTATACAAATACGAACGGATCCTAAATCCACACAGAACGGGTAACGTTTAAACCCCTTTCTTTTCTATGCTCGCAAATATTTCTGTTATGCACACCAGCTGGTAACAAACCCGAGATAATGAATCGAATATTGGTGTTTACTCCCGGTTGTTATTCGAGGCATTTTCCGAGAAAAATTATATTTTTATTCGTAAAATGTTGAAGTTGCTATAATGGAAGATTCCCAAAAAAAATCAGCAGCATAGAGAAGAATTCATATTAAATAGGAGTGATAAAAACGTCATTGAAAAGTTCAGTTTTAATTTTATATTCAGGAGTTGGTCACACTGATCAATTTGAACTGTCAAACAAGGCTATCCGCTAATTAAACTAATTAAATATAAATATTTACTTCCTTTAAAGACGTTTATGATGATGTTGAAGCTATGGCATTGTAGAAGAGTGCAGAATGTAGAAGAAATCAAAGCTCTTTTTGGTATATTTTGTGAGTCCTACTCATTTTTTGCATTGTAAAATAATTCTCGATTTGTCAATTATCGCTGTCACATTGACAGATAATAAAAATAAGCCGTTTTCACACTGATAAAATAATGCTTTTTGTATATTATAATATTATGCGCATTAAAATCTGGTACAAACATATTTAAGTTGTGTTAATTAAAGCCTCACGCTCATGAAATGTCAATTGACTTAATGACAATCTGAATATGCTGATATGTCACGGCAAATCCGTTTACACAGATACAAACTTGGGATTTATGCTTGTAAGAGTTGTCCCATTTTAGTTTTATGCACACATCGGTACGTCCTTTCATTAAAAAACATTGGCATTTGCATCTTGATAACCTCCAAAACATAAAGACTCATTAATGTCATTTCAAGGACTGTGGACTCGCATCGGAATACATCAATCGAATACTGGGGCCTCGAAACACGTGTCCACGAATGAACAGTTTTTTTTCTATTTTAGCTGCGTAAATTTTACTACCTACGATGTCAAATTGTCAAGCTAAATGTCATTCATGTTACTGGCGTGGGCGAAACAATCGGGACAGTTGTCAAAATCGCTATGTCAATTATGTGCTTTATTTTTTAGCATTGTAATTTTAGTGGTAGACGTCAATGAAACGCATTTTTGACACATTTTGACGTAGTATTATGCTCACGACAGTACCACATTGATTATATTAGACGTTTTCGAAAATTATACCGGTAAATATTTACCGATAATCAACTGATTTTATGGCGAATTTATTCGTTTAATCGTGGTAAATTAATTTATTCTCAACCTCTTTCCAAGTTGGTAATGTTGAGATGAAGTTGTCAGCTGATTCTAGTATACAATTTTCGAAAACGTCTATTGTAACAATAAATTATTATATAGAATACTGTCAAAATGTGACATATTTAAAAATACAGACCCTTCAAAAGTACTGGGTTGCGTTCGAGAACGTGCGAAAATCGCTCAAAGCTTCGTTCGATAACCATTTGAGTGTCGCACCAATGGACGAGGTACTTCGTTCGAGATCTCCGCGAGTGTCTCGTGAGTGTCTCTCCGAGCGTCGTACAAATCAACCAAGTTAGAAGTGCGGTAAAAATCGCTCGACTTGCGCAGTACGGACTAAGTAGGCAAACAAGTCAACAAGTGTCAATTCACAATTGTTAAATTGCAGAGGCCGTAGTTATAGTGCATACGAGGTTGAGGATATAAAAATAATTAAAATGAACAACAAGAGTATATCATTGAATGTATGTCGCAACGCCGACAATAAGATATTAACGGACAAACACGGAAATTGGTTGTTTTTTAATCCCACAAGTAAGTACCTATATGTTTTAAAATTTATGTTTGTTGTATTTAAAGAAGTTGTTTTAGATAATAGTATTGAGTATCTGCAACCATCTGTAGAGATGATAAATGCTGTACAGAGTACCGAAGAAGGGAACAGTTCCAGAGACAGTGATAAACAAATAAATGCTATTGTGCAGGGCACTGAAGAAGGCAGTGATAAAAATTATCAGTGGGACCGTCAGGCTATTCTTTTGTTGATATTACTCTACAAGGATCATCATAAAGATTTTAAAAATACTTCAATTAAAAATGAAAAGGTGTGGGGGAGTATTAAAGAAAAATTTGATGCAGAAGGCTTTAATTACTCTAAAACACAAATCGAAAATAAATTTAAGTATTTGAAGGCTAGATATATATAAAGAAGAAGGACAATGAAGGATCTAAAAGAACAGGTGCATCACCTATAAGTTTTGAATATTTTGATGATTTTGATGAAATATTTGGCAAAAATCCTAATGTAACTCCCACATCGTCAGCATCATCATTGCGGGGAAGTTCTCCGGCATTGTCAACCGACTCTGAAAATGAGCCACCAAAAAAGAAGACACGCTTGGAAAAACAGATTACAAATTTAACTGATATATTCGAAAAGCAAAACAAAGCAAAGGAAGACGCTCGCGAACGCCGGTTTGAAAGCAGGCAGGCAACTTTAGAACGAGCAATTTCGGTATACCAAGAGACAATGAACACCTTTATGCAGAAGTTATTTGAGAAAAAGGAATAATATAACTCTTATAAATTATATATTTAATATTCTATCGCTTATGTTTCTTGGATTTTTGGTCTGTTCATAAAAAACAAAGTAAACCAAAACGTCGTTATACATCAATTGTTTATTGTACAGATGTACAGACCAAAATACCAAGAAACATAAGCGATAAAATATTTTACAATGGTCAAGAAAAAGAGATTGGAAACACCAGATCTACCCTGCCGTCGTGGTTATCTGCATTTATAAATTCCATTCCCTCTTGAATGTATTCTTCAATTGTTAGATCCAAATGATCCAGACATATGTTGTGTAATACGCAACATGCAATGATAGTTGCAGGAATCATATCAGTCCTATTCATGTCTAAATATTTCAGGCGTCGAAACCGTCCAAAAAGGAGTGCAAAACTTCGTTCAATCACCTGTCTAGTTTTGGCGTGGATGTAATTAAAATGGCGTTGCTCAGGGGTCAATCTTCTTCGTTCAATGTATGGTGATACACACCATTCTAATAGTGGATATGCTTTATCCCCCAAAAATAAAATTATTATTAAAGTAGGTTGCGTAATTTTCATTGACAGCTTGATAGATATGTGAATTTCTAAAAATTCTGGTATCACTTACAGAACCAGGGTAGGCACAAAATGCATCTGTAAATTTTAGGGATGGTTCAGCAATAGCTTGTAATGTCATTGCATAATTATGCTTCCGGGTGACATAAACATGGGAGTTTTCTTTTGGTGCTTTAATTGGTACATAAGTACCATCTATTGCACCAATCACATGCGTCATTCCTCCAAAAGCAGCAAATTTGTCCATTATTTTAGCGCAATTTTCTTGTGAAGGCCATTTTATTACTATTGCAGCCAAGTCTGTCAATATTTTTATAACTCGCATGAAGACATCACTGATGGAACCTTTACCCAAGTCAAATTTTTCCTCCAACTGATCTAAAAAATATCTCATAGATATGGTATATGTAATAAATTTATTTTGTGCAGACCTATACGAGTCTGGAGTAGCTAACAGCCACACAACGGCTAATAGTTTTTTTCTGGATTTGCCAGTGGTCGTCCTTGATGTGGGAATAGCCTCAATCTTGGTATCACATATCCAGACAAAGCATTGAACGCATCAGGAGTCATACGAAAATGGCTTTGAAATTCAGAGGGTAGATAGCGAGGAACTGTTCTCTCATAGTAGTTCTCGCAACGCGGGACTTCTCTTTCTCTGCTATAAGTACTTTGTGTCAATGTATTTAGGATGGAAATAATTTGTGTTTCATCATCTGACTTGTCGCTTGATTCCAATGCTGTTTGTTCAATGATTGACAAAAACTGCTGACTTACCTGGGTTATCAAAAGCGGAACTAACACCTGATCTTCCATGACTTTCTCACTGTATTCAAAAATCTTAAAATTAATTGTTGAACGTTATTCAATTAATAATACATACCTCACTTAACCTAACATAAAACCTTCAGCTGTCAATGACTTGTCAAAATTCTTCGATACACCGCTCAAACTACCGTTCGAAAATCAAACGTCCTAGATGCACACTGAACCTCCCACTCTCAACAAACTAGTGGAGTGTCCCCTTCGCTCTAGAACGACGTTCTCGAACGCAACCCTGTTTACCTATATTGGGTAAATTTTGAAATTTCAGCATATACCAATATAAAAAAGTGTCCACTTTTATTTGCTCACGATAGTACATGTTTTATTGCTAATAATAAACAAAAAAAAAACATTATTTTATCAGTGTGAAAACGGCTTATTTTTCGCGTCTTTTAAAGGTTAGGTTCATTATTGACATTAGTTGCTTCATAATTGTCATTACTTGTCAAAAAATGACATGACAAATTTGACGCAATATCAGAGATTAACAAGCCCAAGTCTATTATGGTTGTATCTAACAGGTAACATTAAGGATAGGCCAGTTTATTGTCACAGCACTGTATAGGTACTTGGTAGGAAATTTGAACGACTTTTTATAACTTACGGAAACTTAATCTAATGTAACGAGTTCTAATACTGGTCATATGGTTATAGCAAGAAATATGAACCTAAAATGAACACAACATTTCTCCAAAAATAATTGTCATTTATTTCTCAACTCAACCCTTCGTCGTTTATGACGAGGCGATCGGATGATCGTGTGTGCAATCGCGTAATTCTTAAATTCACTTTTACAACATCTATCCTTACTTGACGTTATATCGTTTAAAACGTAAACGTCAAAACGCTATCCGTCATAAACGTTTAAATTCCAACGTACGTTTTTTGACACACACATCGAAAATAATTTTAAAAAATTCTTGCGTTCTACACCTGACTTTGTTCAGCAATATCATTAACGTCAATGTCATTGTGACATATGAAATGTCAAATTATAAAAATTTAACGAGAATATTGTAGAGCTGTCAATTTTGACAGATTATTATAGAATATTGGCAGGTAACGTTGAATGTTATTTTGATCATAATTCCAGATGCCCTGAATGATAATAAATCGTTGTACGAGCTAAAAATCGACACCATTTCCCTGAAACTGCAATCGACTAGATTCATACGAGTTAAACATCGTTTTTAATCTACCCGAAATTCTAGTTGAAACAAGCACAACTATCCACGTACATAGGTAGTTGTAAAAGATCTTCTACCCGATAACCGAGAGGATTTGGATAAATGTTTTAAAACAGTGCATCGCGTTAATTTTGAAAATAGTTATCTCTGCGGGCGCTAACGAACTCGTCGACGGGGTTTTTGCCGCAATTCCACGTTCGTAGCGAAATTATTTCGTAATACGTAAGATCAATCAGAAAACGCAATTAAAAGAGAAAATAAAGTTTTAAAACTGAAACCATTTTTCGCAGAATCCAAACATCACGAAACGACTTTATTATGTTTTTACCTCAGCCCAATAACTCCGAAAGGTCTAATGGCCGTTCGGGTGCGGACACAGGGATACCAGTTTTTTTTCCTTGTGTCAAAACTACCTGCTTTCCTAAACCCATACGTATATCTAGTAACAGTGAAAATAGGGTGGTCGTTGTTATAGAAGATTATTCTGAAAACAGCACATAACGCGAGAGAGATAGAGAGAGATGTGTAATATTAAAGGTGAAGATAGAAATGAAAATTCGCGATTCAATATTAATATGTACGAAACAGATTAAGGTCTGCGTTTTGTAGGACTGTTATCTCGAGGAGGGTTCATATTTAAAAGCGTTTAATGGGAATAAACAGGTTTTAAGGTTGTGTGAAGAAGTTGTAACTTTAATAAATTATTTTTGCGAGAATGAGGATTTGAATTCTAATATAGAGAGCTGTTTAATATTTTTGTTGAAATTTAAATTGATTTTTTACTTTTTAATACACAAATTGAGATATAAGAATGATAAACTTCATTATTAACTGTTATTAACTGCTTTGTAAGCACAAATACACTGTTTCATAAATGATATCCAGATTTATCTATTCGTCTCTAGAGGGGTCAACCTAAAAATTTAAAAAAAGAGCGACTAAAGACATCAAAACACTTTACACGTCGCGAAAGTTGGCAGTAAATTTTAATCTGAAATGTAATCGTAACACTTTAGAAAATAGACGAAAAATTAGAGCAGGTTCTAATTCGTCGATTTATTTCACAAGAAAAATTCAATTTTAGTTGGTACCGTCCTGTAGACTTTGTTTTTGATGTTGCCCCAGTGGAAGAAATCAAGGGGAGTGAGGTCAGGTGATCTTGGCGGCAACTCCCACGACCAATCCATGAATCTGGAATCCTTTCGTTAAGATATATCCGAACGACACGATTATTATGTGCAGGTGCTCCATCGTGTTGGAAAACTATCATTCGGCGAGTGCCTAAAGGGACATTTTCCAAAAGTTCAACCAAGTCGTCACGAAGGAACCTTAAATAAAATTGTTGCCATTCAGGTTCCCGTCGAAGAAGTAAGGACCGAGTGGGTGTTCTCCCAACCCAAGCAGCATCAAAGTATCGGTAACCGATATCGGAACTTCAGACGAGTCGTTGTTACGTTAATATCACTAAAAAAACGACTTTCTAGTTTTTTTTTCTACTTTTTTTGGTAATTATGTAGTTATTATTACTATTATTTGGAACTTAATAGTTTCCGTACTTCTACACTCAGAAAAATTCATGCATTGATTCAACATATTTAAACAAATGGAAAACTTGGAATTTCGGTTATCCAGCGATGTAATTTTTTTATATGGTTTCCATTTGATATTTTAGAATAAAATGACAATTCGCAAAGCCTAATCAAAAATTATCTTAAGCTCTCATTTAAACAGGGAAATAAATGGAGTACCCGGTTGCAACAAAGCCAATTTTCTGTCACAGTTTATTTGTTAATGATTTGCGCCTTCAGCGTTACCTGTCAATGTTTTGTAATCTGTCATAATTGACAGCCTTGCAATTGATTCCCAATAGATTAGAAGAAACTTTAAATAAATACGGTTCTATTATCACATCTCTCTCTCTATAATATATACATATTTATGTATCATAATTGGCTTGGCATTTAGAGCAAAATTTATGGATAAAGATTAATTAATGAATTTGCTTGTCATATTAAGCTTGTCAAACGCGTCTGTCATTTTGACAGGACTTATGTCATTTTACTTTTGACACTAGCGTTATTAATCAGACAACCAGACAACTATTCATCGCATTATTAATAATAATAATATTAATAATAATAATTCATGCCTTAGCATCCCCCAACAGCTTGCGCCAATTACAGGGGGCATCGGCTGGCCATGAGTTATTATTACGCCTGCGGCTGTAGACCGACTTAAGATGTTACCTTTCCGCGTTTGCCGTGGAATTTGGAAAACTACAGAAAAACAAACTCAGAAATGAAGCACCGGGGTTCGAACCCGGTACTGCCGGACTGCGAGGCAAGTGTGCAAGCCACTAAGCCACGAGCCCGGAAGTGACAAGTGCACAAATTTAATGGCAGTGATATAAATCGAAGCTTGTTTTTTGAAGTAGTTAGTTTTCCTAATGGTATTATTTAGAACTAAAGAGCCGTTAGAGGAGGAAATGCAGAAGTGAAACGATGGATGTCATTAAATGTACAAGTTGTCGCTGCACCATCGTGGAGATATTAAATATCGTAATTTGTTGGCCTATGGTTCCACCCATGATAGCCTCTTATTAAGGGATATTGATGCTTACTCACAAACTAACTATTTATTCACACTCCCTAATCCAAATATCAGAGCAACTTTATAACGCTGCACATGCTAGAACAAGAAATTTTGTCGAATGTGATTTTGGCTCGTTACTGGAGCTACTTGGTTCGTACGAAACGGCTTATCAATAAAATCTCAGTCGACTGGTCAATCTCGACTTCCTCCTATTTTTAACATCAACATCAGTCATTCAAGGACAGTGAGACCGCGCCCAACATAATATATCAAGGCCATTGGTGATCGCAGACGAATAAAGGGTACAAGAACTTCCGTTGGGCGCTGGAGGAGTGTCAGAAGACCAGAAGTATGTATTTGGAATTTAAATGTTAACGTTATTTAAAATATCATCCATCTGATGATCGTCTTGCATTAGCCTATAAAGACCACCACTCTTTAGCCATTTCTTTAATTGCTCAACAATTCTATTTGTATAAAAAGGAAATGGAGATTTTTAAATCTGAAATTTGTTATGTTGCTTTCCCTTTTTTGAACACTCTGTATTAAATAAAATAGTTTTAGCGATTTGTAAAAATTATTGCAAGTATAGACTACTCGCATACCAAAAATTTTGTTTCTGGGGTCAAAGATAAGTAAGATATGACTTAGAAAAATAGTATCTGCAGATGACATCTATTAGAGAAAATATCAAATATTTCAAAAACTATTAGGATTAGGTTTAGACAATGGTATATGAAAAGTATGTTGATTTTATAGTAGATTCTAAAAATGTAATCAAATATAGGATGTTCCATTTTAAAAAATAAACTTCGATTCAGTACTGCTTTTCTGAGACACTCTGTATAAACGAAAGCATTTTTAGGTTATGCTCCTTTAAAAATTGAACATCTTCTATTTCAAATTTTTTTTTGTGTCTCAAACTGGT
The DNA here is from genome assembly GCA_023690525.1 of Holotrichia oblita. Classification (NCBI taxonomy): domain Eukaryota; kingdom Metazoa; phylum Arthropoda; class Insecta; order Coleoptera; family Scarabaeidae; genus Holotrichia; species Holotrichia oblita. The sequence continues at coordinate 189,965,716 of CM043017.1, forward strand.
ATTGAGATATCGCCCGACACCGCTCTATTGGGACATCCTGTATACTTATCACGAAACAGCAAAAAAAATGTTGTCTTGTCATTTTGACGTTTAATAAAATTTTGACTAAGTTGACACATCAGTGAATCAGTTTTTCTTTAAGTTTTTGGAGGTTATTGTGATAAGTATGTTATCTGTCAATGTGACAGCGGCGATTGACAATCATTATGACAGATCGAGAACCGTTTTACAATGCAAAAAATTAGAAGGACAGTTATTTTTGATTGATGTCTGTTTCTATTGCGAATATACAAAACATATCCAAGTTGTCCAGACAGAAGACTTATTATTCCTTGTACATAAATCGCATTTTATATATTGTGTGTAGTATGTAGTAAATGTTTCTTCCAATAATCCATTCTTTTACACTATATATTCCTTCATTTTTCACCAAAATAAACGAGATAACGAACGATTAAAGAAACGCTTCGTTCTAATTGGTAAAAAATCTGAGATTCCCCACGTCTCGCGCATGTTTACCAAACAAAACTTATAAATCTCGCGATGGTATTTCGTCCACCGTAATCCGAGTCCAAATATTTGAAATATCCGTGTATTCATCCGAAGAGGAGACCACGTGGAAAAATCCACGACCGACGTGACCGTGTTTATTATTGGGCGAAATTTTTCGAATACATTCCAAGCGATAATTTTGATTATTTATTTAGATTGTGCGTGTCACCATATATACACGCGCACACACACACATTTACATATTTGGGTCATGCGTTATAACGCAGAAACCTCTTCGCGCGAGAAACACTCACTCGACTCGTTCGTATAATATTATAAACTTAGCTATAGCTTAAAACGCGAAACGAAGATGGATTTAATTCGTATGTCTATTCATATCGTACATGTAAACGCTCTACCACTTCACTAAGTCATCCTATCGGAAATTAGAGACGAGACGAAATCTTATCTAGTCACCTCTCGAGTGTCGTGGGGGCATTGTTTAGATATGGACGCGGCCTGGGGGCGCGAGAGGAACGGCTGGCGTGAAACGAGAAGAGGGAGCGATGAAACGAGACAGACAGCTCTGAGTTCGTTTTTCTTTGTGCGGTATTAACAAAATGAAGCCCGAACGATCCTACAGTCGCTGGTGGGAAGAATAAGCCTTGTTCTGATGTCGATCGAAAATTTAGATCGCAGTCCAATCTCCGCCCTTTTTATTCTTATTTATCCGATCGAACTGTCATTTTTGACAATTTAACTGACATTAATTTAAATTTAAATGACATTGGTTGTCAAAATATTTTCGACAGCTGTCAAATTGTCATGCGGCTGTGACAATTGAAATATTTTTGACAGTTGTCGAATTGTATAAACAGTTACATACGTTACAGTTTTCTTGTTGTGGTGAATGTAGCGGCTTGCAACGGTTTCCGAAGAGCTGAGAGAGAGAGTTGTAACCGTCAAAATATTTCTGACAGCTGTCAAATTATAAACAAACTTTTTTTTTTCTAAATCTGACAACTGCTACAAATAAAATATTAAGATACCTACGTCATTACAACCGTTAAAATATTTCTGACAGCCGCCGAATTACATCAACCGTATTTTACAGATTTGACAGCTGTATTGTGAAACGTGTGTAACCGATAAAGCATCCGTAACAGTTATCAAATTATAAATAAATTGGACACCGTCGCAGTGTAAACAACGCTTCTGATGCTTTTAACTGTCAAAATATTTCTGACAGCTGTCAAATTATAAAAACTCGATGATTTATTAATTGTCGAAATATGTAAATGTAGTTTGTAACTTTCGAAATATTTCTGACAGGTGTCAAACTCTAACAAAGAAAATACATTTGCGACTGTCATAATACTTTGAAAAATGGTCAAATTGTAAAGACAATTATAGACATATTTTAAAACTAAAACGATGAAAAAAAGGCAACGTTCTCTGCGTTTGCTGCTTCGCCAATTCTCTCGATATCATTATGGTTCATTCACACATCTCGTGGTTGTCGTTGCCTCCTCCCCCTCCCCCCATCCTATTGCTTGTTAACGCCATCTACTGCAGCTCTTGCCGCTCATATCTACGACCAACCGGTCATATCATTGCGATTATCGAGCTGTCAGTAAACTTTCGGTAGTAGCAGCTTTAGTCGTAACTGTCAAAATATTGCTGATAGCTGTCAAATTAAAAAAAAAATTCTAAATATATAATAAAATATATATAATCGATGGGTGTAAAAATATTTTGACAGCCGTCAAAATTATAAAAGCGCTTTGTTTTCCTGTCGTTTCGGCGAGTACGACGATTAAAATTTTTCAAATTGTTGTGAAGCTGTAAAAAAGTTTATCTATTGTGGTTTTTTAAATATGCGGAGCTATCAACACGCTTATAACAGCTGTCAAATTATAAAAAATCGACGATCTATTATTATTGTCGAATTACGTAAATGTAGTTTGTAACTCTCGAAATATTTTTGACGGCTGTCAAATTGTAGAAACTGTTTTGAAATATTTCTGCCAGGTGTCAAACTCTAACAAAAAAAAACATTTTGTGACTGTCATAATAGATGTATTTAGTGTGACGTCAGCGGTTGCCTAGCAACAAATGCACGCTCCAAACAATTGTTCCTTTGTTTCTCTTTTAACTATAAAAAAATGATGTGCTTTGCCCCCGATTGCAAACATTATGAATATTTGAATAATTTACAACATTTTGAATAATTTACATGATGTTTAGTCAAAAGTTTTTGGTGTTTAGTGAACTAACTGATTTATATTTTTGCAGCTGTGAATGACGGTCGTTAAATCTGAAAAATTACTATTTTTCATAATTTGACAGCTGTCAAAGATATAACAGTTACATTGGCTCTACGGAAGCCAAGAGTTGGGAGCAGCTGCTACGTCGTATTGTGCTATGATTGGTCGAAATTTGCATTTTATTTTTTATTAGTGACAGTCTTAAAACAGTTTTTTATAATTATTTGACAGCTGTCATAGATATTATGACAGCTACACTTGTTAGAACAAATAACTGGGGTTCCATTCAACGAAAACGAATAGTTGGGAGAAGTTTGCATTAGAGACAGTTGCTAAAACTGTTTTTCTTTATAATTTAACAGCTGTCACAGACAGCTCATTATGACAGCTACACTTGTTAGAACAAATAACTGGAGTTCCATTCAACGGAAACTGTGCTATGATTGGTCGAAATTTGCATTTTATTTAGTGACAGTTATTAAAACCGTTTTTTAAATAATTTGACAGCTGTCATAGATATTATGACAGCTACACTTGTTCTAACAAATAACAGGGGTTCCATTCAACGGAAACCAATAGTTGGGAGCCGCTACGTAGCGCTGAATTTTATTTTTTATTAGTGACAATCGTTAAAACTGTTTTTTTTTAAATAATTTGACAGCTGTCATAGATATTATGACAGCTACACTAGTTCGAACAAATAACAGGGGTTCCATTCAACGGAAACCAATAGTTGGGAGCCGCTACGTAGCGCTGAATTTTATTTTTTATTAGTGACAATCGTTAAAACTGTTTTTTTTTTAAATAATTTGACAGCTGTCATAGATATTATGACAGCTACACTTGTTAGAACAAATAAAACTGGGGTTTCATGCAACGGAAACCAACAGTTGGGAGCCGCTATGGAGCGCTACGGTATGATCGGTCGAAATTTTTTACTGATCATAGCCTAGCATTAAGCGGATGTTCCTGATTGTTGGCTTCTCTGCTGAATGCGCACTCCACTTATGGTTTGACAGTTATCAGAAATAATTCGATTGTAGTAGATCGATTTTAGAGTTCAAGTCTATCTTAACAACTACGTTTGTCAAATCTGACAGCTGATTTGACAGCTGTCATAAATATTTTGCCGGCCAAAGCTGTCAAAACCTTGATTGGTGATTGAAAAAGCATAAATGAAGACCTGAGACACAAGATCTAAACGAGAGATTATCTGTTATTTAAAACTCACATGAATGAATAAGCCGCAGATGTCATTCCTAATAGCTAATTGTTCCGAGCATCTGGTGATGTTATTTCCTTCTTATACCTCAATTTTCCATACGCATACCACGGCTAATTTCCGCAATTCACATCCGATGAATATCCTAAACCGTCGTATACCTACATATATGGCTTCCTAAAACCGTAACCACACCATCAGCGTTGCAGGGAAACAACAAAAACGAAACGAAACGACACAAGGTCAACTTCCAAACGCGTATTATAAAAGGGGGGTGGGAAAGCAGGGCGCGCAGGGGTAGAAAGAAAAGCATCATGACTAAACAATTCCGAATGACATATGGCCCTAAAGACCTCCTTTCACCCGACGGTGAAGGAGAAAACAACACGAGAAAAAAAAGGAACCGAAAAACGAGTCGAATTGCATTCCAAACTGAAAAATAAGCACTTGCGGTGTCTACATCATCTCCTCGCGCTGCAGCGTTATTGGTTTCTCGTACCCAAATATGTCTGGTTTTAAGAGTGATATTCGTCCAGCACAGCCGATAGGTCTTCCGTAGCGGAGGGGTTCCCGGACTGAATAGAGGGCCCTTCTTTCTGGGGTGGGTAACACATACTAATCATTTCGGATCCCTTGTCACGCTTGACGGAGAAGCATCGATCATTAAAAATGGCCGCCGCACTGTAGTAGGTATTTACACGTACCGTATACGGGCACATGTACAGTTCTACATCTACAAATTTAAGCGTTACACGCGTACAGTTCTGGTAAATAAAAATCAGCCAAAAGGAAAATTGAGTTACAACTGTTTTAACTGTATTTTGTCAGTTACCGTCGTCGAATTTGACAAAAATATTTTTATAATTTGACAGCTGTCAGAAATATTTTGACAGTTAAAATATTTCTGACAGCTGTCAAATTATAAAAAAAACAGTTTTAACGACTGTCACTAATAAAAAATAAAATGCAAATTTCGACCAATCATTGCACAGCGCTACGAAGCGGCCCCCAACCCCAGTTATTTGTTCTAACAAGTGTAGCTGTCATAATATCTATGACAGCTGTCAAATTATAAAAAAAAAAACAGTTTTAACGACTGTCACTAATAAAAATAAAATACAAATTTCGACCAATCATAACACCTTGGTTTTCGTAGAATGGAGCCAATTTATCATATCTTTGACAGCTGTCAAATTATAAAAAACAGTAACTTTTCAGATTTAACAACCGTCATTCACAAAAATTCACAAAATTTGCAAAATTATAAAGCAGCGTTTCGACAGCAAAGCTCTCATTATCAGGCATTATCGTAACCTCAAATCTAAGATAGAAAACCGGCGAAGCGACAGAATTGGTGAAGAAGCAAAACGCAGAGAACGTTTCCTTTTTTTTTGTACCGTTTTAATTTTGAAATTGAAAAATAACAATACAATTTGACCATTTTTCAAAGTATTATGACAGTCACAAATGTTTTTTTTTACTACAGTTTGACACCTGTCAGAAATATTTTAACAGTTTCTACAATTTTATGTAATTCTTACCATTACATTTACATATTTCGACAATAATAATAAATCGTCCACTTTTTATAATTTCGACAGCTGTCAAAAATACTTTGACAGCTACACGCATCCATTATATTAGATCTGAAATGACGTATCTCAATTTTTTATTAGTTGCAGTTGTCAAATTTAGAAAAATAGTTTTCTTTTTAATTTGACAGCTGTCAGCAAAATTTTGACAGTTACAACTAAAGCTACTACTATCGAAAGCTTACTAACAGCTCGATAATCGCAATGATATGACCGGCTGGTCGTAGATATAAGACCTTAGGAAAACGCTGCAAGCCGCTACAGTTACCACAACAAAAAAATTGTGACATATAACTGTTTCTAGAGTTTGACAACTGTCAAAAATATTTCAATTGTCACAGCCGCATGATAATTTGACAGCTATCAAGAATATTTTGACAACCAACGATATTTAAATTTAAATTAATGTCAGTTAAATTGTCAAAAATGACAGTTCCATCGTATAAAAAAGAATAAAAAAGGCGGAGGTTGGGCGGCAGCAATTTCACCATTTTTCAAAGTATTATGACAGTCACAAATGTTTTTTTTTAATATTATAGTTTGACACCTGTCAATATTTGAAAACAGGTTCTACAATCTGACAACCGTCGAAAATATTTCACGAGTTACAAGCTACATACATTTACATATTTCGACGGTAATAATAAATCGTCCACTTTTTATAATTTGACAGCTGTTATAAGCGTGTTTATAGCTCCGCATATTAAAAAAAAAAGCAGAAAAAACAGATGACCTTTTTTACAGCTTCATAACAATTAGAAGTATTTTAATCGTCGTACTCGCCGAAACGACAGGAAAACAAATTTTGACAGCTGTCAAAATTACTTTGACAGTTACACCCATCAATTATATAGATCTGAAATGACGTATCTTAATTTTTAATTAGTTGCAGTTGTTAAATTTAGAAAAAAAAGTTTTTCTTTTTAATTTCACAGCTGTCAGCAAAATTTTGACAGTTACAACTAAAGCTACTACTATCGAAAGCTTACTAACAGCTCGATAATCGCAATGACATGACCGGCTGGTCGTAGATATGAGCGGCGAGAGCTGCAGTAGATAGCGTTAAGAAGTGATACAGCTTAGGAAACCGCTGCAAGCTGTTTCTACAGTTTGATAACTGTCAACAATATTTCAATTGTCACAACCAATTATATTTAAATTTAAATTAATGTCTATTAGATTGTCAAAGATGACAGTTCGATCGGATGAAAAAGAATAAAAAGGCGGAGCTTGGGCGGCAACAATTTAACCATTTTTTAAAGTATTATGACAGTCACAATAATGTTTTTTTAACTACAATTTAACACCTGTCAGAAATATTTCAAAACAGGTTCTACAATTTGACAACCGTCAAAAATATTTCGCGAGTAACAAACTACGTACATTTACATATTTCGACGATAATAATAAATCGTCCACTTTTTATAATTTGACAGCTGTTATAAGGGTGTTGATAGCTCCGCATATTAAAAAAAAAACCACAACAGAGGACCTTTTTTACAGCTTCACAACAATTAGAAGTATTTTAATCGTCGTACTCGCCGAAACGACAGGAAAACAAATTTTGACAGCTGTCAAAAATACTTTGACAGATACATCCATCAATTATATAGATCTAAAATGACGTATTTTAATTTTTTATTAGTTGCAATTGTTAAATTTACAAAAAAAAATTTTTTTTATATAATTTGACAGCTGTCAGAAATATTTTGACAGTTAAAAGCATCAGAAGCGTTGTTTACACTGCGACGGTGTTTAATTTATTTATAATTTGATGACTGTTAAGCTGCTTTATCAGCTATTGTTATTGCTGTAACAGCTATCAGCAATATTTTGACAGTTACAACTAAAGCTGCTACTACAGAAATATTATTACTACTATATTTACCACAACAAAAAAATCGTAACATGTAAAATGTTCCTACAGTTCGACAACTGTCAAAAATATTTCAATTGCCACAGGCGCATGATAATTTGACAGCTGTCGAAAATATTTTGACAACCAATGTCATTTAAATTTAAATTAATGTCAGTTAAATTGTCGAAAATGACAGTTCGATCGGATAAAAAATAATAAGAAAGACGGAGGTTGGACTCAGAACAAGGCTGATTCTTCCAGCCCGCAACTGACAGCTACACCCATCCATTATATTAGATCTGAAATGACGTCTCTTAATTTTTTATTAGTTGCAGTTGTCAAATTTAGGAAAAAAGTTTTTTTATAATTTGATAACTGTTAAGGATGCTTTATCAGTTACACGTTTCACAATACAGCTGTCGGATCTGTAAAATACTGTTGCTGTAATTCGGCGGCTGTCAGAAATATTTTAACGGTTAGAAGCGTTAAGGCGTTCAGAAAATTATTAACGCAGCGAAACTAAACGCTGCGTCTTAGATTTGACAACTGATTTGACAGCTGTCAAACCGCACACTTTCAAAACGTCAATCTGACTTCGTCCGCCAAAATCGAGATCGAAATGGAAATTACAAACGTTTGCGGATAACCGCTAGAGCCGCTTTTATAATAGCGAAGCAATCAACAGTATCAATATGTACACATGCATTGTATGCATATATATCGTAAGTAATGGATGAACAACACGCTAAATATTGGCTATTACCGGCAGAATTGCTTTCGGTTGGCACGAATCCTAAAAAAAAACAAAGAGAGAAACCGACACGATGTTAGGTATGTTGACACAGATCAAACGCATTATTGCAATCACCGCAATATACATACATCGAAAAAAAAATACTCCTAATAAACGATTATTGTGATATGACTCGTCGAAGTTTAACGAGCAAATCGATGAGGAATGTATAGGGTAGGTTAGGGACGACTCACCCTCGTCATACACCCAAGCGTCCCTTCAGGTTCAGCGGGTCGTTCATTGGTAACGATGCTGACATAAATTTCGAAGATCCCTAAATATTAATTGCCATTAATTAACATGTAGGTAGAAATAAACTCGACCTGTCATCAAGTTTGACAATTCAAATGATATTAATATTACTCAAAAGACAATCAGGATCAGAATCGACATAAAAATAAGGTCGTAGCGGTTATTTAGAGACTATGCCGTGACGTGTTAGAACCAGGTGTTTACAACATCATTCCATCGACATTAAACACACCTTGCACGTCCGCGGAGCCGCTCGTCGCTTCTACTTCTTCTTCTTCTTCTTCTTGTACGGCGCTTTGACGCATACTAAAACGTTTAATTGCTAATTTCATGCCCGTTGCGTGTAATTTAAGCGCTTACGCAATATCGTTCGTCGCTCGGCCCGATGCGAAGGAGATCCGGAACGTCGAAGACGACTTCATTACTTCATAATATGTTACGTGTGCGTAAAATATGGATCGCAATGCAAGACGCGAGCCTCTTCTATATGCGATTTAATCGAGGCTTTCTAAATTAATGACGGATGGAACAATTTTAAGAATGACAGCTGTCAAATTAGAGAAACGATGCTTCCCCTGTCAATTTTGACAACTCTTAATTAATAAAATACTCACTCATTACAATCGTTTTGACATCTGTCAAACTATAAGAGAACTAATATACCGGGTGATTGGCTTTGCATTGTCTAGACTATATCAGCTTTATTATCAAAAATACGAACAAATGTTTTATTTCGAGATGGTCTATCATATTGCATCAAATTGCCTATTGTTAATACCTGCAAATATTTGTCATTTTAGCTTGCTTTAGAGCCAATCCATGAACTCCTGCAAGACAAGCAGCGTTTGATTTGAATATTCCAATACACGAAATTAGGAATATTTTAAAATTGCACAAACTAAAGCCTTACTAAATTACATTTAGTCCAAATATTACATGCTAATGATCGCAACAATAGAATAATATTTTGTGGATGGCTTGAATGTGGGCAAGCCGTGAGCTGAAAAATTTGTGTTACAAGTCAAAGATTACGTAGTGAGTCAAGGATTCCTCCCCAAACAAATTTGCAATGTGTCAAGTGATGAAACTGGCCTCTTTTGGAAGAAAATGCCGAAAACGAACGTTCATTACACAATAGGATAAGGCATTGCCAGGACGTACGCCTACGAAAGATATAGGCTCACTCTTTTGTTGTGTGGCAATGCTGATTGTGATCAAAAATAAATTGTGTGTGATGTGGAAAGCGAATAAGAAGGCCAATTTTTATTGAGTGGATGAATGAAGTGTTTGGGCCAAATCAGTTGCTTCTTCAGGTGTCTCCTGTTAATGAACAATGCTCCTACACATCCTCCAGATTTGGAAGCTGCATTGTTGGAGGAGTTCAGTTTGATCACAGTGAAGTTCTTGCCACCTCATTCAGCGTCATTTCAGTCTTCAAGATATTGTATACAAAGGCAACGTTTCAAAGGTATTTTGACGACAAAATTGTCTTTAACAGAGTTTTCTGGACAATTTATTTCAACATTTTTTAAATTGTATTAGCCTCATAGATAAAGCTTGGCAGAAAGAAAACAACCAGGATGATGAACCCTGGAAGAAATTATGGTCAGGATGCGTGCTTGGGAGAGATTCTGAAAGGCTTGAACCTACACATATAGTGCAGTCAATTGTTGATTTGCGTGTGTCCATGGTGAGTGATCAGGATGTGGAAAAGTTGGTAGACAACCACAGAGAAGAACTTACAACTGAAGAAGAAGAGGAAGAAGTTGTTTCAGATGATGAGAGAGAGAGAGAGAGCAAGGGGAGAATGTGCCTTCTTCACCTCCATTTGGGGTGAAGTACAATTCTACCAATTTCTACACAAAAAAGGCGCTGCCAATCATGAGCTCTAAAGTTGACAGTCTTCGAGAAAAATCAACTTTTATGTTGAAAAACATGGTCAATTTTTTGAAATAAAAATTTTATTTTACTAAAACATTAGAACTTCATAATTGCAAAAGTTACAAAAGTTGTCAACACCCTGTACCTCGAAAATGGTGCATTTTAGAGGGTAAGTTGATCAAAACTTTTTTTCAAATTTTTGAACAAGCTATCACATCCTGAAATCCTGCCCATATATTATGAAACACCCTGTATAATAAAGAAATTGCATTATCAGCATTTTTTCTTAACATAGATTTAGAGGTGTATTTGATAAGACCTCATTTGAATCTCTAATAAGAGCTGTCAAAAGCCGTGTAGTAGAAGCAGCACTCACGGGAGATAAGATGAAGATGTCAGTTTCCAGAGGACGCCCACAGGGAGGTGGGTGATGGTAATGCAGGTTTCTATGCGCAGGGATATGCTGATGACATAGTGATTACTCACTCATTGGTAGGAGTACCAGCATAATCTCAAAACTTATATGCAAAGAGCACTAAAGATGGTAGAGGGTGGTGCAAGAAGGAGAAAACCAATCTTTACTTTCTAACAAAAAAGAAAGAAAGTAGCCACAGAAGCAGAAGTTATTACAGCTAAATTGTGCCAACAGGAACAAAAAAGCAGCAAACCATTCAAAGAGTAGTGCCATCAGATTCAGATCAGACGAAGGTATACAAGGTGGCGCAAAAATAATGTCATAATTTGAATTCGCTGCTATTTTTGCAGATGGCGCCAAATGTCACTATGCTTTGACATTTATGATGAGGTATATAGAGAATTAGTTGCCAACGAGCTATGGAGCGTTGACTGAGCGTCTCGTGCAAACTGGGTTCACTACAGATGTCGCAAGAGGCGGGCAGCCTCATAGTCCAAAATATGCGTTTCTCTTATTTTTCTGAAGACGCCGATGGCACCACCGTAACCGTAAATCGTGAGCGTTACAGGCAGATGCTAAACCAATTTTTTTTGCCGCGGGTTTGGATCATTATTGGTGTCAACAGGACGGAGGAACCTCTCACACAGCTCGGGCAACTCTGGAGATATTGTGACACCAATTTTCACGTTTTGAAGATTTGAACTAGCCATCCCGATCGCCAAATCTAACAGCACCGGACGTCTGCCTTTGGGGCTTTCTCAAATCTTTTGCGTTTACCACAACAAACCACGAACCTTGTAAATCTTGAAAGCTAACATCGAAGAAGGAATCGCCAATTTGGAGTCGGATGTTTCTTGCAAGCAAAAATTCAAACCTGGGGAGGTGGCCATTTGAGCGATATAATTTTTTTTTTTTTCGAATTAACGTCATCAATTTTACGAAATATAAATAAATGGCAGCCAATTCAAATTGTGTCACTACTTTTGCGCCACCTTGTACTAACGTACGAAACATATTTACAGGAACAAAACGATCAAATTGAGGAAGAAGAAAAGGATTATTCTTTTTATGAATCGAGTGAAACTCAAGTTGTTGAATGGGCTTTAGTAAAAAAAAAAAAAAACACGTAGAAACGAAATTACAGTCTCGACAGTTGTTTTTATTTTTTACGGACAGGACGATTTTGGTTTTTAGTTAGTCAATTGTTTTCAATGGATGACGTCATCGAATATTTTTTTAAATAGCAATCCCAATTTTTTTGAGCCAAGATCGAAAAAGTTGGATCATAATAAGATCGCGAAATGGGCTCATTGTCGATATGGAAAAGATGTGGATTAATAACCAAGCAAAGAATAAAATTCCCTATCCAAATGAAAACTCTATTTTCGAAAATGTAAAAAACTGATCGAAATGAAAACATTCCAGATTATTGTGAATGAAACGTTTGTTGCCAGCAAATAATGTTGCACGTTTTAAAAACAGGTATCAATTACTACAGCCCTCAACAGATTTTCAACTTTGATGAAACCGGAGTATTCTGGAACAAAGGAGATTTCAAAATGAAACCATTGCTTGTTAAAAATACATTTCCAGTAATTTGAGTATCGAATAGGAAAGCTTGGATCACAGGGCTCGTTTTTGAAGACTGGTTTGTCAACCACTTTGTCCCATCAGTAAAAAAAAAAACTACTGCAATAAAAACAACTTGGCATTAGAAGCTCTACTCATTCTAGATAATGCACCTGGACATCCTCAGAGGCTAACTGAGATTGATGAAAATGTCAAAGTGCTATTTCTACCACCTAATACAACTTCACTGATACAGCCGATGGATCAAGGAGTCATTGCATCTTTTAAGTCATACTATATTGAGGTGAACTTTTGCTCAAAGTCATCGAAGCAACTGATCGAGGAGATAAAGTAAACCTCAAAGCATTTTGGAGATCCAGTGAAGAACTTCGTTAAGACACAGAAAATATACTAAAAACAATTCACTCAAAACAATAAAAATCGATGCGTTTTTTTTTTTTGACACAACTGATTCGTTTTTGTTCCATAGCTTCCTAGCTGGTCGTTGCTCTCTAAGATATTTTAAAACTAAAATTTATTCGTCCACATTCTCATCATTACCATCGAAGAAAACTTTCCATATCCTTTACATAATTTATTCCCATCCCTTATAAATATAAATTTCATCGAACCTTTCTTTAGCGCTTTCGTCCGTCTATCTTTACATATACATATTACATATAGACATACATATGTATATATAAAGAGAGAAATGAGCTCCAAGATATTCGACTCGTACACACAACGGGGTCCCATAATGCGATACCAATCGGACGGACGAAGAAGCCATGAGACATTGGCATGCAAGAGGTAAACCTGCCCTAGGGAAATAAGTCATATGTTGCTTCGGTTAGATCGAGTTTTTGACATGCGATCTCGTCCGGACTGAGACGACCTATACGATCGACCCGACGTCAGACGAAGACGGACTCTCGCGCGAGAGGGGACTAAACAATGCCATTCGTAATCCAGTAATCCAATTTTAAGTTCAGATGCGTTCCTTTTTTTTTTCCTATACAGGGTTGTCACCTAAGCGCGCGCTGGTCTATAGCTCCTATTTCGTTCATATACTAATCTATACTACTTGCAAGATTCTATTTCAGGAAAATATTTTTAAGTATATAAGGTGACCCAAATAAGTGTGAAGATATGGAAGTAATTTTTTTTAAATGACACCCCTTGTATTGTGTTGCACATTTCAGTTCATCTCAATGCACTTTATCAATTCCCACAAAATTATTTCATTACTCCTGGTATTTCCGGAGAAATAAATTAAAAGTCATTAAAATGAAATTTTACGCACTAAAAATAGAAAATAAAAAAAAACGTAGAAGCAATTTTTTGACTCACGATTTAGTATGGAGTGAGTCGAGAAAGGTCTAAGGTTACTCTCACCTTGTTTACATTTCGTAAATTTTCTACAGGGTTACCAAAATTATGGTCGAACAATGACATATTTCAAACTAATTTTTCTCACTTTTTTCAAATGGAACACCCTGTATATTTTTTCACCATTTGATGCAGAATTAAAAAACAAATATTTTTTGTAAGTACAACTGTATTTAAATTCTCGACGGTTTTCTAAATATTTATGGAAAACCATTTATTTGGTTTTCCACGGTAAATTTGTATTAACATTTAACTATGAATAACATTAGAGAATTTTACACATGATTAAATTAAGTATTCAAACAATCTACCATTTTCTTGTAAACACAGATTTAACCTGTTTGTTAAAGACCTATTTGTATTTTGTAACATTAAAAGAGTAACTGTATCAAAGGCTTCTCTTATTCTTTCCCGCATGTTTTCTGGTGTAGTTGGAACACAGGAAAAAATCAACTTTGGTCAGATCTGGTGACCTTGCGGGCCATGGAACAGGTCCTTGTCTTCCAATCCAGCGACATGGAAACTTCTCATTCAAAGTATGTCGAACTTGAATACTGAAATGAGCAGGCGTCCCGTCTAACTGGAACCACATTCTTCTTAACAGTCCTAATGGTATATTCTCTAGAAGGTTATCAAGGTCTTCGTCCAAAAATCTTTGAAAAATATCACCATTGAGATGTCCATCAAAGAAATGGGGTCCTATAATATGGTCTCCAAGACGTTTACATTCCACCTGTGTTGCCGGTCAACTGCCCTCTTAAAATTTGGATTTACATTGGCGTAATAATGTAGATTATGCCTGTTCACATGACCATTATTGTGGAAAGTTACTTCATCGATAAACAATACAGTATTAAAAAACCGTACATCTTCTTGAATTCGAGCGAGACCCCAATTACAAAAATTTATCCTGTTTTCGAAATCTTGCCACTTCTAGGGCAAGAAGACTCAGTTGTACGTGATATGGATGGAAATGATGCTTCTTCAAAATCTTTTTAACTGAAGTTTGACCTACGTGCAGCAAATCACTAATGTCGGCTGTACTCCTATGTGGATTTTCAACAACACTTGAAATAATGTTAAATTCGTTTTCATCATTTAATATGGGCTTTACTCTGTCATGTTTTTCATATTTAACTGTCCCAGTCCTGTTAAATCGATCCATCAATCTTTGAAATGCTCTTTCATCTGGGTCCCTTCTATCAGGAAACCTCTCGCCGTACACTCTGGATGCTAGAAGACAATTCTTTAAACATTCTCCGAGAATGTAAATCATATCAGTTGATTCTTGGATCGTATAGTTCATTTTTATTAAGAAAGAAAGATAATATGTGCAAGATGTCGCCGAGTGTCAGAATAATACGACAATAATTAATAACATTGTCTAGCATCAAATACCAACGAGTCATTTTTTTTTCCATAACCGATTTGATCTATTAACAAAAATTTACCGTGGAAAACCAAATAAATGGTTTTCCATAAATATCTAGAAAACCGTCGAGAATTTAAATACAGTTGTACTTACAAAAAATATTTGCTTTTTAATTCTGCATCAAGTGGTGAAAAAATATACAGGGTGTTCCATTTGAAAAAAGTGAGAAAAATTTGTTTGAAATATGTCATTGTTCGACCATAATTTTGGTCACCCTGTAGAAAATTTACGAAATGTAAACAAGGTGAGAGTAACCTTAGACCTTTCTCGACTCACTCCATACTAAATCGTGAGTCAAAAAATTGCTCCTACGTTTTTTTTTTATTTCCTATTTTTAGTGCGTAAAATTTCATTTTAATGACTTTTAATTTATTTCTCCGGAAATACCAGGAGTAATGAAATAATTTTGTGGGAATTGATAAAGTGCATTGAGATGAACTGAAATGTGCAACAAAATACAAGGGGTATCATTAAAAAAAAATTACTTCCATATCTTCACACTTATTTGGGTCACCTTATATACTTAAAAATATTTTCCTGAAATAGAGTCTTGCAAGTAGTACTGCATTGCCCCCTTCTTAAAACGTTTCGCCCCGAAACATTTCTCTTCTTTCAACCTCATCGTAGTTCTTACCAACGAAAGGAACTGATCTATTAAAATGTACCACCTTCGGTTTTCCACTCGGCGTTTTTCGTATTCGATAGATGACGTCGTTAATTCTCTTCACAATCTTATACGGTCCTTCCCAGGCTGGCTGTAGCTGGTGGTGACCGACCCCGATATCACTTCGGATTGTACAACCACACAAAATCACCAGGTTGATATCCTCCATCTTCAGCCCGTTGATCGTAAGCTTTCTTCATTCGATCACTGGCAATCCGTGCCAGGAATACTGTCAAATTTCAGATAGCACGGTAGCCGTAGATCCCTTCCAAATACTAAGTTGGCAGGTGTTTGGCCAGTGGATTCTTGAACAGCCGATCTGTAAGCCAAGAGGAAGAACGGCAGATGTCGATCCCAGTCTCGTTGGTGGTTAGAAACGACTTTTGACAAATGATTGCTGATTGTCCTATTCATTCGTTCAACCATACCATCGGACTGGGGATGCAGAGCAGTTGTTCTAGTCTTTCTTATGCCCATCAACCTCCGAGTCCGATTCTAACTCCAACGGTACTCCAAAACGACTTATCCATTCATTGACTAGGGTTTCCGCAATCATCGTCGCTTCTTGCTTGGGCAAAACATATGCCTCTACCCACTTACTGAAGTAATCCATAACCACAACAATGTACTTATTTCCATTTGCGGATTCTGTAAACGGGCCTGCCACATCGATCGCTATTCGTTCGAATGGGCTTCCTACTAGAGATGTGTAGTTCGTGAACGAACTATTAAAAAGAACTATTCTTTGAGCTGAACTAGCTGAACGAAATGAACTAGTTCGCCCGAACTATTAAGGCTTGATACCGATTAGGCACGAATTACATCCACGTACATGGCAAGAACGACTGATGGGCGACGTTAGCCGACTAATAAATACGACGTCGAACGAGAAAACTATTAAAGTAGTGATGTGTAAAACTGCTACTTTTCATTAGCAGCTACAAACTGCTACTACTACTTTTCGTTAGCAGTTTAAAAAAACTGCTACCTTTTGTAGCAGTTTCTCCTATAGCTACAACGGGATAGAACATATGATGTCTATAGAGCTGCTACGTCAGAAATATTTACATCGGAAACTGCTACAAAAAGTAGCAGTTTCTTTTAATATTCGTTAGCTGCTACAAACTGCTAACGATAGTTAGCAGTTTCAAAGTAGCAGTTTGCTTCGTAGAAACCCATCACTATCACTGCGAGTCAATTCTGTTTCTGGTGAACGCGGCAACCGAGTGAATGCGTGAATGGGAAGGAATCATTTTGCTTAATAGTTCGTTCACGAATTAGTTCACTGAACTAGTTCGCAGAAGTGAAATAGTTCGCGGGAACTAGTTCGCTGAAAAGAACTACTAAGCACATCTCTACTTCCTACGTTGTATTGTCGCATTCCTTAACGTCTTCTTTGCAGTTGACCCAGTAGAAGCGCTGACGGACTTTTTGCAAGGTTTTGTGAACGCCGAGATGACTTCCAGAACATCCATCATGCAGCTGTCTCAACACCTCTGGCACCCGGTTCCGAGGAATTATTATTTGTGATCTCCTTTCTAAACCGTCGCCATTCTCTATGTAGCGCTTCAGTAGCCCGTTTTCAATCGCTATAGATTCCCATTGTGCCCAATACGCTTTAACATTTGGTGATTGGAACGCTATCTCTCTCCAGGTCGGTCTTCGTCCGGATATTTTCCATTCCAATATTGGTTTCAATTCCGCATCCGTTTCTTGGTCTGTTCGAAGTTGATTCGGCTGCCACTGGTCGTCCACAACCATCGTTCTTGATACAAAAGCTGCATTTTCTTCTATCTTGCTATCTTGCATGGTCTTCTTGATAGAGCATCCGCATTATTGTGTTGCAATCCGGCACGGTGCTCTATAATAAAATCATATTCTTGCAGCCTCTCTATCCACCTGGCCACCTGACCCTCTGGATTTTTAAATTCCAGAAGCCACTTCAAGGCAGCATGATCCGTTCTTAATGTGAATCTTCGGCCATAAAGATATTTGTAAAAATGTTCTACGGATTTTACTACTGCCAGTAGTTCCCTTCTGCTGACACAGTAATTACGTTCAGTTTTAGATAATACTTTACTAAAATACCCAATGACTTTCTCCTCACCGTTCTGAATTTGAGCCAATTCCCACGTTGCTCGCATCCGTATCAATTATCCACTGCCCATTAAGGATAGGGGCAATTACTAAAACTTGTTTTAACCGTTCGAATGCTTCTTCACAATCTTTCTCCCATTGAAAAGGCGTATCTCTTTCAGTAAGGCGCATCAACAGCTTAGCGATATTAGCAAATCCCGGAACGTATCGGCGGTAGTATGAGCACAGTCCTAGAAAACTCCTTAGAGCGTTTTTATCAATGGGCTTGGGCCATTCCTTTACCGCATCAAATTTGTTGGGATCTACAGCGACTCCTTTTCCAGAAACAACGTGACCAAGATATTGCACTTCTTTCCGGAACAAATTACACTTCTTCGGGTTAAGCTTAAGATTAGCAACGCGAAGTCTTTGGAATACCTCCTCCAGATTCTTCGTGTGCTCCTCAAAGTTTCTTCCGACCACAATTATATCGTCTAGATATACCAAACATGTTTCCCATGACAATCCCTTCAAGACGGTTCCCATTAATCTTTCAAACGTTGCCGGGGCATTACACAACCCAAATGGCATAACTTTGAAGCTGTTTTCTCCCGGTCCTGAGGTGCTAGTTCAACTTGCCAATAACCACTCTTTAGATCTAACGTCGAGAATACATTGGATCCTGCCAAAGTATCTAATGTGTCATCGATTCTGGGTAGTGGGTAGCTATCTTTCTTCGTTACTTCATTCAGTTTTCGGTAATCTACGCAAAATCTCGTCGAGCCATCTTTCTTCTTTACTAATACAACTGGAGATGCCCATGGACTAGTTGCAGGTTCAATGACGCCATCCAATTCCATTTCGCGTAACATTCGTTCCGCTTCATCACGCTTCGCTTGGAGGAGTGTTAAATTTCAAAACTGTGACGAATTTTCATAGCCACCTTTAGCGCTCACGCGAAGTTTCTGAATACATTCACATAATTTGCGAATAGCTCCTAAAATATTCATTTTAGGTATAGGGAAATGTAATATCATTCGATGAAGAATTTAATTTTCTACAGTCTGCGATAAAAATATACAGGGTGTTCCATTTAAAATTACGAAGTTATTAGTGTTTGAAATTTAACATATTAAGTCGGTAATTACAAACACCCTGTATAGTATTTGCACACAAGTGAAAATAATTTTCAATAGCCCATCTTAGTAGCTCTCTAAGTTCCAATAATCATTCATCAACTCTTCTGCATACCGAAGAAATACGTCACTAACTACTACGATGCAATTTGATAACATTTTCATAAAAATCAAGTTAGCTATAAAACGGTAACGTTTACACCAGTCGAAATAAATGAACTATACGCCAAATTTGTTGCTGAATTCAATTGTTTGAAAAAAAAATTGGGTAATCCATTTAAAAAAATGAAGTTGATTGTGCTTCCGGCGAAACCGGAAATAGAAAATATGGAACAACAAATATGGAACTTGCTTAATTGCTGGGATACGGCTAACGTAAGCTCGTCCAAAAGTAATTGTGTTAATGTATCTTTAACAACCTTAACGCTCGTAAAACCGAAGATATTTAAATTCAAAAGTATCTATATATGCAGAAAATGGAACAAAAGGGATCTCCGGTTGTGAGGTTCGAAGAATGCTCGAAAGGTCCTCTCTAGATGGCCCTGAACGAGATGATGGAGTGCAGGCATTTCCAAGCGACAGGTGTCAGAAGATTTCACGAGAAACGCTCTTCGGGTGCTGGAAGGGGGAACGGGATCGAAACGCGTTGACAACTACCGAAAGGTGAAATTGATTGTTCTGATGTTAAAATACTTAATATACAGGAAGATGTCCTATTAACTAATACCGATAACAATTAATTCTTATCTTTCGAGAGAAAGTTGGTTATTGCAGTTCTTTTGTTATTTATGTTATTTGAGGGGGGAATTTTAAGAAGGGACGACCCTCTCCGAACAAAACTGGAAATTGGCTATAGGCGAGCACGGATTTTTACCAAGGATTTCCTCAAAACTAATATTCTTCGGGAACCGGTACATCTTTTCTGTTTTTTTTTTTTTTGATGTAGAATTCTCTCCCTTTAACTTTAAACAAGTTTAAACGGATTTAGTTGGTGCGTTGTTAGAGGTGGATTACACGCGTACAGGCATCGCGGATTCTCGAAATTTATTTATTGGATTTAATAATGCGATTTGGCGAACGAATCATCGAGTAGGAATTGGGTCTTGTTTCTATAGTCGTTGGGTCATATTTATAGTCCGTGCTTGACGTTGTGTCGAAATTTTGACGTAAATGTCATTGAAGTGTCAAAATCGCGTGCTCAAACATGGACACAACCTCAAGCACGAACTATAGGGTCATATTTATAGTCCGTGCTTGAGGTTGTGTCGATGCTTGACCATGCGATTTTGACATATTTGTAATGACATTTACGTCAAAATGGCGTGCTCAAGCATCGACACAACCTCAAGCACGGACTATAGATATGACCCTAATAAATGTGACCCTCAATCGTTCAAGTTTAATGTAAATAGTTTGTGTTGTAAAACATGAAATGGAGAATCCATTAATGTCTTTAATTTCGACAACGTTACCATATAGATACATTCGTTACAACGCTCAGCAGTTGTAGAAACAGACGCCCTAAATCCAATATATCCATTGGACAAAATACTGTAAAGGCTTATACAGTCTTTTGTTTTTGCTTTTCCTCTTTTGTCAATTGCTTTTCCGTATCTGTCAATTGAGTTTTGCAAACATTTTACCTGCTTAAATATTTAGTGTATTGATATGGATAACCAATGGTCACAGGAGAAGAAATGCCACACAGACATCTGTCAGTTGACTCCTGTTAAAATTTGAACAAGCTGTGCCATTGATAGCAGACTAGCGAGTGATTTGAGTGTACTCATTAAGCATTTCCTTTTCCGGAAAAAAAAACCATCACTCAAACCAAGATTAAACTTGATAAGTATTATGGATGGTGTAGACTCATCAATTTCAATCATAAAAAACTGGAAGATGCCGAACGTTCTGGTGGATGCCCAGTTAAGGTCTCTACACCCAAAACTATTAAAAAAATTCACGATACGGTGTTGGCCGATCGGAAATTGAAAGTGGAAGAGATTGTGGAAGCCATGGGCATATCACATGGCTCAGTGATTTCAATTTTGAATGATCACTTGGGTCGCAATCGTGTGACAACTTCGCAGGAGTGTTTGGCGTTGTTCAACCGCAATACGGACGAGTTTTTACGACGTTTCGTAACCGTGGACGAAACGTGGATCCACCACAACGAACCGAAGACAAAACAGTGGGTTTCTCGGGGTGAATCGGTGCCAACGAAGGCCAAGGTGGGTTTGCCAGCCAATAAAGTCATGGTGACCGTTTTTTGATATAATCCACGTTGGCTTCCTTCAAAAGGGTATTACAATTAATGGCGAATATTATGCCAACTTATTGGATCGATTTAATGAGGATTTGAAAAACAAAACGGCCGCATTTGATCAAGAAAAAAGTTCTTTAACACCTGGACAACGCAAGGGTCCACAGATGTGCAGTTTCCATTGTCAAAAATCCATCTCATCCGCACTATTGTTCAGATTTAGCCCCGAGTGACTATTTTCTTGTTTCCAACAAGTATCTCAGAAACGAATACCTATTTTGATGGCCTCGACAAATCTTATTTTTTGGAAGGGATAAAAAAATTTGTTGTCAGGTTTTTTTTAAATTAAAGAACTCTAAGCAAGTGTTTCTTGAAATATCCTGATTTTTAAGTTTGTAAACGAACACAAATTGGGATTAATTTGGAACCATAACGGGAATAGGTTCATTATTGGTTCTATGTAGCAAAATAAAGATTGCGATGCTCTCTCCTATTACTAGGACTCGTAATCGTGCCAATATTTATCATAATTGGCTTGTAAGTATTTCTGCAGATAAAGGCCCAACCATTATGCTTTTTTAAAAGGTAGTATCGGAACTGTTGAGTTGTGAGTTTCTCTATTCAACGATTTTACAAACCAGCTTGGTCTATCTTGTCCTGTTCTTAGAATAAATCGAAATTTGAAAGAATGGGCAAGATTTGGGCTTTATATTTCCGTGACGGGTGTTCTAGGTATGCTTTTGTAAAGATTCCGATTCTTTGAATCCAAGAAAGCGTGTGGTTTTGGTAGATTGAGTCCACCGTGCAAGAGCGAAGCCGTTTCTAACTAGCAGGCTCGTTTGCTGTGTTTTATTCAAAAAGTCACCCTTTCTCTTAATATAATAAGGAATTTATTGTCGCAGCAAGATGGAGCACCGTACCATTTCTTTAGGAATGTCCGAAATCATGCAGAGCAGTTTACCGAAGAGTCACAACAACACGAAAGATAAACTTTCTTTTAAAGAGCACGGCTACATAACAACATACAGAAATGAGAAATAATTTGAAATATCTCTAAAACCATTAATTTTAACTATTTAACTAATAGATAATTAAATTTCGCTTTCAACTAACCCATAAAAATATATTGATATTGAAGATTTTCGCATTTTAATTGTTTCAAAACAGACACTGATTTCTAGAACACTCTGTATAACATATTTAAGTCCACATCTGTTTATTGTCATCATAGGAGATACTTCTAACGTTATGTTAAGTTTCATAATGTTATATTTTTCGGGTGCCGAAATAATGGCATTTTTCCGAAGAGACCAAACTGTCAAAATTTTCAAAAATATGTCAATATCTTGCAAACTAATGAAAATAACTGAATATTACCTTATGTAAAGTTGCCTTAAAATTCCTCAGGCAATTCAAAAATGTGATCATATATAGGGTGTTCTATTAAAAAATATAAAGTTACTGATGTTTACAGGCAAACTAGGCACCCTGTATATCGTAGATTAATTTTACGTTATAAGTATCGTACAATTAAACAATTACTATAGCTATCTACGACTCTTTAAAAGTTTTTTTTTGTGTTAGAACAGAATTTGACACTTCATAATTGACTTGTGACATGACTTGCTTCCTTCATCTTTTTCAAACAGAGATAGGCATACCATCATATCATCATAGTAAGTAAGCTTTGCATCAATAGAATGTCAAAAATTGACATTTATTGAGAGCTCCATTATTCTAAAATGTGAGGAGAAAATATTTAATTTAAATCTATATTTCTAGCCATATAACAAATGAAGCGCTGAGTTCATTTTTAAGCGCGACTCTGTATATAAAGGTGCTACACTTAAACTGAGACACCCGGTATAGTATGGTGACCTAATATCTGGTGTTTTTGATTTTTATTTTTGTACCATTACTGTTTTATTGTTTATAACATACAGGGTGTCACATCCGAAAATCTTTTTCAACTTTCCAAATGATTTAATTGATCATAAAATTTTGTACACCCTGTATGCAATAAATCAATTGTCTCTGTATATAATTAAAAAAGAAGTTTCCTGTACATATTCCATCTTAAATCCGACAACATAAACTAAACGTTTTTCCTTTGTTCCCCATCACGGGAACATTTCTAATAATGTCCGATTCGAAATTCAACATCAAAGAGATCTATAGAGAAAAAGAGACACGCATCTCTGCACAATTAATGATCAGAAAAGGACGGACGAGCGAGGCACGAACGCAAGAATAAAATTTAAAAAAAAGAGAGACCAGGAAAGAAAAAATGGGACACTATCAGTACCCCCTAATCGATATAGTCATCATCGTAAATCAAACCCTCAGTTATCCGAACTCGACTCGCACACACACGCACCAGGGACACTCTTCCATCTCTATATATGTATACGCAGCAGTTCCATTCGGCGGCTATACAAGAAAGACAACCGACGCAGCTATTTTCGTCTACCTCACGCTACCTAAAGTACCCAACGTTTTCACGACGGTCCGTACATTCTCAGTAGGGAGCATTCCCTCTATAACACTAACGCACGCACACACGTACAAGGATCCCTCTTTCGCGTACAACCTCTCTCTCCCTATCGTCGATGCCCCGGCCTGCCTGCCTAGTTACCCCCGAATAGGATATTACATTCCGACCCCGCAGGAACACTCTGTACAAGTTATCGATTTCTCTCTCCCTGGAAGGGCCCACCGTCGTCCAATCAGCGTCTCCCTAAATCCACCAAACAGAGACGGAGAATAATTACGTCGATGTTGGCATGTGCGTAATTCGGTTCTTCTTTTTTTCCCTCCTTGCGGACGACGACGTCGACTACACTACTATAACTAAAGGGGGATTCCCCCTTTTCTTTTTCTTTTCATTTCTTGATCGACTCGAGTACGGACGCGTAATAGCGACTCCATTTCCCATCTAGGATAAAAAGCGTGCTTTCTCTCGGCTACTGCGATGGGAATGAAAAATGAGGAAGAAGGTGGCGATCGGTGCTGCCACCATCTGAACATCGATGACGAATTCTCGACCTGGGTTTGCCCACGTGACGAATCAAAACGCGAAACAAATCCTGCGGACGGGTAGTCGTTTCGCTCTAGCGTGTGCGACGATGTTCCTTTTTATTACACTCCCACTTGATCGTCATTTGTTCGATGGAAATAATGAGGCGAGTCGAGTTGCTTGCGCTTCGAGTCGATGACGTTGACGATTTTCGATAACAAATGAGAACTTAATTCATGTACCTACATATGAGAGTTTGACATTTTTTGGAACTACTAAGATATTAAGACTAAACTAGAATTGGGCAGAGGGGAGGGGGAGGCTCATTTGCTCCAATGTTACCAACACCCGCATCAAAAAATAAAAACTGAAATCTGCATCTTCAGTATAGACCGGTACAAGTTTGATCAACACTTTGAACACCTAGTGAAACGTGACACCCTGTATATTATTAGATGGTTGGATGCAGAATTTAATTCGCTATACTTATTTCCAACGGTTGCCTTCTTAATTCGTATTTTCTATCGGGAACCAATGAAACTCCGAAGGTCCTATCTAGTAAGCGTTGATTTTGACAGGAATCGAAACAATATTGTTGATTTTATGTCAAAGCTGTTTAAGTCCACAGATTTTTGACAGCAAAGACAAAAGAAAAACTTCTAAAACGGCAACTTTATGTTGGTAGTGTGAGGACCTAATTTCATAGCTGTCAAAATTAATTATAACGCCCGAAATAGATGAAATTATAAATTTGACAGCTGTCAGAAATATTTTGATAGTTGTTTTTTTCGTTTTTTATCAATTTTTTTTCTTAAGTTTACGGAAAAAGCGTCAAATCTGACTTTGACAGTTAAGTGTCAGAAATATGAAAATTATTAATTTTTATCGATTTTACAGTCGTCAGCTATACTTTTGACAGCTTACATCCTCGAATATAAAGAAGACAAATATGTCTGAAAACTAAGGATCTATAAGAAACATCTCGAGAGATGTCAAACTAATTAATGTAGCTATAAAACTATGAAATAATTTTGACAGTTGACAGGTGTCAGATTCATAATGTACTAAATTCTTACGGTAGCCGTTCGTTAGAAGTTTCCGTGATTAATAGAGAGTTACTTTCGAAATCTCCGCGTTAACGATTGGTTTATCGCGTACAGGGTGTCCAAAATTTTACGACCGATTATCATCATTTTAAAAGTCGAAAAAAAGGTCGGTTTTTCGAACGTGACACCCTGTACATTATTAAGCCGTTAATTTGTAATAAAAAAAAAAGTAACTTTTTAAGCAGTCATTATTTAAATATATCTTTCACAGATAAGGTTCTATAAGAACGACGAATTGACAGCTGTCAAACTATGAAAACAACTACTTTTTTTTAATAAATTTGAAAGGCAAAAATAAAAGCAATTATCAACATGATTATAACGCCCGGAATAGATGAAATTATAAATTTGACAGCTGTCAGAAATATTTCGACAGTTAAAACTTCGATTTTGACAGCTACTGTTATTAAATCTAAAACGCAACACTGTTTATACAATTTCTGACAGCTATCCGAAATATGTCGACAATGGTCATTTCGAAATCCCCATAGACGATTGATTTATCGCGTACAGGGTGTTCAAAATTTTACGACCGATTACGATCATTTTCAAAGTTGTCGATTTTCCGAACGTTAATTCCTAAAAAAAGTTATTTTTCAAATTGTAATTATTTAAATAAGTTTGACAGCTAAGGATCTACAAGAAACGTTTTGACAGATGTCAAACTATAAAAACGACTATTTTTTCTTTATTAAATTTAAAAGTCAAGTATAAAAGCAATTTTGAAAATACCGTTCGGAAGAGATGAAATTTTAAATTTGACAGCTGTCAGAAATAGTTGAGTTTGACAGCTGTATTATATATTTTACATTTACATTTTCTTCTTAAGTTTATAAAAGAAAAAAAATACTGACAGTTACAAGGATCAAATCTGACTTCGGGCGGTTACCACAAATACTTTAACAGTCAAGTGTCAAAGTAAGGAAATTATTGATTGTGAAATTTTACAGTCGTTGGCTATCTATATTTTGACAGCCTACATACTCGAACTTAAAGAAGACACCATTTTTGCAATTTAACAACTGTCAAACATTTTGACAGATGTCAAACTATGAAAATAACTATTTTTTTTAATAATCTTAAAAGTCAAATATAATAGCAATTATCAAAATAAGAAGAGATGAAATTATAAATTTGACAGCTGTCAGAAATATTTTGATAGTTAAAAGTTCGAAATAAGTACGATTTTGACAGCTACTTCAACTGTTTTACTTTTCAATACAAAAATAACTGCTTTTGCAGTTGAATTTTTTCTTAAGTACCACAAATATTTTGACAGTCAAGTGTCAAAATCAGGAAATTATTGATCGTTAGCCTACATCCTCGAATCTAATGAAACCACCGTTTTTTTTTTTGCAATTCGACAGCTGTTAAGAGATAATTTGACAGTTAAAATTGTAGAAAATGATTGTTTTTACGATTGTTTGACAGTTGTTGTGAACATCTTAACAATTTCACTCGCCGAAAAGAAGAACGAAACAACTGATTTTGTAATTCAGTTGACAACAATTTGACAGCTGTCAGAAGTCATACAGCTGTCATGATTATTTTTCTTTTGTCGTAACTTTATAACCGTTTTTTTACAATACAACAGATATCAATAAGCGTTTCGACAGCTGCAATGGTGAAATGTCAAAAAAATTTAGTGAGCGGTTATCCGAAATACTTCAACCGTCAAGTTGTCATAATGAGGAGACGACTGATGTCAATATTTTAAAATTGTCAGCTGTTTTTTTTGACGGCTTAATACGCTCGAATTTAGAAAAATAGAGATACCGTTTTAATAATTTGACATCTGTCATCAGACATATTTTGACAGTTACACCTATTAAAACCGTAGGAAATAACAGCTTTTGACAGTTGCTTTCGCGATTTTACGACTGTTAGAAATTTTTGGACAGCTACAACTGTGTAATTGTTGAAATTATGTAAAGTAATTATAATTCCAGTTTGACAGCTGTCACAATTTTTTTTGATTATATCACCGAAAATGGTAAAAATAAGCGTTTTTATAGTTTGACAATTACCAATAAGTGTTTCGCCAGCTCTTTTTTGACAGTAAAAGATATGGTTTTTGTAATTTGGCAATTTTCAAAGATATTTTGACAGTTATAGCTGTTACACTTGTCTCTTCAACTAGCACCTATACTACAAGACAGTAGTGTTGTAAACATTTTAACACCCATCCCAACCACCGAAAGAGAAACAAATAACTGACTTTATAGTTCAATTGTTATTATAATTTGACACCTGTCATCGATTTGTCAGCTGTCACAAAATTTTTTAAACAAAACTAGGACTGTTAGAGTTTTAACTTTTTCATCGATTTGCGATTTGTTTAAAGAGAATA
The DNA here is from genome assembly GCA_023690525.1 of Holotrichia oblita. Taxonomy (NCBI): domain Eukaryota; kingdom Metazoa; phylum Arthropoda; class Insecta; order Coleoptera; family Scarabaeidae; genus Holotrichia; species Holotrichia oblita. Next base: position 189,993,489 of record CM043017.1, read on the forward strand.
AAATAAAACGAAGATGTGGTTGAGTACGAATGAGGTTAAAACCAACTGACTATCGTTACCAACACCCGAAAGTAGAAGAACGCCATATGATCGAAGATAAAAACCACGTCTCACTTCATTATCGCGTAATTCATTAAAACGGATACCTCTAATTGGTCATTATTATTCAAAATGTTCAACAGCTGTTGTTGCTTTTTAATTCTTAATAATATTAAATATTTAATCAAGAACTAGAACTAAATCTAACTAAAACATTTTGTGTTCACACAGTATAACGAGATAAATTCCGAATTTGGAACGGGACAAAAAAAGAACTGCAGTAAACCGTAATAAAAGGTAAAAAGAAAAATAAGAGAGCTTCTTGCAGTGCTGCGCCAAACAAAAAGAAAAAAAGCGCCGAAGGCAGGGAGATAGGGAAGGGGGACGAAGAAAAAGTTTATCTTTTAATTCCAATCCACTCCTGAATACTCAATTTTCCCTCGACCTCCTTCAAAGTTTCGCTTCGAGCACTTCCATAAATACTTGTCCCTATCTCTCTCTCTCTCTCTATCTCATCGTAGTCTAGCTAAAAGGAGTGTTTGTTCTTGAGACGTAGCTCTTGTTCGACGAATATTACAATAGTTGATGTCAACAGGATGTGGCGTCCACTCTATACGATCGCGGCGCGTCTCGACGTTCAACGATACTTCTAACGTTTTTTATAAACATTTTAATTTAACAGGTGATTGGGATGAAAACGATATAAAATAAGTTAATTACTGAATACGTTAAATATCATCACTTTAACTCTTCTAATTTGCTTTCAACTGTAAATAAATTAAATTTCCTCGTTAGATAGGTTGAATTTTAAGTGTCAATCAAGTGACGTAAAGGAATAGGTTAGGTATCTGTCAGGTTTCTGTCAAAAAAGACTATTTTCTCTTTACATTCGGCTATTGTAGCTGGGCGAAACAGTTATTGAGAACTGTCAAATTCTAAAAACGCTTTATCTTTACAACTTTGAATGACATAACCAAAAAAAGAAATTATGACAGGTGTCAAATGGGAACTATAATTACTTTTCATAATTTCACCAATTACACAGTTGTCACACAGTTTACACAACTGTCAAAATATTTCACACAGACAGATATCGAATTATTAAAACGGTATCTTTATTTTTCTAGATTCGAGCGTATTAAGCCGTCAAAAAACAGCTGACAACTTTAAAATATTAACATCATAATAATCGTGACAGCTAACAGAATTTTGAGTGCCATAACCGCAAAAATTTCTGACAGCTGTCAAATTGTTGTCAACTGAACTACAAAATCAATTGTTTCCTTCTTCTTTTTGGTGGGTAAAATTGTTAAGATGTTCACAACGACTGTCAAAAAATCGTAAAAACAATCTGTAGTTCTTCTTTCTATAGTTTTAACATTGGTGTAACTGTCAAATTATCTCTGACAGTTGTCAAATTGCAAAAGAAAACGGTGTCTTCTTTAGATTCGAGGATGTAAGCTGTCAAAATATAGCTGACGACTGTAAAATTGCACGATCAATAATTTCCTGATTTTGACACTTAGCTGTCAAAGTGTTTGTGGTCACCCCCCGAAGTCGGATTTGATCCTTGTAACTGTCAGTATTTTTTTTATGAACTTAAAAAAAAAATTCAACTGTAGAAGCAGTTATTTTTGTATTGCAAAGTAAAACAGTTATATAATAAAGCTTGCGCTTTAGATTTAAGAATAGTAGCTGTCAAAATTGTACTTATTTCAAACTTTTAACTATCAAAATATTTCTGACAGCTGTCAAATTTATAATTTCATCTCTTCCGGAAGTTTTTTTAATTTCTTTAAAAAAAGTTGTTTTCATAGTTTGACATCTGTCAATATGTTTCTTATAGATCCTTAGCTTTCAAACATATTTAAATAATTACAAGTTAATTAGTTAGTTCACAACAACTGTACAAAAACAATCGTTTTCTTTAGTTTTAACATTGGTGTAACTGTCAAATTATCTCTGACAGTTGTCAAATTGCAAAAAAAAAACGATGTCTTCTTTAGATTCGACGATGTAAGCTGTCAAAATATAGCTGACGACTGTCAATAATTTTCTGTTTTTGACACTTGACTGTCAAAGTATTTGTAGTAACCGTCCAAACTCAGATTTGATCCTTGTATAACTGTCAATAATTTTTTTTTAATAAACTTAAGGAAAAATAAATCAACTGTAAAAGCAGTTATTTTTGTATTGAAAAGTAAAACAGTTACATAATAAAACTGTCAAACTCTAAAAAGTGTCAAAATATTTCGGATAGCTGTCAGAAATTATATAAACAATATTGCGTTTTAGATTTAAGAAAAGTAGCTGTCAAAATCGTACTTATTTCGAACTTTTAACTGTCAAAATATTTCTGACAGCTGTCAAATTTATAATTTCATCTCTTCGGGACGTTATAATTATTTTGATAATTGCAATTATATTTGACTTTGAAATTATTTAAAAAAAAGTCGTTTTTATAGTTTGACGTCTGTCAAAATGTTTCTTATAGATCCTTAGCTGTCAAACATATTTCAATAATTACAATTTGAAAAGTTACTTTTTTAGAAATTATCGTAATAACCACGAAAATTTCACTATGAACCTGACAGCTGTCACCTGTCAAAATTATTTCATAGTGTCCTAGCTACATTTATCGAGGTTGTAACAAATTATTTTTTTATGTAGTGGTACCGTTTCAATCTTCAAGAATGTAACCATGAAGTGTTATTGTTTGACAGCTGTCAGTTACATCTGTCAAAATTTCTGTTTTTTTTTTTAATTACTCTGATAGTCAACATTAAAACTATTTATTATTATTTTTAATACAATTTGACAGCTGACAAACGCTAAAGATTGACATTGATTCTTACCTGTCGTAAAAACTAATTTGAATTTATGTTATTGCAGTTCCAACTGACGCCGTTACATAAATATAGAGGAGAGAGTTCAAGACGAAACGCTAACACTAAAGGTAAGTTTTTTTTTGTTGCGTTTTTCGGCCTTCTTCTCGTCTTTTGTCTTCCTCCCACGGCATGCCATTATACCCGCTCTAATGTTCTAATCGAGTTTTATGTTGAACGAAATAAATGAAATTAAAGGGACATTAAACAGCCTGCAAGTATATATATAGGTAAAACGCAGAGAAGAGAGGTTTGTGCAGCATCCAGCCGAACGAGACCACGGTTGGTACTACTGAAAGGCGGGGTAATTCGTGTGATTGATGCTGTTGCTAATGACGTTACGTCCTCCATTAGGACAGCCGTGCACGGACGTCTTTGATCGATAGATGAACAATATCCTCTTAGTGTGTCTCTAATATAGGTACATGAATTTAGGTTCATTCGTCTTATACGGTTGGCATTTGCCTAACCGACACGAATGAAGGATACCCTATTTATCAATATGTGATTCAAATTAATCTTTAATTCTAGTGATTCAGTTCTGCTAGAGTAGACAATTTTAGTAATCTTTGTCACGATCTTTTGCCACTTTGCCAATGTTACCAACATCATATTCAGACTCCTTAGTAACTTGGTCTAGTTGCCTTGCTCACATCTGATATCTAAGAGCCTAACTTGTCCATGCAAACTAAAAGTAGACAAGTTTGACATTTAAATGTCAAATTTGACATTTAAACGTCAAACTTGATCAGCTTAAAATTAAATTATAATTTCAGAGAGTTGATGAGTGAAATAAGATGATCTGCGAGCCCTTAAAAGAGCGTTGGTCTTAATAAAATGTTTGATTTCATTCCTTGAAAGGCTTCAGGGATGTGGTCGCTTTCCAGAGGTAGGAGATTGTTAATACTCTCTCTTCGACTTCATTCTCAGCATCTTCGACCGAGTCATCAACGTCGGCTGTGTCATGAACCGAACAGAAATGATTAGCTACAGCACATCGGCTCTGTCCACGGTGGAACAGACCATTCCGTGGGGTCCGTGAGGGGCTGTGGGGGCATTTGATTTCTGATAATTAGATTTTTTTTTTTGACATTTGTTCATTTAAATAATCAAATTTGTTCAATATTTGACATTTAAGTAATCAAATTGGTTCATTATTTGATATTTAAATGCTCAAAATTTGTTCATATTTCATATTTAAATGTTAAAACTTTTGAATATTCGACGTTTAAATAATCAAATTTATTAATATTTGACATTTAAGTAATCAAATTTGTTCATATTCCATATTTCAATGTTCAAACTGTCAAATTTGACATTTAGGTAATGAAATTTGTACATATTTCATATTTAAATGTTTAAATATGTCAGTATTTGACATCTAAAATCAAGTTTGTTCATATTTGACGTTTAAATAATCAAATTTGTTCATATTTGACATTTAAGTAATTTCGTGAAATTTGTCAAATAATATTCATCATTTCGTTTATGTTCAAACTGTCAAATTTATTTCGAAGTTAAATTTGTTCCTTTAGTTTTAAATATTTCAATGTTAAAACCTGTCACTATTTGACATTTAAGTAATGAAATTTGTTCGTATTTGATATTTAAATGTTCAAACTGTCACTATTTGACATTTAAGTAATAAAATTTGTTCATAATTTAAATGTTTAAACCTGTCAATATTTGACATTTAAGTAATGAAATTTGTTGTATTTGATATTTAAATGTTTAAACCTATCAATATTTGACATTTAAGTAATCAAATTTGTACATATTTGACGTTTAAATAATCAAATTTGTTCATATTTGACATTTAAGTAATCAAATTTGTTCATATTTCATATTTCAATGTTCAAACTGTCAAATTTGACATTTAAGTAAATAAATTTGTTCATATTTCAATGTTCAAACCTGTCAATATTTGACATTTAAGTAATAAAATTCGTTCATATTTGATATTTAAATGTTTAAACCTGTCAATATTTGACATTTAAGTAATAAAATTCGTTCATATTTGATATTTAAATGTTTATACCTGTCAATATTTGACATTTAAGTAATGAAATTTGTTCATATTTCAATGTTCAAACCTGTCAATATTTGACATTTAAGTAATCAAATTTGTTCAATTTGACGTTTAAATAATCAAATTTGTTCATATTTGACATTTAAGTAATTAAATTTGTTCATATTCCATATTTCAATGTTCAAACTGTCAAATTTGACATTTAAGTAAATAAATTTGTTCATATTTCATATTTCAATGTTAAAACCTGTCACTATTTGTCATTTAAGTAATGAAATTTGTTCATATTTCAATGTTCAAACTGTCAAATTTGGCATTCAAGTAATAAAGTTCGTTCATATATGATATTTAAATGTTCAAACCTGTCAATATTTGACATTTAAGTAATCAAATTTGTTCATATTTGACGTTTAAATAATCAAATTTGTTCATATTTGACATTTAAGTAATCAAATTTGTTCATATTCCATATTTCAATGTTCAAACTGTCAAATTTGACATTTAAGTAAATAAATTTGTTCATATTTCAATGTTCAAACTGTCAAATTTGACATTTAAGTCACTAATTTGTTGAAATATTTCATATTTCAATGTTCAAACTGTCAAATTTGACATTTAAGTAATGAAATTTGTTCATATATGATATTTAAATGTTCAAACCTGTCAATATTTGACATTTAAGTAATCAAATTTGTTCATATTTGACGTTTAAATAATCAAATTTGTTCATATTTGACATTTAAGTAATCAAATTTGTTCATATTCCATATTTCAATGTTCAAACTGTCAAATTTGACATTTAAGTAATAAATTTGTTCATATTTCATATTTCAATGTTAAAACCTGTCAATATTTGACATTTAAGTAATAAAATTCGTTCATATTTGATATTTCAATGTTCAAACCTTTCAATATTTGACATTTAAGTAATCAAATTCGTTCATATTTGATATTTCAATGTTTAAACCTGTCATTATTTGACATTTAAGTAATCAAATTTGTTTATAACTTCATATTTCAATGTTCAAACTGTCAAATTTGACATTTAAACGTCAAATGCGATCATATTTGAAATTTAAACGTCGAATTCGATCGAAACTCAAACGCAAATTATAATTTCATAGAGAATCACCAGATAATTTACGATCAATCAGAGCGCCGTTAGTAAAATACAAATTTTATATTCATCGTTTGACGTTTATGCTGAATTCTAAGTGTCGATCAAAGTCTCTTCATATTTGACAATTAAATGTCAAACTTGTGCGTATCCGACATTTAAATTGCAAACTTGACGTTAATTGACACATTCAAACGTCAAATCCGCGGTTGACATTCGAATAATAACACTTAACTATTTTGCATTTTGTTGTCAGACTTGATTCCATTTGACACTTAAACGTCAAATTTGTCCATACTTAACCTATAAATCATGGAAATCGTTTATATTTAATATTTAAATGTCAAATTTATACATATTTAACGTTCAAACTAATCGGCAGTAACGGATTTTAATGGATTATCAGACAATAATAATTGATGATCAACTAATATACAGGGGAAGCGATTTTTGCGACATTTGACCTTGAATACCTCGACTCGAAGAGGGTGAGACGTTTTAGACCGATTTTAAAACGTCAAAATAGAGGTTTAGATCCCATTTTCTGACATTAACTCTAATGTTGAATACGACATGATTCTCTCCCGAACGAATATGTTTAACTGTAGACTATAGCCGTGGAAGCCTTTATACCGACTTAGTTTAGTATTTATATGTATTAGTCTTAAAAAAAAATCGCCATAGATGTCGCCAGATGTTTCATTTTAAGAGGTGCCATTATTTTTTAACTCGACTGTACATAGAACTATACGATTGAGTCGTGGTAGATTTCTAGGAAGGTACGATTTACTGCGTGGACCCCCTACCGTTTAAATTACTACCTATATAAAAACGAGTATGTCATATATAGTACATAAGTCAGATATCTAAAGCTATATACCTACTACTACATAACATAGACAAGGGGGAATTATCGTCTGTTTCTCCTCTTGTTTATTATGAACGCCTCATCGTCCGATGACGAAATCCTGTTGCGCTCGTTTTACTATACGCGGCGAAATCCGGGCGTCAGCGACGTGGACGACGTATGGTGGGGAAATCGTGATGGCCGTGGTAGCGCAGCACACAACGCACCGCGCACCGTCTTTTGTTTTATATTTATACGGCGGCGACTGGATAGCTGGGATGTCGACGGATGGTGACGCTACGTACTTCGAGGTCGCGCCTTCGTTCGTGATGCTTTTACGAGGTTCCCGGGCTATCGTGGAGTTTTATGGATATCGGATTATTGCCTTGCCCGAATACATCGCGAGATTTTTCTCTTTTTTTTTTGTTTTTGTTTTGTTTTGGTCATTTCTAGTTTCCAACCGTAAAATGTTTTGTTTTTGACAGGTTTTATTGCGTTTGTGGGTGGTTAATTTCTCATCTGGAATCTCTCATCAACTTTCCAAACGAATCCTTTATTTCTCTAAAAATTTTCATAAAGAAATCTTGAGCCAATTGTGCAAGACACTGGTTTTTCATTCTTCTGAAGAATCTGTCAAAACTTGAACTTGTTAACCTTGTAACCATTTTTATTCGCAATCCCTTTTGAACCATCTTCAATTGTACCTTTATATTATAGCAATGATATCGTCATCTTTTGGAGATTTTTTGCTTGATTTTGAACACCCTGTATCTCAATCAACAAGCAGTTACGACGAAAATGTTGAGAGGAACAACTGGTAAGGTTACCAACCATCAGATTCTAACAATTTAGACATCTACATGGCCTTCCATTCAAAGCAAATGGATTAATTTTGGAAAGTCCTGAACAACAAAATTTTCAGCTTTCTTTATATATATAACAATACAAGATTGGATCTTGGGAATTCAATCTTTAATCTAAACTACAAGGTAACTGTTACACTTAGGACTTACTTTTTTTTTGACAGCTGTCACATTTTTAAGAACCAAAAGCTCTTGTGCGCTTAAAAGCAATTTATTGTCCCTAAATCTGCTTTAAAGGATGAAGTTACTAGTTGGGGACGTAAATTAGTTTCTACAGCGCAAAATGGAAACCCAAATTGTTTCGTTTTGCGGTAGTGTTTAGAAAAGAACTTTTTTGACGAATTGGATCAATTTCTTCGGGACAGACCTACTATCTCGAAGCTATGGGAAAAAATGGCTGAAATAAAACATGGACGGGCCTCCTTATTACCTCCTACCAAATCATCAGCTTGTTAAGCCACCCCCAATCGTTACGTCATCATTATATTGAGACGTCCAAAACAAAAAAAAAAACAAGAAACAAAAGACCTCTTTCTTTTCAGTTTTTAATATTCGTTTTTCCTTTTAATCTTACTAGGCCTACGTCATTTCCTAACGGGTTATCGATTCGGCAATAACGGTAAATAGTATATAGCGCCACTGATTTCTCATAAGATTGGACAAACGGAGAGAATAAAGACTTTGCTACCTCTTAGAATTAGGTTGAAATAATGCTGATATTGCACTGCAACCTATTGATGTGCATGAGGTGTAAGCTGCTGGGGTTTGCCCACTCTCACAGGTCTCCAACTGTGATGGTTTCAAAGTTTAGTCTATGACGTTGTTGCCGAGATAATTGGCTCGGTCTTGAGTAACAAAATTTTCGTTTGCGGCTTCAATCTCCTTTAAATAACATTTTAAAGATTAAAAAGCTAACTAAACTGAGCATCACAATATAAGATTCGATATTCAAAAACAATATTTAAATTCAATCTTTAATTTAGTCCACAGTGCGTGGAGATGGGTAATTCGCTTTCTTCCAAAGCATTGTTTACCATTAAATGGTTCCCTTCCTTGGAAGTAACCTGCAGATGTCACAATTGCTGTTAGAAACAAAATAAATGAGCTCGTTGGGTACTTTAAAGCAATTTAGTTTCCCTAAATCTGCTTCCACTCTTGACAATTAAGTCCCTCTGTAAAAAATGCAATACAGCTTGCAGAAACGGATGGTTTGACCAGACTGATTTGACATCCAAACCATGAGAATGTAGGCAGAGGGTGAAACTGTCAAAGCTGTCAATATTACCACGATAATTAGTTTGACGTTTACTACCTCGCCTTGCCTTTTACCAAAACCTATCCAGTAAGTAAGTTCCTTTTGCCTGTTTCGATAGGAAACTGCATCAGTACACATTCTCCAAGAGATTTCATTGGTTCAGATGGATTTGAAGTCTGTCAGGGTTCTTGATTTTCTTGAAGTATTTTTCTCTGTAAAGTAGCGCTAATGACAACAGCATACTGTTCTATATTTGACAGAAATCGTTTTTGGCATACCTACTAATAAAACTCAAAATTATAACGACATAGATGAGTTCCTGGTATTATTGGAGACAATACTGACTGATAAACAATTTGAGATGGTACGGATTCAAGTTTAAACCGCAGACGCTTAAAGTAGGCCAATCTTCATTCATGGCTTCAATATTCCAGACCTTCTTCTCTTAAAAACAAAAGAATAGTAGTTGAAAGGTCATAAACACATCAATCTTAAACCTTAACGTCCCAATCTTGCCCCACCTTCCCCCACTTCTGGAGATAAAGGTCCCTCCCACCCCCAATTGGAACTGGGACTAAGTAATCAAAGCGTTTGACAAGTCCATTCTTGAAGAAAAGCCTTCATTCAGCTAATCAGAGTTTCTCTATTGAACGAGTTTGCAAGACAGCTTGGTCTGTCTTGTCCTCTTTCTAGAAGAAGCAAGATTTGTACCAATATGGCTTATTTTCTTGGACGGGTGTTCTTGGTATGCTCCTGTAAAGATTCCGATTCCTTGAATCCAAGAAAGCATGTATGGTTTTGGCAGACTAGCAGGCTCCTTAACCATACATCGCAGACTAATCAGGCCATCAGCTGAAAATCATCACAAGCTGTGCGAGGCTCATGGAGAACATGCTCCGTCACTTTCGACTTGCAAATTTCGATTCAAACGGTTCAAAAGTGGTGTTTGATTTTGGAACGAGCTCCGGGTGTTCTTGGTATGCTCCTGTAAAGATTCCGATTCCTTGAATCCAAGATGAGCATGAATGGTTTTGGCAGACTAGCAGGCTCCTTAACCATACATCGCAGACTAATCAGGCCATCAGCTGAAAATCATCACAAGCTGTGCGAGGCTCATGGAGAACATGCTCCGTCACTTTCGACTTGCAAATTTCGATGCAAACGGTTCAAAAGTGGTGTTTGATTTTGGAACGAGCTCCACAGAGCGTGAGTGAAGTCCAACAACGTTTGAAGACGCTCAATTGAACGAAGGCTTGCAACGAGCTCGCTAGATCTTTAGGGGTGACTCGATAAGACATCTCGTTGCGTCTAAAGAACATGGATGGAAAATTGGGTTCCTTATGGAATGGTGTCTTATCTGCATCGAATGGCATCGCCAATTTGGAAAAATTATTTAGAAAGGCGATGGTCGAGAATGACTTTTTGGGTTTTTAAAATTGTTCAATTTAATTTTTTTACGAAACATAACTCAAAACTAACCAGCTCCCTCTATATAGGTATTGGTTTCGAAAGTTCTCTAAGCCATCTCCTGAAAAACCCATGCTCTTGATTTTGGATAGCCATGCCACGCACACGAAGAACCTCGATTTGATTAACATGACCCGAGAAAACAACTTTGTTGTGCTTGTCGCCAGATTGTTCACACAGGATGTAGCCACTAGACGTGACCTTGATGGCTCCCTTAACGTACTTATTACCAACAAGAGTCGGTGGCTCGCAATACCTCCTGGAAGGGCTGTCACCATTCATCAAGTTGCCAAATCGTACGGAGCAGCTTTTCTTAGTTAGTCTCCCTAAATTAGGCCGCCCATTTGCTCTGCCAGTTGATCTAAGAGCAAAAAATTCTAAAATATATTCTGGATATGCAAGAACTTGGATTTGGCCTGACTGTGTTGTCATTTCGAAAGCTTGCTTATCAACCAGCTGAAATTGTTAATAGGCAGCATATTATGTTCAATCAAGAAAAAACAAATCTGCCAGCAAGTGGTGGTGGTGCAAGTTTTTTATGTTTGCGTGTGCCAGAGAATCTGTCTGCATACCGAGCTTCGATGTCAAATCCTGTTATCATTGCCGACTACTTTTCCAAATTGGAGCATTTATTATTGAAGCTTGACTTATTCAACAAGCCCAGTCAAAATATGGAATGTCGATGAGACAGGGGTGACCTATGTTGTTAGATCAAACAAAATTTTTTGTCGGTTAGGCAAAAAATATGTTTATAAGAGGACATATGGAGAAAGAGGACAGATCCAAACTGTCATAGGTTGTGGTTCAGCAGAAGGGTCATTTCTTCCCCAATTTGTCATTTTTAAAGGTGTGAGATGGGATGATCCATTGAAAAATGACAGCCTCCCTAATTCCATAACAAGATTATCCCCAAAAGGTTGGATTAGAAGTGAACTTTTCTTGGAATGGTTTCCATTGCCAATGCCATCTACCTCATGACGTTTTCCTCTACAGGTCCATCTTCTCCAACCATTAGATGTTAGATGTTTATAAGCTCACTAACATCCCACTGGTTCAAAGAATTGAATAGCTCCTGAAGCTCTTGTACCCAGTAGACTAACTGAAAAGCCTCCGCCTGCACTAGAATCTAGGGATGAATCATTATCTGCAATAGAAGAGCGCATCTCCAAACAATTGGAGTCACCCTCTGCTCAAAAGTCCAATGTTAATCCATCACATAGTGGAGGCAAAAAGAAAAGAGGTGCTGAATGTTTGACAGCCTTAGAAGACCTAATTGGACTTTCACACATCAGCAGGAGTCCCGTGGATGATCCAGCTGTACCTGATGGACCTTCAAACGTCAGGAGGAAGAAAGAAAAGACCTGCTAAATGTTCGAGTGTAATGGAAGACCCTTATTCAAACATATATGTCCCTGATGATGACTGGGAATGTGGGGTGTGCTGCAAAAAAATTTTTCAGAAGATGTGAAGAAGAAAACAGGATCGAAATGGAGTCAGTGTTCCTTTTGTTTCATCTATCATGATGATGATGCCTGGGGATCATCAATCTCTGAATGATGAAGATGATGACTATCTATTGCCAAATTATCTAACTATTACTGCCAAATTAGAAGAATACAAATCGAATAAATGAAAGAATACAAATTTATATCGAGACATAATATCAATCTTATTGCTTATTGCTGCCAAATGACCTTACCTTACCCTAAATGCTCTTTCCAATGAGACCAAGTTTGTTAAAATCAGTTCAGTCGTTTAGGAATTACAGCTGTTTATTTAAAAAAATATTAAATTACCCCCCACCACTTTATGTTAAGAGATACGTCAAAAAGTGCTAAACAAAAATTACTCGAGTAAAGCTTAGCTTTAAAAAGCATATATTTTTTGGTAACATTTACTGGGTGGATTTCAGTGAAAAATCGCTTTAAAAGTTTAAGATGCCGGTTACGCCCCCTGGCGACCATCTTGGAAATCTAAAAATATTTTCCTCGGTGTTCTTTTCCCCACTTTAGTCATAAAATTTTTTACCGCAAGTCTCTACGACGAATAGTTTCAGAGATACAGCACTTTTCTTATCTGGTCACCCTGTATACTTAATATCATAATTAATCTGTTTTGCCCCACTTTCCCCTCGAAAGGAGCTTGCGAAATCTTTATAGGAGTGATTCGATAAGATAGAAAAAAGGTTTTGCATGCCCGGAACGGTGTTTGAGAATGACTTCTTGGATTTTTAAAATTTAATTTTTCTTACGAAACAAAATGCAAAACTAACCAGCCCCCCTATATATATATATCTACTTATTTGCTTGACAACGAACCCCTATAGATTATAATACGACAAATCTGTTTTTTAAATCGACGAAACAAAAACTATAAAACAAAAACGACATCTCTATTTAATATTTAAAATAAAGAAATAAAAAATGCGTTCCAAATTCAAATCTGGCTCCGCATTCCACGAAAATAGCATATCTCTATAAATAAACATCAGCAGCGTTGAAAATGACGCTCAACCATAGTAGGTATCCGCAACAGCGGCGTACGCTCCGACCGAGTAGGCATTGGAATTACTCCGGCGAGAGAGTATCGAGTCGCTGTAGAGGAGCGGGAACAAAAAAAACGAAAACAGAAAACAGTTGCGAATCGAGAACATCGGGAACCCATTTCGTATATAGCGGTCGCCATGATTAAAAATGCACTCCTCATAAGATCGTCATGGAGGCCCGTCAATCCCGGTGCGTTCGAATTTAAAACTTTTTTTTTCACTACCTCTCCTCTTCTTCTTCTTCTTCTTCTTCCACCACCTTATTATACGTCGTACACACATAATACGTGTAATATCCCGCGCGCGCACTTCCTGCCCTTTCATCCGAGACCGGTTCTACGGGGGCGACGGGTGAGCGTCATTTTCAAAGCGCTATGCTAGTCACGCCGACCAATCATCTAGCTGGTAGGGAGAGGTTCGCTCCGATTGGTCGTTCGCGTCGTCGAAGGACGACGAGTTTCGACTGTCGGTCGTCGTGCGCAGTCGCTATCTCGCTATTACGGAGTGATGTCGTGTCTCCCGCTATTATACGGGATTCAGTTGTTCGGCGTTTACGCGAAGCGAAGTCGGCCGAGAGCCTTTTAGAATTAAAAAGACGAGAGAGAGAGAGAACACTGGACGACAATGCAATGGTGATATTAATGTGTGTGTGTGTGTGCGACAAACGTGAACTGTAATCGAGTTTGTGCCGCGGATTTTTGCTTTATTCCTTGATTCTGTTGTGTTCTTTTTTTTTGTTTTAATTTGTGCGTATATACTGAGTGATCCGCATCGACGTATATATATTTAATTGTGAAATGGAACGCAGATCTTTTGGTTTTTTTACGAAGAGGTTCGTTTTTATTTTATAATTTTTTTTTATTTTTTATTATCTTTCGATAGTTTTCGATTGTAATCTTTACATAACGCAATTCTATCTAAAACTAAAAAAAAAAACAAAAATGGAGTTCTGGGAATTCTGCCGATGTGGTTTACCTTCTAGAGAAAATAAAACGCGTATGAGTAATTCTCCATATTACACAAAAGAATAAGAACCGGTATGTTGTGTATCCCCTACTTTATATATGTTGTAGGGATCCATGTTGTCTTGTTGATTAAAATGGCGGCTTGCGTTGCATGCGTCCCCACGTCCATCTTTGTCTGTGTGGATTAGTATATTCTAGATTCTAGTAGATTGGTGTGTTTGGCATGCGAGACTACCTTTCTCTTGAATTCTAGATGATAGGAACGTTTCGTTTTTTTTTTATCTAAATAGGATATGATAATAGTAGAGCGCTTGTGGTGAAACAGGTGTTGATCATAAATAATTTTATGTTTATTACGTTTCCCTTTCTAATTGCTTGGTTATATGTATACGTTTAGATTTTGTACGTTGATGCGGCTGTAATTATTATTAACAGTCTTTGTTGTGTTTCCTTTTTTCGTATTGTTGTGGTGGTAATATTATGTGCTACTGTATTAGTAGGTATATACATATAGATGAGACGCCGTATTATTTCAGCTAAATTTTTTTTTTTATTTTTATGATGGCTGATTTTATTAATTTTTTTAAATTGTTTTTTTTTAATATAAATATTTTAAAATGTTGAAATTTCATAGATAGACTGAAGTATATATTTTAAAATTTTTATTAAATTGAAATCGTATTTATTTTTAAGTTTTTTTTTTAATAGAAGTAGTATTTTTATCTTAAATTTAAAAAAATATATATTAAAAAATAGAAAATTGTATTTATTATTTATAAAAAACGAACCTAAAAATTGATGTTAAAAAATTCTATAAAATAATAAATAAATTACTAAATGAAAATTAAATAATCTCCGAAGAAATTATTTCATAAAATAAAAAAAAATATGTGATTGTAATAAATAATAATAATAAATAAATATATAATAAATAGAAAATTGTAGAAACCTGATTTATAAAAAAACAAACCTAAAAATTGATTAAAAAATTCAATAAAATAAATAAAGTACTAAATTAAAATTAAATAATTTCGATTTCTAAAAATGTATTTTGAAAAAATGCAATATTTATTGCAAATTGAAAGTAGATTATAATCAAAAAAAAGTGTCAAAAATAACGTTTGTAAAAAAACGGGGTGGTGGTGAATTTCTTTTTATAAAAATTATTTTATAAAATACAGGAACAAATTCCAATATTAATATATAAATAAAGTTTCGTATCTGTTAAATTTTATTGACAAAATTTTTTCTGATAAAATTATAATGAAAACCGCCTAATTTTTTTTTTAATTTTTATGATGGCTGATTTTATTAATTTTTTTAAATTGTTTTTTAATATAATAAATATTTTAAAATATTGAGTGAAGTATACATTTTTAAAATTTTTATGAAATTGAAATCGTATTTATTTTTAAGTTTTTTTTTAATAGAAGTAGTATTTTTATCTTAAATTAAAAAATAATATATTAAAAAATAGAAAATTGTATTAATTATTTGTAAAAATCGAACCTAAAAATTGATGTTAAAAAATTCGATAAAATAATAAATAAATTACTAAATGAAAATTAAATAATCTCGGAAAAAATTATTTCATAAAATAAAAAAACAAAAAAAAGAGATATTACAAATATCTCAAAATATATTTCAGGAATTTTTATAAAATATTTTTGAAATTTCATATTAAAAAAATAGAAAATTGTAAAAACCTGATTTATAAAAAAACAAACCTAAAAATTGATTTAAAAAATTCAATAAAATAAATAAAGTACTAAATTAAAATTAAATAATTTCGATTTCTAAAAATGTATTTTGAAAAAATGCCATATTTATTGAAATTTCAAAGTAGATTATAAAAAAAAAAAATTTCAAAAATATCGTTTGTAAAAAACAGGGGGTGGTGGTGAATTTCTTTTTATAAAAATTATTTTATAAAATACAGGAACAAATTCCAATATTAATATATAAATAAAGTTTCGTATCTGTTAAATTTTGTTGACAAAATTTTGTTTTGTTTTTTGTTGATAAAATTATAATGAAAAATGATGGCTGATTTTATTAATTTTTTTTAATTGTTTTTTAATATAATAACTATTTTAAAATGTTGAAATTTCTTAGATAGATTGAAGTAGGTATACGTTAAAAAAATTGTTATGAAATTGAAATCATATTTATTTTTAATTTTTTTTTTAAATAGAAGTAGTATTTTTATCTTAAATTAAAAAAATATATATAAAAATAAAAATTGTATTAATTATTTGTAAAAAACCAACCTAAAAATTGATGTTAAAAAATTCGATAAAATAATAAATAAATTGCTAAATGAAAATTAAATAATCTCGGAAAAAATTATTTCATTCAAAAAAAAAAATTTCATAAAAAGATTACTACACAAACAAATTTCAATATTAATAGGTGTATAAATATGTTAAATTTTGTTGATAATTTTTTTCTCGTATATCGCCTGTAATATGACAAGAAATATTACAAATATCTCAAAATATACTTTCGGAATTTTTATAAAATATTTTTGAAATTTATTATTAAAAAATTCGAAAATTGTAGAAACCTAATTTATAAAAAAACAAACCTAAAAATTGATTTTAAAAAATTCAATAAAATAAATAAAGTACTCGGAAATTAAAATTAAATAATTTCGATTTCTAGATTATAATCAAAAAAAAATTATTTCATAAAATAATAAAAAATTACGTTTAAAATTAAATAATCTCGATTTGCAATTTCTTTGTTGAAAAATTTTTTTAATATAATAACTAAATAAACTAATAAAACCAATATTAATAAAAATAATTAAATAATAAAAAATTGCCGATAAAATTATAATTAAACCCCCTAATTCTCTACTTCCAAGATATATTTGTTATTTTCTCTTTTTTTATAGTTTAAAATAAATTACATTCTTAGTTTAAATTGTATTATATACATATATAAAAATATAGCGTGTAATATTACAAGAAATATCTCAAAAATATATCGAAATTTTATAAATATTCCTGAAATTTTATATTAAAAAATAATATAAAATTGTAAAAAAACAAACCTAAAAATTGATTTTGAAAATCCACTAAAATAATAAATAAATTACTAAATTAAAATTAAATAATTCGATTTGCAATAACGTATGCTGAAAAAGTGCAATAATATAATAACTAAATATAATGTAATTGAAAGCAGATTTTAATTAAAAGAATTGTTTTATAAAATATAAAAAATTAAGGTTGTAAAAAGGGGGAGGGTGTGAATTTATTTCCTAAATATTATTTTATAAAATACATGAACAAATTCCACTATTAATATATAAATAATTCCCTACTTGCAAGATATATATTTGGAATTTCTCTATTTTTTTTGAAATTGTTTAAAATAAATTAAATTCTATTATTATTAATTAAATATCGCGTATAATATTACAAGAAATAGTACAAAATATATATTTCCAGAAATTTTATCAAATATTCTTGATATTTTATGTTTCCAAAAAATCCTATTAAAAAATAATAGAAAATTGTAAAAACTGATTTTAAATAATAGGTAAATAAATTACTAAATTAAAATTAAATCTTGATTTTCAAAAATTTGTTTTAATAAAAATTATAAAATAATATATGTAATTAAAAGCAGATTATAATAAAAAAAAATTATTTCATACAATAAAAAATAATGGTTGAAAAAGGGGAGGTGGTGAAAAACAAAATTTCACGGATGTAAAAATGTTCAAAATTCCTATTATGTATTAAATATCTTAAAATATATTTTTGGAAATTTTATAAAGTTTATATTAAAAAATAATAGAAATTTGTAAGAAAAAACTGTCATATTAAATAATAAATAATCTCGATTTGCAAAAAAAAATTTTTTAATTCAATAGTATAATTATTAAATATATTGTAAATAAAAGCAGATTATAATTTAATAAAATAAAAAAATTACGATTGTAAAAACGGAGGGTGGTGGTGAATTTTTTTTTCTAAAATTATTTTATAAAATCACAAACACATTCCAATATTAACATATAATTGAAGTTCGTAACAATTGATAAAATTTTTATACAAATATTAAATATTTTAAAAAATTAAGAATATTATGAATTTTGAATTGATATCCGAAAAACCCAGTGTTCTCTGATTTTTTAAAATAAAATTCAAATAAAAAAAATTGAAAAAACCTAATTTTATTTATAAAATTATAAATATACGAGGTATTTAGAATTTTAAAAAATAATACTGTTTAATATCCGGTAAAATAAAAAATAATATAAAAAATTTAATAATATTTTTATTGAAGAAAACATAATCGACTATATATAGTTCAGAATTTTCAAATTTATATTTTGGCCAGAACCCCATAAAAATTTTTATTAAAAAAAAATCAGAAAATAAGTCGCTATTTTGTTCGTTCAAAATAATTTTTTAATTAAATTTCTATCAATATGTTATGAAATTTTTTTAAAAATATCGGGTTTAATATCGAAAAAAATAATAATATTTTAAAGTGTATTTTCGAAAATTGTATAAAATTTTACGGACCGATTATGTTTATGTTACATCAAAACTTGCTGAAAAACGACATATTTAAAAATTAAATGCAAAAACCAGATGAGAGTGTTTCATAATAATTATTTTATAAAATAAAGAAAGAATTAAGATGGTAACAAACGGGGGGAAGTGGTGATTTTTTTAATAACTATTTATTTTAAATAATAAGTATTTTTATATTAAATTACATTTTAAAAAATAATCTCTACTAACACTTTGAGCAGTTGGTACTGAATAGTAAACAAACTTTAATCCTAACCCAACTGAACATAGGTGACCATAGAGTGTTTTAAATTTAATAGTAAATTTAATAATAATAATATAGGCAATACATATAAAATTTACAAATAAATAAAATCTGACCTAGCCGAACCAATCGCTATAATACTATACTTATAATACGTCCATTTAAAGTCATACACGGTTGTACGAGTCCATAAAAATAAATACCGAATAGAATGATTGACATTGACACATTATGTGACAGCTGAGCGTAGCAGCTGTGTGAATCTGACACCGGTTGTTCCTCTCTTCTCCCGATTGATTATTTTCTGTTAACCTTATAAATCCATTTTAACAAGTGATTTTTTCAATAGAGGTAGTACCGTTAGAAATACGGTTATCAACCTATACAGGATACCCTATATCCATTATTGCTTATTATTTGTGTCTACTTTCTAATTCTAATGTGCAAAATATGAATAGGCATTAAGCATTGATGCATACATGGTTTAAAATTAATTTAAACGTTTCTATTCAGAATTGTAACAAGAAAAAAAATTATAAAGTAGTATTTTGATAATAAGAGAGCTGCCAGCAATTTCGACTAAGGGAAGGGGGTTGGTTGCACAAAAATCTCTGCTTAGGCACAATTTTTTGATCGAAAGTTTAAAACAATGTATGGCTAGATTAAAGTTTGTTTATAATTCAGTACCAACTGCTCAGCGTTACTAACTGGAAATTAATTCTGCCAACCTCCTTAAAAACTCCACCATATCCTCCTGGACATTGATACTAAAACCGTGACCTAACAAAACATTATTTGCCTTAAAAATAAACCGTCTTAAAGTTTTGTTGACATTTATAACTCTTAATATTGAAAGCAAAATAAAAAATGTACTTAGATACGAAATTTTGTACCTTTTAAACCTGGTTCTTATTTAGAAACGTCATTAGTGTCAATGTCATTATTATAGGTACACAAATGTTTATTTAGAACATTTTGTAAAGTTAAAAGCCGGATTTATACAGGATCATTTTGATAGTCTATGATAGAAAACTGTCATTTTTGACACAAACAACAAATCTTCAATTTAATTTCCGTAGAATTTATGATAATGAGTAGATTGTTTTCATGGTAAAATGGGTGCTGAAGTGTCAGAAGGAGGTTGGTTGCACCAAAATCCCTGTTTAGGTACAATTATTTTAGGATTGAGGTTTGTTTAGTATTTAGTACTAACTGCTCGGTGTTAGGTACTAATTGAAAATTTGTTCTGCCAACCTTCTTCGGTTAAAATTCCCAAGTCAGATGTAATTTATTTTTAAATTTTAAAATAAATTAAGATTATCGGTTGATTTGATTTAAATTGATAAATAAGCGTATAATAAACGTATAAAAAACGTAAAATGCTTTATATGTGTAACGTTGACACGTTCAAAAAGTGTTAAGAATTACTTTCCTATGAAAAAAGACGTGGCTCATTAATTACTGTCGTCTTTAAACTCATTTAACCTAAAAATAAAGTTAACTTGATTCGTTGATCACTCTACTTTAGCTTTACTTAGTTTTTCCTATGTTTGCTCACATTTTCTTACTTACTTACTGTCAAAATCGTAATAAAAACTATAGAGAAGAAATGTTGTACATTCTAAACCTGGCTTTATCTAGCATCAATGTCATTATTACATGAAATGTCAAATTATATTACAGGAAACTGTTTTTTTTTTTTTTTAGTAAAAACCATATTTTTGCGTTATAATACAAAGAACTAAATACAATTCCCTAAAAAAAACAACCCTTCATTTCATTTTTAGACATGTAATCTTTGAAAAACAACCAATTTTTTAATTTGATTTCCGTAGAACTTATGATAATGAATAGATTTTTTTTCATTGTAAAATGGGTGCTGAATTGTCAAAAGGAGGTTGGTTGCACCAAAATCCCTGTTCTGCCAACCTCCTTCGGTTAAAATTCCCGAATCAGTATAATATGTATTCTAAAAGCAAACCCTTTAAACAATAAAAATTAGGTCAAATATTTTAGGATTAACAGGTGAAACTCCTTCTTTTGTATTAAACTCTCATTATTTATTAAATTTTTAAAATAAATACATTTTGTCAGCAATATTTTTAATGAAATAAAAAATGTAGGCAAGAAATATTGTACATTCTAAACCTGGCTTTCGTCTAGAATCAATGTCATTATTATATGAAATGTCAAATTATATTTTACAGAAAACTGTTTTTTTTTTCTTAATTAAAAACCATATTTTTGCATTACGATACAAAGAACAAAATACATTTCGTGAAAAAAACAATCCTTCTTTCCATTTTTAGAGATGTCATCTTTGAAAAACAACATGTTTTTAATTTGATTTGCGTAAAATTTATGATAATGAGTAGATTTTTTTCATTGTAAAATGGTTTCGGAACTGTTACATCGATCGCTGTCACATTGACATCACAATAACCAGCTAATCTTAAAGACTGCTTCACGATATGTAAATTTAGTCAAAATGTTGTTTAGAATATTCACTTTAAACTTTACTTTAATTTGATCCACGCTTACGCTGAGAATCAAATATCTCCCCTAAAAATTAAGCATCTTAAAAGTTTACTACCTTTTCCTGTATGTTTGGTCATATTTTCTTAGTTATTAAATTTACTGTCAAAATCAAAATAACAAAATTTTAAGAGACAAGAAATTTTGTACAATCTAAACCTGGCTTTGTCCAGCATCAATGTCATTATTATATGAAATGTCAAATTATATTACAGAAAACTGTAATCTTTGAAAAATAACAAGTTTTTAATTTGATTTCCGTAGAATTATGATAATTAATATATTTTTTGTAGTTGTAAAATGATTTTGGAACTGTTACATCGGTCGCTGTCACATTGACAGATCATTTGCATCACAATTAACCAGCTAATCTTAAAGACTACTTCACGATATGTAAATTTACTTAAAATGTCGTTAAACTATATTGTGCTTAAAATTACTGCACGGAACAGCTTCGATTGCATTTATGTAAAAAAATCATTTTGAGAACTATATAGTGAGTTGTACTTACGTGGTTGGCAATACATTTATGACAATTAAAATTATTGTTAGTATTACTATAAAAGAATCACTGATGATTTGATGATTCTCGAGATAGTGCCAATACCCAGCATAAAAAACATTAAACTCTCATTTAAATTCCTCTTTATTACCAATCTAATAGAAAGAAAAAAAAAAAATTACATCGTTATCTCTAAAGTTTTCGTCCTCACAACTGCCCTGATTAAAATCGTAATTCGTATCCGAGAGTTCATTAACCCCTCACCACTTCACTTAAAAGAGTAGGTATATTAGAACCATCCGTTAACGTTTTGCTTTTCACACTAACATTTATGACAGGTACCTTCCTGGTTGGTGATTACTTTAAAAAGAAAAGGAATAAAACTGCACTTGCACTTAATACACACCCAACAATAACCACAACAACAACAACACTACACAAGCTGGATGATGATAATCACAACTCACAGAGCGACTCACGTAGCACTAAAATAATATAGAACACCACCTTAAAATCAGTTATTTTACATTTTTCCGATCCTATACGACAGTGGAGATCCTGCAATTACGGCTGAATGCATAACGCGGAAACAAAAGGACGACAATTCAACGAACGCAGCACAACACGAGGAACCGAACCGATGACGCTTACTGAACGATCGTACATACATAACCTCAATCGTCATCTCGTTTATTATTATTATTATTACTTAACGGTTAGAGTAATATCGCGAGATAGATAGAGCTGTGTCTGCGAACAAACGTTCACTTGCGGCTCCCGTTGAGACGTCGGGCGTGTTAATTCAACATTAATAACGTTGCGTCGGTTCTCTCTTCGGTGTTCGACGCGGGCGACATCTTACGACCGAAGCAGCGGTTACCGAAAAGCTTCGATATTCCGATAGTTCTACTTTAACGTGCGTTCGTTTGGTGGATTAAAGGTGATGTACTAGTCGAGTTTTTCTTCGCGAATGAAATTCGGCAATGTTGCTTCGATGCTGTTTCGGACTTTCTAGGTTTATTTTATATTTATATGATGTAGTGTTAATAATGCATATTCAAACAAGGGGAAAAAAACTATATTATATCTATAAAGCTATGAGAAATTGACGTTTGATTCGAGTAATTTAGAAATTTAGTTTTCTTAACGTTTGTTGCACTGGTTTTTTTTTTAACCGGAACGTTTATGTGTACGACGTCCAGCAAACCATTTCTTTAGGCACGGATTGATTAAGTCTGAGGGAGAGTTTTTATTAACACTTATCTATGAATATTCATTTGATGTCTCTCTTCTTCAAGACAATTACGTTTTACGATATAATAGGATAGGATCTTTTATAAAACGTATTCGTCCTCGTTTCTTTTCAATCTCTCATATTAATTGTCGATCATCGCTGTCGCTTTGACAGATAATATTTGCGTCATAATAATCGCGAGTTTACAAATCCATTCTGACCATCTCTCATATTGTATTTGTGTTTGATTTGATCGGACAAAGATGATTAATTTTTAACGCTTGCCGAATTTATAATTTAGAATAAACTGCATTTATTATACAACTCAGTTAGAAACGCTGATAAATCAAATTTTTGAGAACTGTCAGTGTCGTATTGAATTGTAATAACTGTCAAATTTTGAAATGTTTAATTTGGACGAAGTTTTCGACCGCTAAAATAATGTCTTATAAAGCGTGTTCTACACGGTATTAGTAGATTCGTCTTTTTTCCATAACTATAGTCTATTCTTAAAGTAGAGAGACGAATTTCTGAACATACTCCAGCCCCAAATCACATGCACGAAAATCTTGAGAACAATTCTTTTTTTATAACATGGAGTGTAATTTGGCCTTGCTTTCAACCAATGAGAATTCACTGTCAAAGTGGTATGTTCAGAAATTCGTCTCTCTACTTTAAAAATAGACTAAGTATAGCATTTTTATAATATGGATTACTTAAAATGGATGTTCAACTCAATACTAATGATTTGGTTATGGAGGGGGGAGGGGAGAGTGTTTGTTTAGTGAGTTGCTAGTCAATCATCATCAATCATCTTATGCAAATTAATCCAACGATCGTGGGAGCCAGCCCCTTCCCACGTAAACTTTTTCGATCAGCTGATCCAATAGAGTTGTACATCTTTCTTAGGTGGTTTGTGATCTTCACACCATAAGAGATATTTAGTTCGACGACCCTGAAAAATGTTTAGGTTAAAATTACTTAAGGGAATCAATATAAATGAATTTTATACCCTGTGACATTTTTGACAGCTGTCAGTGACAAACCTAAATTAGTGAAGCTTAGATTTCGTTATTTATCCAACACGTTGGACTTATAACGCAAAAGATTTGTAATCGAAAGTTCGGAACTGGTCGAAAATTAGATAAAAATTTTCATGACGAAATATAATAATAAATACATAATAAAGATATAGCAAAATAAAAAATACGGGTTTATTTTTTTTTAATTCATCTGCGTGACTATATACAGGGTGTGCTAATTGTCTGAATTCGGTCTACCTATTAGTAGAGATGGCACAGCACTGTTGACTTCATCTTACCATTATCAATAAATGTTTATTTTATAGTAAATTACTTATATCTCAAAAAGTATTAACTTTAGCTATAGGGAATGTTATAAGCGATTGAAAGGGAACTTGAAGCACTATTAAATGGCATAAAAATATACAGGGTGTTCCATTTGAAAAAAACGAGTTTTACCATATTAAAAATGCTGGGATTAATTCTCAATTTCGAAACACCCTGTATGCTATAGTGAAGATATTTGGCATAGATTGTTTAACTTAAGGTAATGTAATAATTATGCCAAAGAATCGTTGCAAAACAAATATTAGTACAGACGGAATTAATTTTCAAAGATAACCATGAAAATGATCTTTTTCCTCTTAAAATTGAAATATCTCGGAAACGGCTTATTTTTAGTACTAGGTTTGTCAGACAAAACTATCTTAATTTACAACGGGGAATATGAAAATGCCCATAATATATAGGTTGAAAGAAAATTTTATAACGCTCAGCTAAAACTGAACACCCTGTATACACTAAAATAATTTTACAATATAGAGCAGTTGATCCCGAACAACTTTTACTTAAAACATTTTTTAATTAAACTAATAGGTAAGATATAATAGACAGAATTCAGATAATTGGCACACCCTGTATAATTTGAAAAATGAAATTTACTTTCGAATTGAAAACCACACTTGACGAACACTCTTCTTGTACAAGATGAGATAATTTATTATATTGAAGCAAACGCTTTATTTCAATGTCATGTCATGTTTGACGTGTCATTTTTAACAGTTTACCGCTGTCACATTGACAGATAGTATTCGCACCACAACACACAATAATACAGTTATCAGTCAATAACATGAAACAAAGAGATTTCTGCTCTATTGCAAAAATTATCCAATCTATAGTATTTTGACGTTTAAGAAAATTTCTAATCAAATTGACACATCGTGAACCAGCCTTTAGATTTTAGAGGTTATTCTCATCATACGAATAGTACCTGTCAATGTGACAGCAATGATTGACAATTCACATAACAGATGAGATTTTATATTTCTTCGTATTCTTTGCCATTAACGATTCTTCTAATTTCCAAAACTGTTCTAAATCAATTCTGATTCATTTGCGACTTAGCTCACTTTTACTTGAGCTGCATTATAAATGATCAACATTGTCGTATTGTCTTAAACCAGACTAAAGAAGTTGTGTTAACACATTTCTATATATAATGCAAACGAATGCAATTTCTTTCACGCAGAGACAAAAGAGATTTCAATATATATTCACCCAATTTTATCCTCACCAAGAAATTCCGCTTTCACTCCGAATAGAAATCCTCGTAAAAATCCCTGCTCGAACGCGATAGAATGGGAGAAACCCGAAACAGAACGTATAAAATTAACTTTATCGCTGGGAATAATTCATTTCTACTTGTCGATTGTTGCGTATACATTGCGCGTCCTAGGATTTACAACCGGGGAAGCGAATTATTACGAAAGATTCGCTTTTATTAATGCTTGTTGTTGGTTGTTGGAGGAGAAGAAATCTCCCAGAAAAAAAAGCGGTTCATAATTAGACAGCCAACGATAAATAAAGGGATTTTGGAATGGAATACGTTTGGCGAGGAGCTCCGTAATAAACAGCGGTATTAATCAAGTTAGATGAGACGTCACATCTCGTGTTTTATATACCATTTTGCCTGATTAACTTGCCATAACTCACCAGGGCGACGCTCCTTTTGTCATCGGTTTTGTTTTATTAAAAATGAAATATTCGGATATATCACGACGTCGGGCGTGTATTAATGATTGCATTGATGCAACATCATTTCCCTGCTTCTGTAATATTTCGAATGGATTCTGTAATAATAGCGAGGCGAGAGATGTTTCTCAACAGACAGTATCGTTTGGCAAGCAACGTAAAATGATGTAAAATAGAACACATTATCAACGTTTGTTACAATATTCATGGTACATAATTAGTCAGTATAATCAAAACGTCATGTTGGGAACACTGTCAAGTTGGTACAATGTCCTACTTGTCATTTTTTGCCTGAAAGTTTAAGACACTGTATGGTAACTGTGTCGCATGTTTAATTGTTTGATAGCAAGCTGTTAGGTTATGTTAGGATTAATGTTTGTCTACTAACCTCCTTCGTTTGAAATTTGTTCTAAATAGCTATTAGCGTAACCAACGTCAATAAAAAAAAAGTTTTCGTAAACTAAAGAACATTTAAAAGCGGAAATTCAGTTAGCGTAGGTAGTATTAAATGTCAAGTAAGAAATCCAAAAATCAATGCAACCAACACTTAAAAACTATATCTCTGAAGTTTCGCAAGCAAAATGTCAATTTCTGACAGCTGACAAATCAAAATTATTCCCTTTCGATTTAAAATCATTTTAATTACATTTTACTTCAAACATTTGGTAGTCATTTTGTAGCTATAACTTACCACACTGTCCCCAACTGTAAATAATAAAATATTCCCATGATTTTAGACTAGTGACGTAAAAATGGCGCGCTTATTTTTCCGTTTGAAATTGTGAAACGACATAGGGTGGAAATAAAAGCTGCTTTCTATTTGTAAAATTTCTGGATTATGATTTGCAAAGCGTGATCAAATGTTTATTAGGAGCATGTTCAGCAACTAGCATTACGAAAAGAACGCACAAAAGAAGAAGGGGATTTGTATGTTCGAAATCTTGTTGTAGTGGGGATGAATCACAATTTCAAATTTTTTAAAATAGAACATGATTCGTTCGAACAAAACCGGTTTTGTTCACTGAAAATTCTGAGACCGAAAAAAAAAACGTTTTCGTTTTTGCTTTACTTATAAACTTTAACGAAATTTTGACCAAATTTAAACTTAACTGTAAACTGTGTAACTTTTATTTATAGAAAATTATTTTCACTAAAAATCCCAATCTTTACGCACACATTTAATGAAATGTTCCTAACATGCTTCGTAGATACACTTCTATTGAGTCTCAAATATAAAATTCAAGCCGCAAAAAACACTTTCCTTAATTACTTTTCCGTTTCTCTACTCCTTTTATTTCCCCCTTTTTTTTTCTTTCTCTCTCTCTCGAATACGAACCAGACCCTCCTCAAAATTTTCTAATAATCGAAGTGGCCGTACGTCGTATAGAACAATACAAGAGGGCCGTTTCCAATTTCTTACAAAACCCGCAGGACCAGTTCCGTTATATAACGATCATCGCTCTTGTGCGAGTTCACGTGTATATCCCCCGACTTGATATTCAAAAGGATGAGATTCCCCAAATCCAAAACAACTAATTTATACTCAACAAAAAAAAACACGATTTAAAAAATATTTCCATCGAATTAATAAGCGTAAATAATAAAATTAGTATCTAATATTTAATCGAAGAAAAAAAATATATATATATATCTTGTCTTCGACTATACGAGTCGACGACGAAGAACAACAACAAGGGGAAACCTGAATCGCCGCTGCGTTAGCGTCTCGAGAGTCCGATGCCGAAGAGATCGGTCAGGACGCAGGTTGGGCGGCTAAAAAAAAGTGAACGGCTATTTCCATACAATTCCGAAGGTTTTTGCATATACATATTTGAATGCCAGATGACGAAGTTGGAGCCTCCTTCCTTTCTCTGTTCTGTTGTCGAGACGGGGCCGATCGGCCTTCGTCGGAATAAGGTCGGATCCCGTCGTAAATGGAACGAAACGTTTCGCGATTTGTCCGGGGGATCTAATTTATTATAAAAATTTCGTTCGTTATCCACGATAATGATGATAATAATAATAATAGGAGGGAGGAAAATATGTAGGGCACGGTTCTTGATGCAAGGTGTTCAGTCATACTCATGCACTCGTATTTAAGTGGATCGAATAAGAAGTGAGTCATGTTGTATACACCGTATAAGGACCTCGTTTTTAATACACAAATAAAAGACATCTGGAGAAATATCCACGGCACTAACGAGGCTTCGTTTCGTATGCGTATCCGAGAGCAGGTTACTTCTTATTTTTAGTGTCAGCTGGTTAATGCATCATTATGATTATACACGTGAAGAGATTTCATCTACACATTGTACGTACGTTACTGTACATACTTGTATATTATCGATTGCGTAATCTTCCTTTAGAAAATTATTCATAACATAGTAGGGTTTGGAACATTAAACACTTTAACCCACTGAACACCAAACAAGTTTTAACTAAAACACCGACGCGTTTCAACAGCAATGCTGTCATTATCAAGGCGATAATAAATCTAAATTAAAATAAAATCTACAAAAACAGGTAACCTAAATGTTATGCACGCTCAATCCGATACGCATCATTAATTTCCGATTAACGAAAACAATGACGAATACGGGGGATAGGTCCGTTGTCACAGTTCATTACACATGACTTATTTTTATTAATTTCTAAACTTTCGAAAAAATTTAGAAACTTACAATTATTGTTTATTTGTCTAATTAATTTAACATTCGTATGATCGATGTTGTGATCTGTTTCAAAAATGTGTTGAGCAACGCTCGATTTCTCAATTCTATTAAATCTAAGATGAGCCATATGCTCTTCGAATCTAGTTGAGACTGCTCTCCTGGTTTGCCCAATATATTTTTGATTACAATCTTTACAATTGATTTCGTAAATACCTGACTTTTCTAGAGGCTGTATTTTATCTTTAGGGTCACCGATGAGACTTCGTAAACTAGTCCCAGAACTGTAAACTATTCTGAGATCTAGCTGTTTGAAACCTTTAGTGATAAAGGGAGCGTAAGGGAGGGTCACAACGGGTGAAGCTTTAACATCCTCTCGAAAAGTCGTAGATTCTTTCACAGTTTTCTTAAAATTAAACTTCCTAATTAACTTATAGATATGCTGAGGCTGGAAACCATTACACTTGGCCGCATCTTTTATAATTTTAAGCTCTTTCTCATTCCTCGCCTCTAGAAAGTTAGGTTGTTTTTTAAAAAATAAACATCATGTTCCGATGAATACCATTAACATAGTAGAAAATCATTCTTCGCAAACCTTTAGTGAACGGGAATTTAATCTTTTGAATACAGGATTGAAATTTGGTTTGCAGACTCCTGAATCGAATGTTGAGTGGGTTATTGCCGGGATAGAATCCTCTATCCAGCGGTTTCCTGAGCCCACAAAGCAGTTTGTTAGGGAGGCCTGCAAACATAGGTACTATTTCAAAAAATTTGAAATCCTATAAATCACCTCAGAAATCCGAAAACATTAAAATCATTAAAACTTTGCGGGAAAAAGATTGTTTTTATTTGAAAGCTAACAAAGGGAACAAGGTTGTTATTTTAGATAAAGAGGACTACTATGATCGGGTTAATGACCTGTTGAGTAGTGGCCCTTATCAGTCAATTTCAAAAAATCCTTTACCGAAAATGATTAGAGACGTCAACAATGTGTTTAAAACCTGTAACAACCTTGTTACTGCCGATGTTAGACGTAAGCTACATGTTTCCAATCCTGTTACCCCTAAACTATATTGTTCACCTAAAATTCACAAATCTGGTAAGTCGGTAAGGCCAATTGTTTCGGCAATTGACGCACCGACTTACAAGGTTTCCAAATGGCTGACCAATGAATTTAATAATTTGCCAATACAGCAACCTAGTTTTGCAGTAAAAAATTCGTTAGAATTTATTAAAGAAATTCAAAATATTCAGTTGCTGGAGGGTGAAATATTGATTTCATTTGATGTTAGTTCTCTCTTTCCTAGTGTACCGATTCCAGACACCTTGACATACCTCGAGGACTTGTTGCTTCAAAATAGTTTGAGTCAACAATGTGTCCAGGAATACATTCGCTTAACTGACATCTGTATGAAACAGAACATTTTTCAATTCAACGGGAGTTTTTATGAACAGCTGGAAGGTACGGCAATTGGCCGCCCTTTTCGGCTAACCTTTTAATGAGCCGTTTTGAAAAGGACTTAGAATCTGAGAGCGAATACTTTCCTAGGGTTTGGTTGAGGTATGTGGATGATATTTTCGCCATATTTGACACTAAAAAATGTAATATTGACGATTTTCTCGATAGATTAAATAATCGGTTCGAAACCATAAAGTTCACTTGTGAAAGAGAAGAAAACGGTCAGCTACCCTTTCTAGATACTTTAGTAATTAGAAATAACAATAGATTAGAGTTTGACGTGTATAGAAAGGAAACCAGTACACTTCGCTACATTCCTTCAGACTCCCATCATTGTGTTCAACACAAAATGGCAAGCCTGAATTTTTTGGTCCACAGACTTCTCACTTTTCCCTTGAACAAGGCGAGGTATGAGAAAGAGCTTAAAATTATAAAAGATGCGGCCAAGTGTAATGGTTTCCAGCCTCAGCATATCTATAAGTTAATTAGGAAGTTTAATTGATAAGAAAACTGAAAGAATCTACGACTTTTCGAGAGGATGTTAAAGCTTCGTTTGACAATTGGCGATGTTGCCACAGTTAAATTTTTTCATAATATAATGTTTTTATAATTTATTTAAAACGTATTTTAAAATCGGGCTTCATACACACATGTGTAGACGTATTTTGAATGCTCATAGCAAATTTCAGTAATTAAATCTAAAAATTAATAGAGTAATCTCGATTCCCGTATGAACGTAACGGCCTGTAACGGGAAAAGAGATTGTGAAGTTAATACCGAATATTAATAGACAAAATCGCATATGTAGATGTCAAACATTTGTAGAAATATGTGTATGAAGCCCAATTTTCAAATTATATTGAAATAAAATCAAGCAAACGATTTATAGAATTTTGTAGATATGGCACCGCTGTAAAATAATCAGCTGGTAGACGACCCTCTTAATCAATGTTTATATCGGGAGAGCGAGATTGTTTGAATGCATTTGGCAGCTCTGGCTCATGAATATCCCTAATCTGCCACCAAATATTCAACCTAGCATATGACATTTAAGTCAAGTATGCCAAATGCGTTCAAACAATCTCGCTCTCCCTGTATTGCCGGATGTCCTAGATATTGCCCTTTCGAGGGATATCCCTTTTTCGATTTTCGTCGAGAGTGCTGCGGAGTTGTCGCCTGACCACAACCCGATTTTAATATCCTTTGGCGGTGAGGCTAGTTTTTCCGGCTGCGGACTTGTGCGACGGGTTGACTGGGCTGAGTTTGGTACATTGGTCGATCAGCTTGTTGAGGACGTTCCGTCTGAAATCACTGATTCCCAAAATTTGAAGGGTTTGGCCTCTGGGCTTTCTCATAGCATTACTGAGGCAATGTCGAGAGCAACAACAACTTCTGTCCCGATCTCTGACGGGTGGATTCCCTCGGATCTTGTTGATTTGCTGAGGGAGAAGCGCAAGGCTCGTAAAAGGGCGCAACGTACTCGCTGCCCCTTAGATATCGCCCGAGCCAACTTGTTATCTAATACCCTGCGAGACGAACTCAGAGACTTTCATAGTGAGAGGTGGTGGGCCAAGGTTTCATCTGTCTCTGTCTCCGACGGCTCCATTTAGAAACTGGCGAGATCTCTTAAGAGAAGCAAAACTCCTTCCACTTACGGACCTATTCATGGGCCGAATGGGCTGGTGTATGACAGCGAGGGTAAAGCGGAGATTTTTTCCGAGCATTTAGAAACCGTATTTGCGGGTGTCGGGGGTAATAATGAATTTGATGTCTTTCATGAGGAGGTCGATCTTTTTATCCAGTCTTTGTCTTTTGCTACTGGTGATCCCATTCCACCTGCCAATGTTGACGAGATAAAATTTCACATAAAAAGTCGCAAAAGTGGTAAAGCCCCTGGTTACGATGCAATTTCGAACTTCGCGTTGAAAAAGTTGCCGGATAGGGTCGTTCTGGTCCTCTTGAACATTATCAACGCCATGCTACGTTTGAGATATTTCCCGTCCATCTGGAAGCATGCCCGCGTCGTCCGGGTAATACAAAAGAAGGGCAAGGACAGTCTCTTCCCTCAAAACTATAGGCCAATAAGTTTGCTCTCCAATATCTCGAAAATCGCGAAGGCCATCCTTTTGAATCGACTTAGAGCCGAAATAATCGATACGAACATCCTGCAGGATGAGCAGTTTGGTTTTAGGGTAGGACTGTCAACTGAGTATCAACTCCTCAGGGTTACAGAGGAGATTAGAAATTCCCTGGAAAGACGTGAGTCTACTGGAGCGGTATTCATGGACGTTGCTAGTGCCTTCGACTCCGTCTGGCACTCGGGTCTTCTTTTCAAAATGCATTTGGCTGGGATCAATCCCAATATAATATACCTCATGAATTCGTATCTTTCGGGTCGTTCTTTCGATGTAGCAATCGATTCTTCCGTCTCCTCCACTAGGCCCATCCTAGCTGGGGTCCCACAGGGGTCGCTTCTCGGCACTGAGTTGTTTTTAATTTTCATGTCTGACGTACCAAAGACTGCGGGCACTATAACCTCGCCATGTATGCTGACGACACTGCAATCTACACGTCGTCTAGATCTGACGCCCTTGTCTGCTCGAAGCTGCAAAGCGCAGTAGACGAATTCCTCTCTTGGTCTACCAAATGGCGATTAGCCATAAACCACGATAAGTGTGTAGCCATACGTTTTTCGAGGAAAAGATCTGCCCCTCCAGTAAACATCTTCGTAGAGGACGCCCGTCTGCCCTGGAGTTCCACCGTCAAATATCTCGGCATGACTCTGGACTCCAGGCTTACACTCAGACATCACTTTGCTGAGACAGCGGCCAAATTTTTAACTGCGAGGTCAGCTGTGTCCCAATTCCTATGTAGCAAAAGCCAGCTCAGTTTAAAAATTAAACTTTTAGTTTATACGATTTTTTTGAGGCCAATACTCACCTATGGATCCCTGGTCTGGTCTAGCGCTGCACTCCCCCATAGGAAAAGGTTTAATATCCTTCAAAATAAGACCCTGAGATACATAGTGAACGCGCCTTGGTACGTCCGCAATGTTCAGATCCATCAGGACTTGAATATTCCCACTCTTCTTCAGCACGTAGCAGCGTTGGCCGAGAAGACATTTGCTAGAGTTTCTCTCTCCGACAATCCCCTGGTAAGAGAACTGGCTCACCTCGACCCGGACAGACCCCCTCCTCAGGTGAGGGTTGCTCGGATCTCAACCACCACCGAAATGACCTAAGCCAATACATTGGCTTGGTACTCCGCTTTAAACCGATTTATTCTAGTCCGCTCTCTGTTTGTGTGAAGTCCCATATACATTTTTATCTTTACAATATTGAGCATGTTTTAATTTATACTTCTTGTTTGTTTTAACCAGTTTTAACTCCCTGCATTTCCTTTTTAGTCTCAAATTTCTGTTTTTTCTATTGACGACATAATATGATAATCACTAGTAACAACCAACGGGGGATGGTCCCGTACTATTAGGAGGACTAAGGGGTTTAAGGGCTAAAGTCCAAAGGAGATGGAAGACCTTCGTCGTCGTCTCCCTGTATTATCAATATTAAATTATAAAATGTTATGAATAAGAATATTAATTCAAAAGCACTACTAAGTAATTGTAAGAAATATAAACAACATCTGGTAATTGAATCCCATTTATTGAAAGAATCCATTGGAAATCATTTGTAAGACTTTGTAGACTGTCAATTTTGACAGAGAACTTTGAAACCGCGCTTACGCACATCATTTTGAGAAAGTCTGGATTTGTTGTCGACGAAATTGCAAGTAATACTAATCTGTATTATGCAAATATCAATATATTATGTTATCTGTCAATATGACAGCGATGATTAACAATTTATATGACGTATATAG
This sequence comes from Holotrichia oblita, assembly GCA_023690525.1. Taxonomy (NCBI): domain Eukaryota; kingdom Metazoa; phylum Arthropoda; class Insecta; order Coleoptera; family Scarabaeidae; genus Holotrichia; species Holotrichia oblita. The sequence continues at coordinate 190,027,635 of CM043017.1, forward strand.
TTAACCTACATTTTTGAAATCCTCGTAAATGTTCAGTAAACTGGACTGATGATCGGAAGCTAACATTTAAATCTCTAATCGAGGTTATATGTGATAATTACAAGGAATTAAATTGATAATCAAACATGACGAGATCTTTTTTCCTACTGGAGCTAATAAAACTGACAACATTGCATTTTTTAATGTTCAAATGTTTTGTAAGTGATTCAAATCCGCAATGGAATTGACTATTTGACTATAGATAAATTTTACTATCGTCCGCGATAATTAAACAATGTGAGTAGTTGCATATTTTAGGCAGGTGATTTATAAATATGAGGAAATAACAGAGGACCCGAATAGGTACCATGCGGAATACCAGACGTATTATTGTCATAATATTGTCTTCTGTTACAGAGATATGAAGAAAATAATTGCAACATACCGTGAGGCCCATGCCACCTTGAGAGAATTTGTAATTCGCGAGAGCGTTAAACGTCAAGATGATTATCGGGCAATTTTTTTGCCGTGGGCTCACGCTTTGACAATTTGTTAATTGAAATCGATTTTAGGGCTCTTGAAAGAATGGAATATGGAAATTCTAAACTTTCGAATTGAAACCACACTTGACGAACACGCTGCTTGTACATACAAGATGAAATAATTTATTATATTGGTCATGCTAGAGCAAACGCTTTATTTCAATGTCAACGTCATGTTTGACATGTGTCATTTTTAACAGTTTACCGCTGTCACATTGACATATAATATGCGTTGATATTAGCATGACAATAACCTCCAGATCTTAAAGACTGTTTCACAATGTCTAAATTTGGTCAAAATTTCGTTAAAGTTTATAAACGAGGCAAAAACGAAATATTTCTGATTAATGACAAACTCTGTAATGTTGATAAAGACCGGTTAACATCGTCTAGACATAAACTGGGAAGTAATTTTGGTTAAAGTGTTTTTTCCCGCTCTCAGAATTCTGAATTAATAAACCGGTTTAAATCCTCGAGTCTATTTTTCCAGAGTAATAAACGGATTTACAGGGAATCTTTTGTAAAATCAGAATATCTAATAAAATATATACCTACCTTTCTATTTAAAAAGATCTAGTTTCCGCAGATTGAACTTAGTTATCAGCAACTAAGTTTTTAAACACCCTGTATAATATTACAGAAAAGAACTTCAAACGTTGTATAACTACACAATATCAGCTGTGCGTATGCAAAATTTCATTCGCCTCTTCTTACTCCTACGTGACGTAATATCACTATAAAATAAGATCGGTATCTGTCATTTTTTCTCTTTAATTGCGAATAACTCAGAAGGAATGGTATTTAGGTATAGGGTATGATACATGAAATATGTGTAAAATTTATCATAGAAACTGAATCTGTAATTTATTTTATAAGATGCTATTTAAAAAATCGAAATTGATGCCCACTTCCGGTTAACCGGAAGTGCTATTTATTCAAAAATATTTTCACGTGATAGTTCATATTCAACCATATCCAACTGCAAAATTTTGTTTTTAAAACAAATTCCGTTCCGTTTGTATAATACTTTTAATAGGCCATTCTCACCAATCACCCTGTATATAAATTCAAATTTTATTATTAGCGGCGCGAAAAAACGCAGTGTTCAATATGGCCGCCGTCGGTGACGTAAGATTGGCAATAAACAAAGCCTGTTATAATATTTTTTTTTCATAAACTAAAGTCTAACAATAAAAATTCACACATATTAATTTAAATATAAATTTATTCACACATATACAGATAAGATCTACACGTTAGAACTTGATTCGAAAAAAATTACAATATAGTACATTTGTACTTACATTCACGCAAAGAAACCGCGGTAGACAGGCGAAAAAATCACACCATTCTTCCGATGCCTTCCCAACAATGGCGAACGCTAATGGCTTTCGGTCCCAAAACTTATTCTCAGAAGAGAACAGTATCCCCGGCGACGACGACGACGTGGAACAGACAGCTTTCCAGTTTTCGACTTTTGCGAATGCCTAGCATCGTTATGCTGATGCTGATGTACCGACCGGGTTTCCGACATAATACCGACCGGGAGATATGCGGCCGACCCTCTACTGCAGACCTAATACTACTTCTACTATATCTAACAAACGCAATGCAGGCAACATCTTTGCGGGATAAAGGGAGAAAAGGAAAAGAAACGCAAGAGATGAATTTGCAATTTTGCAAATCTTTGAACTTAGCAGGTCAGCAGATTTACCACCAACCGACAGGAGGGGATTGTAAATGTACTTTAGACGCTATGTACGATCTCTGCGCTTTTACTTTTCTCTCTACTCTACTATATTATCGCGAATGCTAGAAATCGTCATCGTGCACGTAGTTTTTTTTGTAACGAACAAAATTTTATCGATTTCATTAATTAATAAGATATTTATATCGGTACTATTTTTTTTGCGGAGTAACGCAAAAATGAACGACTCTGTAACTGTCAAATGTATCATGACAAGGTGTAGTAAATATGCTTGATGTGCTGCCATCTTTACGATATTTAGAAATACATCTAATACTACTTAACTTACCTTTAGATAATGCAATTTCACTTGCGATAATTGTTTCCTTTGTTCTGTTTTTCATTTATACTTTATCATATTATTATAATTCTTAATATTGATCTTTTTTTTGTATTATGCTGAATTACTATTGCTACGTTTGAGGTTAGGAGCGTTATGTCAAATCCGACAACACCAACATACCCACTAAATAGTTGTAATTTGCTACCAACTGCAAATAAAATAAATGTTCTAATATAGTAATATTGAGGTTTAAATGTCAATTAACTAAAATTAAGGAATCAAAAATATTAACAATAATTAATAATATTTCGTAAATTGATAAACAAACAAAAAAATTTTGTGTCACTATCCATATGCGACGTTAGCTGTAAATATGAGAAACGACAATATTATTCGTCTCTCTTTCACAACTCTACTTTAATCATCTATCGTATATTGTTAATAATATAGATATATTTAACTCTATGTTGTCTGTGACATCTGACAGGGGTCATAGAAGCAATAATTTGTCTGGTGCTCCTCTACTTTCAAACTCTCCGTTCTGAATATACTGTGACGTTCTCTATATTTCACTAATGGAACTAACACATATTTGACCATACTAATACCAAAATACTAACCGGAGAGCGAAATTATTTGAAAGCATTTGGCACACCTGGATTTCGATAAGTTTTAGTTGCTAACTTCAAAGTTGTTGAGATTGTTCAAAATAATTTGCCGATTAAATTTGTCAGTGTCGTTCGTTATTTGACATTTAAAAATTATTTGAGTTTCATTTCATTAGTAAAAAAAAATGTGAGGATTCATGGCCTTTATAAACTTATTTCCGTAGTGGCCAACGAGATGGAAACGGTATTTGACAGATGGTGCAACTGCTCATACAACACAAGATACGATCCACTTTCTGCAAGAATTTTATGAAGACCGCAATTAATCAGTACCTACGCATCGTTGGTCACCACGTTCACCTGATCTAACTCCTTTACATTTTTTTTGCATCTATTGTAAGACGTCTTGCACACCTCGTGCGCAAAATCACCCTGTCGAAAGCCAAAAAAAAATAAACAACAAATTTTGCTGCTGTGAAAGCAGATAGAAAAAAAATAAACAACAAATTTTGCTGCTGTGCTCATTTTTTTGCTTCGTAAAATGATTCTAAACCTGTCATATGGAACGTCAATCGTGGCTGTCACATTGACAGATAGAATTTATATCATACCAACTTTAAAAACTTGACACTTTTTTACTTTCCTTTAAGGTTATATAGTTAGTAAAGTTGAGAATCAGTGTGACCAACGTCTAAATTTCTAAAGTTTGCGAATCAGACGTTTTTTTTACAGTTTAAAAGGGCAAAATATAAAAAGTAGTACAAAATACACGTGTTGTAAGACATTTTACACACCTCGTGCGTAAAATCGCCCTGTCAGAAGCAAAAAAAAAAGTTAAATAACAAATTTCGTACTATCTCAATCGGGGTTTATTTAGAAACGTCATTATTACATGAAGTACTATCAAATTAAAAAAAGTCTTTATTGAGGAATAGAATCATATTTATTTAACGAATGCTGTCCTCATTTTTTGCTTCGTAAAATGGTTCTTGACTTGACATATGGAACGTCAATCGTGGCTGTCACATTGACAGATAAAATTTACATCACACCAACGTTAAAAACTTGACACTTTCTTACTTTAAGGTTATAGCAAATACTGTTATAGTTAGTAAAGTTGAGAATCAGTGTGACCAACGTCAAAATTACTGAATTTCTAAAGTTTGCGAATCTGACGTTTTTTTTTTTACAGTTTAAAAGGGCAAAATATAAAAAGTAGTACAAAATACACGTGTTGTAAAACATTTTATACACCTCGTGCGCAAAATCACCCTGTCAGAAGCAAAAAAAAAAAGTTAGACAACAAATTTCGTACTATCTAAATCTGGGTTTATTTAGATACGTCATTATTACATGAAGTATTATCAAATTAAAAAAGTCTTTATTGAGGAATAGAATCATATTTATTTAACGACTGCTGTCCTCATTTTTTGCTTCGTAAAATGGTTCTTGACTTGACATATGGAACGTCAATCGTGGCTGTCACATTGACAGATAAAATTTACATCACACCAACGTTAAAAACTTGGACACTTTCTTACTTTAAGGTTATAGCAAATACTGTTATAGTTAGTAAAGTTGAGAATCAGTGTGACCAACGTCAAAATTACTGAATGTCTAAAGTTTGCGAATCTGACGTTTTTTTTTTACAGTTTAAAAGGGCAAAATATAAAAAGTAGTACAAAATACACGTGTTGTAAAACATTTTATACACCTCGTGCGCAAAATCACCCTGTCAGAAGCAAAAAAAAGAAGTTAAACAACAAATTTTGTACTATCTAAATCTGGGTTTATTTAGAAACGTCACTATTACATGAAGTATTATCAAATTAAAAAAGTCTTTATTGAGGAATAGAATCATATTTATTTAACGAATGCTGTCTTCATTTTTTGCTTCGTAAAATGGTTCTTGACTTGACATATGGAACGTCAATCGTGGCTGTCACATTGACAGATAAAATTTACATCACACCAACGTTAAAAACTTGACACTTTCTTACTTTAAGGTTATAGCAAATACTGTTATAGTTAGTAAAGTTGAGAATCAGTGTGACCAACGTCAAAATTACTGAATTTCTAAAGTTTGCGAATCTGACGTTGTTTTTTACAGTTTAAAAGGGCAAAATATAAAAAGTAGTACAAAATACACGTGTTGTAAGACATTTTGTACACCTCGTGCGTAAAATCGCCCTGTCAGAAGCAAAAAGAAAGTTAAATAACAAATTTCGTACTATCTCAATCGGGGTTTATTTAGAAACGTCATTATTGCATGAAGTACTATCAAATCACACCGACGTTAAAAAAAGTCTTTATTAAGGAATAGAATCATATTTATTTAACGAATGCTGTCCTCATTTTTTGCTTCGTAAAATGGTTTTTAACCTGTCATATGGAACGTCAATCGTTGCTGTCACATTGACAGATAAAATTTGCACCACACCAACCTTAAAAACTTATTAATTTAGGTTAATAATAAAAAAGTAAAATCAGTGTGACCAACGTCAAAATTACTAAATATCGCGAATCAAAATGTCAGTTTTTTGTAGAAATTTTAAAACGTTTAATATGAAAGTTGGCGCCAATGTTACTATAGGTTGGGAATCGAAAAAAGAAACTGAAATCTATAGACAAAGTCCTACTTAGATCATGTTTAGAACGATATCTATCATCTGTCATTATCTACACACACTAGACAACATGTTCGCCAATTGCACAGTGTTTAAGTATTACCATATTACAAGCAATCAGTGTGCCGAACGAAGAACACTTCAAAATGATCATTTCGTACTTTTTACCTTCCAAATTCGTCTAGAATAGATCGCAAAGAATGTGTAAAAGAAAGTTATTGTTCAGAACAGTAAATCTTAAACAAGTTATGTTTGTTTGAAACTGACAGCTAATTATTTTTTAATAGTTTAACAGCTGTCAATAAAAGTCAATTTTTGACGTTTCTTTGACGCAAGTCCAGTGCGAGCAACGTCAAAAAGACTAAATTTCTAAAGTTTACGAATAAAACGTCAATTTTCGTTCTCCTTTATTAAAAAAATAATAATAATACAGAATTCTAACATGGATGTGTGTACCCAGTTCGGAATCTACACAAAAGAATTTCAATCACCCGATCCCCCGGATAACAACGGATCATCCGACCGTATACAGTGTACCAGGGTTCACGACGACCTACCTTAACAAAAACAACCCTATCCTTGAACCCACCGTTCCGTTCCGCACCATCAACCCCTACGCGCCGCGTTAATAAAAATGCAAATGAAATCAATGAAAAAAACTAGGCGATGGCCGCCCAGATATCGTACAAAAAAAAAATTGAACGGAATCTCGACAGGGATTCGTCGTAGCCTGGCCCCCATTTAGGCGCGATGCGTTATTGGCGAAATGAATCGCTCACTTCGACAGATGATTTTCGGTATTGTCGCGCGATAGTGGCGGAGGAGGAGGAGGAGGAGGGTGGTACGATGAAATTGTATACTCCGTGTGCGCCCTTCAGATAACCGCCGTAGGGGTTCGTTCGGGCACCGGGTGCGACCGACAGGAAAATAACGAGGGTTGAAAAGGGCGGGTGTACACCACCATAACCAACGGCGTAGATGCTATATACAGGATGTCTCACCGCCTTTGAACAGTCTAATTTTCTTTAATATTGAGCATTAAAATTATTCTTTTTACTTTTTAAAATTACAATCTGTCAATTTCGTCGAAAAAAAAATTGTAGTTTGGCTCACCTGACTGTCACTTTTATAATAAACGGAAACGTCAGCATTTTTGACAGTTCGTAACTGTCAAATTTCATCTTTTCCATTAGAACAGTTTCGTACTCTTTTTTTTTATTTACTGTATTAGTTCCTGACATTCGTACGCCACTGCAGCTTCTGCGTCGAACAAGGCGCTGAAACGGAACAGAGTTCTTCTAGTACGCCCTTTAACTGCGTTCGGCGTAACAGCACAGAATGTGATGGGGGAGAAAGAGGTAGAAGGGAAGGAGGGTGACGTACTCTTAATTAAAGATCTTCCATTTCCATTGGTCGCAGTTTCTTTCTCTGCGACTGCTTTTTTCCCCTTTTTTTTTCTCTTGTCCGCGTATCCCTTAATGTTTATTGTATTAGAGCGGCAGTTTAAGGTTACTGAGATGAATAAATGAAGAGCAACGGAGGTGAGGAAGGTGGGAGGGAGGGTGGACAATTAAAGTTTTGTAATCACGTTTAAATTAACCGATTTAATTAGGAATTTATAAGAGTACAAGGTGTCTTCTAACCTCCACTTGTATTAGGTCAAATAAAACAGGAATTAATTAAAAAATCAATTTATTCGTTTGTTCCTTCTTTCTTCTTTTTCCTTCTTCCTCTTCTTTTCCTTTCTCTCTTGTTCTAATCTTGTTTGTTCCAATCTGGCTTTCTCCACTTCTTCTTTTCGGAATATCCTTTCTTCTTCTTCTTCGTTTTTCAAACGTTCCTCCTCCTCCTTTAATTTTTTCAATGCTTCTTGCATCATCGCATCTCTTGGCATCTTTTCTTCAGTTTTTCCTTTCTTCTTCTTCTTTTTACTTTGCTTTTCACCTTCATCGTCATCGACTTCCCTATTCATATCTTTATCTTCAGCTTTCATATCCACCTTCGTTTCGACTATCAATTTCATCTTTTCTTCTTCCAGAACAGTTGATTCTGTTTTCACATCAGAGGATTCATTTTTAACACCTGAACACTCAATTCTAAGCTCGGCTAAAGCATAAACTTTTTGGAACAATAACATTATTCTTTGGAAGTGGACATGCTGATGCCTTTTCTGGAGAATTAAATAGGTTTCGAACATGTTCTTCACGTTTTATATATTTTTTCTAAAGGGACGAATTAACTCCACAGTCTTCACTTTTTGTTACATTTTGTGTCTTTTTTTTTGTAGTGTTGACGTCTTCTGAGTTTTCTTTTGAATAGTACTTTTTACAACTTTTTTACATTCAAGAGATTTAAGGAGTCTTTTCTGCCTATTCTCCTCTTCCTTTTTTTCCTTTTCTTCTTTAGCTCTTCCTTTTACTTCCACCATTTTTTTTATAAATAGTAGAAGTAAGAACAAAAGGTGCTCTTTTAGATTGACGTTTGCCTGTTCGTTGTGGTGCTTTCGGGTGAGGTAGATGGTCTTCGATGTTATTTGCCTGATTTTCATTAACTTCACTGTCTTCAAAAAAAAACCTAATTGTTCTTTTGTTTTACTCATTTCTTCCTCTTTGAGTTCTCGGCAACTCGATTTTATCTCTTTATTTTCCAATTCTTCGGTTTGGGACGTTTCTTGGCTTCGAGTTTTCTTCTTGGAAAACCCTTTCGGTGACTTTCTAGGATCCACTCGACTAATTTATTCTCATCGTCTTTAGATAGATAGGTATGATGTTCTAATTCAGTTTTCGAAAAATTTGGTCCTAGTCTGAACTGAAGTGTAGATCGAACCAGATTTAATTTCGCTTAAGGCTTGTTGAAGTATTGCCTCTGTATAACTTTTTGTATATTTTCTGTTTTTCTTCACTTTAGGCATCTGAAGCAAAAAAACAAAGTGAGCTAGGTATTAGTTGAGTAGTCTCAAAAACTTAACAAAACTGAATCTGTGCCAATCATTGACGATAGATGGATAATACGTGTCAAATGTTGCCACCTTTATATTTCTATTCAAAGGAAGTTTATTATTATTATTATTATTATTATTATTATTATTATTATTATAAAACGAAGACCGGAGATTCACTCTGTCTTTTCTAAAAATTACTTCACCTTCGTTTTCAATTATTGCATGCACTAAGTTCCGGCATATAAATAACAATTTTAAGAATGCATTCTGTTCCCTCAATTGTTCCAATACCCAGTCCTTTCAGATCTTCATCCTTTTTCGCAACAGACATGTTTGTTTCGATCTGCTCTAAGGACAAGAATGTTTCTATTGAATTTGACATATGTGACGATGCCCCACAGTCCAATTTCCTCCTTTTCGGCAAATAAAAAAACGCAATTCTATTCTTACTACTTTGCCCCTTTCGTTTTGTTCTCCTAAAAAAGCAGCTTTCTTCAGCGCATGATTATTTTTCTTGCATATTATGGTACATTGAAAAACATTCGGTTCACTTCCTTTTCTACATGCTCTGTATCCCAAGCAGCATCAAAGTATCGGTAACCGAGATCGGAACTTCAGACAAGTCGTTGTTACGTTAATATCACTAAAAAACAACTTTCTAGTTTTTCCTACTTTTATTTAAACGTTTTTGGCAATTATGTAGTTATTATTACTACAATTTGGAACTTAATAGTTTCAGTACTTCTAGGTAGCTTTTGAAGTTTCTGGAGTGAGACTGTTACTATATAAAATAACTTTAAGGTGGCACAAACTTTAAAGTGATATTCGATAGTCTCTGTAACGTTGTTTTGTTACCAATATTTCACTTCAAAGTTTTTATTACTTTATGGTAGCGTTGAAAGTAACTACGACGTCGTTTCTACTTTTGAAATTCCTTCAAAGTTATGGAACTGTGTAGTAATATTTAAAGTCAAATTAATTATCTCGCTACACACAAAAACTACTTCACAGTAATTTTTACTTCCCACTCTGCAAATCCTACTTTCCAGTAATTTCTGCAAAATGCGCCATATTTACTGACAAAATGTAGGACGCCATTACATTAATTTCAATTTCCTTATTGTACAACAATTACAGTATCCTCAAAATATCATAAGAAAAAGAAAAATTAAAGCGAAACTGAATTCCTATAATTAGAAGAAAGGTTAGAAGAACATTTCAACACCTTTCACCAATTTCATGCATTTTTTTATTGTCTTCCCGAAAAAAAATAATTGTAAAACATATATTTCGAGATAGCGCGTTTAATTTTTCAATCTATCAACGTCACATTCGACAGAATTTTTTTAAGCGTTTTGAATTTCTTTGTATTCGAAATTGTAAATCAGCAATGTGCGTACCCCTACAAGCGATATATTTCCTGAAACCTACAAATATTATTTCCATTATGGGTGCCGCGGCTGAATAATGACGGGAGATACTTAAAAGCTCTTTTTAAATATGTAAGAGAAAGACAAGGCGAAAACGACAAGCGAAGAAACGAAACCTTATAAAGTAGCAATGACCACGCCGCTACGTCCCCGCCACTTAGTTGGAACGTAAGTGCGACGTAGCGGTATAAGTAGCGGGGTAGTGATTTTTACGTAGCTATCACCTTCAAAATGTTCCCCATTTTGGTCGTTGGCACGTAATTGAAACGTGGCAATAACGTTCCCGTCATTAGTAACCACAACTTTATAATTCCCAACAAGAGTCGCTGGGACGTAGCAGCGACTAAAAATGCTGCTTGGGATCTGTAATATCTTTTATTTCCACATTTAAAACAGTCCTTTAGTTTTATTATCCTTGTTAGGACATTTGACATTCATATGATCTTTGTTTTTACATCGATAGCAAATCTTTTTAGACGATTTAAATGCTACTGTATTTACTTTTTCATCATCTTTGTTTCTTAATTCCTCATTTAATAATCTTGATATTAATTTCGTTAAAGTTTTGACCTCGCTAGGAGCCGAATCCCAATCTGTAGTAAAAAAATTTCTATTTCTCAGGCAGCGTAGATAATATTTTTGAAATTACCATGACTTCTTCGAGAGGTTGTTTCAAATTCTTCAGTTGATAAACTAAATTCTCTATTGTCTTAATAGAGTAGAATCGCCCAGTGAATGAACACCAACCAGTAAATGAACAACTGTACGATTTCTTTACTTAAAATAAGAATGCGGTTACATCTACATGGTTTGCTTCTAATTTAAACACATATTGTATTTGCGCATTATTTTGTTCATTAATTGGTCAAACAACAAACGGATCATGATGCATTATGGAACATCGTCAAAAGACAGTTGTGTTCAGTGTCGAAAGGTTGGAGGCCATTTTAATTAAAGTAAATCACATGCATTCCACTCTTAAAATGTATATTTGAGCCCTAAATTTGAAAAACATTAGAACTTTGAATAACCAAAGAAATACAAATTGAATAAAGAATCTATTTTTGCAGGAATTTGACAATATTATGTTCTATTCGATAACTGGTACTGAAAAATGAATGGCACCCAGTAACCCGAAATGTCGGTTTCGATATAAAGAAGAAGCGGCGGTTGCTAGAGCTTTTCAGGATATACAAGATGGATGGCATTGAAACTTTAAACGGGGCTTAAAAAAAATATAATATTCCTAAATCGACCCTCCACAACAAACGTACTCAGTAGACGCCTAATATTAGGAAAATGGGTCCCCAGCCAGTTTTAAGTGAATTAGAAGAAAATCGCATAGAACAATGGATAACGGCTAAATCGATGTTTCCGAGGATTTCCAATGCACCCATCGGAAACTAAGGATGCTGTTCAAAAATGAAAACATATTTGAGAGAATACAATCTTTTGGATATGACGGAAGATCCCTCAATAATTTACAACGCCGACGAAACTGGAGTGTGAAATCAGGAATTGGTGATGGGGCCAGTGTCAAAAAACTTGAAAAATTTGTATGAAGTCTCATCTGGTAACGAGAATGAATCAATTACTGTGTTATGCACCTATGGCGCATCAGGCGTTGCAGCTCCTCCTATGGTGATTTTCCAGCAGTCTGTGGACTCTACCCATTAAATCCAGACAATGTCGATTATTCTAAATGCATATCGTCCAGAAGGAAAGAACTTTTTCCAAAAGAAGATGTGGAAACTGACGGCTTAACTTTCCAAGACTACAAGTCCTGTTTAAAAGTAATCAATCACTTCTTGGGTGCAACAATAAAGATACCACATATAAACTTTGGAAGTTTTGTGAAGATTCTATGAATAAAATATAAAATTATTACTTCAGGAGGAAACAAACCAGAATCCGATTTTGATGAAGTTTGGGCAAAACATTTACACTGGCCGCATCAAGTCGAAAAGGTTCAGAAACACAGGACTACTAAACAAATGCCCTTTGCAATAACATCGTCGAAATGGTTAGAATTTTAGAGAACGTGAAAAAAGAAAACGAAGAAGCGCTGAGGGTCAAAAAACTGAATAGAGAACAAAAAAGGAATACGTCCCAAACTATAAAAAAGACAGCAATTAAAAGAAAACCAGACAGAAGAGAAGATGGAGAAGATGACCATAAATCGAGAAAGAATAAAAAACTTAGAAAAGATGAGAAAACTAGTAATTCTCAAACAGAAAAAAAAAGGAGTAAGTGAAAAAAAAGAAACAATAGAGGAAGACAATGATAACAATAATAGTTCCGAAGTTAACCTAATAGAAATAGAAGAGAAACAGACCATGAAGGAGAATAAATCCGAGAACGAACCTCCCATCAAGAAAGTACGAGAAACCACAAAAGATATTCTGAAAGTAGGAGATCATGTAATAGTAGATTATGACAGTAAGCATTATCCAGGGATTATAAAAAGAATTTACCGAAAACAATATCAAGTCAGCGTAATGGAGCAAACTTCCAAGAAAGAATGGAAATGGCCGAAACGTGCAGACCAAATTTGGTACAAAAGCCACCAAATTGTGAAAAAAATTCATGAACTTTTGTCTATAAAATAAATTTTGTAATAAATAAATAAATATTGTTCATTTACTGGTTGCCTTTTGTTCATTTATTAGATGTTACTGTTCAATCACTAGATTTTGAGACTTGAGATATGCAACAAAATCTTCCTGTCTATTTTTTAGTTTCAGCATACAAATTTATTAAACCTTGCCAAATATTTAGAAATCTTTCGAAAAAAAAAGAGAGAGAGACGGAGAGAAAAAAGAGCGAACGAACGAGTTGTGTTTGTTTTTCAATAACCCGGCCATTAGCGTTTAATTGCGACCCGAGAATGTATAATACAAACACGGCGAAGCGTCATCGCCAGCGACGTGTACACCTTCGAACAACCCTCCTAGAGCACACTCGACGCGATTTTATAATAATGTTTTACGTTCGCCTCTCTCTCTCTCTCTTCCTCTCCTCTTCTTCTGATGTGTTCTCGCCCGAGTTCGCGCGGCCTTTCATCTTTTCGATTCAGCATTGCGGCCGTATCCCCGAAAGACGAAGGGGTTGAGGGGGTGACAGGGAAGAGGTGCTGTGCCAGCGAACTCTTCGTGAAACGTCAGAACGCAATGGCAGCAGTAGACAGCTGCTTCCTGATATAATTACCCCGCCGTGCGTCTGCAAAGGAGAAAGAAGTGTTGATGTTTAAGAAGAGAGAGTATTGTAGTAGGCTGTGCATGTATGTATGTGGAGTCTATGCTATTCATATGTTTTAAATAAAATTAAAAGAGAGACTCGCGATGGTTTTATTTGGAATTATTTCGATTCCGATCGTTGGTACTGAAGGGGAATCGCAAAGAAAACGAAATTTTATTTATTTTTAGTGAGCGACTGTGCTTCTCCAATCTTTTCTTGCAGGAGCGTTACTTTATTACAACTATCGAGTTGAAACATCGTGGATCGAGGTCGTAAAACTTTTTTTTCGATTGTTAAACAGTAGACTAACATCGAACATCAAGGCGATCAAACTGATTTCTCCAATAATCGGTCTTGCAATTTCTGAAACACCTCAACCCAGGATTGCGAAGACGAAAAAGTGTTGTAGATAACACTAAACTTCGCCGCTTCTACAGCTTCTTCTTCTCCTTCCGTTTAGTCGCTTTTTCCAAAGATCGTCTTCGTGCAGAAAAATTCGACTTATTCGAGTTATTAGGGAAATTGAATCCGCGACGAATATAATTTGGCACAACTGATTGTCAAAATTGACATAACCTATTACAGACGTATTTCAAGATAAACAATATCCAGTAAGTTTTGGTTATGTAAAATCTTACGTTGTCGAACTGTAATTTACTACCAACTGCAAATAAATTAAATTCCCTAATTAGTTACGTTGAGATTTAAATGTCAATCTATTCGAAATAATGGAATATCATAATTTTCAATAATTTTCATAATCTTGCCAGCATTCGCGTTCATGCTGGAAATATCGTTTTCCCACTACTCTTAACACTAATCCACTTAGTCCAACGTTTCTTCAATAACGTGTAATTGTGTTTTTGTAGGCATTTCCGGTTATTATAGCCTTTTATTTTTGACATGCATATTCAATTAAGAGAATCACCTCTCCATCCCAGAAAACTGTTGTCGTTAATTTTATTCGTCTGTAGAAAATTGCGTTGTTGCCTTTTTGGACGGTGAGGAGCCCATGCATGAATCCTTGTTTTCCGACGGAGTCCAAGTTTCATCTCCAGTAACAATTCTATTTACGAAGTTCTCATCTTGAGAGGAAAAGTTAAATTCTCTTCACGCATTTGTCGTCTACATTCATTACCAAATCTTCGTGAAGAATTCTAAAACTTTTACTCCTGGGCGGTGAGCCAACGCCAAATTTTCAACTTTGTTAATGATTTCTTGAGTTGGTGCCTCCATGCATGTCACCAAAGTCATCGAGCACTGCCAGGTTAATAATTTACTGTGTTTTTCTCCTCTAAATCCTCACCTATGGTATGGAGTGCTGTCCTGGATACGTGCTGTCAAAACCCATCTAAGAAGAATTGAGGCCCAGCAAAATAAAAATCTGGGGATTCCATCCCTTCTTCAGGATGGATCACAGTTTTGGCACTTAACCTTTTGGAAAAAGTAGAAAGATCGTTTAATCCAAGACATCGGGGATCTCGATCGCCTCCCAAATTTCGGACCGGTAATCTCACAGACGTCACTCACACGTCATTAACATGACGTAACTCCGCAGCCAGCAGGAGCTGCATTCATAAAGATGAAGAAGAGGTTACGGAGCTTCGCTCAGTGTAACCAATATTAAAAAGATATAATTTCTATAATTTGAACCAAAACAAAACCAAAATTGTAGAACTAGATGGACTGAGTTAGCACATTTGTTATAAACCGTTGCAAAACATGCATTCTGTGCCCTCATCGTCAACGTCTACATCTAGAATCGTCATCCAACACTGGCTCGCTTCCAGCATGTCCATGAATCATCATCCCGACAATAATTCTGTCCTTTTCTAGTTTTTTTTTAAGATGTTTCCAATCTTTCTTTTTATTGGATTCTGTTAATTTGGAACTAAGTTTTGGTTTTCTGATAGATCGATTCAAACTGTCTTCAAATAATAGTCAATCTCACTTGCAACAATGTTTTTCTTTCTCTGACATTTGCTACTTCATCAAAACAATTCCTAAAGGTGTCGTGAGCTTCGCTAGTGAGAGTTGAAGTTGATGCAGTCTCGTCATCTCTGATTCTTTTAGTGGGCGTTGGAGATGAACTTTCATTGTTGGAAGATTAATCGCAAGTTATTTTTTATACATATATTTCACTAGGATTTTCCGTGGGGCTCTTTCACCTTCAGGAGCCCCTAAATAGGTTGTCTTGAACCTGCTAGGGTCTAGGAAGGTGGCGATCAGGTAGTTTGCATCCTGTCCTAACTGGCTGAAACTCATGTGTGGTAAGTCAGGTGTTCTTTACGCTGTTTCATCCTTGTCTAAATACTTCTTTAATGCAGCAATATGTGGTATTAGGTTGTATGAATAAAAAAGAGCAAAATTTCGAGCATAAAAGCTTTTACTCAAGACTTTCCTCTGAGCTTGAGCATCTTCTACAGCTACATTGAATAAATATGTAGTTTCATACTGTCATTTGGTTGCTGTCATTTTGCTGTTTTCGTTTGCTGTCATTTTGTCGTTTCCGGTTCCATATTTTGTAGATTACTGCAGTTGACTGAAGTCGTTGTGAAGTACAGAATCTGTCAAAACAATTTATGCACTAGTTAGCGCTATCAGTGCTGCCAATTACTTACTGTTCCTAATTGAAAATTTTAGATGACTCACTCTTCACTTGACTTTGTTCACCTTGTATTTTAACTGCAGATACTACTTTTCAAATAATGAACATTGACGACAAATAGCCTTATTCAAAATCGCAACGTTTTCAAGGTTCTAGAAAAAAATCGTTTTTTCCATCTTTAAGCTAATCTACTTCTTCGTACGATGAAAATTTGGCTTCTTATGGTGGAATTTTCCGAAATTAGCAAAATTTCGTGCGTGTGTGGCTATAGTGACCGTCGTGTATCAGAAAACGAACAATTCAAAATTAATATTATTTTAAAAAGACTGATTTGAAGTATAATCATTTTGACTTGCAACAACATTCAAACTAAATTGACACACCGTGAATACCAGTTTTGGAGGTTATTACACGATGCAATTATTATCTGTCAATGTGACAGCGATGATTGACAATCCAAATGTCAGATCTGTAATAGAACCATTTTAATGTTAATTACTTTTACAAGAACTCGTTTCGATTGAATTTTAAACGATAAAGTTTAGTTCTGTATAAAACCTATTAGAGGCATCGTCAAAACGTCAAATATAAACGTGTGATAACCAATAAAAATCGCCCTCGCAGAATCTTGAGAGACGATAAAACCTTTTATATAGAAACAAAAATAAAACGAGTTCGAAACAACACGAAAAAAATAAATAAAAAACGCACGACCATCATCATAGTCGGAAACAAAAAAAAAAAAGGATGGCAAGTAGAAGAAATACAGAAAAAAACAAAACGAAAGAAAAACGCGGAGAACCTCTCACAAACCAATAAAATTCATTATATCCCTGCCCTGAAATTATATTATAGAAGAAGGCAAAAGGAGCCGACACGACGACCGTATATCGTCCCCCGTGTCGGAGAGGTTGTAAAATATAAAATCGGTAATTTTCAAAAATTCTCGGTATCGTAAAAATTACTGCCAAGGTCTGTAAGAAAGTTCTCGGTATGCGATGATCCGGCTCTTCTAATATGGAGTAAAATCGTAGTTGTAGTATAGTATAGAGTTATAACGTGTTGGCGCAGCATGAGTTAAGTTGGATGTTTGAACAATTTTATTTTAAAAGTAATTATGAAACAAAGTACTACCGTTAAACCTAAGTGTCATATCAAATATAAAGCTACGCAGTTTGTCAGCTCTAAATGCAAGAGAATGTTAAAGAAACCGATACGCAAAAACCTCGTCGAAGATAACGATATTTTTATGTTTAACAGGGAAGTGATGTTTTTAAATGAATGTAATAGTTCTTCGGATAGCTCTGTCATCGTAATTGATCATGATATCTCCCCGAATAGAAGGTGAGTTTGTTATTCAAACGAGATTTCAGTTCGATTCTTATTAATATTGTCGTTGTTGTACCTATTATTATTGTTACAATACTACCAACCTACAAAGTTCATGGATTACTTCTGCTAACGCTGTCATTTTGACGTTTAACGAAATTGACACATCGTGAACCAGCCTTTAAGTTTCGCAGGGTTATTTTGACGCAAATAATTATCTGTCAATGTGACAGCGATGATTGACAATTCATTTGTGAATCATTTTACAATAACAACTATAATTTTAAAAGAAGAGGAACGTTAAACTGTTTGTTTTAATGTAAATACTAACATGCTTTGTAAGGTTTGCGAATAGTGAGTGTAGCAGTCTCATCACAAGTTGTAAATTCGATTTCTATCTCTAAAACTTGCATGTCTTCTTAGAACTGCCTCCACTTTTTTTTTTTGAAAAATAGCATCTTAAATCTATTAGCCTTTGACAAGCTATAATATCTTCTAGAATTTGTAATGTAATGTAATGTTTTAAGTCATTATCTATTAGTCGGTAAATTTTATTTCTCCGTTAAGTCGTTTCACAGAACTGTTCGATTAAAATTCTTCACAAAAATAAATGTGCCATTTTTACTAGTCTAAAACCATAGGAATATTTTATTATTAATAGTAGGAGACAGTGTGGTACGTTAGCTATATTGCTATAAGATACCAAATAACTATCTAACAGGAACCAGTGCCTTCATTTAATTCCGAGTACCACGTGACCACTTTAGTGCAGTCCACTAGTTTTTTGTTTTCTGATATTTGTCAGCATGATCTCACCAAATCGAAATCACTAAATATGTCAAATGTGTATCATTTTGTTCATTGTCGTCCCGTCGTGTTAGTTTTCAGTGGTGTTTGCAGTTTAATTTATCAAATCTTAAGTCGTTATTGATTAATACCAGTGCTTTTCAGAGCTTCTGATTTCCATTTTGTCATTAGGTAATCATATTTACATTTCCAACCGACGTAATTTGGGTTACAATAATAAATATATTATAGGTTTCTTTTAAAACTGATTGGAAAATTTAGTGGTACGCCACTGATGTAGGGGAGAGTCGGGTAAAACGGGATGGTCGGGTAAAACGGGATACCGCGGTTTTCTCAATAACGAGTACAGCCATCTACCTGCTGGACATTAAATTAGAATCATACGAACTATTATTTAGTGTTGCAAACCACCATAGTGAAGTTATTGCAAGTCTGTGAGAGAAAAGACATGCAACGAAAAAAGTGAGGTTATACTTATTTTGTTTGGTGTTCGTTTGATGTTAAATATTTTAGTTCCGACTAGAGAGCAGGTAATTATGAGTGTAGCTCATAGTTCTAGTGTTACTTCTTATTAGTTTTTTGATTTTTAATTAAAAGTGTCATCATTGAATGAATAAAAAAAATAACCATTTATTTTAAAATGCAGAGTTGGGTAAAACGGGATACCATGCGGTCGTCTAAAACAGGATACTATCCCGTATTACCCAACTTCTTTTATATCTATTGATATAACTCAACAAAAATATATTTTATAGATTCATGTGTAATTCAAAATGGGGAAGTATAAAAGAAAAACCCAAAGGCAATCCTGGAATGCAGAAAACATGCACCACGCTGTGGAGGAAGTATTAGAGGGTAGAATGGGATATCTAAAGGCTTCTAAACAGTTCGAAGTGCCTCGTACAACTCTTGAAGCTAGAGTTAAAAAAATAAGACTAGGACAGCTTATATAACCGCGAAGAGTCATCGAAGAAAAAGTTGGGCCGTCACACATCAACATTCTCTCCAGAACAAGAAGAAGAGCTAGCGCAATATATTTTGTTTATGGAGGCACGATTATTTGGATTCACACTGAATGATTTGAGAAGTTTGGCGTTTGAATTAGCAGAACGAAATCACTTGGATCATCGATTCAATCAGAACAAGAAAAAGGCCGGTAAGTCGTGGTTATATGGTTTTCTAAGTAGACATCCAAACATCAAGCTGCGCACTCCTGAGCCAACATCGCTTGCGAGAGCCATGGGGTTTAATAGACCTGCTGTTCAGAAATATTTTAAGCTCCTCTCTGATGTGCTCTACAAAGATAAGATTCCTGCCGAACGTATTTATAACGTGGACGAAACCGGCATAATGACAGTACCAAAGAAGAGATCCAAATGCCTATCACTGTGTGGAAAAAAGCAAGTTGGCTGTACATCATCAGCAGAACGTGGTGTTCTTGTTACAGTGGAAATTTGCATGAGCGCCGCTGGAGTGTTTATGCCGCCAGCATTCATTTTTCCAAGAGCAAGAGCAAAGTCGGAGCTTTTGGATGACGCTCCTCCAGGAAGCATGGCATATTATCATTCATCAGGTTGGATGCAAAAAGAGATCTTTACAGATTGGTTCTGTAAGTTTATAGAGCTTGCCAAGCCCTCAAGAGAAAAGCCCGTTCTCTTACTCTTGGATGGTCATTCGACTCATACGAAAAACTTGGACGTAATTGAAAAAGCGAGAGTTAACAACGTTATACTGCTATGCTTTCCACCGCACACCACTCATAGATTGCAACCGCTAGACGTGAGTTTCATGGCGCCACTTAGCACGTATTACTCTTCAGAAGTTCAAAAATAGATGCAACAACATCCAGGACGCCCTGTTACTGTAAATCAAATAGGAAAGCTTTTTGGAACCGCATATATGAAAGCCGCATGCGTTCAAACTGCAGTTAGCGGTTTTAGAAAAACCGGAGTACATCCACTTAATCCTGATGCTTTTCCAGACTGGATGTTTGAACCTGCTGAAACTACGAACAGATCAATGGACAGTGACTATACTAATGGGATCGAAAATCAACTGATAACGCCACCAGGTGAGCCAACATTCATTTCACCGGCAAAACCAAACGATGAACAACCGATGATTCACGGGCCTATTTCTACAAAAAGTTTTTATGATAATCCGATTCCTTCATGTTCGCAGAGCACACCTTCTTGTGCATCTACCGCTAGAACATTTACAGTAACGCCAGAACAAGTCATTCCTATTCCACACTCGGAAAGAAAAATTCATGCTGACGACAAAAGGCGAGGTAAAACTGCTGTTTTATCTTCCACGCCATATAAAGAAGAATTAGAAAGATCAATCACAGCAAGACAGAAAAAAATACCAAAGCGTAATTTAGCTGAGGAGGCTTCAACAAATTCAAATAAGAAAATACGAAAACGTGTAAGGCACCAAAATATCAAAAAAATATCAAGAAGAGTAAAAGACAACAGTAGCAGTTCGGAAGGAGCAGAGAGCAGCGATACGTCGTGCATATATTGTACGGAACTTTACTCAAATTCTAAGTCAGGTGATGGCTGGGTAAAATGTCAAAATTGCCAGCGCTGGGGTAGATCACGATGATGAAGTGTATTCGTGCGATTTTTGCAAATAATCTCGATATTTGAGTTCTTAAAAATAAAGTTCTATTTTTTGAGTTTTCGTTTCTTTTTTTTTAATAGAAAAAGCAATTCATTTACAAAATCATTTACTATCCCGTTTTACCCGACGGGTAGGGTAAAACGGGATATTTGACACTTAACCAAATAATTATAAATTACATCTATTTCCAAATCACAAGAGTATTGATTTATTTACAAAGGGCAAACCTAAGCGAAACTGTAAAACTAGAAAACATTAAAAAAACTTCTTTGGCAAAAAGTTATTGAGCATCAAACACTAAGTATCCCGTTTTACCCAACTCTCCCCTACATGTAGTAGGCATTTAGTTACTTTTAAGAAACAGGTCAGGTAGCAGTCACGTGGTACTCGGGATTAAATGAAGGCACTGTATAAGGGTTTGAATTTAATTTGGCAATTCCCAAACATTGTTAGGTTAGAATTACTTAAGTGAAGCAATATTAATGACGTTTAATGTGTCAAATTTTTGACACATTTGAATTTAAAGATCAGGCATGTCAACATAAAGTTTAATATGTTCTTTAGCAAAGATTGACGACACTGCAATAGTTTTAAATTGTACTTCAACTTGTGACAGTTTAAATTATTTATTCAACATGTTGGAGTTACAACGCAAAGAGTTTGTAATCGAAAGTTATTACAGAACTTGTATAAAATTAGATAAAATAATGTCAAGATTGTCATCATAGATTGTAACGTCAGGTATATTGCCAATAACTGAAAAATAAATATACATCGAAATTGCAATCAAGCCAACACAAAGAAATACTCTATTGTATTGTGTGACGTCAGTAAAGGCGCTGAAAAACGAAACTTTAAACATTTATATCTCAATAAATAATAAAGGTATAGCAAAATAAAAAAAATACGGGTCGATTTTTTTTAATTCATCTATGTGATTATATATAATTCCCGCATTTCTATCTTTCCGGTTGTGTTAATAAACAGAATATGCGTGATTGGAGTGATGTCAAACCTAGGCAGATTCAAGAAAGACATTTATTTACGTAGTGGCAGGGTAACGGTTTGGTATGCAGTCGGCAGTAAAGGCATTAGCTAAATTATATTGTCTTCCTAAAGTTCATAAACCTAACATTCCTTTGCGGCCTATAGTCAGCTCAATCAATTCAGTTACCTACAACTTATCTCAATTTCTTTCTCAGATACTTTCATTAGCCTTTTCTGACGACACCGTTTATAACATTAAAGACACATTTTCCTTTGTTAACACCATCAGAGGAACAAAATTACCTCATGATTTTGTCATGGTGTCCTTATAGATGTAATTTCTCTTTTCACCAATATCCCTATTCAATTGGTTCTGAACATTTTACTAGAATGATGGTCTTTAGTGGAACCATGTACCACAATATCCAAAAATAATTTTATCACACTGTTAAGGTTTATCTGTGAGAATTGTTACTTTCTTCCATCAGCCCAATTTTGCCCCTTATTGTTATGGATTCCCTTCTCGATGACGTAATACCCAAACTTCCATTTCAGTTTCCCTTCATCTTTAAATATGTTGATAACATTATTTGTGCTAACTCTGAACATATTTAACTCCTACAATCCACACTTGCAATTTACCTCTGAAATGGAGAATGGTGGCAGCGTTCCCTTTTTAGACACTAAAATAATCAGATCTGATAATAAATCTACCTCAACAGGTAGATTTCTTAACCTTCACTCTAACCATCCCTTGAATCAAAAGTATAATACGGTCATCGGCATGAAAAACCGGTTCACACATATCAATGACCAAGAATATCACCTATTTGAAAAAGTTGTTCCTTCAGTTTGTCAATAACAGCTATCCAGGACAGTTAATTTTCTCCTCCAATATATTTGATGGTCCTGTTGATGATGAAGCTCCATCTTTATTCAAATATTAAGTTCCTTTTATAGAGGGACTCACTCTTAATTAATTAAACACTTTAAGGACTACACCCACCTCAGGATAGCTAACTGTTGGGAATATTTTTTCAAAAACCAAGGACAGGACTCCAATTCTTAATCAGAGTGGTGTTATTTACAAAGTTCCTTGTCGCGATTGTAACGGCTGTTACATAGGACAAACTGCTCAAATTCTAAAAAAACAGATTAACACAACATAAAAGTGATAGTCAGATCGGTAAACGTTCCTGCGCCTTGGCCCTCCATTTTCAAGACTTTGACCATAATTTTGATTATGCTAATACCTTGCAGACGGAATATAATTATAAAAAAAGGTTGTTTCTCGAGAGTGAAGAAGATCACGATGATCGAAACGTCACACGGCAGACAACCCGAGAACCGAAGAGCAACCATCAACAACGACCGTGAAAGCCTGAAGACTACATTAGTACTAACCTTTTCGTCTTCTGAAGGTCTAACATCAATGAATCTAAGTGAGGGAGGGACCGTAGGAACTTTCATTTTGAACTTTTCGCTTCTTTGCTTCAGTATCAAATTCAAATGAGAGTGTTAGTGTACGGTCTGTACTTGTTCTCCCGGTTTTGGCTAATAAACCGGACGATGAAGTCGACTCAGAGCTGAGGTATACAAGCATACGTGGTTTAAAAGGAGCAATACGCCTGGGAATAGGTCGCACATCGAGAGAGATGCTTCAGAGGACGATGCGAAACTTCAACTTCTCCGGATACAACAATGTATTGATATTGATAGTGAAGGTCATCATTTGCAAGATATTTCTATTTGAGACTTAACGAAATGAATTTCCAATATGGTTTTTTTATGATAATAAAATAAATTTGTTCAATCCTTTTCTACTTTAGTTTTTATTCATCTTCAAAGTTAGAGATGTTTTCCTGTGCCCCCCTTCTTGGTTTTGTCTTTTTTTTTTTGTTCAAGACAGTTGGTTGTCTGGTCGTCTTCCTTTCTTCGTCGAAAAAAGCGAAATTTCGAAACAATATAGAACAACAAAGCTATGTATGTAGAACATCTTGAAAAATTTTCAAACTTTACAATTTCGATACAGGGGGAGACTGTTTTCAAAAGGGATGGGGCCAATAATACAGTCATATTACGTATCGAGAGCGTTTTGCAGACTCTGTATATCTACCGAACTCCAGCAAAAAGAATCTAATTACCTCTGCTTCATGGAAGATTGCATATTACACGATGCTCTCGAGAATTGGCCGTAATTTTTAATTAACACCCCATAATCAGATACCTCTCGGTGAGGGTCGTATTACACAGAAAAAAACAGTATTTATTCGTGGATTAGTATCAGTATGATGTGTGTGAACATCGTTATTTTTAAAATAATATAAATTGAAAAATTTTCACCTAATAATTCCACAACAAAACTGTTTTTAAAATCGAGAAGACGTAAACGAATGATCCCATTTCCTCTTTGACGCTCCATAATATAGAAGAGACCAATATCTTTCCTAATATATCGGTGGTGGGATGCTGGTACTACGTTCTATGTACTTTATAAATACAGATAGAAATATATATAGGAAACGTCGTAAATTTTCGAACGAGTCCCCCTCTACGCAGAAGAGAATTTCCTTAATATTTTCAGCAAGTCGCTGTTCCCGCTATAAGTCTCCGCCATTTCCTCTCCCCCACGCAATATAAATTAAGCATTTTGTTCGTGATGTAGTGTAGAAGATGCGAGAGACAGCGCAGCGAGCCCTAGGCTGAGTGGGTTTTTCGTGCCGTATCGATAAGGAATGGAATACGCATCCAAGATTGATATTGCCGCGGCCTCCTTTAAATTAAATTGCTGTATCGGAAGAGGAGACCCTTCCGCTGACAGTCGGGACGATATTTTAAAAATTTCGTTTAACATGATGTCAGTAAAGTCAGCATCAAAAATAAATATGTATCTAGTTTTTCTTGGTAAAATTTTTACTAACCCTGTATATTACATTGTATACAGGTACGATATGATTATATACATACATATATGTGAGTCGGGAGTTCACGCAAATCACATAAAATAAATATTAATTAAATGGATGTTTGTGTTTCATTATGGGGCATGGGTTTTGTATCTGAAGGACGCCTAAATGCCACCTATGATTTTTTTTACGTTAATAATTAATGTTTAATTAATATTAATATACCAATATCCATATATACGGTTCAGAGTGGATTTATTATGTACTCATACATATATTACACTAGATATATGTACACTGCGATCATTTTGAACTGTCCTGAGTTGGTCATACTGATTTTAATATGCTAACACTGTGTAATTGGCGAACCTGTTTATCTATATTTTGTGGTTAGTTTTATTGTTTACATTTTACTTGTAACAAATGTCAACTTCGTAAGGTTAGTTAATAAGTTGGAGAAATATTTGAAAGAATTTTTATAAGAATATAGTAATTCTACCTTATTTTTTATTATCCTACTGTTTCGACAGAAAAACGGTAATAAAACACGAAGAAATATATGAAAATAAAGACAATACACACAAATGACAGCTAATAGATGACATTTCACATATATGTAAATCCAGTATGGGCAATTCACGAGTAAGTAAATATTTCCCAATTTTTATGAATCCAGGGACTTTTTCTGTTGCCAACTCACTTATATACACGATATGGTAGTGATTTCCACTGGCACTATCATCTTAATTGTTCTGATATCATAGTTAAATCGCATTTAGAAATCTTTATTTCTTAATTTGACATTTGAAAATGATATATGTCATATTTGACAGGATCATATTCACGGTGATACGAAATTAGTACCGTAAAACAAGGTGACTACACTTATAGACGTATAGCTGGGTTGTTTGCTCCTTCAAACAATAGATGGAGCCATTCGAGGTTTAATTGTGATCATTTAGCGACTATCTTTACTCATAATACCAAATCATGAAATAATAAATATAATAATATTTGTCTGTAATCACTTGACAAAGAATGCTTTTTTGCTTATCATTGGCAACGAAAAGTTTATGTTTAGGTACCGAAGACCGTCACTGACTGTCACTTTATCGCTCTAGAGCAGTGGTTCTTAACCGGTGATCCGTGGACCATTGGTGGTCCCTGTGAGCATCCGAAGTGGTCCGCGGAGCCATCCGTAAACATAAGTAAATAATAACAATATACGGGAGGGGCTGAGGGGGGCGGGGAGATCCGCGTGGCACACACATGCAAAGAGCAACCGATATCTCTGTCTCTCAAAGTTCGTTCCGTCAATCTCTTGTTTTAAAAATACTTATGCTGCGTTTACACTATTCAAGTGAATTGATCAAGTTACTTGAATTCAACTGACTTGATCAATTCATTAATTAAAAATTAATCAACTTAGTTGAGGGAAAAATATAGCACACTTTCCTTCGTTGTGAATTCATATTTATTTCGTGACTACTTCAAAAAAAAATTCGTTTTCAATTTCATAGATTACAAAAAAATTGCTATTTCTTAAAAAAATCCTTTTTTTTTGTTGTTCTTTGTACCTGATACATAATGACGTGCTTAGTTGACTTGGTAGAGTAGTAACTTTGGTGACAAGATAATATACTCACAAAATATGTCCTGATGACTAATTTAAACAAACAAAACCAAATGGTTACCACGAAAATATAATTATATACATCATAGTGTCTTTTTGTTTTCGGAAAAATGCCACCACAAAAAAAAAATAGAAGTAAATGGGGAAACTAGACCTCAATGCGTATCCGCTTGAATTCTTTGAAGGCAAACTAGCAATTTAAAAAACAAATGAAACTAGGACCCAGTGGAACAAGTTATGCAATATCTGAAAAAACGTTATCTGCCTCGTTTGAAGTTGCAAAATTGATAGCTAAATCGAAAAAAGCACATAACAATCGGCGAATCTCTAATAAAGCCTTGTATGCTCAAAGTTGCAGAAGAACTTTTAGGCCAGGAAGCTCAAAAGAAAATTCGTGAAATACCGCTTTCTAACGACACAGTAAGCATATTTTCGCGAGTAACCGTTGAACCGATCTCGGTAACAGTTATGACGTCACTAGTTACAACCGGTATCCAATAAACAAAATTCGACACGAAAATGAGAACGGTTACCCAGTGACAGAAAACACATAAAATTAAAAACATTTTGACGTTTGTAGACTGGTACGTGATTTAATTGACAGCAACAAGTATAACAAAAGTAGGATAAAATTATTGTTTCATAAATAATAAATAACACATGTTTCATTTAAGCAATGCATCGGCATTGTAGAAAATAAAAATTAAAGTTTATTAATGTTATTTAATCATCACCATTTAGTAATATTTCTGCCGTTTCCATGTCTGTTTGCATCATATAATCTATACTTCCATCGTTCAATATTATTTGGATTGTTTCGTGTTTAGCTTCATCACTAGCCGCTGTTTTCATCTGGTTTTCTTTTAGGTTATACCGCTGATAACATACCTCTCGACTGTGCTCTCGAGGACGGTAACAAACGTTGTGCAACGGTTACAAACTGTGACGTCATAGCTGTGACTACCCTGACTAATATATCTCGCCAAAACGTTCCGGTCACGTTACCGCTAAAATAGCTAGTGAAGTCCCGTATTCAAAAAATGTCAACTGATATTGAAGAACAAGTTATTGACAAGATAAAAAGGAGTCCTCATTTTGCATTGCAATGCGATGAATTTACCGACGTTTCGCAATGTTGTCAATTACTTGTATTTATTAGATTTTTGGATGACAATGAAATGTTTAAAGACGAGTTACTGTTTTCTCAAGAACTTAAAACGACGTCGCAAGGTGCAGATGTTATGATTGAAATAAGTCGATATTTCGAAAGACATGGACTTATGTGGGGAAGACTTGCGCGCTTTGTACGGATGGTGCCCTGGCTATACTTGGTTCTCGTTCTGATCTTGGAGCGTTGATAAAAGCCAAAAACCCGTCAGGAATTACGACGCACTGCGTTATTCATCGTCAAGCATTGGCTGCCAAAACGCTCCCGGTATGCTTTGCATTGACGATGAAACCGCTATAAAAGTAGTTAACTTCATTAAAAAGAGTGCACTCAATACTCGTCTCTTCAAGGAATTGTGTTCTGATATGAACTCTGAACAGGAAACTCTGCTTTTTCATTGGGAAGTACGTTGGCTTTCCAAAGGAAACATGCTGGCGTTTATCGCTAAAATCGAGCTATGGATCAACAAGGTCGAAAGGCAAAACTTTCCTACGCTTGAAACACTCAATCAAATTATTGACAAACAGGGTGCTGAAATTAAAAAAGATATACAGGAGAATATTATAGTCCACCTGGAAAACTTAAAAAGTGAATTCAATCACTATTTTCCTGAATGCGAGGACGAAAGTATTCAGAAATTGGTCCGCAATCCTTTCATTGTCTCTCCTTCTGAAGTGCCCGATGAAATTCAAGAAGAAGTGATTAAGATGCAACACGACAGTAACTTAAAAGATACTTTCGAATCAGGTATCAAGCTCGAAGATTTCTAGAGCCAAAACCCAATTTCATTTTCAAAACTTCGGGGCATTGCCATACGTTACTTAACGTTATTTTCTTCAACCTATTTATGCGAGCAGGAGTTCTCGCCGCTTTTAATTATTAAAAACAAGTACCGACATCAGCTGGATGCCGCTGCCGACATGCGTTTGGCTTTGAGTAGCACCGAACCTAGGATTCAAAAGTAAGAAGAAAGAGTATGCAATTCAAAACACTAATTTATTAATTTTTGAACAATGATTACATATTGTTAAAACAAACTTGACATTTCATAGAAATATTTATTACTCTTTAGTATGTTTGGAAGGCTTCTCCGTTGGCCAGCAGCGGTAATGTCGGAGTAAAATTTTTTATATTCCTCTTCTACGTAGGTTAGCAGTTTTTGCAAATGCTGTATCTTGGTTTCCAGTATGGGAACATTTTCCTCAGGTGTGAGGTAATAATTCTAAAGGAATATGTTTATTATTTCAAGGCATATGCAATGGAAATGTATGAATTATTCTAAAGCGACCAGATATCCTCTAGTGTCGATAACTGGTGAAGAAAGTAGTGGAACTAGGATATAGAAAATGACTGTTTCTGGTTTCTTGGAACAGTAGCAATTTCTTTTACTGTATAATGGTTTATTTCACTGGATGTTACAACCATTTTAGTGTATTGGTGAACGGAGAAGATCCTATCGTGTTGCTTTAATTTTTTTTTATCAATCCAAAATCCCTATCGCAGTATAAAAAGGAGTGCCCTCTGATAGGGAAAAAATTGTTCCACTTTATCGAATCTACCTGTTTCAGCTAATGCCATACATATACGTACCATAGTATGGTTCTTGTTTTGCCCTGATGGACAGTTGTCAGAATACAGCCGAAGTTCTGTTGCTGATTCAGGGATGCAGTTGTTAATATGATCCAATACGAAGGAGCAAACTTCGTTTGATCCCTTATTGGCCAGTCCTTCATGGTAATTGTAGAAAAATTCGTGTCCCCGCCTACGGCTCGCGCTTTAAACTGGTCACTCATTCGCGAAATATGATTTCACGCGCTTGATTCGTAAATAACTATTTTAGTTTGATCTTTTATCGTTCAATCTATTTCAACTAAATTAAAAAGTCTCTTTACGTGCGTTGCCATAGAAATATATAATTCGATTTAAGTCCGACAAAATATTTGTCAAAATAGGTTGTCAAAACTGTGTCCGAAAACATATTACTGGCATATTTCATGAAGAAACCTCTTAAACGTTGGAGCTTACGGAGTTCGTACTCGATGCGTAAATGCTTGGCTTAATATAAAGGAAGAGATTAACGCAGGGACATTTTTTAAGTTTATAAAGTTGGTTGCATTTCGCGGACTGTGTTGCGTTCGCGAATTGGTAGCTTCGCGGCCGGCCGATTGACCAAAAATTGTTTCAAAAGCTGTCGGGAGATTGACATGTTTGGTATTTGCAAACTTTAGAAATTTAGTTTTTTGTGATTTGGTTACACTGATTTTTAACTTGACGTTTAAATGTAACCTGTAAATCTGAAATATTCACTTAAAACTGCTATTTGTTTAACAAGTCATGCTTACTTATTGTTATTTTAATATTAGTAAATCCCAAACGGCGTCAATTTTTTGCTTACTATAAATTTTTGATGCCTAACCTATTCCATTATTTCAGTTTATTGACATTTAAAATTCAACATCCCTATCTAATTAGGAAATTTAATTTATTTGCAGTTGGCAGCTATGGACGATTGAAATATTAGGCGTATAAGTCTCGTCTGAGCTTAGAGAATTGACGTTAGTCTCTGAAATGTCATTTGTAAATAATCATATGTCAAATTAACAAGTTAAGGATTTTTGAGATTAGCTTTCAAGTTTTATTTTCGGGTTTTTTTTCATTATAAAACGAATAGCGCTCCAAGCAAATTGAATTTTACAACAAATCATTGTTATTTATGCATTTCAACAACCGAAACTTTCTATAACCGTCTTAATTTCCCGTGAAATTCAATTTTTTATTTTGACTTTTACATGGATTATGTTGGAATATTTTCTTACGATCGTATAAGTGATCAAATCGAGGTCTAAACTTTGATTGTCGTGCAAAATAACACAAATAATGGTCCATAAACAAAATATAACCAAGAGGCAGAAGTAAATATGACGTTTTTGTTGCCAACCCCTGACAGTTCAAAACGATCACTTCACGTATATTCTACTCTTTTTTTTTTTAGCTGATAATCGTAATTAATTTTTTTTTATAATCTAAGAAAGATAGATAACTGTAAACATCGGAAAAAAAAATTGGCAAAGTTTGGTTTTTCATGAAATGGCAGTATTAGTACAGATATTGATCATATTGATGATTAAATGACAGAAATGATTGATTAGTTGACTGGAATGTTAATTCCAACATAACCTAATACCTTGCTGTCAAATAATTAAGCACTGTCATCGTACAGTGTCTCAAACTTTCCATCAAAAAATTGTGCCACAGCAGGGATTTTGGTGCAGCCAACCTCCTATAGTTAAAATCGCCTAAAAATGTATCTTAATAGGAACATTGAGGAATTGGTAATACGTCTCCTTGCTTTATACGCTACTGTCGCTTCGACTTTACAACCGGATGTGACCAGCACGTGACCGCAAACGTCACAAAAAAAGTGTATTTTTTTGTTTTACTGTTTACTATCCTGCTTATTGTTTATCGTATGTATTGTTTACGTTTTGTCATCTGACATTTAACGTGTTTGAAAACGCTAGTTTTTACGTTTTATTTATATTCTCTAAAGACATCTTAATAAAAATATTTACCGAAGTATTTTTGTTTTAAATGTGATCTAAAAATCAATTTATTCTTATACATATCTTGTACTACCAACTTATCAATGTTGCCATCGTAAAATTTAAGGTCACGTGGTGGTCATATCCGATTGCTCGCCCTGTATTTTCGCATTTCATCAGTAAAAAAATTCTAACATAACCTAAAACCTTGCTTATGATGTCTTAGGCTGTGTCCGAATTCGCATTTTTCTTACATCTAGTACATACTACAACCTAATCAACAAGCCCCGCCACTAGTAAGCCACGCTTCTTCGAACACATATGAACTTAGTTGTATATACTAAAATGTGTACCAACTTCGCAATAATAAGTTTTTCACTGTTTTGACGGGTTTTAGTTTATAAATGAGCTATATTTACATTCGTTTGAAGCAGCTGTTTTGGGAATTACTGGTTTTTTTTTGTCTAAAGACATTGAAATTTATTTTATTTATTTACTCCCACAATTGTTATGGCTTAAACAGACCTCTATCGGCTCCACACGGAAGCTACCTTCAAGTATACGTCAAGTAAACGCGTCCGAATTACTTTCGAATACATCTATACTTGGTGGGGGGTGGTTTACGTGACGTCACAAGTGTACTTTGCATACATACTAGACAATTCGGACGCAGCCTTAAAGTTTCGATGAAAAAATCCCACAGCAGGGGATTTGGTGCAGTCAACCTAACGAAAACCTTCTTGAGGGTTCCTGTTTTAATTTGACAGAAATGTCAATGTCAAAGTAAGCATTGATTAAATTTTTAAGATACCAAACTTGAGGTCGTCTGATTGGTAGCACTGAATGGACGAGTTAAAACGAATTTGATGGGGGTTGACTCGTAAATCGATTTAGAATTGTATTTTGGAGTTTTTTATTATTAAATAATCAAGCAATCTACAGTGGGAGTGTAAAGACTAAGGACAGGCACGCATATGATAATTCAGTACGTTCAACTAAGCTCGATTGGCAAGTGTAGGGTTGCTGTTTGTTGAGTTTGGACATTTCTAGATTATCGAGTTAACTTTGTTCGGATTGGGTGAGATAATGGCGTTACTTATCTTACTTATAATGTTAATCGATCACTGCACAGCTTTAATTTGACATGACTGACTATATAATATCATTTATATAAAGTAAAAATAAGATAGGCCCCAACATCGATCCTAGCGGAACGCCCAACTTTGTTTGCTGCACTATTACCTGTCAAACCAATAATCGAATTTCGTTGTTTTTTTAATTGTTCATATTGCAACGACGACTAAACATAATTTGATCGCATTTCATCGCTTTGTTTCCTTTCGTCCGAGGACACCGCGTATTCTCCACGTATAGTACGAGATACCAATAGCCGCACCGGGCACAATAACGGTAATACGCGACACACACACACACACACAACAGGAGAGAGAGCAGCCGCCTTATCTCGACCGAAAATCTGTATTCACACGGCGCGACCTCTCGGCAATCCACCGTGTGCGTGCACAAAAAAAAACATCGTCCATCTCGCTCCGCTATCCGGATCCCGGAGTGCCCCCGAACGTATTAGAGGCCCGAACCGCCCGACTAGCATCCAACGAACCGGTCGCCGTTCAAAAGAGCCCCGGCCAATGCAATTACGGGGTACTCTCGCCGGGTACAAACGCACGCACACGTCGATGCGATGTCGGTGGGAGGAAAGGACGCGCAACGTTTCGGCGTGTTATTTTTTCTGTATTTTTTTTTTTTTCGTTTCGGAAAAGGGGGACTCCCGGAGAGATCTCTCTTTCTCTCTCTCTCTCTCGTGACGTGCATGAGTTAGTTACACTTATTAGATTTGCGGCCGCGCGGGACCACTGCATGTATATTGCCTACTTTATTTTAAATCAAGGCGGCGGCGTTGCTCTGCATTATTGTGATGATGATGATGGTCTCTCTGCTGCTGCGATGCCAATCACGGTATGGTGATGCAACGGAGGAGGGTGGAAGGATGGGGAAGCGTGCAAGGAGATAATCGTAATTCACCTCCCGCTTGACCTCTTGAGGATACGTTTTGTTTCCGCGTTAGGTGTACGAAATTGGCATGCCTTCTGTAATGTCTTAGGATGCGATTCAATTGCATTTGGAGTTATTAACTGTATTTTTTCTTCAAGTTGGCATCGTAAAATGGTGTTCGAATTGACACCATTAAAATTAGTTGTATCTTTCGATGTTTCTAGTTATCAATGAAAATGGTAATACAAATGAAGTGTAGTGGTAGCATAAAAATCCCTGGTTCACTTAATTTTTACATTCTACAGTTAGCTACACTGAACAAATATGTATTTTCATACTGTCATTATTTGGTTGTTTTCGTTTGCTGTCATTTTGTTGTTATTTTTACTTGCTTTTTTCATCGGCTTTTCGGCATATTTGTAGATTACTGACGTAGTATACATAACCTTAATAGAATCTGTCAAAAAGCAGTTTATATGCAAGTTAGTTCGCGCTATGATTGCTGCCGATTACTCAGTGTTCCCAACTGAAAATTTTAGATGATTCACTCTTCTACTTGAGATAAAATACAAAAACGTGTGAATAAATCAAATGTGAGCGCTAATACTGCTTTTGCTTCTTTTTTTTTTTAGTCTTTTTAAGGAAGAAATTCGATATTCCTCTCTCCTTTTCTTTCAGAAATTTTCAGTTTTGACAGTTGTTCAAGGTTAATTCTATTCATTATTTCCGAGTTTAAAAAATGAAATTAAAACATTATCGAAAAAACACGGAAGAAACTATTTTATTTTAAGCTACCCCCTTCCGCGCTCCTCAACCTCCCCCCTCGCCCACCCTCCTTTTTCCCCGAAAATCGATTTTTTTAAAGTTATTCTCAACATTATTCGAACATTTTAACCTTGACTTTGAGATGTACAGTTCATTAAATAATCGAAAAAAAAGCACTCCCCTTCGACCCTCATTTTCGAAATTATCTTCTTATTTCGTTTTGTTTACTTTATAACATGCAGCGACTTTCGCCTTGAAGCGTGAAGTTAGCTGTCTACCGCTTTCCCCCTCTACTCACCTTTTCCATCGGCTTTTTTCCGTCAATTATTTCTATAGACTAGATCTAGGTTTGTTCTATTCATAGTTCCGAAGTTTCAGCTTTTTCTCTAGCTTATTCCCTCCCCCTTCTCACACCCTCCCGCTCTTCCGCCGTCCTGCCTCTACCGTGGTTTACACAATAAATGAATTACAGCGATCTTCTGCCGCCCCCTACCGGTTTTTTGTACCTGAAGTAACCGTTAGCGAAAATTTAGTAGATTGATCTAGACACAGAAACTTGTGTTACGTTTTTTTTAATCCATTTAATTTTATTTATTTATTTTCAAAGAGGTTAGAATTATCTGTCATTCGAATAATTCATCAAAATAATTTCATTCATTTCAGACCGATAGCAACGTTTAACACGAATAAAACTGAAATAAGCTGACAATTAATACCATACGACCAAATTTGTCACTTTGTTTTTGGTGTCAACTGTATGAATCAGCAATGATCCTTTTTTTATTAGGTACGTTTATGTAAACTAAATTTACACATCGTGAACCTGTCTTTAAATTTTAGAGGTTATCGTGATGCAAATGTCAATTACCTGTCAATGTGACAGCGATGAAATAGAAATAAGACGGGCATATTTTGACGGCGATTTTACCTACCTGTCAGTTACAAGTGCAGCTGTATAAATGGATCTTTAGACGCATGTCATCAATGTCAGTTCAAGTTAATGATCAATATATACATGTATATAACGCATTAAAATAACCTACACATCTCTGTGACAGATGTGACAGTTCACATAATATATGTACATAAAGTTTAGGTTAGAATTTCGCCAATTTAACCTGAATAACCTAAAACACGCTCAACATACGTTTGATTAGACTAACGTGGCAAGACAAAGAATACAATCTGACAATTGGTTAAGGCAGCAGTTTAGATATGATATCTCTGTTAGGCATATACAGAGTGAGCCAATAACTTTGAGGGTAAATTGAATTTTGCGCCAGTTTTAATTTTTTGTTTAATTGGCCAACCTGTCGTAAACTCATAGGCGTCTCAGCGATTGTATTGAACAAAAAAAAAAACAATTCTAATAAAATCTAACAAAAAAACGCAGAAGAAACTGAAGGAAAAACCGGATAGAACAAAATTATTTATAACAACGCCAAACACCTCCAAATACGAGCCACCTATGCGTTTTCGAATGTTTTACAGTCATTGTGACCAACCTAAGATAACAACTAAAAGGGTGAAATTCAACTTGACCTCAAACTTATTGGCTCACTCTGTACATACATGTATGCTGCGCGCTTGAACATTGGACATCGATATTAATGTTTATTCTATCAAACAAAGACGTGCGTCTTTTAAGATCCATTTAACGAACTGTACGATATAACGACAGGTAACATTGTTCGAATGGTTACCTATTTCGCGAAATAAATGCGTTATGTCAAGTGTCAAAGTATGCAAATATGGCGGCTGGTTAGCTTCCGTATGCTACTGAGAAACGTCAAGTTAGTAACGTAATTATTATATAGGGAAGAAATGTAATTGCTCATAAATTGAGTATCGAATGTGAGGGGAAATGTCATTGTCAAAACTGCTTCTTACCCGTAATGAGTCGTTTTCGTATATTGTAGACAAAAATGGATTTTGTTTACAATCGTTTGTGTACTAAACATCGACAGTTGATGAGTTACCTAAAATGTTAGGTTATGTTATGTTAAACTGTTGATAAATGTCGTGAAATATTACCAATTAAAGTACAAATTCGAAATTGTAGTTCTTTGTATTTAAGCGTTATAATATATAACAGAAAATTAATTAATATAAGACAGAAATACAGATCAGCCTACATCCATACATCCTGTTTTACGTTTAATAAATATTATTAAGTGATTCTGTGTGTTAATCATTTCCTTTTAATGTCATTGCAAGTACGTAAATCTCTAAATTGTTTTCCCCTCGTAAATACGTGCGCTTTAATCTAGAGATCGTGTTATTATTTAAATTAAGAAGGAAGGAGGTTATTAAGACACTATTATAGGTAAGTGGTAATTAAAACGAAAACATTCACCGTTGAATGCTTGTAACGTTTAACGCACAAGGACATAATAACGATGTTGTTACCCATCCATAGGAAAAGGATCACAACTAGATAATATATTACTCCTTATTTTTTGTTTTCTTCTTCCGGACGGTAAGGTATAGGTAGGCAACAGCAGTATAGGAGCCTTACATTTGCAGAATTGTAAATTGCGGCTTTTCTACGAATTTCTTACCGTATTACGTTCGGGTTCGGGTAAGCCTCGAGTCGTAAAACTTCAAATATTCACGACAGGTAACGCCGGAGCGTTTTTATTATCTTAACGGTATATCGACATGGCCACAGCACGATTTCGGATTTCTCTCTTTCCCGTCGACCTCCTTACGATCCCGAAGGCTATTTATTTACTCGGGAGGATTTCCTTTCGGTGGGACTTCAATTTTTCGACGCCTAATAATCCGACATCGGGCTAAATTAAGAGTTCAGTTTAAATTTTGTATGCAGGAGTTAGTCACATTGATATTTGACAGTTTGAATATCAATAATTAGATGTAAATACATATTTATTAACGAAATTTCGTTTTAACACAAATATATGTCGAAATGTCTTGTAAAAATATGATTTAGAGGTAAATATGTATTGGTTTAAATACGATAATAGCAAAAAATATGCATTTAATTTATTTAATACACGTTGACAGTGACAGAATTGTTCTTTTTTTAGATTACTCCGCCAAAAAAATAGTACAGATATAAATCTATTATTTATTAATTAAATTGATAAAATTTTCCTTCCTATTAAAGCACTACGGTTGCACTCGTGCTTTTAATCTGCGCTTATATTCGAAAAATTGTCTTTCGACACTTAATATTGATATATAAAGAACTATTTATTCTTAATGCATGACATATAAATTAGACACCACCGTTAGATATTCTTCCATTAGTGCCAACCTCTACATATAAAAATATATATTAATCTAGGTAACTGCCAAAATAATAAATATTTGTTCTTGTTAAAGTACAACTCACACTAAAACAATTTCCTAATTTATTCATCCACATTAATCTATCCTAATCTTTATAATTATAATAAATTCGATCCATTTAGTTGACGTATTCGCGTGCGACATTCAAGCTGAATATATTTCGAGAGAACTTAGCATTTTAAAGGAATGTCTTTAGAGCACGAACTGCCGAGACCAGAAAGATATTTTCGCTCTGCATATACGAGGTGAAAATTAAATATATTATGAGACCGTGTTGTACGTAATTAAGCTACAAATTTTCGCACGGCCGCCGATGTGGGTTCCTTTTTAATTCGTTACCGTCCTCCCCCAAAGATGGCCACGCTTCATAGCATGCAGCACATTAAAAGAGCCGCCACCTAGATAGGCTAGCTGGACGCTAACCCTAACGTTCCACATCCCCCTTTACCATATAAATCGCTACATAGAGATATAGGTTATGATTCCCTCGGGGTGAGCGTCCGGACCTCTACATTCAATTCGACCTAACTCTATCCTTTTCCGGCGAAGCCAAGGCAAAACCTTAACTATACCAGATGAGAAGGATTAAATGTTGGGAACTGGATGCTCTCTCGTCTTTGCCCGTGTGTGTGTGTGTGTGTGTGTGTGTATGGAGGAGAGAGCATTTAGATCTAACGTTCGAGTGTTTGTTTCATGCGGGCGGTTTGTGACAGCATCCCGCTGGTGTATTTGATGGGTTATTATTAATGCGAGACGTTACAGTATATCTATGAAATTAAATCGGATAGGATGGAATAACAGAGGAAATGCCATATAATTAAAGCGAGATTGGGACGTCACAATCTTGAAGTTGAATTTCGGCGGATTTCGTAATTTGTATCCGCTTAAGTGGATAAAGTTTCGAATAGTAGAACTTGTTAGTTATGTGTTTCAAATAAATATTCAATTTAAACCCGATTTAGTTAGTTTAGCACCAAAATCCCTGCGTTGGGACAATTTTTTTTTTTAAGTTTGAAACGCCTTGCTGTCACTATGTTTAATTATTTGACAGCAAAGTGTTAGGTTATGTTAGGATGAATGTTTGTTTACTACATATTCAGAACTACGTACTACCAACTGCAAAATGTTATTAACTGACGCACTCAAGCGCTTTAGTTTGAAATTGCTCACTTGCAAGTAGCAATCGCAATTAATTATTACTTATTACGAAGTATTTCTGACTTACATTGTTTGGTTCAACTAGAACGGCGCTCATAGCATTGTTTTCGATTGTTACAAAACTCGGAATTGTAAAATCAATTGCCAACAGCTGTCAGATGTATTTTGACAGTTATAATTCAAAAATATGAAGGAAAAATAACCTACTGCATTTATATCCTACCAATTGTCACTAATTTTCAAAAATATTTTGACAGTTACATCTGTTAAAACGACACAAAACAGCTGTATTCACATTTTGACAGGTGTCTAGAAGAATCGTAGCTGTTGCTTGTACCAAACAATGAAGACAAAAATTTTGAAACCGCTTTTATAATTTTGACATTTTTTTCATTTGTGAATTGTGAATTTGTGGTTTGACAGAAATGTTTTTGATAGTTTTTACCATCATAAGTGTAAAAAAAAATGGATTTACAATTTGACAGCTGTCAGATGTATTTTAACAGCTGTCACAATTAACAAATTTGAAAATACTGTTATAAATGTGAAAGGCTGACAGATTTTGGCAGCTATAATTGTGAAATACAAAAGAAATACTGTTTTACCAATTTAGTAATTGTCAGTTATTATTTAAAATGTATTTTGAAAGCTATCTGTGTAGAATTTGAAAAATAAAACATAAAAATTAACTTTTTACATTTTGATACCTGTTAGAAGTATTTTATCTGTTACACGTGCCAACATCATAAAAAAAATAAATGCTTTCATAGTTGTTAGTAGTTTTAGAAACATTATAATCCCGGCAAACGTTGAAACTGTGATAAATATCGCGGATACATTTGCAATTTGACACCTCTGACGAATCGTTTTATTGTTACGAGAATCGGAACTGCAAAAACGATTTTTATACCTGTCAAATGTGTTTTTTGACAGGTACGATTCTGAAATCTGAAAAATACGCTACAATTTACCGATTTTCAGAAATATTTTGACAGTTACACCCGCTAAAATCATACAAAACAGCTACTCTCACCTTTTGACAACATTCTAAAAAGGTATCGTAAGCGTTGCACGTGTCAAACAATATTTAGAATTTAACAGCTGTAAGATGTATTTTGACATAAGCTAGATTTTGACAGCTGTCAGATGTAATTTAACAGCTGTCACAATTATCAAATCAGAAAATACTGTCAGAAATGTAAAAGACTGACAGACTTTGGCAGCTATAATTGTGAAATCCGAAAGAAATACTGTTTTACCAATTTTGTAACTGTCAGTTATTATTTCAGATGTATTTTGAAATCAACTTTTTACATTTTGAAGTTTTACGTTTATTACGAGAATCAAAACTGGAAAAACGATTTTTACTCCTGTCAAATGTTTTTTTGACAGTTACGATTCTAAAATCAGAAAAAACGCTAAAATTTACCGATTTTCGGAAATATTTTGACAGTTACCCCCGCTAAAATCATACAAAACAACTACTGTCACCTTTTGACAACATTCTAAAAAGGTATCATAAGCGTTGCACGTGTCAAATGATAAAAACGTGAGTTTTGACAGTTGGAAGAATTTCGACAATTACAAACATCAAAATAATAAGAAAACGAGTGATTTTATAGTTTGACAGTTTTTCTTTAATAATATTTATAATTTGACAGCTGTCAGATGTATTTTAACATAAGCTAGATTTTGACAGCTATAATATTGAAATTGTCAGCCGTTATTTGATTGTTTTACCAAACTTAAAGTTGTAAAAACGATTTTAAAACTATCACATGTATTTTGACAGCTACAATTGTAAAACCAGCAAGAAAATAAAGCGTAAAAACTTTTTACATTTT
The DNA here is from genome assembly GCA_023690525.1 of Holotrichia oblita. Classification (NCBI taxonomy): domain Eukaryota; kingdom Metazoa; phylum Arthropoda; class Insecta; order Coleoptera; family Scarabaeidae; genus Holotrichia; species Holotrichia oblita. Next base: position 190,067,729 of record CM043017.1, read on the forward strand.
GACAGCTGTCGGAAGTATTTTAACTGTTATACGTGCCAACGCTACGCGTTTTATTGTTACGAGAATCGAAACTCCAAAAACGATTTTTACATCTGTCAAATGTGTTTTTTGACAGTTACGATTCTAAAATCAGAAAAAAACGCTAAAATTTACCGATTTTCAGAAATATTTTGACAGTTGCACCCGCTAAAATCATACACGTTTTGACAACATTCTAAAAAGGTATTATCCTAAGTATTGCACGTGTCAAACGATAAAAAAACATAAGTTTTTACAGTTGATCGGAAGAATTTTGACAATTACCACCATCAAAATAATAAGAAAACGAGTGGTCTTATAGTTTGACAATTTTTCTTTAATAATATTTATAATTTGACAGCTGTCAGATGCATTTTTACATAAGCTAGATTTTGACAACTATAATAGTGAAATTGTCAGCCTTTATTTGATTGTTTTACCAAAATTAAAGTTTTAAAAACAATTTTAAAGCTATCATAGGTATTTTGACAGCTACAATTGTAAAACCTGAATCCATAAAAACTAGCTTTTCAAATTTTGACAGCTGTCAGAAGTATTTTAGCTGTTACATGTACCAGCATCGGTAAAAAACGAGTGCTCAAGACTGGAGACGCCTTCAGCGCTTGCAAAATTTATGTTGGCATCACTGAGGAATTGCTAGCACGTCACCTTGCTTTATACACTAAGTACTGTCATTTTGACGTTATAGGTTATGTTCTTTGCGATGTGACAGCTGTTAGAAATAGTTTTCATAGTTACAACTGTCAAAATGTGACAAGTAACTGTTTTTATAATTTTAAATTGTTGATAAATAGGCAACATCATGCACACGTCTTTGCTGTATCCGATATTTCGAAACAAGCGTACAAACAGGTTCAAATTTAAATAAATTTTAGTTCCATTTATTCGTTTATTTCGTTATTAGATACTTGTGATTGCATTTTTGAATCAGCATGTTGCAAGATATTATCATATTCTAATTAACTGTCAGATATCTATATTTTCGTTTCGTTTCGTTTACAGATCTCAACATTACGACAGTTTACAACAAGCAGCCGATAGCCAGCAGAAACAACCGTTAAAAGATACTACCAACACCAACGCAACCGCCAAACACAAACTCAACAATAACGAAGAGGATCAACGAAACAACCACCAGGAACCGGAATCGACGCAAAAGGACGCGAATGACAATCAACAACAGCAACAGAGCGTCCAACAGCAGCAGCAGCAACAACAAGGCAGCAGATCGTTACAGTGTTTAGAGACTTTAGCGCAGAAAGCGGGCATCCACGACCTATCGATCGACGACTGCAAGTATGACATCGCGAATACTCTGTTGAACTTGGACAGGGGTCACGATAATCACAAGCAGCAGCAGGAATACAGGACGGCCGAAGATACGATGAGCGAGATAAAGAATCAACAGTTGGTCGACGCCAACGCCCAGGCGCAAGCGCAAGCACAGGCACAAGCTCAGGCGCAGGCGCAAGCGCAAGTCGTACAGCAGCAACAGGCTATGCAACAGGTTGCACTACAGCAAGCTGATCAGCAGGCTTTGGTACCGGCGCAGAGTCCCCAGCATTTGCAACAAGTCGCCGTGGCATCCTCAGGTATCTAACTCACGTTTGACAATTATTTTTGATTGACACTGTATGTTTAATTATTTGACAACAAGATGACAGATTAGGTTAGATTAGGATTAATGCTGTTTATTATTAATTTGCGTGTTTATTGTGTGTGGTGTGGGTGTGTTTATATTTCTGTGTGATTGGCAACGCTTCTATTACACAAAAGGGTTTAAGGGCCAACGTCCAACCCTAGCAATGAGATGGAAGATTTTCGTCTTTGTTTGAATGCTAGCTGCAAAATTTTGCAAATTAAACGTCTGTTATGTTCGTCTTGAAAGGCAACCTGCTTTTTGTAGGTCTATCCTTATATCATTTCTTCCAGTCTTGGCCGGCTATATTTTCAGCTAGTTTTGTTTCATTTTCTGTCTTTTTCTCTTTAATAGTATGCACAAGAGGTGTGTGGGATGGTCGTTTTGGTAAACTATGTCAGATTTTTTTTTTAATATAGTAAATGTTAGCTCTAACAGTTTATCTGTAAATCCTGTCCATCAAGTATCTAGATATTCACAAAAAGAGAAAAAAGAATTACTGTGACACAACCACACAACATTTATGTTTATAATTCATATATGGGCGGCGTAGTAATCTAACCGATGTAGCAAAAAGCGAGGACGACGAAGGTGTCCAAGGTCGAATGCACCAGGTTGGCAACGCCAGATTTCATTTGGCGAGACTGCAATATTGCCTGCTTTGACTGGCTAACTTCATTCTTATTATATTTATAGGTTGTCAAAAATGAAAATCTTATGTCAAGATTATCCATCACTAAATTGATAACTTTGTTTTCAGAAAAACCAAATACTGATCATTGATCATCATTAAATTTACGAAATAAACGCAAAAGCTGAGAGAATCAGTAACAAAAACGTAAATATAATAATGCCAGTGAAAACTGACAGTTGTAGAAGCATAGTAGGAGGGTTTAATTTAAACTTAAACCTGTCCAACATATAAAAATAAAACTATTTTTCATCGAAGCAGGGATTTTTGAGTTGGACACGTATGTTAATTTAATAGTTGTCAATCATACATATTTTCGTATAAATAAATGTTTACTTCATACCTACGTAACTTTCTAAATTTGAATTTTATGGGGCAGCACTGCCCTCCACCAATTCGGCGAGCCTAGCATTGAAAATTTGTAGTATATTGGTTTGTAACTCGACTAAAAGGCGGGAATATTAAATCAGCTTTAAAATAAAATTTTTTCTCTACCGAATATATTCCAACGATATATTTCCTATACCATTCGAAATGTATAAAATTATGTTAGATAATTGAAGCTCTTTGTCTTTAATATAATGGCAAAAAGTTAAGAGAGGTTACAATACTACGGTTTTATTTCTGCAAGATTTATTACACAGCTCGTGCATACAAGAATTATTTTGGCTAAACTTCCGAATGTCGACCACTGAATTAGCAATTTAACGGAAAGTACAGGTTTTACTAAGTCCAAAACGACCCCCTTTTTCTTGCGGGGATCAGTCTAAGATACCTAAAAATCGTTCTAAAAAGTGTTATTTCTAGGTTATGTTTCGCTAGTGTTTTGACATTTCGGCGAGGATTTTAAGTTGATATCCAGTCAGAATTACGAAATATCGAGCGGCAATTTTGAAATGTCGTTCGGGAATAAAAAATAGTCATTTATATTTTGTAGAATCTTTTAATAGTATTAATTAAGAGTCCGCTATGGCGTGTGGCAGGTTGCCTAGTTTTAGCCAATTTTATTTCACAAATTACTTGAAAGAAAGACGAAATTTAATTTTTTTTTATACATTAATTACCATTTATAAAATAGAGCTACAGAACGAGTTTTTGATATAATGCAATAATTAAAAAGTGAAAGAGGTATTCGCAGAAAAACTAAAAAAACGCTCTGTAGAAAAATTTCTTAATTCATTCTGTATGTTTTGGCCAAATTTGAGAGAAGTTTAAAAACAAACGAAAGAGAAAAACGTGAAATAAAAATTAAAATTACATCACCCATAATGTGGCGGACTCTGCCGGAAAAATATATGAAAATGAAGTACTGATTTACATGGCAACACCGCAAGTCAGTGTTTACTGAGTTGCCTAGGCACCGCAACAATGAATTGTCAATAATAATAATCAAATATATTTATAAAAAGTGGAAATTGCACACGATCGCATATTTACACCACGTTTCTATGCAGATTGATGCAGATGTATACCTAGTGTCTTGTGTAGTAGTGGAAGTATCTTTGTTGGATTCAAATCAGGCAATACAAGTTGCTAAACTTATTGCCGTTGCCGTTTGTAATTAAAATTATTTTAAGTACATACTGTTAGTGTATTTACTACTCCACTAGAACTGTTTAGTAGGTTAAAATGATAAAATTATAAGCATTACACAAGCAGACTTCCGCATGTAGACCACCGAATTGACTACCTATTCATATGTAATTTACTGGAAAGTTGATCTTTTACTGAGTTCAACACGGCCCTCCTTTTTTTGCGGAGATCAGTCTAAGATACCTAAAAATGATCTAAAAAGTGCTATTTCTAGGTTATGTTTACGATTGCTTTGACATTTCCCTAAGGATTTTCAGTTGGTAATAATACTATATCCAATAAGAATTATGAAATGTCAAGCAGCAATTTTGAAACGTCAGGAATATAAAAAATAATCGTTTATATTTTGTAGTATTGTTTAACAAATCATTAATTATTTATTGTTAATTTATATAAACTAAATGTCTTGAATATAGGGGTGAGGAGATGACAGTTACCGTGAATTGGCAGGTAAAAGAAAATTATAGTACGATTACAATACAATTTTGTTGATTCGAATAGCTGTTTTTCCACTTAATTATGATATATTTTCTGAAATATATGTTTCTTTCTGTATTTCACAATATAGTAATTTCCAAATTGTGTTGCTTTCTTATTTTATGTCTATTTCCCAAGTAACAGTATTCTACTGATATAGATATAAGTAATGTGTAGTACATTGGTGGATCATAGTGGAGTATTTCCTAATACTATCCAAATCGAAAATGAAAATTCGATTTTTTTTTGTAATGTAATGAAATTAACATATTTCTTAAGTTATTTAATTTCTTAGATAGATAATTTTGAGTAAACGTTTAAAATAATAATAATTTACTGCTTACAGCAGAATAATAGTAAAATGTTACATTCCCAGCAAACAAAATTCAAATTTCGCGCAATTATTTTTAGTAGCTTCAACGCTGAAACATGAAATGACCTATAAATTTGTTTCAGATTAATAGTTCTTTTTATACGATTATGTTGTAGTTACTAAAAATAATTGCGGGAAATTTGAATTTTGTTTGCTGGGTTATTGGCCCTAAAAATTCAAAACTTTGCCGACCTTGTGTAGTTATTATCAAGCGTTAGAAGTTTTTTTTATAAGGAGTATATCGAGGATAACAAAAGGCAACACATCGGGTGTATATTTGATATTACAAATAACTACAGATATTAAAACATAATAAGTTATGTTGTTGTAAAGATTTCTTTATGAAGTTTGACAGATGTACTATTTAATTTCATAATGAGTATGTTACGCTTTCAGACCTCGACTAAATTCATTACACATACAAAAATAATTATGAAATAATATGCACTTATTACGATACTATGCACATAGTATATAAAAATTTGTACATAGTTGCCAGATCCACTTTACCTACAGATAGACAACTCTAAATACTAACATAACATTTTAATCTAGACGTACGTTACTACCGCACGATATTAAGTAAAAGAGAACGTTGCTAAAACGTATGTCGTGCAAAATACTTCCGATTATCTCCTATCCTTATAGAACTTTATTGTCTCTGTCTTAGAAAAGTTGATCAGCTGGTATAGCGGACTCTTAATAGATTTCAGCAATTAAAAAACATATCTCCTCAATTAATAAATATTAATTTACAAATTTAATTATTGTGTACTACGCGTAAATACATAATTATTTTAAAAATAAATTTTATGCATTAACATCAAATTTCACTGTGTAAATTTAATAAAAGACAAAAGATGTTTTTTAGTCACTGAAATATACTTAAGGTGGGCACAATACCATAGACGATTCGTAACAGATGATCACGTAAAAAAATGGCCGATTTAAAACATCTAGCAGTATACTTATAGAGGACTCTACTAATATCAATCTCAAGAAATATATTAAATTAGCTAAAATCAGTTTCGAAATATACATCGCTGCTTCCAAGGTTGCGTACCTATCAGGTAATAGAAAATGTTGAGAATGTAATCGTACGATGTGTACGGCCTTCGCGTATTACCTATAGATACCATAAACTTGTTGCAATTATAAATATCTACAATATAATCGATGGTTTTAGCCGTTTTTTGATACTGTATTTTGTTAAACCACTTAATTTAATTTAATTAAGTAGTTTAACAAAGTAAATATTATTTCTTTTATTTTACAATATTTGTACTTCACATTTTCATTACATGGATCTAACGTAAGTGTAGAATATAAACTATTGATATCAAGCTGTAAGAAATGACCGGTTTTGTACTTCCAGCAAAAGAATGCAAATATCTGGTTTAGACTACGTTTTACAAGAAATGTGTATTATGCATATGCTATGTATGTACAGTCGAATTTTTGGATCTTGTCCGTTGCGCCATTAACAGCGTAATTAAACACAGATATACGTAAAATATTCATCACCGCCATTTAACGTACATTATAGAGAAATGTCAACATGACATGTCGATTCATACTGATATTACTCATGACGTAACGAACAAGATCTAAAAATTCGACTATGGATAATTTTATATTTCACCTATGTTAAAATTTACCGAAAGCATTAAAGGAGGGAAAATACAACATTCTGTATTGCCTTTCTCTCAATCTACTAAAGCAAATGTGCGCAGATACGGGCAGAACTTTTTTTTTTATTAGGAACAAAATAAATAACTCTGCCAAATTAAATTTATTTATTATTTTATATTTAAATAGCATACATTGGATATACGTATGTATGTCTGCCATATAATGACCAACACATATGTATGTAAAATAATCTACTCTCAACGTAATTTTCTTTGATATCTTGAGTGATGGCACAGCCCTACTTTTTAAGGAGAGACGATTACTTGGGCTAAACTTCCGAATGTCGACCACTGAATTGGCAATTTAACGGAAAGTACAAGTTTTACTGAGTCCAAAACAGCCCCCCTTTTCTTGCGGAGATCAGTCTAAGATACCTAAAAATCGTTCTAAAAAGTGTTATTTCTAGGTTATGTTTCGCTAGTGTTTTGACATTTCTGCGACGATTTTCAGTTGATATCCAGTCAGAATTACGAAATATCGAGCGGCAATTTTAAAAACTTCGTTCATGAATATAAAAATAATAATCATTTTTATTTACAGTATCTTTTAATAGAATTAATTGATAGATTTCAGCAATTAAAAAACATATCTCCTCTTGCATTTTATTAAATTCAGTGCAAATACATTATATAAAATAGGAACGTATCTAAAGAATATTAGCTTCTTTAAATTTAGTCAAAATAATAACTAAATATTCATAATTTTCTTCTTAATATTAATTTACACATTTAATTATTGTGTACGACGCGTAAATAATTATTTTAAAAATTAATTTTATGCATTAACATCAAATTTCACTGTGTAAATATAATAAAAGACAAAAGAAGATGTGTTTTTTAGTCACTGAAATATACTTAAGTATTATGTAATTGTATTAAAAGATACTGCAAAATAAAAATGATTATTATTTTTATATTCATGAACGAAGTTTTTAAAATTGCCGCTCGATATTTCGTAATTCTGACTGGATATCAACTGAAAATCGTCGCAGAAATGTCAAAACACTAGCGAAACATAACCTAGAAATAACACTTTTTACAACGATTTTTAGGTATCTTAGACTGATCTCCGCAAAAAAAGGGGGGCCGTTTTGGACTCAGTAAAACCTGTACTTTCCGTTAAATTGCCTATAAATTGCCAATTCAGTGGTCGACATTCGGAAGTCTTACCATTACTTAACTTTCGTATGTCGACCACTGAATTGGCAATTTATTTGCAGTTTAACGGAAAGTACAGGTTTTACTGAGTCCAAAACAGCCTCCCTTTTCTTGCGGAGATTAGTCTAAGACACCTAAAAATCGTTCTAAAAAGTGTTATTACTAGGTTATGTTTCACTATTATTTCGACATTTCTGCAGGATTTTCAGTTGATACCAGTCAGAATTACGAAATATCGGGCGGCAATTTTAAAAAACTTTGTTCAGGAATATAAAAATAACAATCATTTTTTATTTTGCAGTATCTTTTAATACAATTAATAAGTATATTTCAGTGACTAAAAAACAGTTCTTCTTTTGTGTTTTATTAAATTTACCTACACAGTAAAATTTGATGTTAAGGAATAAAATTTATTTTTAAACTAATTATTTACGTGCTATTAATTACAATTAAAATTAAACTAATTCTCTAGATACGTTCCACACGTTAAGATTAATTCATTTCTTTACATTCTTATAGGTATACAATTTTTGATATTTTACCGTTTTATTAACCACTGTTATAAAACTATTTGACAACAACTTTCATACTCTATACATATTAAACTATAACTATTGAATTGTTCGCAATTAAATATAAAATATAGAAGGCTGCACTATTGTCCATTCCAAATAAGAATGCAGCAGATGACGCTACAATCGGAGCACATATCACACCAGAACAAGTTTGTGATTTGCAAAAATCGCGGTAAATTTAAAATTTGTTTTTGATTGATAATTGACTCTCCACTATGTAGAATAACATCTTTACGAACACTAATAAAACACATTTGATTCGTCCAATTTGTCATATTTCATTTGACATATCCGTTTCTTTGGCGGCGTTTCCAGTTAACTCTATATCTCCGATGGTGTCTTTAAACAGTTTTGTTTTTGCTAATCCCATTTTCATTTACTGTCCGATGAAACCTTTGCCCACTTGTTACATGCCGGCACCTTGCATTTTTTGAGGGACCTGTGAGAGCAGCATCAGCCATAATTACATATTCACGTATTGACGTTTATCAAAACCGTAAGATGTATAAATAAGAAAATTTTAGCAAAACTGTTCAAATAGTACCTTCAATGAAGTGAATATTATGAGATGTGATGTGACAACTGTCACTGTCAGTGTATTTTAACAGCTAAATCTTTATTTTCCGAAAAAATAATACAAAATTGATCTGAAAATTGAAGTACAAACATGATAGATGGAATAATGAATAGTTAGAAATAAATTCCAAATTCCAGCAAGAATATATTTTTTCTCATACTAGCTGCAGCTTCTGGGTCTACAATATGACATTTATTGTATATCTGTAGTGTATAATAAAGTATCTATCCATCTATCTTTTCAGAATCTCTAAAAAAAAAACATTTTGTATGATGAATCAAGATGAAATGGATAAAGAAAACAGTAAAGTCCAATAATCGCAATAGAACACAAACGACGCTCACATAATATAACCTTTTTGATGTTTCTGACATTTAAGCAATTTTGACAAATTGTTCTTGTGTAAATGTGCACTAGTTTTTAACGTGAATTTGACGCTTTTTATTAATGAATTCATATTTTGCCCATTTTAATTAAAAAAACTACAAAATAGACACAAAATGGAACCAATTATATCAAATATGGCAGAAATAAAACAAAAAAAAATTATCGGTTAGTATTTTAATAAATTATTAAAGAATTAAAGAGACTTCTAGCGCCATCTAATGTGTCTTTCACTAATAAGCAACTAATGCTTATCAAAGATAAAAAAATTCCTCCAATTGCCTCGTGCCACGAACGTGATTATCTGTGATAAATTATCGGAGTGCTTTTTAGAAACGATGAATTTTTATTTTTTATATTATTTGTTAGTGTGATCTGAATATAACTGCAGCTTAAATCTAAAATGGTATAATATAGGTTATGTTTAACCACGTGAATGCATTTTTATAGTCGAGTTGTCTGAATCCTAACGTGATTATAGGAGCACAATGTATACAAGCGAACACGTCCATGGGTCCGCCCCAGCATACGGTCTCGATGCACCAGCAGGTGGCGGCGCAAGGGGGCCAAGTACTGCAGACCCAAGGCGGGCAAGTCCTGGCCGCCGCCCAAACCAACAACACGACGATAACGACGATGTCGCCGTTACAGCAGGCCCAGGCTACGACACACCCGCAACAGATCAGCACCGATTGGGGCCATTCCAGGGTGAGTTCGTCGTCGTCGTCGTCGTCGCCGTCCGAACTCTCCTCCATCTTAATCGTTTTTATTACGTATTATTACAGGTGCAGGTCATACAGCAACCCTTGCAGAATCCCACGTACCTGCAGCACTTGTACAACGGTCAAGGACAACTGCTGGTGCCCGGTAACATACAGTTACATCCAGGAATTAATCCGCAGCAAATACAGGTAAAACCACTTAGCTTATTACAGCGTTTTAAAACTATCTAATATACAGGGTGATACATAATTATCGTCAACTGAGATTTTAATCAGAAATACAGGATGATAAGAAGCACATTTTAATTTTTCTTGTTTAATTATACACGGTGATTCAAAAAAAGTATACTAACACTAAAAATAAGTTGCCAATTTCGAGAAAATTGTTTTTTTACGGAAATGTGACTTGGAAGATCCGGATTTACAACACTTTATTTTGACATATCATACTTCTAATAAACCAGTAGAGGTTTTTGATATTTGATTTATGATTTTTTGAATAGGAGGCCATGTTGTTTGAAAAATGACATATGTTCGTCTAATTCGCGGCTGTCATTAAACGAAAGTAGATAGAGGGCGCTGGAAGACAATTTTTGCTCCCGAAGAACGTAGTACGTCAGTTGACTTTTAATGCATAACCTATATGTGTAATGTAAACAAGAGATTTGGCGACACTGCGTGACGCAAATATCACGTGTATTGATGACGTGTCTCGTCTGTTATCGTAAAAAGACTATAATATGAAGATTGAATGAAATGTAAATCATTTGCGTGCGTAAAATATAGTAATGGTCCCAAAATTGAGCCACGAGGCACTCCCTGTGTTGAATTAACTGTATCACTTAGAAAATATTGACTTATTTTATTTGTTGACGTCCTCGAATTCCAAATCAGCCCTTTCTCTCCTTAACCCTCCCCCGCCTCTCCCTCCTCCCTTACCCGTCACCCCTCTTCTCACCCTTCCAATCAACAAACACAACCAAAGCCTCGCGGATAGTCCAAGATCCAAGAGAGCATTTCATCAGTGCATTTGTTTGAATCGACCGACCCCCATTTTGATCCAAACATAGCTGATAACGCGAAGCGATGGAACCGCGAAAATTCTTTAAAAACCTTATTTTTCGTGGTGTGAGGTCTGGAGAGCGCGGAGGTCAGAGTCGATAGCACCTCTTTGCCCAATCCATCTATTGGTCGGATTCACATCGACATAAGCTCTCACATCACGGTGATAGTGGGGAGGGTGGGGCTCCATCTTGCCGAAAATAATTGTCCTCTTCGTCCGCGAACTGTTCACGAATACTAGACGGCAAGTTCGAGTAAACGGCAATCCACACCACGCGATGTAAGTCTTGGTAAATTTGAACGTTCTTCTTCTTTAACATGAAGGTTCATCGTGGTGTCCAGTAGCTGTGATTGTGGCGATCAACACTCGCAAAACTCCACACCCTCCGATCACAGTTCTGGTCTCTCAGAACGCTGTTAATGGTGAATTTCGTAAGCGGATTTCTTTGAAACTCCCTTGAATATATTGCGAACAACAGAGGTCCCAATACACTACCCTGCGGAACGCCTGATGTAATGAACCGATAGTACATTTTTCCCCCTAGAATTGCAACTTTGATATGTTGTACTTTTTTTTTTTTTTTGAATGACCCTGTACAACTGTAAAATAATTTTGAAATCTCCTTATAATCCTGTGTACCCGATTGAAACCTGAAACTGATAACGAAGGTGATGACGAATCTCCTCGTATGCTAACAACGGCACAAGGAAAGCAGATTCTAATGCCTCTTGGTTTTCTTATTTGTGTGGCTCGGCTGCAATTCCAGGACGCGTCTTGTCATTACTCGTGAGGGATCCACACATTGTCCCTATTTCTTTAGTTTGTCTCCTTTAAGGACAGTATTCTAGTTATAAACGACCTCATCTTGTCCCAATTGTTCTCCGCTTCGATCATAGTTCTAATTTGCCGATTCCATTGCGACGTTCGAAACGAAATTTATGAACATTTGATTTTATAAACTTTCGTTTTTATATTTAATGGTTTTTTGATTGAAAAACTTAACTCTTAATTGACTGCCTTTTTTTCTGAGTGTACTAGATCTCGAATCAAAGCCTTACTTCACACCGCCACGGACCCCATTTTGTTCCATTGTCGTTGCCAAATTGTTAACGTCTTAACTTCCCTATATTTTGCTTTTGTTAACGAAGATCGTTTCCCTTTGCAACGGAAGATTCTCTGCTGTTCTTCCGCTTCAAGAGAGATCGGTGGAATCACCTGTACCGCACACCTCGACACTCCTCTTCTTTTTACCTCCGGGACTCCCCATATTTGGCAGAATTTTCGGCTGAACTGTTTTCGAGTCAAGAAAAAATATTTTGATACAAGTGGATACAGGGTGTCCGGTCAGTGTGGTTTAGAAAAGATCCAACTGCTGTCAAATCCAATGTTCAATTTAAAGTTTTTTTTTTTGTTGAAGTTGGTAGCATAAAAATTAGCACATCCCCTCCTCCCCCTCCTGCACCCCCGCTCTTCTCTCTCTCCAGAATTGCAACTTAATTGCAAGAAAAATCGCTGAGGCTCAACTGCGCATGCTCTCCATCAAGAATTATTACATATTACCGACTAAAAGATTACACAATATCATTATCTTCGAATTTAGAAACGTATTAATAGAATGGGACCAATAACAGATCCCTGCGGCACACCCATATTTACAAGTGATTCTATTCGATTAAAAATTTGGTACATGCTGAAATCTTCCGTGTAAAAAAATTTTAATATGATATATAATACAGGATGTTCCATTAAAAATAACCCAACATTGATAGGTTGTACTTTTTTTCGAATCACTCTGTATATCTTTTATACCCTTAAACTGATTTTTTTTTGATGCTGTGCAGGTGATAACGAAACCGTTTCAAGGGAATCAATTAGCTCCGCATATGCTGACGACGGCCCAAGGAAAGCAGGTCCTACAAGGTAGCCAAGCAGGTGAGATAGAACCTAACAAAAAAAAAATCACAATTCCTCAATAACCCTCTCGTAATTTACAGCGACCTTTCCCGGATACACGACGATCCCGACGATACCGACGACGCAAAACCAACAGACCCTGGTCTTCAGCCAATTAGGCGTCATCAGTTCCCAGCCGAACATCATCCCGACGCATTCGGCTCCGGGAACGGCCATCGCCCAGCAGAAACCGCAAGAGATGCATAAGGTAGGCGAATATCCCCTTTAACGAGTAGCACGTCTTTATAGTTGAAGTTGAACATTTCTAGGTGATGGGCGGACAGAAAGTGATACAGAAAGTGACTAGCAATGGAGGGGCTGTAACGGTCGCCCCGCAACAGCAGGGGCAATGCGTTCAGGTGTCGCAAGCAATGCTAGGAACACAACCCACAGCTCAAATCATAAGTCCCATACAAGTATGTAAACACTTAACACAAGACACGCTAAAAAACATTTAACATTTTAGGTACACACCTTCATTCACTATATATTTAAATTTTCAAAAACCTCTTCATTGTTAGCGCACTTTCTTATTATAGGAAAATGTCTTAATGTTGAATAAGTTTTGAAAATTTAAATTCGTACGGTTCAGTTTTATTTATGTTTGTTTCGATGTTGTTTCCAGCCGAACGGGCAACCGATGCAGTTCGCTCCGTGGCAGTTTCCTCAAGTTTGGACGACGAATGGTCTCCAATCGTCTACGCTGCTCGCAGCGCCGAATCCGATCTTCATCAGGGGTACACAACCCGATGGTACTCCCGGCATGTTTATACAGCAGAGTCCGCAAGCCACCACGATACAGACTCAACAAAATCGTAAGTTGAATTGCAGGAATTAACCTTTCCTCCTCCTGTTGATGGCCTAAAAGGACTGAAACGTCATCTCAGAAAAATTTGGACCTCATTAGCTAGGAGATTAAAAAAATGGGATTAAAAACGTGTTTTTTTAGGTTTTCTCTCCAAACAAAACCAACTAAAGTTGTTAGGGGGTAAAATAGAATAACTGGATTTTTCAATTGTTTTCAAAAAAAATCTCGTACGTCATTTGTCACCGATACATTCTTTTTTTTTAGTTTGATAACAACCGCGGACTTTAGAAACTTTGTTAACTTCAAACCTGCCCTCTATCTAATCTATGGTTAGAGTTTAAAACGAATCACCCTGTATATGTTAGGTATAAACTTTGATGGTGTATTTCGTAGCATTTCCGTCGTTCGACTTCCTGCATAGAGAGGGCAGAGCGAACACGCTTCCTCTGTGTGACGTCCTATCCCATCGTAACTCATGGGAAAACGCATTTAAGTAGTAACCGGAGGAAGCATATTGTGACAGAAAAATCAGATGGTTCAACTAATGCCCACCGGATGGCGTTAGATGCATGAAAATTCGCCCAAATATCCCAGGCAAACGATCACACCGCATTTAATGCGGCATTAAATGAATGAATCAATGAAATTCTACTTAGTGGTCAGCCAATTATCAATCAATCGCAATTTTTGCAAATCACAACTTTGTTCCTTTGTGGTATGGGCTCCGATTGTGTAGTTCCATCTGCTTCATTCTTATTTGGAATGGACATATATCGACTGCCCAAGTTTTTTCTTCTTTTTTTTTTGTAAATCTAAATCTGTTAACAGTTCATTAATATAAATTGTAAATAGTGTTGGTCCAACGATAGATCCTTGCGGGACTCCTCTTTGCGAAAGCTCAGCTTTTATACTTACTATTCGGGGAAATACCTATTTCTTGAAAGAACATTGCAGATGGCAGCAGTTATTTTATGCCGTCAATGTAGAAAATGATAGAAAATCACAGACTGAACTGAAGTTTAAATCATGTTGACGCACGAAAACTTTTTTTAATTTTCATAATTTTTTATTTTAATAAAATCGTGAGATCGTGAGACCGGCAACAAAATCGTGAGAACTCGCGATAAATCGCTGCCTTTACGCCACACATTAAGAACGACCAGTTTCTCCCACCCCCCCTCGGCTACCATCGCGACGGCATGTTCCACCCATCGCATCCGCTCAGTAAAAAATGCGACGCTAGCTAAAGTCGAAACTCGCTGCATAGACTCGTCTATAAGAAACCTTGATGCTCTGCAAATTTTGTGGATGTATCTTCACAAGTTCAGATTATACAGGGTGTGCTCTTCAATTTAAAAAAAAAACAGCTGAATGGCAGGTACTGAGGTTTCAGTTCACCGTTAACACTTTTTGTTGCCTTCTTTCTTCTTGTTTTTCTTTTTGTTGTTGTTGTTGTAGACGAACACTTTTTTTTGTTCACCCTGTATATGCACATTAATCATTGTACTGTTTGTCCTTCATCGGCATTAATTCAAATATGCTACGATCTTCTTCATAGCTAAAGGAAACTCCCCCTCCCCACCCCTCCCTCCTCTCTAGATTATCCTAAACAAAAAAGGCGAAAAGAGTTAAGTTTGACAGCGACATCCTACACCCCCCCCTCCACCCCGTCCACCATTTTCTCAAATTGGTCTAATTCTGAATAATGCCGCGTTTTAGAATCAAAACTATTTTTCTCGCTTTTTTTTTGTTAAATTAAAATTTTGACATTCCGATTTAAACTTGGATGAGTTTGGGGGAAAAAAAGACGAAAAACGTAAATTTTGACAGCTCCCCCCCCACCAACATTTTCTTGGAAAATTGAAATTTTGAATTTCTGTTCTAAATTTCAATCGTGCTCCAACCCCCCCTCCTCTCCTCCCACCTCCCCCTATATCGTCCTAGACAAAAAAATAAGGCGAAAAGAGTTAAGTTTGACGGCGACTTCCCCTCCCCAACATTTTCTCACTCGTCAAATTGAAATTTTGAAAATTGTTCTAATTCTGAATATTGTCCCCCTCCCTCTGCGCCCCTGAAATTTCATTTTTTCAAAGCCTTTTCCAACGTTTCGGAATCAAACTTTTTTTTCCTTTTTTTTTTGTAAAATTAAAATTTTGAAATTCCGATTTAAAAATTTTGACAGTTAAATTCTTCTCCCCCCATTTTTTTGTAAAATTAAAATGTTGACATTCCGATTTAATCTTGGATAAGTTGCAAAAAAAGGTTAAAAACTTGAATTTTGACAGCTCTTCCCCCCAATTTTTTTTCGAAATCAAAACTTTCTTTTTTTTTTGTAAAATTAAAATTTTGAAATTCCGATTTAGACTTTTGGATGTGTTGAAAAAAAAAGGTGAAAAACTTAAATTTTGACAGCTATACCCCGTTCCCCCCAAAAATTTTTTTTTCGAAATCAAAACCCTTTTTACACTTTTTCTTTGTAAAATTAAAATTTTGACAGTCTGATTTAAACTTGGAAAGCTAAAACAAAAAAGCCAAAAACTTAAATTTTGACATCTACAGCCCTTTCCCCCCAAAAATTTTTTTCGGAATCAAAACTTTTTCACTTTTTTTTTGTAAAATTAAAATTTTGACATTCCGATTTATACTTGGAAAAAATAAAAAAAAACTTGAATTTTGACAGCTACACCCCGTTCCCCCCAAATTTTTTTTTTCTCGAAATCAAAACACCACTTTTTTTGTAAAATTAAAATTTCGACATTCCGATTTAAAGTTGGATAATGTAAAAAAGGCGAATAACTTAAATTTTGACATCTATACCAATTTTTTTTTCAGATTATACAGGGTGTGTTCTTAAATTGTTTCCAGAACTAAGGTTTCGGTTCACCGTTAAGGCTTGTCTTCTTTCTTCTTGTTTTTATTTGTTTTTGTAAACAAACATTTTTTTGTTCACCCTGTATATGCGCATTAATCATTGTACTAATTGTCCTTCATCAGCATTAATTATGAAAGCTGCCAATTTGGTTTGATTGGAGAGGAGTTGGTTTTGGAAGTAGCTCATCCGGTTTTGAGCTAATTTCGAAACCAGCCCCCTCTCCCTCCAAGATAAGTTTTACTATAATTATACAGGGTGATACAAAAAATGTTATATACAGGGTGTTACAAAAAATGAAAGTTAATTCATTGATCCTCGGACATTTTTTACACCACATTCTATTTAAATGCTTCGCTTTCAATATACAAGGTGTCAAAATTGATTTATTGTGCGATTTCTATCTAAAGAACGCAGAGAACCGATTGGGAAAGATAGGGGGTGTGGTACCCTTCGGCTCCCTTTTTTTTTTTTCCTGGTAAACTGATTATTATGAGCTATTTCAATACACACCTGATATATTAATTGAATAAATTTTTTAAAACTTTATCACCCTGTATATTGAGAAAACAGGAAGTGACATAAGGAAAGTATGGTTGACGGATCGGTCTGTGGCTCTTGGTGTTTCGATCTCCTCTGTATATTAAATTGAAATATAATTAAAAATTAACTCGATTTTTTTTTAGCTACTTTAGCAGCACCTGGTACAATGCAACAGATCGGAGCGAAACCGCGTCCAACAAACGAGAACATCCAACCGAAACAGCCGACGAGTCGACCATTGAATATCCTACCATCGAACGCTGCCAATATCCGACCAGCCAGTTCTGTATCAACCCAGACTATTGGAGCTCAAGCCCAGGTAAGATTAAATTTTAATTATTTCGTTTTAAATAAGATTGGAAGTAGAAATTGTTGGTATTATCCATATCCGATATAATACTGAAATTTCACAGATTTCCTAGAATAAACCGTAAAAGAGAGACCTCTGTGTGTTCGATGCGAAATTAATAATCAACACTTCGTTCCCCTCTCTACATCTATTACAATATCCGATCTGGATCTGAATCTATTATAATATAATGTTGGTAACGCAAAGGAAACCGGTTTCAATGTTTCTGGTTTGAGGGATTTTGTAATGAATTCATCGATTTACTTCTTCGCTTAACTTCCCTTCGTTATCGACCAACATGTTCTTTCGTAAAATGCAACTAAACAAACAAGTTTCGATATTTGGCCGGCTGCTGCTGCTTCTTCTTCTTCCACTTTCTACGATAGTAACATTATGGGAAAGTGTTAAGTCGTCATATTAACGGCGTCGGCTGATCCTTTCTTGGTTGGAATCTAGAGAACGTGGAGGATTTCACGATGGAATCGCAAAGACGAATTCTTAATAATTCTTCACTGAAGTACAACTTTAAAGGAGGATTAAGATTGTTGTCGCATCCCCTGCTTGGTGATGAGGACAGCCATTCCTCTTGGATAAACTGATGTCTACCTGATATAATTTGAATTATAAATAAATAAATAAATACATAAATAAATAAATAAAATATTAAAACATAATATTCATATTAATAAGGGTCCTGTGTCCCCCTGGGCGGTCAGGCCGAAACCACTATTGTGGCGACGGTGTGGGCGTGCAAGAGGTCACGGGGGGTGCGTGGTTAGGGTGCGCAAAAAAACTAAAATAAACAGTTGTACAAATAAATAATAATAAAAAATATGAATCAAAAATAAATGAAAACAAAACAAAATATTATTAATCAAGAAATAAGAAGCCATTTAGCTGTCTCTTTCCTGGCCTATTTGTTTAAATAATGTAGAAGAACGGGTTCTCAATATGCTTCCAGTTCAGTCTAGGAATTGCCCTGGTCCCCTCTCCCCCCAAAACCCCTTTCGTTTAAATTAAAAAAAAAATGAAGTTCTAACCTCGAAATTCGAAATTTTGAACGTTGTCCTAGCTTGTTCTGGAGATTTCCCTTTGAATTTGAACGGTTCAAAAAAAATTAATTAATTAAAATTAATTAATGATTAACCTCCCCTCACCCTCTTCCCCCCAACATTTTCGCATTCCTCAAATTGAAATCTTAAAAATTGGTCTAATTCTGAATATTGTCCAGCTCCCCCTCCCCCCCCCCTTCCCCCCTCCGTCTCCGTCATGCGTCCCTGAAATTCCATATTTGTAAAGACCGTTCCGACGTTTTGGAATCAAAACTTTTGTTTTTCACTTTTTTTTTGTAAAATTAAAATTTTGACATTTCGATTAAGGCTTGGATAGTTGGAAAAAAGACGAAAAATTTAAATTTTGCCAGCTGCTCTTCTCCCCAACGTTTTCTTCTTTTTTGGAAAATTGAAATTTAAAATTTTTGTTCTCTACTTTTTTGACTTTTTTTTGTAGACAGCTACACCACTTGCCCCCCAATTTTTTTTGGATCAACACTTTTTTGTAAAATTAAAATTTTGACATTCGGATTTAAACTTGGATAAGTTGAAAAAAGGCGAAAAATTAAATTTTGACAGCTACATCCCTTTCCCCCCATTTTTTTTTGTTTGAAACGAAAACTAATTTTTCACTTTTTTTGTAAAATTAAAATTTTGACATTCGGATTTAAACTTGGATAAGTTGAAAAAAGGCGAAAAATTAAATTTTGACAGCTACATCCCTTTCCCCCCAAAATTTTTTGTTCGAAATGAAAACTAATTTTTCACTTTTTTTTTTGTAAAATTAAAATTTTGACATTCGGATTTAAACTTGGATAAGTTGAAAAAAGGCGAAAAATTAAATTCTGACAGCTACATCCCTTTCCCCCCATTTTTTTTTGTTTGAAACGAAAACTAATTTTTCACTTTTTTTGTAAAATTAAAATTTTGACATTCGGATTTAAACTTGGATAAGTTGAAAAAAGGCGAAAAATTAAATTTTGACAGCTACATCCCTTTCCCCCCAAAATTTTTTGTTCGAAATGAAAACTAATTTTTCACTTTTTTTTTGTAAAATTAAAATTTTGACATTCGGATTTAAACTTGGATAAGTTGAAAAAAGGCGAAAAATTAAATTCTGACAACTACATCCCTCTCCCCCCAAAATTTTTTGTTCGAAATGAAAACTAATTTTTCACTTTTTTTTTGTAGAATTAAAATTTTGACATTCGGATTTAAACTTGGATAAGTTGAAAAAAGGCCAAAAATTAAATTCTGACAGCTACATCCCTTTCCCCCCAAAATTTTTTGTTCGAAATGAAAACTAATTTTTCACTTTTTTTTTGTAAAATTAAAATTTTGACATTCGGACTTAAACTTGGATAAGTTGAAAAAAGGCGAAAAATTAAATTTTGACAGCTACATCCCTTTCCCCCCAAAATTTTTTGTTCGAAATGAAAACTAATTTTTCACTTTTTTTTTGTAGAATTAAAATTTTGACATTCGGATTTAAACTTGGATAAGTTGAAAAAAGGCGAAAAATTAAATTTTGACAGCTACATCCCTTTCCCCCCAAAATTTTTTGTTCGAAATGAAAACTAATTTTTCACTTTTTTTTTGTAAAATTAAAATTTTGACATTCGGATTTAAACTTGGATAAGTTGAAAAAAGGCGAAAAATTAAATTCTGACAACTACATCCCTCTCCCCCCAAAATTTTTTGTTCGAAATGAAAACTAATTTTTCACTTTTTTTTGTAGAATTAAAATTTTGACATTCGGATTTAAACTTGGATAAGTTGAAAAAAGGCGAAAAATTAAATTCTGACAGCTACATCCCTTTCCCCCAAAATTTTTTGTTTGAAATGAAAACTAATTTTTCACTTTTTTTTTTTGTAAAATTAAAATTTTGACATTCGGATTTAAACTTGGATAAGTTGAAAAAAGGCGAAAAAGTAAATTCTGACAGCTACATCCCTTTCCCCCATTTTTTTTTTGTTTGAAACGAAAACTAATTTTTCACTTTTTTTGTAAAATTAAAATTTTGACATTCGGATTTAAACTTGGATAAGTTGAAAAAAGGCGAAAAAGTAAATTCTGACAGCTACATCCCTTTCCCCCCAAAATTTTTTGTTTGAAACGAAAACTAATTTTTCACTTTTTTTGTAAAATTAAAATTTTGACATTCGGATTTAAACTTGGATAAGTTGAAAAAAGGCGAAAAATTAAATTCTGACAGCTACATCCCTTTCCCCCCAAAATTTTTTGTTCGAAATGAAAACTAATTTTTCACTTTTTTTTTGTAAAATTAAAATTTTGACATTCGGATTTAAACTTGGATAAGTTGAAAAAAGGCGAAAAATTAAATTCTGACAGCTACATCCCTTTCCCCCCAAAATTTTTTGTTTGAAATGAAAACTAATTTTTCACTTTTTTGTAAAATTAAAATTTTGGCATTCGGATTTAAACTTGGATAAGTTGAAAAAAGGCGAAAAGTTAAATTTTGACAGCTACATCCCTTTCCCCCCAAAATTTTTTGTTCGAAATGAAAACTAATTTTTCACTTTTTTTTTGTAAAATTAAAATTTTGACATTCGGATTTAAACTTGGATAAGTTGAAAAAAGGCGAAAAGTTAAATTTTGACAGCTACATCCCTTTCCCCCCAAAATTTTTTGTTCGAAATGAAAACTAATTTTTCACTTTTTTTTTGTAAAATTAAAATTTTGACATTCGGATTTAAACTTGGATAAGTTGAAAAAAGGCGAAAAATTAAATTTTGACAGCTACATCCCTTTTCCCCCAAAATTTTTTGTTCGAAATGAAAACTAATTTTTCACGTTTTTTTTGTAAAATTAAAATTTTGACATTCGGATTTAAACTTGGATAAGTTGAAAAAAGGCGAAAAATTAAATTCTGACAGCTACATCCCTCTCCCCCCAAAATTTTTTGTTCGAAATGAAAACTAATTTTTCACTTTTTTTTGTAAAATTAAAATTTTGACATTCCGATTTAAACTTGGATCAATTCCCCCAATTTTTGTTTTGGAAATTAATTTTTTTTCTAATTCTCAATCTTGCTCCACTCCCGTGGTTCCCCCTCCCCCTCCCATCATATCAATCAAAGATTGTTTTCAGAGTGTTGTTCCGACATTTCTTCGTCCCTTTCTCCCCTTTTTTTTGGAAATTGAATTCCCTCAAAATTGAAAGCAAAATTTCACTGCCCCTTATCTTCGCTCCCCCCATTTTTAATCGATTTTTTCGCTTTCTTCCATACATAGGTCACGAAACAATTGAGAAAAACAAAAGTCGACGACTTCCTTTTGAAATTCTGAATTTTGAAATTTGCCGCAGATTTTCCTAGTTGCTCCAAAATTTTCGCTACCCCTTCCCCACACGGGGGTGGTGGTTCGCATTCTTTCGAAAGTTATTCCCTGCTTTATATTGTTACAAAACTTTACACTATATTATTTATTTCACAAAAACAAAATTTCGTTGCCACTTTCCCCCCTTTTCCTTGAAAATCGAACTTTAATGAGGTGGTGCAGTTCTATGTGTGTTTGTTCTACATTGTTCTGAAGTGTTAGCTTTATATCACGTGTAGTTAATGTCGTAGCTGAAAAAAAGCAAAAAAAAAGTTCGCTCTTTCCCCCCTTTTTTTTGAAAATCGAAATTTGGAGAATTGATCCCCAGGTTGGTCTAGGTTTGTTTGTATCTCGTTCCAAAGTTTTGATCTATTAGGTATAATTCATTTAAATTAAAAAATAAACATTTCTTTGGACTTTGGGACTTTTCCCCCTTTTTTTGTAAATTGAAATTTCGAGAGTTTCAATTCGATCTACATAGATTTGTTCTGTACTGTTGAAAAGAAAAGAATTAGCCTCATAGCATGCGTAGTTTAATCATATGCTTATAAATTGAGATAAATGCAAGATTTCGAAAATGTTTAGGTTGGCATGAATGTAAAACCGGGCACTAAAGTCCGTACAAAAGCCCCGGGAATACGAACGTCGCCGGCGCCGAAAGCGGACGCCGCCAATCAAACTCAAATCAAACCCTACACGAACCTGCAACCGCATCACATCGTCCCGAACAAGTAAGTTGATCGAATTCTCCTCAAACCCTTCTAACAACCAACCTTTTAAAGTAGGATGTTAGTGATGAACACGGCCACGAGTATGGCGATGACGCCCGGTTCCCCGATGTCAACGGAGAAAGCTCAACAGTTAGCGGCGGCCCCGCAGAAAGCGCAAGCGACCTCCCAACAACAGTCCCAACAGCAACAGACCCAGCAGCAAACGCAGCAACAAGCTCAACAGTTGCAGGCGCAGCAACAAGCCGTCTTGATGCAGCAACAGGCTATACAGCAGCAAGCCGTGCAACAAATGCAGTTCCAACAGCATCAGCAACAGCAGCAGCAAGCTATGCAGACGATACAGGTAAATATAATACTAGTATTAATATGGTCAAAGATGTGTTAGTTCCATTAGTGAAATATAGAGCACGCCACAGTATATTCAGAATATTCAGAACGGTGAGGGTTTTAAAGTAAAGGAGGACCAAAAGACAAATTATTGCTACTATGACACCTGTCAAATTAATTGACAGCCACAATCGACAGCTAAGTAAATAATTTATTATTATTAACAATATACAATAGATGATTAAAGCAGAGCACCTGAAGAAGCTACAATGTAGCGAAACAGCTGTTGTGTTTTCAACAGTTATAGACAAAATCCGAAAAACGCCTCTCAATTTCTTTATATTTTAAATCCCCAACGACGTATAGATAAAATGTGAAGTAAATTCTATGACAGAAAAAGAAAAACAGTCCACCCTAATTTTTGATGAAATGTCACCGAAAAAAGTTTTAGAATACTCGGAAAAATTAGATTTAATCCATTTTTATGCCTGATTAATTTTTTATTTAATTTTTAATATTTTTTAAAATTAAAATTTTGACATTCTGATTTTTTAAAAAAGGGGAAAAATTTAAATTTTGACAGCTGCTCTTCCCCCCAACATTTCCTCGAAATTTCTGAAATTTTGAAAATTGTGCTAATTCTGAATATTGCCCCCCTCCCTCCTCCCTGCGCCCCTGAAACTCCATTTTTTTAAAGACCATTGTAACATTAAAATCATGACATTCTGATTTAAACTTCGGATAGTTAGAAAAAAAAGGCGAAAAATTTACATTTTGACAGCTGCTCTTCCCCCCTTGGAAAATTAAAATTTTAATTTTTTTTTTCTAAGTGAATCTTGCTCCAGTTTCCCGCCCCCCTTCACTCCCATCATCTAACTCGAAATTTTCAACGATTGTTCCCAGAGTGTTGTTCCGACGTTATTTTCCGCCACCCCCTCCGTCCCCCCTCCCCAATTTTTGTTCTAGATAAAAAATAAGGCCGACAGAGTTAAGTTTGACAGCGACACTCTACCTCCCCTCCCCCCTTCCAACATTTTCTCGCTCGTCAAATTGTAATTTTGAAAATTGTACTAATTCTGTATATTGCCCCCTCCCCCCTCCTTCTCCCTGCGCTCCTGAAATTCCATTTTTTTAAAGACCATTCCGACGTTTCGGAATCCAAACTCTGTTGTTTTTCACTTTTTTATTGTAACATTAAAATCATGACATTCTGCTAGTTTGAAAAAAAAGCGAAAAAGTTACATTTTGACAGCTGCTCTTCCCCCCAACATTTTTTTTTTTTTTGGAAAACTGACATTTTAAACTTTTGTTCTAGTCCCCCGCCTACCACCCCCATCATTTTCTCACACCTGAAATTGAAATTTTTGAAAATTGTTCTAATTCTGAATATTGTCCGTCTCCCCCCTAAAATTCAATTTTTTTTAAGGACTTCTAACGTTTCGGAATCAAAACTCTTTTTTTTTCACTTCTTTTGGAAAATTAAAATTTTGACATTCCGATTTGAACTTCGATAAGTTGAAAAAAAAGGCGAAAAACTTAAATTTTGACAGCTACACCCTTTTCCCCCAAAATTTTTTTTCGGAATCAAAATTTTTTTTTACATTTTTTTGTAAAATTAAAATGTTGATATTCCAATTTGTAGTTAGATAAGTTGAAAAAAAGGCGAAAAACTTAAAGTTTGACAGCTACATCCCCTTCCCCCCAAATTTTTTTCGGAGTCAAAACTTTTTATAAAATTAAAATTTTGTCATTCCGATTTAAACTTGCATAAGTTGAAAAGAAGGCGAAAAACTTAAACTTTGACAGCTACGCCCGTTTCCCCCCCAATTTTTGTTCGGAGTCCAAACTTTTTTTTACTTTTTTTTTGTAAAATTAAAATTTTGACATTTCGATTTGTAGTTGGATAAGTTGAAAAAAAGGCGAAAAACTTAAATTTTGACAGCTACACCCCTTCCCCCCCAATTTTTGTTCGGAGTCCAAACTTTTTTTTACTTTTTTTTGTAAACTTAAATTTTGACAGCTACACTCCTTTCCCCCCAAATTTTTGTTCGGAGTCAAAACTTTTTTTTTGTAAAATTAAAATTTTGACATTTCGATTTAAACTTGGATTGAAGTTGAATTTTAAATTTCTCTTTCTAATTGTTTTGCTCCAGCCTCCTGCCGCTCTTTTCCCCTCCCCATCATCTAATTCGAAATTTTCAGAGATTGTTCCCGTAGCATTGTTTCAACATTTCACTATCCTTTTCTCCCCCTTTTTTTAATCATAGATTCGTCCGCTCTGTGTTCTCCGATTACTGGTGCAAAATCTTGATACTTTTGGTTCATCAATGTGAACAATGGTCGAATTTTTGCAAATTTATCGCGTTGATCTAGAGTGTTATTGTCACAACAGTGTAAATTTGACAGAATACATTTTTTTTTCGCCTTTTTTTTCAACTTATCCAACTACAAATCAACAAAATTTTAATTTTACAAAAAAAAAAAAGTTTTGACTCCAAACAAAAATTTGGGGGAGAAAGGGGTGTAGTTGTCAAAATTTAAGTTTTTCGCGTTTCTATCAACTTATGCAAGTTTAAATCGGAATGTCAAAATTTTAGTTTTACAAAAAAAAAAGTAAAAAAGTTTTGACTGCGAACAAAAATTGGGGGGAAAAGGGGTGTAGCTGTCAAAATTTAACTTTTTCGCCTTTTTTTTCAACTTATCCAACTAGATACAAATCGGAATGTCAAAATTTAAATTTTACAAAAAAAAGTAAAAAGTTTTGACTCCGAACAAAAATTTGGGGGGAAAGGGGTGTAGCTGTCAAAATTTAAGTTTTTCGCCTTTTTTTTTCAACTTATCCAACTACAAATCTGAATGTCAAAATTTTAATTTTACAAAAAAAAAGTGAAAAAAAAGAGTTTTGATCCCGAAACGTTAGAACAGTCCTTAAAAAAAATTAATTTTAGGGGGGGGCGGACAATATTCAGAATTAGAACAATTTTCAAAATTTTAATTGGAGGAGCGAGAAAATGGGGAGGTAGGCGGGGGACTGCAGCAAGATTGAGACTTGGAACAAAAGTTTAAAATGTCAGTTTCAAAAAAAAAAAATGTTGGGGGGAAGAGCAGCTATCAAAATGTAAATTTTTCGCCTTTTTTTTTCTAACTATCCAAAGTTTAAATCAAAATGGCATAATTTTAATGTTACAATGGTCTTTAAAAAAGAGAGGGGAGCAAGATTCAGAATTAGCACAATTTTCAAAATTCCAATTTGATGAGCGAGAAAATGTTGGAGGGGAGGGCGAGGGGGAGTGTCGCTGTCAAACTCAACTCTGTCCGCCTTATTAGGCGGGGGACTAGAACAAAAGTTTAAAATGTCAGTTTTCCAAAAAAAAAAAAAAATGTTGGGGGGAAGAGCAGCTGTCAAAATGTAACTTTTTCGCTTTTTTTTTCAAACTAGCAGAATGTCGTGATTTTAATGTTACAATAAAAAAGTGAAAAACAACAGAGTTTGGATTCCGAAACGTCGGAATGGTCTTTAAAAAAATGGAATTTCAGGAGCGCAGGGAAGAAGGGTAGGGGGGGGCAATATTCAGAATTAGTACAATTTTCAAAATTACAATTTGATGAGCGAGAAAATGTTGGAGGGGGCGCCTTATTTTTTATCTAGAACAAAACTTGGGGAGGGGGGACGGAGGGGGTGGCGGGGAACAACGTCGGAACAACACTCTGGGAACAATCTTTGATAATTTCGAATTAGATGATGGGTGGGAAGGGGGGCGGGAAGCTGGAAAAAATATTACAATTTCAATTTTCCAAAAAAAAAAAAAGTTGAGGGGAAGAGCAGCTGTCACAATTTTCCCCTTCTGTTCCTCAACTATGCGAAGTTTAAATCAGAATGTCGAAATTTTAGTTTAAAAAAATAAAATGTGCAATGTTAAACTAATGACATCTGTCGTACAAGCATGCAACAGGAAACTGGTCGGTTAAATAGTTAACTATAATGTCATAAATGGGTTTAAAAGGTATCAAAGATTTGGGGCAACTAGGACGATCAAGGGTATTTGATTTTTATACTGATAACGCACAAGAAAAGTGACACATCTCAAAAATCCGCCTTTTTGAGTTAAATAGCATAAAATGTTCATAAAAAAGATCGACTTTTATCAGGAAAAACAGTACTACGTCGTGTTTGACTCAACATTCAACTATCGGCGACATCTATACTTCACTTAAGAAACTATTCTTTCAACTCTATATTTACGAAGTATTTGATACAGGGTATCCAACAGCAGCAGATCATCACCGGCGATCGACCTATCATGCCTGTAGTGTCGATGTCTACCCAACAGACGGCTCAACCCGTTCAGCAATTGCAGCAAACTATACCGGGGACTTTACCGCAAGGTTTACCGCTACAGCCGAATTTAGCGGTTACTCAACAGATGCAGATGGGCGTGCAGCAGATTCATCCCGTAAGTGAAGATTTAATTAAAATTAGTTTTTATTTATTTTATTTAAAATTTCATAGCAGCTCACTCAGATGACGCAATCCGGAGCGATCATCGGGCAAATACAAGCAGCTCCTGCTGCTATACCGCAAGTCACGGCTAGTCCGACGCAAATCCAACAGATCCAGCAGAACGGGCAAACTATAACGATCTCGACGCCCCCTCAACAAGTCCCGTTACCAGCGACGGTTCCCCCCGTTAAAGAGGAGACTAACGCTTCGGAAGCGACGACCGTCGATAGTGTGACGCAAAGTGTTGGTACTACTATTGAGGTTCCGAAAGAGAACGGAATCGAAGGTAATTTTCTATGTACGTTCCTCCGATTATTTATTTTATTTTTAATTTTGATTAGAAAAGTTTGTGAGAAATTAAACGATTGCTAATAAAATAGTGGAAAGAGAGGGGAAAAAATGAAACTCAAAACATCAATATGATTCAAGTTAGATTAAATTTAGTTAAAATGGTAGCTGAGTAGATAACTTAGCTTAGTAGATAACTTTCTATGTTCGCAGTTTCAAATGCTATCATCAAAACAACTAATACAGCTGTTGCTTCACGATTCGTGTCCAAGTTTCCAGGTATGTATCGAGTTTGTACTTGGAAACCTACCGTTTTCGAAAGAAACACTTTTAATAACATGTTCATCTTCATTCATTATCATCATCATTTAAATAGTAATTTGATTTTGTAATATATTATTATTATTATTATTATTATTTATTCAAGTAATTACTAAAGAAATTAAAAGTAAAATCAAGTTACTACATAATATTTCCTATTTATTTGTTACATTATTATCGCAACAGCAGTTTTGTTGTTAAAGAAACTTTTTAAATCCGCGAATATTAAACCAAAAGTTGCAGTAAAGAAGAATAAAAGAATTTAAAAAAAAAATTATACGGGGTGACCGCACAAGAGGACCGTCAGAACTGTCCCAACATTTCATGGCATTACTTCAGGTGTAATCCGAGGGCTGCCTTTTCTAGTTTGTTTGCCAAGTTTTTCCCTACATCCACCAGATGGTGTTGGTAGTTGTTCGGGTCGGCACTAAACATCAAAACCGCAAAAGAGCATCTTCATCCGCCGACGCATATCTATTGTCTACAGAACATCTATAACGACTAAGGCCAGCAAGAAAAGAGCAAGAGAGAGAGAGATCTAGAGTGGGGGTAGAGGTAGATCTAGAGAGAAATTAACGCATTGGCATGTGATAAGTTCCAATCGCCTCTACCATCCTCCCACCTCTTCCTTATCTTTTCTCTCTTGCTCTAGTCACGCTAAATGTACTTTATATTCGAACTCCTCGCTGTCTTTTCGCTTCATGATAGCTCTATCACTCTCCACTTCTTCCTGCTGGTTACCATTATGTTTATTATTGTGTCCGGTGTCGGTGAACCCCAAAGGGGCACCCAGCTGCCGATCGACCGTTAGGTATGCGGCGTCACGGAAAATGCACACACTCCTCAGGACAAAGAGGTACGAAACCAGTTGCCCGCACGAGACCGACACCTCGCGGGGAGGCCCGGCGAACCGGTGGGCTCCTCTCCCCCGTGCTACCCATGTTAGACAAGTTTTCTTGTCACCGTTGCGAGACGCTTTAGCGATCTCCTACCTCGCATCTAACCCCACGGGGCCTAGGCCTCCTTGCGGATGGCTACTATCGGCCAAGCGTGGGAAACGGAATCTGGCCGTGAGGTACAACCAGCCCCCCCCCCCCTCTCCCCCCTCCCCCGTGAATTAAGCCTGAACTACGGGGACCCCAAAATGCCAACCGCGCCAACTCTTTCGCCCCTCCGGCGATCAAGTATCCGTAAACCGTAGGGTCCCAGAATCACCGAGTTGTTTTAGGATGAAACCGAAGGTTTCCCCAATCAGACAACCAGCGGGCGGACTACTCCCCTACTATCTTCGCCAAATTCTCTCGCCACGCCCGTTTCCCTGAGTGTGGCCACCAAGGATGGGGTAGTGCAGCTGCAGAGTTCTCTAGGTAAGCGCCGTAGGGTGCCTCACTTACCCACCGTATATTCCGACGGTTAGCGGCCGGAGACCGGAGCTTATGCCCACGCCTACGCCCAAGCATCCTCCCCGCTATATACGAAGTCTACTCCCGCCACGCCCGTTGCCCTGGAACTATGAAACCAGGGATTGGGTAGTGCAGCCGCAGAGTTTTAAGGGTCGACGCTATAGGGTGAACGCCGACCCGGAGCAACCGTGGGCAGACTATTACCTGTGTCAGGTAATAGTGAACTTCTCGATGGTTACAACAACTAATCAATCGTGTAGTCCATTGAGGCTTTACTGTTTCTTTTTCTCATCGTTTCTGCGCATGAATGTAGGCTCTTTCTAGGGCTAGAAGATCTATGGGTATGGGTCCTGTGATCACTTGCAGTGCCGAGCCCGAGATCACTTCTAGTGCCTTGATCCATATCGGTGCTCTCCTCCATCAGTCTGGTAATTTTAGCAATTTTTTTCTTTGGCTCTGTCTATTACCGTGCGTATATCCGGTCCATAGTTCCCCCTCTCATCGATTATGACGCTTAAATAAGTACTTGACGGTCTTCTTTGGTACTATCGTCACCCCGTTCGGTCATTTTGGCACCTACAATCAGAGCTAAGTCGTTCGCGAAGGCTATGGCTCTGGCATCCACAAAGAAACTCGAATAAAAATTTTTAATGGCCTTTTTTTATTTTTTTTATTTATTACTACTCTGGAACGTCGCTTATCTCCGCGCTCACTTATATCCACCCTCACTTATATCCTTACTGTAGTGCTCATTTGTATCCGCTCGGCATCCACCACCCGATAATGCACTTATTAACATGAGCCAATCAGCGCGTAGCACGGCCTTTCCTCTCCGCTAACGGGATAAAAGTGGGGACCCCTCTTGAGAGGATGTAAGTGAATGTTTACGTTTCCCGACCGCAGATATAGACGAGGTTCCAGTGTACTTGTAGCAATTCTTTCAAAACTAGTATTTTGTAAATTTTTGTGATCACCCCTTATAGCGTTTAATAATTGTTATTGTATCGCTCTGATACATTTGCAAGTACGTCAGGTGGTGCTATAATATTATTGTTACGTAGCCTACTTCGTGCAAATTGAAGTGGTCTTTTTCGGAAGTAGTAGAAGAAATATATATTTTTCTCTAAAACGGTTGAAGATAAATGGGTACATTCTGATATCAAAAGAAAGAGAATTTAATTTTACATCCAACCCTGTAAACAGATATAGGGTGTCCCATTTAAGTAAAATGTTCTACCTTTTTTAGTTTTGATCCTACAGCTCATTAACGAGAGCGCTGCAATTGCAAAATTTTTGATAAAATATTTATTTTCTCGAAAACAAAAGCACGTAAGTCTAGGAAGGTCTTAATAAAAGTTACTTAAAATATCATGTAGAATCTAAAAACAATATAATATATAGGGTGATCCATTTAAAATAATAATCTATAATTGGGACACCCTGTATATTTGAAAATATTTTCTAGCTATTCATCGTATGAATAGGGACAACTTTTATTTGAAACTTTTTTCTCTATACTGTAAAATAAACAAATTATCAAAGAAACCGCGTCAGCTGGGACACCCTGTATAAGAAGCAGTCAACATCACTTCTTGATGACCGCCGGTGGGTTCTGGCTCCCCTAATCTGCAATAAGAGTTCTAAATCTCAAAATTATGGTGTTTCTCCGACCGATACTGACTTGTGGCGCCCTCACCTAGTCCAGCGCCGCTAAAACGCGAGTTAAGAGACTTGACGTTTTGCAGGGCAGGGTGCTACGTGTCGTCCTGTTTCATAACAAACGCACAAATACATAGAGATTTAGAGAGGAACACGCTACAGAGGGTTGCTCGATCGGAGAATCCAGTATTTGACGCGGATAATTAATGCCGCCAAGAAGGAACACGAAATAGGTCGGTGCAAGTTGAACGCAAGGACGTGATTCCCGTGGCGAGACCGGAAGCCACCTCTAAGAAAATAGAAGGCTTAGGGCTTAGTCCAGCCTAAGAGCACGGGCAGATCTCAGGAGAGAATCAGTCTGGTAGCAGATCCTGAAGAAGCTGTCAGTATGGACAGCGAAACGTCGGTTGGAATTGCGATTATGCGACGAAACCTGGAAGAAGATTAATCTTAATCGATTCTCACAAAGCGGCGTACCCACCAAATTTGCTTACATTTTTTAAAATTGAAAATGTTTAGAAATGTGCAGTAATTTTAAAAGTCCGAAACTTTAGAGGTCATGGAAATTCCCAGCAAAAATTCCGGATGTTTAAAAAAAAACATAAATCCGAACAAACTCGTTAATCGCTGCTCAAAGATCAATTGAATGACGACAACTTTGTGAATGAAGTGTGACTTGTATACCTAATAATAAGCTCGAATTATCATCTCCCACGCTTTATGATTAAACATTTATCGGTTCCGTAAATAATATAAAGAAAAAAAATAAACAAAAACAATATTGCATAACATTACGATAAACGTTCAGTCAGGATTATTCCCAATTATTCATGCATCTACGCGATTGTTTTGATCCATGACTCATCTAATGATACATATTTATACAAACACAACAACTACTACGGGAAATTCTAACGTCTACAATCGCACAATCGTTATTCTGTTATAGTCGCGCCAGCACAGCCCGCCGAAATCAAGAATGTCGAGGTGGAACAGAAACCGATCGTAAATGGAATCGACTCGTCCAACGCGACGGGAATACAACCGGCTCCGATTCCCGGTACAGTCCCGACCCAACCCACCAATACGAACCAGGATAATAACGGTTTACCGGTGGCGGCGACGGCCGAAGAGGTTAAGGAACGTTGTCCGCCGAAAGCTATGGTCAAACCGCAAGTCCTGACGCACGTCATCGAAGATTTCGTCATCCAAGAATCGTCCGAACCCTTCCCCGTCGTTAGGAACACGTTACTGAGCGATCTGAAACCGACGCCTTCATCGGCGGATAAGGATCAAGGCGATGAACCACCACGTAAGTAATTTTTTAAGAAAAACAAATTAAATAAGAGAAGCATGATGTTTTAATGTTTTGATGTCCTTGTAGGGAAGAAGCATGCCAGTTCACCTGGAAATGTTGTAGGATCGTCGCCGAAAGGGGATTTAGCCAAGTGCGAGGCGTGCGGGATGGTCGATTTGAAGGCGAAATTTAAGAAGAACAATCGTTTCTGTTCGGTGGCCTGTTCGAAAAAGTAAGATTTTTTTGTTTCCCCCATTTTTAAGATGTTAATTGATCTTAATGATGATTTTAATTGCAGTCAGAAATATAAGAAAGATGGTAAGAAAGGGAAGTGGGGTAAAGATGACGGTATGGATGTGGATATCGAATCCGGAGCTTCCGGTGGGGAGAATAGTCCTAACGATACACCGGTGCCCGATCACGATGATACGCCTAAAGTGGATCCTCTTAAATGGAGTGTAAGTCTGTTGTGATTATTTATTATCACTTGTAATGCTGGATAATACTTTTCAATACGGTTCTAACGATTCTGAAATATATCGTGTACTGACGAGGCCCTGGAAACTCGAAACACATACATAAAATCTAATTGAGAATTTAATTCTGAACGAAAAAGCAACGCGAATAAATTTTGGGGTACTTGAGCGTGGAAACCGCGATTTCGAACAATTTGAGAACATCAAAGGAAGCCGCCACTTCCGTACGATACATTAATGGACGTCGCCGGAGAGCCGTTTTTAAAAGCAGCTTATTTAGTTGTGGGTTAGTTTTGAAACCAATTCCTTTGACGCGTTCAGTAGGAATGGCGGTTTCTTTTAATGTACTCTAATTTCTGAAAATGGGCGTGGCCTCATTTTCTAAATTGTACTCTAGTTTGTAAAATATATCTTCAAGTACAACACTACCATTGATAGTTCATATTTCGGATTCGTTTGTTTGTGAATGCGGTATGGGGCGGTGTCAGATTTGACTACTTTACGATAGATTGGCGATTTTTATCATTAACTAGCTGGCCTAGCAGACGCCCGTCCGGTACCACCCCCCGTGTCCCGCCCGCCTATCCCGTACCACCCCCCGTGTCCAGCCCGTCCGGTACCACCCCCCGTGTCCCGTCTGTCCCGTACCACCCCCGTCGCTCGTCCGTCCCGTACCACCCCCGCGTCACGCTCGCCCCGAACCACCCTCCGCGTCCCGCTCGTCCCGAACCACCCTCCGTGTCCCACCCGTAAAAAAAATTGTCACAATGTAACGTAAACATAAACGTCATCTATCATAAAGATGGCGTCGTAAAATCACTCCATACAAAATGAATTTTCTTGATAATTTTTTTTTCGGGGATATTTCGGGAATTTTCTTGGGTATTCTTCCTGTTTGGCCGGAGACCAGTCCGAATTGGTGCGAATCGTCGAAATCGGTCCAGGCGTTCTTGAGTTCCACACCCATATTTAAGATTAAATATTTCAAATAAAAGTTTCTTACCTCTTAAAGTCTACGAAATGACAGAGTCAGTTTTGCATTTGCTTCTCGTCTTGAAGGTCGTTTTAAGGTCAACTTTTGTTTTTTTAATGGAAACCTATATTTTTTAATGCAGCGTTATATTAACCAGAAAGATGCAAATAGCTTTTGTCTGAATAGTTTTTTAATTACATTTGCAGTTTTTTAAATAAATACTGAGAAACTTGTCTGAGTACTACTGAGAAACGTTTTTTGAACGAAGGGTATTTTACTAAGTATTTGAGAATAAACCATACAATTAATATTATTTTCTCAATAATGGTAAACGTAAAAGGAAAATTCTTCAGACAAAAGCTATTTTTAATATGACGCTGCATTCAAAAATATAGGTTTCTATTAAAAAAAAAAAAAAAACTTGACCTTCAAACGACCTTCAAGACGATAAGCAAATGTAAAACTGACTTTAAGAGGTAAAGCAACTTTTATTTGAAATATTTAATCGTAAATATACCGGGTGTGGAGTTACAGCCTGTAAAATAAAATCCGGGACACCCTGTATATAGGTTTGGCGTTAAAATATTAACTATCGCGCTAAGTCCTAATTTTTTTTTTCTAATTGATTTAAATAATCAAAACAGAGCTATAATGCTCATAGTACATTGTTGGAATCGCCCTGCAAATGAGTGCAATGAAAAAAGATCGAGTATTAGAAACGGACCACGTGGTTTCGACCTTTTCGGTCTCGTCAGCCTTCCTCTAAATGCAATTTCATCGCAGTTCGCCTCTCAATATACAGGGTGAGTCACGGCTATTCCCTCGGTCTCTTGTGTCTAAACGCTAAAAGATATGAGTTTCAAATTTTAGTCAAATATGTAGGACGATGAGGAGCATATTTTAAAATTATTTGCAATTATACAGGATGATTCAAAAAAGTACAGCATATCAAAGTTAGGTTATTTTTAATGGAACGCCCTATATTGTATGCCATTCTTGGATTCTACGTCATAAATTAGGATAACTTTGTTGTTGCTGCCAATTTCGAGAAAATTCGATTTTTGTGAAAATGTCGGTTTTTTCGCGAAACAGGAAAACTGTATGACTTGGATGATTTGCATTTGTAAGAAGTTATTTTGACAAAGCGTGCTTTCAATCAAATATATTACTAGTATTAATATGGTCAAAGATGTGTTAGTTGCATTACTGAAACATAGAGCACGCCACAGTATATTCAGAACGTTCGTAAACAAGCAGCGGACCAGACAAATTATTGCTTCTATGACACCTGTCAGATGTCTCGTCAATTATCAAATTAATTGACAACCACAATCGACAGTCAATACTTGTCTGGTCATATGCATCCTCAACGTTCTACTAGCGGCGACATCTATACTTCACTTAGGAAACTATTCTTTGAACGTATATATACAGGGTGGCCCATCTAAAACGAAACAGACGAATTGTTATTGAAACGGTAGCTTTTTAAAAAAATGCCGAAAAATGTTAAAGTTGTTGTGTCTAGAGGGACAGCACAAAATAAACGCAAACTGCAAAAACTTCTTTTATTTCTGGATCTTTTTATAAAAAAAGAATTGTCCGCGGTTTAAGTGAAGTATAGCAAGTATGGTATCGTTGTAGAGAGAATTTAATTTCCTTTCAATTGAGACATCACTTGACCTATATTCTATATGGTGATACGGGAAGGGGTAGCCGCCTCCCCCTACAGGGGGGATGAAGTTAGGAGGTTAAATTTATAACGTGCATGTGTCCCCCTAGACAACAACTTTAACGTCTTCGGCATTTTTTTCAAAAAGCTACCGTTTCAATGACGATTCGTCTGTTTCGTTTTCGCTGGGCCACCCTGTATTTACATAGTATTTGTTTCAGTAAACCAGTAGAGCATTTTGATATTGCCTACATGACATTAAGCAAAACAATTTATATTTTATATGTTTTCAACCATCAATAATTCTTTTAAGTTAAATGGAACACCCTGTATTTATCCATCCCATGTGAAAGCACATTAAATCCCCTACCAAAAACTGCAAAGATGTCTATATCTAAATTAAACTATTAAAATGTTATTAACGAAATTCTTCAAAAACACTCTAGAGCTGATGCTTTTTCTCATCTAAATAGGCCATGCTTTCTAATTATTTGTGTTTGCTTTGAATTTATTTATCTGATTATTTACTGAGCAGGAGTAAAAAGAGTGTTGATAAGGGTTTAATTAATATTTTACAGGTCCAAGAAGTATCCGAGTTCATCAGGAATCTACCCGGCTGTTCGGATTACGCGGACGATTTCCTCATCCAGGAAATCGACGGTCAAGCTTTGATGCTATTGAAGGAGGATCATCTCATGACGGCGATGGCGATGAAATTGGGCCCCGCCTTGAAGATAGTCGCGAAAATCGACGACATGCGCATCGATAAAGAACCGCCGAAACAGTGAATGAACCTCCTATCGTTCGAATCATAGTTTAATATTAAATTTTTGTAAATTCTGTACAAAACTAGTAAAATATCAAAGACTGTATGTACGAAAAGAAAAAAAAACGATATACACATAATATATAAGAATAATTTGTGTATTATATTAATAATTTCTTAATTTTAATCTAATAATAATAATAATAAATTAAGTGGATTTGTATTATTTTGGAGGAGATTTTTATATATTTTTCTTTGTATGTAAATATTTATCTAAAATTAATCTCGAACATTTTAAGATTACGCGTATTCACTCTCATAGATTAATTTAATTTTATTTTTTCGTTAATGATCTTTTTAATATAAATATACGGAGTACTTGGAATGGCATTGACATTATTTCTCATTTAATCGCACCTTGTAAATATGTATAATAAAATTTTTTCGTTTCTCTAAACTATAAGTGACACACACTGTGTAAATAAGACGCAAATTATTATTTTTTAAGACAATGTAACGATTTAGATTTGTTTTCTTTTCTCGTTCTTCTTCGCGTAGTTAAATTGAACATCGTTGTGAAATTATTATTTACATTTAGCGACCAGCTGTGTTCAATTTTGTATGTTGTAACTTTCATGATGATGAATTTAATCTTAATTAATTAATAATATCAAATGACACTGTGCAATTTTTCGATATATCCTTTTTTCATTTTTACGAGAACAAAATCTTTTATCAATATTTTATTTTGTAAAAAAAAAAAAATTACTGCCATAAAAGATAATAAACTTTGTAATTTCTAAAATGGTCGTGCTTTTTTTTTAATTTTCTTGCAGAACCTCACCTTTAAAATGCATAATTTGCATCTTCGGAAAGGATCCAAAATAGAACCTTGAGGCACTCCTCAATTATTCCATTATAATAATTCGTAAACTAGAACCAATTTGGCATCCCTATTATGGCCAAGAAAACATAAGAAACTAAATTAAAACGTTACCGTCGCAAAAGTGTGTCCACCATCTTCGAATACGACAAAATAGCATCGTCCCATTTAAAAGAATCAAGATGGCGACGATCCGCGTCGCTTTCCGAACTCGATACGTTCCTGTCGCGTTACCGATCGCATCCGAATTGCAAACGTTCAATTTTGACGTTGACAGATCGATTAGTTTAATTTCCTAAAAACCACCCGCCGTACATTGTTTATCTCCGAAATGCGCATTTTACACGAAAAAAAACATTACACGTTTCACGCTTATTTCAAATAACAAAGATGGCGATTACATCTATAACGTGCGTGAAAATTACATCATCCCATCGAAATTAACTTTGCGAGACCGTCTTTCTTTCGAAACACCCTGTATGCCTATAGAACTGTCAAACCGAATTTAAAAAAAAAGACTATTTAAAGAAAAACAAAATGCAATCGACCGTGATGACGTATGCAACATTTCACTTTCGAGATATGCCTACATCATCCGAATAAGTGCGATTAACAATATCGATTCTGAAAATTTCACAGCTCTACATCCATTAGAAATGTACTGAAATGAAAATCGTTTCGATTCAAGGCTACTGCGATATGTGTATAGCTTTTTGGGCCTAATAATTTACTACAGGTTCTAAAAGGAAGTCCTCGCACATATCAAGATAAATGTTAACAACAGATTACATGGTTTAGTATTTAAATCGGAATTGTGTAGTTGTGTAGTGCAATATACCGAGTGCTCATATTTATTATTTCATATTTCTAATAGTACAATTTGAGGAAAGCCTTTTCAAAACCGTTCAATTCGATGTATAGAGCACTAAAATCGGATGATAAATGAAGACGTGTAGTAGGCTTTGGAATTTTTTTGTGAATCACCCCGTATATAGGAAATTTAATATTTTTATTAAATTTCCTGCTACGTTATCATACTGTAAACAAATTGCGTAATTATGATGAAATTAAAACTTATTAACGCGATTATATTTTTAATTGACGTCAATGTTGTATAAAAATATAATTTTATGTTTACGAGTTGGTGACATTGACCGCGGTGTGGCACGATGATCTACTTTTCAAAATGGGCAGTTTTGGTATTAATGCAAACATGATAGTTCTGATTCGGTCTTAGCTTTCCGGCAGGACCTTTTCTATAAAAATGGGAGGCGAGCTTTCCGACCGGAGATATATTCACGCCGGTGTCCCGCAAGGATCGCTACTAGGACCAGAACTTTTTATTCTGTATACTAGCGATATGCCCAGGTCTGTCTCCACAAGTCTGGTGGTGTACGCCGATGACACCGCTATTTATTCATCCTCCAGAGACGATGCTTTAGTCTGTCGACGTCTCCAAAGATCCGTTAACGAAGTCTGCGGGTGGGCGTCCAAGTGGCGGTTGACGATAAACGCGGATAAGTGTGTGGCTGTTCGATTCTCCAGGAAGCGTAATCCTTCCTCAACGAACATCGTCGTCGAGGGTCAAAGGCAACCTTGGGAAAATACCGTCAAATACCTCGGTCTAACCCTCGACACGAGACTAACGTTCAGACAACATTTTTCAACCGTTGCCACGAAATTCCTGTGTGCGCGTGCGGCCCTGGTTCCTCTTATGTGCCGGAAAAGCTCGCTCAGCTTAAGTATTAAACTACTAATTTACAAGGTGTTTCTCCGACCTATTCTAACTTATGGTGTCCTGACCTGGCAAATCTCAAGTCAAAAGACTTAACATCCTACGTTTGTTACGAATGTACAGATACATCGTGATCTGAATATACCGCCTCTGTGTGAGTATGCGCCGGTCAGGAAAACTCTTCAGAGGGCCTCTAGGTCGGAGAATCCCGACAGGCCGCCACCTCATGTCCTAACGCGCAGGATACTGGAGATGAGGAAATGATGTCCGGCCGCGACTTGGCCGTCCACCTGCTGAGGTTATAATTTCAGCGACAGAAATCAAATCCGGGCGGTTAGATGCGGAGCCGCGTTCAAAGAGCCTAGAAGGCTAAAGGACAATTGTCCAGCCTTGGAGCAAACAGAAACCTTTAAACATTGACCGCGTCGATGCCTTTAACCTTGTGCCAACCTAATAGGAAATGTCAAAACACACGATCGGGTGGTAGTGATCGATCTTCGCTTTGCTGAGGCTGGACCACAGCCCTAAGCTCCTTTTCTCTAGATATTCAACTCTTCAAGCTTAGAAAAATTCTCCGTAGTAGCTTATCTTCCTATAAGATTCCTCCTAATTTAGAACCATTCCATCGTCGATTACGAGTGCTCTACAAACATTGACGCTAGGTGGTGGGCGGTCGATATCGAGATCAGCCAGCTCGCTTACTAAATCGATTCGCAGATCTTCGATTTTTTTCAATTATCTTAGTTTCGAGCTAAGTATTAGAAAGTTGTTAATTGAAGGCACCTTGAGATCCTCTTAATTATTGACTATTGCGCACAAACGAATAAGGGCATCAGCAATTTATGTGTTGGACATGCTTGAGGGAACCATATGCAATAATGAAACTCAAAAACGAAAGGCAGGCAAGTAAGACACAAGACTCGAGTCTTTTTTTTAATCTTACGATTTCTACGCACTTGGATCTGATGATTGATGTTCAGCCTCTACTTGGACGACCATTCCAGGATTTCATTGTCGTTCGTCCTTGGACGCAGTGTAGTTCGACCATATAGATCAAAAATAGAATAGGTCCCAGCAGTGACCCCTGAGGGACACCCACCGCTAAAGGTCTAACAGACGAAATTTCGCCGTCCTCCTGTCCCTTCAAAAAAAGACCTGTCAGAATGCAAGGTGACACAAGCTTTACTAGATTAGATTTAGTACAAGTGTCAAAGATAAGAGAAAAAGTTATTTGAAAAAGTCGTTTGCAATTTGATTTGGGCCCCGTGCGCAAAAAATCTCGTTGAATAATTTTTTTCTTAATCTAGAAAAATATGGCAAAAAATCCAATTTTAAATTTGAATTTCCGCATGGTGGGCGTCACGTGCCCGATATGTCAAACTCGATTTTTAGGTTATCTGTTATGTTGCAAACTTTATGGCCCACGCTGTATACAGATAAACATAGGACACAATTAAATTGTTTATCGTATTTTCAAAAACGATCTAGAATTAAAACAAGATTAGGTTTTTCTCTCTCTTTATTTCAAGTTTTTATTATATAAAAAAAGTTATGGAAATCAAATAAAACGTTTTTTTTTTCGACAAATTAATAACAACAAATAATTAAACAACTTTTAACTTAAATCTTATTTCAGAGTATAATTTGAGTCGGAAGCTAAAAGCAGAACTTCTTTTAAAAGTCGGTTAAAACGCACGGCTAGAAGACAATTCTATTCGGGTTATTCATCATCGCGTATTAATATAAGTGCTGTAGCAAAATATCAAAAATATTCGTTCGTAAATTCAGCCGTACTCTTCATTATTCCTTTTCCTTCTGTAAGAACTGAGGTATAAGGATTTTATAATATGACGTCATAATGGTAATAATAATAATAATAAAAAAGAAAAAATAAGATTATAAGCGTCAAAGATATCGTCTCTATAAATCTATTTAACTAATTTATTTCTCTTGTGTTTTTGATTCGTTTCGTTCGTCTGGAATAGCTTCGAAACTATTTTATTTTTTCGGGGAATGTCCTGTTTCATCATTCTAGTAACGCTATACTATCTTTACTGACGTTTTTCGTCTCCCTTTATTCGTAATAACATCGACGGTTTTATCACATTCGGTTGTAACGGTATCAACTTCTTCTGCACCGGGTTCCTGCTTGGTTGTATCACATTTGGTATGTCACCCTGTATATTTTCAACCGTCCCATTTTTCTGGTGACTTTTGTGCTCCATCAACATCTTCTCGAAGGATTGGCGATTCTACAGGAGATAAACTCTTTTCTGGTGTAATTAATCCATCATCTCCAGATACGTCTTCTGCAATTTTACCGAGATTTTTCGGTGACCCTGTAGGAGTGCTAAGTGAGGTGTAGTTGGTTCATTTTCTGAAGAATTTTTTAGGCGATTCTGCAAGAGATGAAGAATCGCTTTTCGGTGTAATTGACCCATCATCTTTAGATTCATCTTCAATAATTACATCCGCAATCTTTTCGGGAGATTTTTTAGGAGACCCTGTGGGACTGCTATGAGGTGTAGTCGGTTCGTTTTCAGACGAATTTTTTTAGGCGATTCTGCAGGAGATAAATCACTTTTCGGTGTAATTAATCCATCATCTCCAGACACGTCTTCTTCGATAATTTCATCCGCA
Source organism: Holotrichia oblita (assembly GCA_023690525.1). Lineage (NCBI taxonomy): Eukaryota > Metazoa > Arthropoda > Insecta > Coleoptera > Scarabaeidae > Holotrichia > Holotrichia oblita. The sequence goes on from CM043017.1 coordinate 190,109,293, forward strand.
ATTTTTCGGGAGATTTTTTAGGAGACCCTGTAGGAGTGCTATGAGGTGTAGTTGGTTCGTTTTCGATTGACGATTTTTTAGGCGATTCAGCAGGGGATGAACTCTTTTCTGGTGTAATCAATCCATCATCTCCAGACACATCTTCTGCGATAATTTCATCCGCAATTTTTCCGGGAGATTTTTTAGGAGACCCTGTAGGAGTGCTATGAGGTGTAATCGGTTCTTCCATCTCGGTTTCGATTGCATCTTTTTGAGGAGATAAAATATTCTGCGAACTATCTACGACAGTTTCGATAATTTCCTCAAGATGGCTTCCTATTATTTGCGCCACTTCGGTTTTAGCATTTCGAATTTGAGTTTCTTCGGTTGGGCGATCCTCCTCGACATTTTCATCTACTTCAACTTGTATAACATCGGCTCCTCCTCCTTCTTCCACATCTTCTGCGATTACCTGCTGAGTAGCTTCTGTTTGTATTTTTTTCGGACTGCTCTGCAGGGATACCGAAGGGGTGCATTTCACGCACTCTAAACTCGATCTGACGTCGAGGCCGTTCAGGTATAATCTAGCCGTGTTCTCGGCGACTACTTCTAAATCGAACATAGCAACTCCTGCAAAACAAAAAAAAATATAATTAAAATACTTAAATGATTTTGAATTTCTGTTAAATTCTCTTGATTGAAAGATTGTCCACAAGAGCAAAATCTGCGCGACCAACACTAGAAAAACTTCACCGTAGTAAACAACGGTCGTGGAAACCTACCTAACAAAATTTATGAGGGATTTTATTACAATAGTGAGTAGGTATGGAGGCACCCTGGCCTAGGAAAAAAAATCGAGGACTGTGGGAAAGTTAGGCCACGCCCATTTTCTGGAAATTAATTAGATCAAAGAAAACCGCCGCTTATCAAAGGAAGCCGCCAGATATGTTGGTGCCAAGAATGTGTAGGTGTAGACATCATCGGTAGTATACAAAGTGATACAGTATACAGGGCGTTATATACTGGGAATACACAGCTGGTTTCGACCTGGTTTTAGTTGGGT